>LR738714.1:301752680-301946977 GCA_902687465.1 Secale cereale
AGAAGCATGTTTCGGGTCTGGGACGCGCTTGTTTTTGGCTTTTTTGAACAGAAGATGGGACGCGCTTGTTAGAAATTTGGGGAAAGTACAAACTTTGCCCCCCTCTTATATTTCGGACATACTGCGGGTCGGGGTAGGATGGTAATCCCAGGTATCCCAAATAGTGGACATGAGAGATTTCGGTCGTGCGCATGTGTGCTTAGGCAGCCATTGTGTATGAATGTTTTTCGGAGGCGGTAGTGTGGCGTCTAGATGAAGCTAGGAACCTACCTCGGTATAGATCTTTGGACATCGGGCCGGTAGGTTTCACGGGTCGGAGTTATTAGAAAAGTAATTTCCTTGTACTACCAAACATTGGTCTCACGCGGTTTCGGGCGAGTAGAGGCTCTTTTGGTGCTTCGTTCGAAATTTTGAAACACAAGCATTCACGTTTAGAGTACTCTTGAACTTTGAGGATTGACCTAAAAAGACAACATGAAATTTGACCTTGTATGTTTGAAAACCTCATTAAATTATATGGTTCTTTTTTAAATTTTGACACTTGGAAATCCTATAACTACGATTATTTTGGAATGGAGGAGCTAAATTAGAATCTATTTTGTACACGACTACATATGCTATTATGTACAAAATCAGACCAAATATTGGTGCCCCCCATAATTTAGGTATGATTTACAAATGCCATGATATCAAATTCAAATAATTGAATGGAATTCATGTTGAATTCAATTTTGTAAACCACCTTAAGTTGAATTCAAATGTATGCTAGTCCATAGGTAGCTATTTAAAATGTTCATTGTGTAACTTTCGTATGTATAATGTGCTTTACACACACAATATGAACTATACTCACGTTTATATTCGATTGCTAAAGCGATGCATTGTATGGAGTTCAAAATACTAACTATGTGGATCAATTGTGTCGAATAATAACATAGACATGCTCAAATTCGATAGAATCTAGATTTCTGATGGACCAATGACCGTTCCTTGTGCGAATTGAAAATATCATGATCCCATCCTAATATTTGGATACAATTTATATCTTTAATCAATGTGTACAACAGTCTTGTACGTGTAGTTTCACTCTCCATCGGTGGTATCTCACGCATGCTCACACACTCTCTCCTGAGGTGTCTTTCTCGCACACATGCTCTCTATATAACCCTCCCTCCCTCTCGTAACCATTTACGAATGTTTTCACTAACCTTTATCACAAGCACTCGCCCTCTCGCAAGCATACACACGCACAATCCCCATCGACCCTTTCTATATACATAGACCTGCCTACATGTCTCCTGTACGCACATTATCTTTAGGCCTTTCTCTCACTCATTGTCTCACACCTCTCTTCCTAATCGACGAGTATGATTCTAGCAGAGCATTCTGTAGGATGCCCCTTAAAGTTAGGTTGGATAAATAGTAATATCAGAGATGAAGGGGTTACCTTAGTCCGAGAACCTAGGGTTACAAAACCTAGCCGGCTTTGTGAGTGGACATAGAGTCCTTCACAATTATGCTATCTCTGTCTTGTACGACTAGTCATCCATGGGTCTCCCTAAATGCGTCACGGGCCGACCAATGTGGCGCGGGGCGGAACCAAATGAAGGGCCTCACCTCGACCCACCGGACCTCACGCGATGACACACCCTCTGCCCCCACGTCTCGTTATCTTCTCACACCCACACATACGAACACAGACACCACACACACAAAAATATGCTCCTGGTGCCTCTATCTACTCCCCCTTGCATATACACACTCAAGGGAATCTCTCGCTGTGACGTCATATTCATCTCTCTCTCTCTCTCTAGACCACTCTCATTTCTCGTGCTATCTCTCCCACGCCCCCCTGCCGACCCCTCTATCCATGCCTCTCTCGAATACGTAATACACACACATACCTCTCTAGGCCCTGCCAAATGCATCAACTACACATTCACACATGTTACATCACGTACCCCATTGATCTAAAAAGCCCTCTCTTCACGTCTATTTCGCATACAACATTCCTTTTGAATAAAGTGTGGCCAACTTTTTTTAGAATTTCTATATATATACAACATTACAAAGTTGCATGGAGGAGTATAAACGCTTGCATTGCATGGTGCCCACAATGATATTTATTTCGCACTATGAATTTGTATATTTTTATACTATATATAAAGTTAGTCATATTAAAGAGAAACAAAGATCATCTCTCTCTCCATCACACCCCCCCTCTACGCCCCTTTCACATATGCACACAAACTATCTCCAGGTTCTCTAAAAGTAAGCCCCCAGCACATTCACGCATGTTTCATCTTTCTCTCGCGATATATACAATGATGATCATTGTAGTTGAAATGAAAGCACGATACATACATTGGACTTCAGAATCCACTCATTACAGTCACCATTTATGTTTTGTGGTTATTATACAGTCACGGGCTCACCGTACAACTCTATAATTGCTCAAGACACGACTAGATGACCAGTTAAACGCTCCACGTAGCACCTCTAGTGTTGCATCACATTATCTCACTACCATCGGGCCCACCTGTCGGCTTGTATATACTCTACATCTACACTCTTATAAAGTACTAGCAAGATGCCCATGCGTTGCACGGAGCATCAAGATGCATTTTTATGAGTGGTTTATCTTGTGGGAGAAAAGGATGAACAAGGGAAGGCCTTATTTGCAAGTGTGGAGAGGGGTGTGGGTATCTTTTTACAAAATTGCCATAGTTTCCTTCCTATCCGTTGGATATAGATCGAACGTCCTATATTGCAGGATGGCAGGCACATGATCATCACCGACTATGCTTTTTATAAGAGTAGGGATAAAATACACTCTTATAAAAACAGAGTTGGTGATGATGGTGTGCCTGCCATCCTGCAATATATGCCGTCCGATGTATATCTGACGGATAGGAAAGAAACTATGACAATTTTACAAAAAGGTACCCACACACCTCTCCGCATTTTCAAATAAGGCCTTCCCACGTTCATCCTTTTCTCTCACAAGATAAACTAGTCATACAAATGCATCTTGATGTTACGTGCAACGCACGGGCATCTTGCTAGTAAGAATGAAAACAAACGACAACAAAATATTGGACGGTGGTTCGATGTCATGACCGCGGGCACAGCGGACAAGGTGGACTTGTATTGGTATGCTAAGCCGTCTGTTTTAACACACATGAGCCGGTGTGGTGATTATACACACACGTACGCATGCACACGAACTACATGCACGCAACACTCACACGAACACATGCACCCGCGCACGCACGCAACACTCACACGTACACACGCAGCCACGCACGCACGCAACACTCACACGCACACACGCACGCACGCATGCACACACCAGTACACCACACGACCAACACACACTCTCACTCTCAAGTGCTCAACATACACGTGCATGCGCACACACTAGGCCGTGACAGACACATACACAACCAGGTGATTCCCGCGCATGGGGTGGAGTCTTGTCGCGCCTGCGTAAATTTGTGTTTATCTGACCTTTTCCCTATGCGAACTGACAAGTGGGACCCACTAGGAACGTGTTCAATTTAACTAGTCAACATGGTGCCACGTAGACTATTTGGTCGGTCAACAGAGTGCAATCCGATGCCGAATCGTGAGCAAGTGACCGTATAATCACCGCAAAAAGTATATAGTGACCGCAATCAGCTTATTCTGAAGTTCGGTGAACGTATTACGCTTTTCTCTCTATAGACCCTCCAAAACTACATCTCTACACGTTCTCGCATTGTCATTTGCATCAATAAAGCATGAAAATTTGGACCAACAATTTTTTTTGGCATCATTTGGCTTTTATTTGGAATTAAGTTTGAAAGTGCTGTATATCGACTAGAGGGGGGTGAATAGGCAATTTTTAGGGAAAGATTCAAATCATGGAAGTTTCGAAGACAAACGATAGAACCGATCCTATTTATATGCAGCAGAAGGTAGACTACACTAGACAAGCCATAGTCAAGTATTCAATGAAGTGAAAGCATGAAGACTAATAGCAGCTAGGCAGTATGGATCAGGATGGAAGATTGTATGAAGCCAAACAGAACAAGTAGTCACACGGTGAAGTCAAACGGATAAGGCAAGCATGCAATGACTTTACAACGAAAGACAGTAAGTAAAGAGAAGGAAAGGATAGAACGAGTAGCTCGGGGAAGACAGTGATTTGTTAGACCAGTTCCAGTTTTTGTGACAACTGTACGTATGGTTTAGGAGGCTGAGATTTAACTCAGAAGACCACATCTTCACCTTTTCCCCTTGAGCTAAGGACACCTAGTCCTCGCCCAATCACTCTGGTAAGTCTTCAAGGTAGACTTCCAAACCTACACAGACTTCGTTCACCGGCAATCCATAATGACTCTTGGATGCTCAGAACGCGACGCCTAACCGGCTGGAGGAAACATAGTCCTCAAGTGTAACAAGTCTTCAGGTCACACAGACAGAAAGACTTCAGTGATGCCTAACACTCTTTGGCTCTCGGTGTTTGGGCTTTGTCCTCGCAAGGATCTCTCTCTCTCTCAAATGCTTCGGAGGTGGGTTGCTCTCAAACGACAAAAGCCGTGTAATAACTCTGAGCAACCACCAATTTATGGTGTAGGGGGTGGGCTATTTATAGCCACTGGGCAACCCAACCTGATTTGTCCAAAGTGACCCTGGGTCAGTAAGGAACTGACACGTGTTCCAACGGTCAGATTTCGAACACACGCTCCAACTTTACTTGGGCTACAAGCAAGGCTGACTCATCTAGCTCTGGATAAGATTTGCTCTCATTGTCTTCGCTCGAAGACATAGGATTTGGTTGAGCATCACTTCAGTCACTCTGACTTTGTTCACTTGGACCCCACTTAACAGTACGGTGGTTCCTATGACTCAACAAAGAAGAAAAGGAAACAACGAAACATCTAAGTCTTCGCGCTCCATAGTCTTCACACAATGTCTTCTCTTGTCATAGACTTCAATATTATTATCTTCATGTACCACCATTGTCGTCAATGTCTTCATACATTTTTAGGGGTCATCTCCGGTAGGTAAACCGAATCAATGAGGGACTACTACCTGTGTTATCCTGCAATTCTCACAAACACATTAGTCCCTCATCCAGGTTTGTCGTCAATACTCCAAAACCAACTAGGGGTGGCACTAGATGCACTTACAATCTCCCCCTCTTTGGTGATTGATGACAAACTGGTTGAAGTTTTCAATGGGGATAAAAGTATGTGAAATTGTAAAGGATAAAGGTATTGTTGTCATAAGTAGCAAAAGGCTCCCCCTGAAGATGTGCATATAGTTGATTTGCTTTTGAATGCAAATGCACATGGCAGGTTGTACTTGTGGAGATCCTCTTCAACTTATGAAGACAATTCATCATGCACAATTGATATGTCGAAAATAATGATATGCATAATGAGAAATGGACGTCTGCAAAATGACTAAGTGCGGAATATATCGTAGCACATGCGGAATTTATCATCGCATTACAGAGTACCAGAAAACGTAACAGACGACCATCGAGTTTAAGTGTTACAACTCAAAGAACCAAATGTAGAAAAAACGAGAGTTGTAAACACTAGGCAAAATATAAAGCACCCACCCATATGGACCCGCTTGAAGACTATCAACTCATATGCTTCTCCCCATTTTGTCAGTAAGGACCAAAAAGGTTTGAAGACATAGAGCCTCTACTCGTTCCCAGTTGGAGCAGGAGAAGATGCAGGGTCGGCGTTGGCGTTTGGCGGTGCAGAAGTAGTTGGTGCAGTGTCGATACACGCTGAAGGAGGAGGTGGTGTGGTAGCATCATCTTGATCATCTATCACCCTGGCATCCACAGTTGCAGTGGAGGAGGAATAGTCAGAGTCTTCAAGTGACGGAGTTTAACGCAAAACAGCATTCCTTGGAGGAGTGTGGTCAAACTTGAATCTCTCAGTGAAGCCATCGTCTTGAAGATCTGCTTCAGCACTCAGCAAAGTCAAACTCTTCCATGATCTCCGACAGGTTTCATGAGCAACAAAGGCATTCTTGGTGGCAAGGTTGCGAATGCGATTGACGTCCACCAAGAGGCTTTGCATCTGACGCTTCAACCAGTAGTGATGCTTATCTTGTTTCTGATGTAAGGCAACGAGAAGCTCTCGGTCATTAAGAACATGAGATCGCTTCCGAGGCCTTTGGGCAATGGTGCTCTCAATAGCTCCAGTCTCTGCATGGCGAGGTTGGCGATTACGGCTAGCCAGAGGATAAACGTGAGAGACTGCTTGTAATGCCCAGGATGGGACTATATCTCCTACGTGTCGAGGCACGACTTAAAGATATAAGCCCATCCTAGAATGATCTCAAGTTTGGTATCTTTGCACGACTCATGTAAAAGAGGGATTAAATTGCAAAAGGAGATAGTTGGCTTACACTCGCCACTTCACACAATACAATACATGAGCAATACATCATTCAAAACATCACAACCCGACTACGGGTGAAGATCCAAAAGAAAGATACCAAAACAACATAAAGCCACAGGTCAGGATCGAATCCTAGTAGAAACCACTACTGATCGTCGAAACATAACAAGCATACGGACAAACTCTTCATCGAACTCCCGAGGAAGTACTTGAACCAGCTCCTGCATCTAACTCGGCTGAACCTGCATTTGGTGTGGTGAATTAACTGTGAGCCACAGAGGACTCAGCAATCCCGTTTCCGGGTAACAAGACTATCAAAGCCTTTGGGTGAGGAGAAGGCTGAAGAAAAGAATAAGTGTTTGCAGCAGCAACTAGCAACTAGCTTACGTGAGTGAGAGCGAGAAGAGAAAGCCTCGGCGGGAAGTGATCACGAAGTGATCCTAGCTACAAGCTCAACAAACATAACCCCTCCGTGTTCAACTCCCGAATCCCTATTCGGAAATTGACAGTCACGGAACACACGCTGGTAGTGTATTAGAAACATTGTGTCAAGTTATCTACAACCGGAATTAACAAGCTCCCATCTGCCACATAACCGCAGGCACGGCTTTCGAAAGTTCAAACCCTGCAGGGGTGTTCCAACTTGACCCATTACAAGCCCACGATCCGCGGAGTCGCAACTCCATAGGTGGGAAGGCCCGAGTATTCTCGGAATCCCGTGCTCAAGTTAAACCGAACTAAGGTAAGGCTAATCCAGCAAATCCTCCCGGCGTGTCGACACCCTGATAGTAGCCGCACGTATCTAAGTCTCAGGACACGACCGGATGAGTCATCCTACAGGTGTATGCCAGATACCTCAGGTTGCCCCGAGGCGGCCCCGCAGTCTGCTCGTTTCGGACCAACACTCATGTGGAGCACTGGCCCGGGGGGTTGAATTAAAATAAAAGGGATAGCTAGTCCACATGCAAGTTTTATTAGTTATTAGGCAAATAGTACCAATGTTGGGACTTGCTGGAAAAGACTTAGCACTTAGCGGTTTATCGAGGGGGTCCCATACACCCCAACCGTGTTAGGAACGCATAATCAAGGAACATAACACCGGTTTATACGGTTCCTAACGGCATGAGTGGAACAAATCACCAAGCAAAAGGCTTAGCCTTCCACCCTTGCCAATATATAGATGATTTCATTTTTTAAGCATATATATAGTGTGATATAACCCAACCAAACTTCAACATGAAGCAAGCATCTTCAATCTTCACCTGCAACTAGCAATGCTATAAGAGGGGCTGAGCGAAGCCTACGTATAGCCAATCAAAGGTTTGCATAGGTAGGGTGGTTAAACAGGTTCATGGTTACAATAGGAGGCTGACAGGAAAGACATGGGCATCGAGGCAAAACTATAGAGCGATACTCTAGCAATAGGCAAAGATAGTAATGGTATCCGGGTTCGGTCATCTTGCCTGGGATTCCACAAGGGAGAAGAACGGATCCATGAAGTAGACGGAGCAACAGTCGAGTGAATCCTCACAACTCCGGAACGAAACTGAAGCTAACAAGAGAAGCAACCGGAAAGAAGGAAACAACACGGTAAACACACAAGCATAAACATGGCATACGATGCACATCCAAGTATGATGCATGTCCGGTTTAAAATATGCATGGCATGGCAAAGTGCACAAACAACACTACAAGTTAAGTGGAGCTCAATATGCAACGAGTTGCATATTGACGAAACACCACATTATAATTATTTAATTGACTCTTGTTATTTACAAGGCAAGGTTAAATGTTTTTAACATGGCAAGAGGTGAAGCATAAAGAAACTACACTATTTAGGCATTTTAAATGATGCCGGAAGAATAACAACAAAATCTCCGGAAAATCCCCATGAGCATGTTTAATAATTATAAAGCAACAACAATTCACACATATTAATGTTGTTAACATGATGCGGATGACATGATCAAGTTTATGCAATTTTATTGAAAGGTTGACAATTAACAAGATATGAAGCATTTGTCACCGTGGTGGAAGGAAAGGGTGCCACGGCAATGATCCGAAAATGATGCAACGGCATCATATCGGTTCCGGTAACTCGGTGAGAGACCAGTGCAAAACAAAAGGTGGAGTGAACGAGTCAAACGAGATGAAAGGTGGGGCGATCCCGTTACCGGGTTCCCACGAGTCGGCGACGAGGCAACCGAGGAACATGACAACGGTCGAAACGGCACGGAGCACACACGGGAAACATTTCATACAACACAAGCATCACACGGGTCACGTCTCGGGGTTATACCTTCGAAACACTCGTTTCGGGACGGTTCGAGTTCGTCGAGGAATATGGGGAAGTAGTTGTACACGGCCGTAGAGGGAAGTAGTCGTTCCCGTAGAGGTACACGTGTAGTCGTTCACATCCCGTTCGGAGAGGTACTTGTCACGTCGTGGAACTTGCCGGTCTCGGTCTTGTCGACGGTAGTGGTACTTGACGCATCGTCGTCACGTGTAGTCGTTCTCGTTTCGGAGTCGTACACGTTCGTAGCGGTTCGGGTCGTCGTGGTTCTTGGGGTTCCCGTTTGCGACGGTAGTGGAAGTAGTGGTACTTGTCGCATCGGTAGGGGTACACGGCGACGGTAGACGAACTCGTTCGTAGATGTACTTGGCGCATCGGTAGTCGAACACGGGGCGACGGTAGTGGTACTCGGGTCGTAGAGGTACTTGAATCTTCGGTCTCGAGTCGTAGTTGTACACGTTCTCTGTCAAGGAACACAAGCAACCAAAACAAAACAAAACTACAGCACGGTCTTGGCGTGAAGGGCCACGAGGCCACAGCAGCAACACGGCACCGAAGGAGGCCGGCGACGAGGTTCCGGAGGCGAGGCCTTGACGAACAGCCGGCGAAGAGGAGGCAGGGGCCCTCGACGCGGGAAGGGCCAGCGGCCATGGCGCTTGCGAAGAAGAGGGAAGGCGGCGGCTGGAGGAGCTGCGGCGTCATGGCGAGGAGGTGCTGCGGGGGCCTTGGCGCGCCGGACACGACGAAGGGGCGCGGCTGCTGGCTCCGGCGACCCGGAGCCACGAGGATGGGAAGAGGCGGCCGGAGGGGATCGGCCTCTGCAGCCGCTGTTGCAGGAGGACGGGAAGGGAGGCCACGCGAGGTCTTGGCGCGCTTGGAGAAGAGGTGCTGCACGGTGCTGGACGAAGGAGGCCGCAGGTCACGGCCCGGCGCGGAGGGGCAGGGCCGGGGAACGCAGAGGCGCGGCTGCCTGGAGAGGAGGGCTCGACGCGGAGAGGAGGGTGCCTGGACAGAGGGAGCCGCAGGCTCTAGGCTGCTGGGCGTCGGGGCCAGGCGCTGCCGATCCTGGCCGGAGGGAGGTCGGCCGGCCGCGACGCAGGAGAAGGGCGCGGCTTCGGGGCTCCTGGCGCGGAGGGTGCAGCAGGAAGGAGGTGACCAAGGCGCTGACGAAGGAGGGGAGAGGGTCGGGCGCGCAGGAGGGCCGAGGAGGAGGCCAGAGGGCCTGGCCGGCGGGGCGGCTCCCCTGGCCGACGCTGGAGAGGAGGGCGCCTCCTGGCCGGCCCTGGCGAGAAGAGGGACGAGGGGTGGCGGCGTGCGCTAGCGAGAGAAGGGGCTCGGCGACCTGGTGGCTCGGGCGAGAGATGCGGCATCAAGGGAAAACGAGGAAGAGGGCTCGGGCGATGGGGAAGAAAGGGAATCGGCTGATGGGTTTCGGGCACGAGGGGAGGGAGCGATGCGTGTGGCGGCGGCGCACAGGGAAGGGAGGAGCGAACCGGTGGGGCTAGGGTTCGGTGGTAGCCGGGCCGGATGGGCCGAAGGGACTGGGCCAGGGAGGAGAAGAATGGGCCTGAAGACCTGGGCCGCGGCTGGGATGCCTCTTTTATCTCTTAGCAGAAAAAAACAAATAAGGAGAGAGACAAAAATAAAAAGAAACAGGCAAAGAATAAGAATAAAAATGATGGACATTTTTGTAAGGCTTTACGGAATAATTCCAACCTCACAAAAATAGTTCCAACAAAAAGGGAAGTGCAAACTAAAATAAATAGCTTGTCTTAAAGGAGTTTAAAAAGAGTCTAGATTTTAGAGGAGCCTCGAAAATTGGGAAAAGAATATAGGGGAGGTTTAGATGGAGAAACTCGAGGTGAAAAAGGCATGAAGAAAATATGCAAGTGTGTTACGGTGATTCCGAAGCAATGGAATATTTATTAATATAGCTCCATAAATATTGAGAGGCTTTTATATGTTATAAAGAGAAGACATCTTCCCTCGATTTAAATGGACCGAAGGTCCACACAATTTATTTAGGTTGAGATGCAAAAATAAATATGACATGAAGGCATGATGACATGATGCAATGCAAAAATAAATAACACAAGCACAAAAGAACACACGGGCAACCCGGAACATCTGGAATCTTCTGGGATCTTCTGGAATCTTCTGGGACGTCGGTCTTCGGGCGTCACAACTCTCCCACACTAACAGAGGATCTCGACCCGAGATCCTTGAGATATCGCCGGATAGAAAACGAAAAAGAAGAGGTAAAACAAAGTTGCTTCCTTGACAAACGAGTGAAAACCAAAGAACCTTGAGAGGTTAAACAAGTTGAATAAGAATACAACAGAGATGAATGAAGTTGAAACACTCCGTTAGAAAAGAGGAACAAGGAACATAACAAGAACCTTGTAGGTTGAAAGACATGAAACAAGAGCTTACGAACCAAAAGAATATGAAACTGCAAAGGTATAGCCAAGGAATAAGAATGACAAAATTTGGACAGCACTCCATCTGAAAATGGAATGAATTGAACAAGAACTTGAGGAGATGGAATGATATTTGATGAAATCAAGAACATATTGCCTCTGAAACAATTAAGAGAATGGCACAAGGGGTAAGAAGGATTTCAGACAGCACTCCGGTTAAAAGAGAGTTAAAACTTGATAAGATGAGGGAACTAGAATGAAGAATACCACACTCCGGTTAAATGATAAGCAAGGGAAAGAACATGATCTCGATAAAAACGAGATGATGGTTAAAGAAAACAACAACACAATGCCTCCGGAATGAAAGAATAGCATATAATCAAAGAAAGAAATGAATGGAGAAGAAAAAGACAACTTCTCCCACGAATGCATTTGAAAGAACATCCTTACGAAGAAGGGTTGAACGGAGTTGTTGGAAAAATCAACAACGAAAAGAATAAGCTTGATGTGGGCTTATGGGAAAACATCTGAAAATTATGAGGTGACAACCAGCCACTAACTTAAACAATTGATTTGATTGAGGTCAACAAGGAGATGAAAAACTTATTTCACCGGAATGATAAAAGAAGAAGTTGGGTCATTATAAGCACCATAATTAGCAACAATCCTTAGGGAAAGCTTTAGGTGAAATACAACTCAAGATAACTCCAATGAATAAATTGAAGGGTTGAAAAGATCTCTTGAAAAAAGAAAATGATGGTTTTAAATATCTCACTCTTGATAACTCGTGAATCATGAAACATGAAGGAATTGTCAAAATGACATAACCCCATCTGAAAAGATAAGGTAGAACGGATTGCAATTGGAAAGCATGATGAAGAATGCTTGAGCTCCAACAAGAATCTTGATGAAGACTACGAGGATGAATTAAAACATGATGAACCACCATGAGAACTCCGGTAATGAAAGCATGAGAAGTGAAAGATGAAAAGAATAAGATTCAGGCCTGCGATGAATTACATTGAGCTTTGAAATGATAATTAAATAGCTTGAAGCTCCGGAAACCAAGATGAACAACTTAGAAGCGAGAATATGATATGATGAACAAGCTCCAGACAAAAGAATTAAATCACCTTGAAGGAATAAGAATAAGACTTGTGTCATGCATCTCCTTCACCAATTAAATTGATGACAACCAAAGGATTTGGCATACTACTTATTCTCGTTGGAAAGAATAAAAGAGAGATCTAGCACAACCTTGGGTAAATCTTCAACAAAGCACCGGTAGGATTATGAAAAGAAGAGATGAATTTAAAACGATAAGAACGGAAGAGGAATCTTGAGAGAACCACCGTAAGAATTAGGAGACGAACGAAGAGACATCAATGAAGAATAGTTGGAGGACGAAGTTGAAAACTGAGAACGAAGAAATATTCTGAAATGATGGCCTTCGGAGGAACACAAAGAAAAGAATTCATGAAATGCTCCGGACTGGTATGAGAAGAATTCCTCACAAACGGAACAATAATGAGGATGGCATGAAGCTAGAATCACGAATCTTCAAGAAGACGGGTCAAGATTTAAGAGAAACACTTCTCTGGTCTGCAAACTCTGAGAATGAAGACGAGAAATGCCATAAGAATTGTTGAGCACTCCAGAATGAAGAATTAAAAAGGTTGAACCAAAGATGAACAAGAATTTGAAAGCGATCTTGGAGAAGGCATGTGACTGATGGAGATCATTCTTACGTCACACTTTGAAAAGAATTTGAGTATAACTCCAGAAAAATTAGAAGAGTCAGGTAAGATCCTGGGAAAAGACCTGTGGGTTAGGGCCCACTCAAAGAAATCACCGTTGGAAAAGATTGCTTCAGAGATATTGCACCGGTTGAATTAAATGGCTTGAATAAGATAAGAATCTCAAAATAGCTTGAACGGATTAAGAATGGAAACACGAATCTTCAGCACTCCGGATATGAATAACAAGAGGAGAATGATTAATTGGGACACCGGAATAAGAAAGCATTGTGAAATGAGGAAAAAGATAAGATCAACACCGAAATCTTGAGTTACATCCACCGGCAGAATTGAGAACAAAAGAATGATGAACTTGAAGCTCTTGAGCATCTTCACGATAAATCACCGGATAAGAACATTGAAGGAAAAGAAAGAAGAACATCACATTAATAAAATGGATATTTAATTTAAGAATTTCATGCTCCGAGAAGAAGAAGGGTGGGAGGGTGGGGAAAACAAAAACAACTTGAGATGATTGAAACAGACAAATCGTCAGATTTCTCAACGGCGTCCGTATGGAATAACTTGAAGAGAAGGCACACCGGTTGAAAAGGATTAACATGACCATCTTGATGATCAAGAAGAATTAACACTCCCGTAGAAATATGAGAACACCGATTAGGAAAGGTATGGAATCAACATTTGACATCGAAGCAACTCGAATACCAGAATCAAAACAAAAACAAAGGATAGATATGCAACATGATCTTCACAATATCATCCGAACAGAGAATTGAACGAATGAGTTCCGTAGGTACATCAGCTTGTCGAGAAGCCACTTGGAGAACAAAAAGTAAATAAAAAGGAACAAGGAACAGATAGAACAAATACAAGATAGAAGTTTCGTTCGACATCTTCGTGCTGAAAGCTCATGGAATGTGTTACAAAAGGGTTTTGCAATCCCCGGATCAGCATAGCCAAGGACCCTTTAAGATGCAACTCCCGATCAGAACAAGTCCATAAAACCACTTCACTCAATGTAGAACCCCGAACTTCATATCGAGCATCCGTTGAAAGAATGCCTAGAAACTACTAGATGAACCCACCTATAGATTTCCGAAAGTTTCCTGTTATGCAATCAGGTGTTGGGGATACACGGGAAGCACCGCGCAATCAACTCTAAACCTACATCCAGGTGTATCCATCCTTCAACACATAACCAGTCTTTCTCGGAAACTGTTTACCTCGGACCTTCGAAAAGAATCCACTATAACAAGCTATGGCAATACTCTCGAACTACCTCCCCAGTACTGGGTGATGTCGGGGTTATCTTGCCACTGGCCGTATAGGAGAGATTTTCGATGTCGGCCGTCTTAAGTATTTAGTACTGCCGCGATATGCTTGTGACGACAATACCCCGAAGCTCAACTCCTCGGTAACAGGAGGCATCGAGAACAATATCCTTGTCACAAGAACATCGAAACAATCCCAGAATACTCGTGGGATCCTAAAAAAAATTTGGTGCAATTTTTGAAGATAGGAGAGACAAGAGTAGTCGTCAGGAGTCCTCACCAGAGAGAAAGGGGATGAGAAGCAAAAAAAATCCTACTCTCCGATATAATATAGGACTCAAAACATTTTTCAATGTGTGCCTAGACTCAACCGTCAATGATTCGATCAATCAGTGGGGGCTTCTAGGTCGGAGAAGGCTCTGAATACCAACTTGTAATGCCCAGGATGGGACTATATCTCCTACGTGTCGAGGCACGACTTAAAGATATAAGCCCATCCTAGAATGATCTCAAGTTTGGTATCTTTGCACGACTCATGTAAAAGAGGGATTAAATTGCAAAAGGAAATAGTTGGCTTACACTCGCCACTTCACACAATACAATACATGAGCAATACATCATTCAAAACATCACAACCCGACTACGGGTGAAGATCCAAAAGAAAGATACCAAAACAACATAAAGCCACAGGTCAGGATCGAATCCTAGTAGAAACCACTACTGATCGTCGAAACGTAACAAGCATACGGCCAAACTCTTCATCGAACTCCCGAGGAAGTACTTGAACCAGCTCTTGCATCTAACTCGGCTGAACCTGCATCTGGTGTGGTGAAGTAACTGTGAGCCACAGAGGACTCAGCAATCCCGTTTCCGGGTAACAAGACTATCAAAGCCTTTGGGTGAGGAGAAGGCAGAAGAAAAGAATAAGTGTTTGCAGCAGCAACTAGCAACTAGCTTACGTGAGTGAGAGCGAGAAGAGAAAGCCTCGGCGGGAAGTGATCACGAAGTGATCCTAGCTACAAGCTCAACAAACATAACCCCTCCGTGTTCAACTCCCGAATCCCTATTCGGAAATTGACAGTCACGAAACACACGCTGGTAGTGTATTAGAAACATTGTGTCAAGTTATCTACAACCGGAATTAACAAGCTCCCATCTGCCACATAACCGCGGGCACGGCTTTCGAAAGTTCAAACCCTGCAGGGGTGTTCCAACTTGACCCATTACAAGCCCACGATCCGCGGAGTCGCAACTCCATAGGTGGGAAGGCCCGAGTATTCTCGGAATCCCGTGCTCAAGTTAAACCGAACTAAGGTAAGGCTAATCCAGCAAATCCTCCCGGCGTGTCGACACCCTGATAGTAGCCGCACGTATCTAAGTCTCAGGACACGACCGGATGAGTCATCCTACAGGTGTATGCCAGATACCTCAGGTTGCCCCGAGGCGGCCCCGCAGTCTGCTCGTTTCGGACCAACACTCATGTGGAGCACTGGCCCGGGGGGGTTGAATTAAAATAAAAGGGATAGCTAGTCCACATGCAAGTTTTATTAGTTATTAGGCAAATAGTACCAATGTTGGGACTTGCTGGAAAAGACTTAGCACTTAGCGGTTTATCGAGGGGGTCCCATACACCCCAACCGTGTTAGGAACGCATAATCAAGGAACATAACACCGGTTTATACGGTTCCTAACGGCATGAGTGGAACAAATCACCAAGCAAAAGGCTTAGCCTTCCACCCTTGCCAATATATAGATGATTTCATTTTTTAAGCATATATAGTGTGATATAACCCAAACAAACTTCAACATGAAGCAATCATCTTCAATCTTCACCTGCAACTAGCAATGCTATAAGAGGGGCTGAGCGAAGCCTACGTATAGCCAATCAAAGGTTTGCATATGTAGGGTGGTTAAACAGGTTCATGGTTACAATAGGAGGCTGACAGGTAAGACATGGGCATCGAGGCAAAACTATAGAGCGATACTCTAGCAATAGGCAAAGATAGTAATGGTATCCGGGTTCGGTCATCTTGCCTGGGATTCCACAAGGGAGAAGAACGGATCCATGAAGTAGACGGAGCAACAGTCGAGTGAATCCTCACAACTCCGGAACAAAACCGAAGCTAACAAGAGAAGCAACCGGAAAGAAGGAAACAACACGGTAAACACACAAGCATAAACATGGCATACGATGCACATCCAAGTATGATGCATGTCCGGTTTAAAATATGCATGGCATGGCAAAGTGCACAAACAACACTACAAGTTAAGTGGAGCTCAATATGCAACGTGTTGCATATTGACGAAACACCACATTATAATTATTTAATTGACTCTTGTTATTTACAAGGCAAGGTTAAATGTTTTTAACATGGCAAGAGGTGAAGCATAAAGAAACTACACTATTTAGGCATTTTAAATGAGGCCGGAAGAATAACAACAACATCTCCGGAAAATCCCCATGAGCATGTTTAATAATTATAAAGCAACAACAATTCACACATATTAATGTTGTTAACATGATGCGGATGACATGATCAAGTTTATGCAATTTTATTGAAAGGTTGACAATTAACAAGATATGAAGCATTTGTCACCGTGGTGGAAGGAAAGGGTGCCACGGCAACGATCCGAAAATGATGCAACGGCATCATATCGGTTCCGGTAACTCGGTGAGAGACCGGTGCAAAACAAAAGGTGGAGTGAACGAGTCAAACGAGATGAAAGGTGGGGCGATCCCGTTACCGGGTTCCCACGAGTCGGCGACGAGGCAACCGAGGAACATGACAACGGTCGAAACGGCACGGAGCACACACGGGAAACATTTCATACAACACAAGCATCACACGGGTCACGTCTCGGGGTTATACCTTCGAAACACTCGTTTCGGGACGGTTCGAGTTCGTCGAGGAATGTAGGGGAAGTAGTTGTACACGGCCGTAGAGGGAAGTAGTCGTTCCCATAGAGGTACACGTGTAGTCGTTCACATCCCGTTCGGAGAGGTACTTGTCACGTCGTGGAACTTGCCGGTCTCGGTCTTGTCGACGGTAGTGGTACTTGACGCATAGTCGTCACGTGTAGTCGTTCTCGTTTCGGAGTCGTACACGTTCGTAGCGGTTCGGGTCGTCGTGGTACTTGGGGTTCCCGTTTGCGATGGTAGTGGAAGTAGTGGTACTTGTCGCATCGGTAGGGGTACACGGCGACGGTAGACGAACTCGTTCGTAGATGTACTTGGCGCATCGGTAGTCGAACACGGGGCGACGGTAGTGGTACTCGGGTCGTAGAGGTACTTGAATCTTCGGTCTCGAGTCGTAGTTGTACACGTTCTCTGTCAAGGAACACAAGCAACCAAAACAAAAACAAAACTACAGCACGGTCTTGGCGTGAAGGGCCACGAGGCCACGGCAGCAGCACGGCACCGAAGGAGGCCGGCGACGAGGTTCAGGAGGCGAGGCCTTGACGAACAGCCGGCGAAGAGGAGGCAGGGGCCCTCGACGCGGGAAGGGCCAGCGGCCATGGCGCTTGCGAAGAAGAGGGAAGGCGGCGGCTGGAGGAGCTGCGGCGTCATGGCGAGGAGGTGTTGCGGTGGCCTTGGCGCGCCGGACGCGACGGAGGGGCGCGGCTGCTGGCTCCGACGACCCGGAGCCACGAGGACGGGAAGAGGCGGCCGGAGGGGATCGGCCTCTGCAGCCGTTGTTGCAGGAGGACGGGAAGGGAGGCCACGCGAGGTCTTGGCGCGCTTGGAGAAGAGGTGCCGCATGGCGCTGGACGAAGGAGGCCGCAGGTCACGGCCCGGCGCGGAGGGGCAGGGCCGGGGAACGCAGAGGCGCGGCGGCCTGGAGAGGAGGGCTCGGCGCGGAGAGGAGGGTGCCTGGACGGAGGGAGCCGCAGGCCCCAGGCTGCTGGGCGTCGGGGCCAGGCGCTGCAGATCCTGGCCGGAGGGAGGTCGGCCGGCGGCGACGCAGGAGAAGGGCGCGGCTTCGGGGCTCCTGGCGCGGAGGGTGCAGCGGGAAGGAGGTGACCAAGGCGCTGACGAAGGAGGGGAGAGGGTCGGGCGCCCAGGAGGGCCGAGGAGGAGGCCAGAGGGCCTGGCCAGCGGGGCGGCTCCCCTGGCCGGCGCTGGAGAGGAGGGCACCTCCTGGCCGGCCCTGGCGAGAAGAGGGACGAGGGGTGGCGGCGTGCGCTAGCGAGAGAAGGGGCTCGGCGACCTGGTGGCTCGGGCGAGAGATGCGGCATCGAGGGAAAACGAGGAAGAGGGCTCGGGCGATGGGGAAGAAAGGGAATCGGCTGATGGGTTTCGGGCATGAGGGGAGGGAGCGATGCGTGTGGCGGCGGCGCACAGGGAAGGGAGGAGCGAACCGGTGGGGCTAGGGTTCGGTGGTAGCCGGGCCGGATGGGCCGAAGGGACTGGGCCAGGGAGGAGAAGAATGGGCCTGAAGACCTGGGCCGCGGCTGGGATGCCTCTTTTATCTCTTAGCAGAAAAAAAAACAAATAAGGAGAGAGACAAAAATAAAATGAAAGAGGCAAAGAATAAGAATAAAAATGATGGACATTTTTGTAAGGCTTTACGGAATAATTCCAACCTCACAAAAATAGTTCCAACAAAAAGGGAAGTGCAAACTAAAATAAATAGCTTGTCTTAAAAGAGTTTAAAAGGAGTCTAGATTTTAGAGGAGCCTCGAAAATTGAGAAAAGAATATAGGGGAGGTTTAGATGGAGAAAATCGAGGTGAAAAAGGCATGAAGAAAATATGCAAGTGTGTTACGGTGATTCCGAAGCAATGGAATATTTATTAATATAGCTCCATAAATATTGAGAGGCTTTTATATGTTATAAAGAGAAGACATCTTCCCTCGATTTAAATGGACCGAAGGTCCACACAATTTATTTAGGTTGAGATGCAAAAATAAATATGACATGAAGGCATGATGACATGATGCAATGCAAAAATAAATAACACAAGCACAAAAGAACACACGGGCAACCCGGAACATCTGGAATCTTCTGGGATCTTCTGGAATCTTCTGGGATGTCGGTCTTCGGGCGTCACACTGCTGGAACTCCTTCAATTGGTTGAGTGAAGCTCTGGTGATCAGCGTTATGACGACTAACAGGCTCTTTGGCAGGCTCATGGTATATGGCTTCAGCTGACATATCAACCTCTGGCAAGAATATATGATGATTGCGAGCGGAAGGCTGATAGTTGATAGCAGAATGAAGCTTGATGAGCCGCATGATCCATAGAGCGTAGAACTTGAGTCCAAAGAGATCAGAGCCTGACACAGCGAACTTCCTTATAAAGAAGTCTTGAGCATTGATGCTGATGCCATTGAAGATATAGAAGACCAATGTCTTCATTGTGCCTTCAAGCTTGGCTGATGAAGAGTGTCCTGGCCATAGAGTTCGCCTGATAATATGATATATGGTGCATGGCAGATACTCAAGGTCTTCAACAAAGAACTCCTTTGGGTATGCAGCATCGAGTGGCAAAGGCTTCATCATGCTTAACATTTGGCTCATGTTGGGCTTGGGCTTCTGAAAGATACTCTCCAAAGCTTCGCTGTGTAGTTGACAGCCAGGTTCATATAGTTCTCCTAGAGTGGGCAGGCCAGTTAGCTCAATGAGATCAAAGGCTTTGGCTTCATGATGGACATTTCCTGTCATCCACTCAAGGATCCATGTCTTTGGATCAGTGTGTCGAGGTAGACGAGTACGGCCAGCCAGAGGATAAATGTGTGAGATTGCTAGAACTCCTTCAATTTGCTGAGTGAAGCTTTGGTGATCAGTGTTGTGAAGACTAACATGCTCTTTGGCAGGCTCTTGGTATATAGCTTCAGCTGACATATCAACCTCAGGCAAGAAGATATGATGGTTGCGAGCAGAGGGCTGATAGGTGATAGCTGAATGCAGCTTGATGAGGCGCATAATCCATGGGGCATAGAATTTCATACCAAACAAATCAGAGCCAGACATAGCCAATTGCCTAATGAAGAAATCTTGAGCATTGAAGCTGATGCCATTGAAGATATAGAACACCAAAGTCTTCATGGAGCCTTCAAGCTTGGCTGATGAAGAATGTCCTTTGACAGGCCATAGAGTACGCCTGATGATATGATAGATGGTGCGTGGCAGGTACTCTAGGTCTTCAACAAAGAATTCCTTAGGATATTCAGCATCACTTGGGAGAGGCTTCATCATGCTTAGCATTTAGCTCATGTTGGGCTTGCGCTTCTGAAAGATACTCTCCAAGGCTTCATTGTGCAATTGACAGCCATGTTCATACAGATCTCCTGGAGTGGGCAGGCCAGTAAGCTCAATGAGATCAAGGCTTTGGCTTCATGATGGACATTGCCTGTCATCCACTCAAGGACCCATGTCTTCGGATCCCTATTGTAGTCTCTAATGTGGAGGGTTGCATAGAATTGCAGAAGCAGCTCTTCATTCCAGTGCTCTTTGTCAGTCACAAAATTCAGAAGGCCAGCATCACAGAAGCAATCAAGAGCTTCCTCAAGACTGGGCAATCCAGTAATGGCTTCAGCATCAACACACATATGAGGGAAGATGCGCCCTTGATCATAGAGTACTCGTGAATAATAACTGCGCTGTTGATTGCTCCAGAACCTATCTGATGATATCCTTGGCTTGGAATAGGGGTTCTTGGCGCTGTCAAAGAAAGTGTTGTGCGCAATGAAGCCATTTGCATTGAAGGACCCTGGTGAGGTGGCAGTACCTGGGAACCTTGGCAGTCTTGGCTTAGGCTTCTGAACCTGAGGCATGTGCTCCACATGGTAGTCAAATTGAGGACCAGCAGCAGGCGGAGGAACCAGAATGGGCCATCTGACAGAGATGAGATGGTCATGTTTGTCGTATGCTTGCTCGATGGTGTGTGGCCTTGGAGGCGGAACATGAGCAGCGGCATTGGCTTCGGGCTGCTAAGTGGCGTCAGGTGCAGCACTGGCTTCAGGCGCCATCACTTCAGGCACCACATTGACTTCAGGTGCCACATTAGCTTCAGCCATGACAACGTCATTTGCTTCAGTGGTGGTGGTGGCAGCCTCAGAATTTGTAACCTCCACTTCAGGAGCTGGAGGGTCGGACACATTCTCCTCGAGAACAGGGGGTGTGGCAACACGTGCTTCATCTTCTCTTGGTTGTTCTTCATCGGCTGATGCAACCGGAATATCTTCAGCCGCTTTGGCTTCAGACTCTGGGACGTTCACAGTTGAAGAGGCTTCAGGAAACACTTGTTGTGAAGCAGTTTGGTGCACATCTCCTTCTAGAACACTGAGGGAATCAACTTGATGCCTTTGTCCTATGCAAAGCCTGCGGAATGCCGGCGACGCTGTTGGAGATGGAGTTGGTTGGGCCTCAAAGTCTTTGTCTTCAAGCACCGAACTGGTGACTTGAGTTGGGGGAGTAACTGGTGATTGTTGTCGGTGATCAGCCCATGAGTCATCCTGAGCAATTGGCGTCAATGGACGACCAATGCTGATGTGTTCGTTGTTCATGAGAACAGGCGATGATACCACATTATACTCGATCTGAGGAAGGACTTCATCATCTTCAACATTGTCTTGAGGACCAATGACTTCAGCTGCGGTGGGGTCAACAGCTGGAATGTCTTCACTAGCCTCTGTGGGAGCAGGCTCATGAACAGTCAGACGATTTTCTTGGTGGGCAGATGCAGGACGAGCAACAGAAATGGGCTCGACAATAAGGGGCTCTATGGGAGCAGCCTGGACCTTCTTGATTTTGCGTTTCTTGGTGGGTGGAGCATTGGCTTCATTAGTGGTGTTCTTGGTTTGCGCTTGCCTGTCATGCTAGCAACTGGAGTGACCTTAGGCTCTGAAGCAACTGGAGTGACCTTAGGCTTCTTAAGCTCTGAAGCAACTGGAGTGACCTTAGGCTTCGTGCCTGTCATGCTAGCAGGGAAGACAATGCGAGGTTCTTCCTGCCTTGATCCTTCAGCTTGGGCCACAGTTGGCTTCTTCTTTGCAGCCATCCTAGGGTCGATGCTAGGACGCCCAAGGGCATTGCGCTTCTCAGCTTCATTGTAGGCTTGGACGCACTTGGCAGCTAAGACTTTTATGCGCTCTCAAGAACCTTTGGCTTCTTTACGCCTCTTGTGAAAGGCTTCCTTGAGCTCATGCATCATTACTTTGAAGTTCTGGATTTCTTGGACGCTGAGCTTGGCCATATGCTTCTTGAACTGAGCCTTTTCATAGTCAATCTTTTGCTTTAGCTCAACAATTCTCTGAGCAAGAGCTAGCTCAGAAGCAATGGCGCCATTGAAGGAGACGCTTAGGCAAACGAGAAGTTGCAGATCGGCAAAGCTGAGGTTGGGGGTGTCAAACCACTCGTCAATGAAGTTGTTCAACACTTCCACGTCAAAGAAAGGCCGATCATTGAAGATTTCTGCATCTTGCTTGCTCTTGATCAATTGCTCAAGAGCGTCATCAGCTAGATCTTCATCGCTTGATAGATCAATGGCTTCATTGGCGTTCTTCATAATAGCATCAGGAGTCAGAGCTGGACAGGGGTTGTGCATGGGCTTCTTCCTTAGCTGCTTGCTCTTGAAAATGCGAGAGTGCTCTTCAGATTGCACAGTTGGTGCAGGTGGAGCAGTGGCCAAAGGCTTCACTCTCGAAGCAATTGGTGGAGTGGTCTTTGAAGCCTCGAATTTCTTCTTCTTCTTTGGCTTCGGAGATGCAGGCGCTTCATCAGAATCAGCGTCGTCTACAGGTTGATCCACATCCGCCCCTTGAACCATTATATGACCGATAGGACCTTCTAAGTTGTAGAAGGGCCCAACAAGGTTAGGTTCAGCTTCGCGCATACCATCGACACGGGGCGCGGAGGGGCCAGGATTGAAGTCTAATCCCCAAGTCTTCTTGTTTCCCTTGGACGAGTTCTTGGCATACTGAAGATTTCGCTTGACCAAATTGTCGTCGCGACACCATAGTAGTGATGATGGGTCGGCATCTACTCGTTGTGGCCCACGGACCATGCAAGGATTGAAGCCTTGAGCAATGGCTTCCATAAGTGCATCTAGTGCCACCCCTATTGGTTTTGGAGTATTGACGACAAACCTGGTGGAGGGACTAATGTGTTTGTGAGAATTGCAGGATAACACAGGTAGTAGTCCCTCATTGATTCGGTTTACCTACCGGAGATGACCCCTAAAAATGTATGAAGACATTGACATCAGTGATGATATATGAAGATAATCATATTGAAGACTATGACATGAGAAGACATTGTGTGAAGACTATGGAGAACGAAGACGTAGATGTTTCATTGTTTCCTTTTCTTCTTTGTTGAGTCATAGGAACCACCGTACTGTTAAGTGGGGTCCAAGTGATCTAAGTCAGAGTGACTGAAGTGATGCTCAACCAAATCCTATGTCTTCGAGCGAAGACTATGAGAGAAAATCTTATCCACAGTTGGATGAGTCAGCCTTACTTGTAGCCCAAGTAAAGTTGTCGTGTGAGTGTTTGAAATATGACCCTTGGAACACGTGTCAGTTCCTTAGTGACCCAGGGTCACTTCGGACAAATTAGGTCGGGTTGCCTACTGGCTATAAATAGCCCACCCCTTACACCATAAATTGGTGACTGCTCAGAGTTATTGCACGGCTTTTGTCGTTTGAGAGCAACCCACCTCCGAAGCGTTTGAGAGAGAAATCCTTGCGAGGACAAAGCCAAAACACCCAGAGCCAAAGTCTTTCTGTCTGTGTGACCTGAAGACTTATTACACATGAGGACTATGTTTCCTCCAGCCGGTTAGGCGTCGCGTTCTGAGAATCGAAGAGTCATCGTGGATCGCCGGTGAACGAAGTCTGTGAAGGTTTGGAAGTCTACCTTGAAGACTTACCAGAGTGATTGGGCGAGGACTAGGTGTCCTTAGCTCAAGGGGAATATGGTGAAGACGCGGTCTTCTGAGTTAAATCTCAGCCTCCCTAACCAGACGTACAGTTGTCACAGCAACTGGAACTGGTCTAACAAATCACTGTCCTCCCCGAGCTACTGGTTCTATCCTTTCCTTCCCTTTACTTACTGTTCCATGTTGTGAAGTCATTGCATGCTTGCCTTATCCGATTGACTTCACTGAGTATCTACTTGTTATGATTGGCTTCATTCCTTCTTCCATCATGATCCCTACTGGCTAGCTGCTATTAGTCTTCGTGCTTTCACTTCATTGAATACATGACTATGGCTTGTCTAGTGTAGTCTACTTTCCGCTGCATACTAATAGGATTGTGTTTATCTTTTGTCGTCAAAACTACCATGTTTTGAAGCATTTCATAAAAATCGCCTATTCACCCCCCCTCTAGTCGATATACTGCACTTTCAATTGGTATCAGAGCAGGGTACTCCCTTGTTCTGTGTGATTCGGTTTAACCACCTGGAGTTTTAGCTATGTCGACTGCAGGGATAATTAAAGTCTCCAATGCGTGCCCAGTCTTCGATGGCACCGAATATCCCTACTGGAAGAATAAGATGCGCATGCACCTTGAAGCCATTGACGTGGACCTCTGGTTTGTCGTCAAGAATGGCGTTCCCAAGACTGATGAAGGTATCAACCCTGCTAATGTCAAGAGGCTCGTTCAACTGGGTTCAACGGCCAAGAACATCATCTGTGGTCATCTGACCAAAGGACAGTATGGTCGTGTAAGTGCTCTGGACACGTCAAAGGAAGTCTGGGACTGGCTCTTAAAGGTCAGCGAAGGTGTTTCTACCCAGAGAGATCAAAGGATCAGCGTCCTTCGCAATCTCTTCAATCGCTTCAAGAGACATGACAATGAGAATGTCCAGCACACATTCGATCGTCTCACTGACATCACAAATGAGCTTCAAGCACTTGGCGCCACTGAGATCACCAAGCATGAAATCATCAAGACTCTCCTGAGATCACTCGACAGCTCATTTGATATCCTTGCCCTGATGATTAAAGAACGCCCTGACTTCAAGACTCTCGATCCGTCTGACATACTTGAGAGGTCAACACACATGAGTTCCAGTTATTTGAGAAATGTGACATCTATGGTCCCAACTATGGACGATCTCGTGCCTTAAAGGCAAAGGGTGTTTCTTCATCTGAAGAAGAATCTGACTGCAGTTCTGATGATCCTGAAGAGATTGGAATGGAGCTTGCCATGCTTGTGAAGAAGTTCCAGAAATTCACTAGGAAGAAAGGCTTCAGAAAGTCTTCACGATCCAGCTCAAGAAATTATGAAGCTTCTACCCATGACTACAAGAAGAGAACATGTCATAAGTGCAGGAAACCTGGTCACTACATCTCTGAGTATCCTCAGTGGGACAATGAGAAGAAGAAAAAGAAGAGCAAGGAATATGATTCTGATGACAAGAAAAAGAAGAAATATTCAAAGTCTTCTTCCAAGTCTTCATCAAAGTATTCATCACACAAGAAGAATTCATCTGGCAAGGCTCGCGTGTTTGTTGGCAAGGAGATGGATTCTGAGGAGGAGTCTGCTTCTGAAGAGGCGGAGGTGGAGTCGGAGGAGGAGTCTGATTCTGGTGCTGTGAGTCTGGCTCTAGCCACTGCCTACATGGCCAAGTCCATCTTCAACACTGAAGACAATGGCACCGTCCCCAACATTGTTGATGAGGACGACGACTCTGCTCCCACCTACTGCTTCATGGCACGCGGTGCCAAGGTAAAATCACGCGATGCTTACTTTCAAACATCTGGTGAAGATGACTCTGATTGTGAATCAAAACCTAGCTACAAAACACTTGCTAAAATTGCCACTGAACAGCAGAAAGCCATGGAACATATTCAAAAACTGTTAGACAAAAGCGATGACCTGTTGGACGCGGCTCATGAAGATCTTGAGAAATTGAAAGCGGCTCATGAAGATCTTCAAAAAGAAAATGAGTCACTCCGCGCACAACTGATCAGCTGCACTCACGAAGAGTTTGAACCACCATGTCTAAAATGCATTGAGCATGATAACGCTGCATCTGTTGCTGAATGTTCTACTGCTGCCACTGTTGCAATACCTTCAACTACTGATGTGGTAACTAACCCCTCTGGTGAGGATACCACTACTATTGCTGATGAGAATGCTAGGTTGAAGACTTTGCTTGAAACTGGGATGTACAAAAGCCTCAAAGGGCATCAGACTCTATGTGATGTCCTCAAAAAGCAGATACTGAACCGAAACCCTAGGAAAGAGGGTGTCGGGTTCGACAGGAAAATGAATGTTGACGGTTCATACTGGAAGCCTGAGCAGTATCCCAAAACCACATGGGTTGCTACAAAGGAACTTTAGTGGATCCATCTATCCTATCTGGCTTCACTTGTGCTAATCCTGTTATCGTTGATGAATCCTTTGATGCAAACTATAAACTGTTTAAGAATCAAAATGGTGAAGTATTTGCCAGGTATATTAGTACTAACTGCAGGAACGGGCCACCTATGAAAAAGATCTGAGTACCCAAAGGTTGTCTTGAGAAACTTCCAGCAAATGTTATCATGACACCACCTGGGAAGATGACAAACCCCAGACCAAAGGCTTCATATGGTCCTAAGGCTTCATACAGACAAAGGACTCACCTGAGTCACCCTAACACGGATGTTTTGCAGGGAAACCATACTCAGACCCATGAATATGAGCGTGTTTCTTCAAACCGCTATATTCATAAAACAAAGAATTTTTCTGCCTATTCTTATGAGTATTATTCTCCTCCTGCAAGATTATTTGCTAGAGCTCCAAAGCCAAAATTCTTAGATGCTGCTTTTAGACTCATTGCTTCTAAGCCACCCTTGAAGATGTGGGTGGTTAAGAAGAACTAACTTTCTCTTACAGGGAAAGGTCTCCAGCGTAAAAGCAAAGGCGTCTGATGGTATTGCTGGGGACCTAAAACACTTGTTGGGCACAAGATCAAATGCCCAAATAACTTAATGCTCATACTGCTCATGAATCACTTGCTAAATATCTTATCAGCCCTAAATTTCGTCTAAGCTTTCATAATCCACCTATACGTCAAATGTTTATGCTTCATAATGGCTTTTGGCGAAGCCTATCCTCCTAACTGCATTGTAGGGAGTGACACCAAAGTCTTCATAATGGATTATGGATAGCGGATGCACAAATCATATGACTGGTGATCGAAATCTTCTCATGGACTCAACCTTACGTCCATCTAACAAGAGTCACATCACATTTCCTAATACTGATAAAAGCAAAGTGTTGGGTCTAGGTAGAGTTACAATCTCAAGAGATCGGCACATGGATAAAGTCATGCTTGTTGAATCTGTTGGCTTCAACTTAATGTCTGTCTCAATGCTTTATGACTTAAACATGATTGTGATCTTTGGTAAATTTCGTTGCCTTGTACTAATGGAATCTGACAAGTCTTTAGTATTTTAAGGATACAGAAAAGGTGATCTGTATATGGTAGATTTCTCAGCCGGACCGCAGATGGCCGTATGTCTTCTAGCAAAAGCTTCAGAGTGCTGGCTCTGGCATCGGAGGCTAGGACATGCTGGCATGAGAAACTTGCGCACTCTCGCAAAGAAGAAGCATGTCATAGGCATAGAGGAAGTCAAGTTCAAGAAAGATCATCTATGTGGTGCCTGTGAAGCTGGGAAGATGACTAGAGCCAAGCATCCCTCGAAGACAATCATGACGACATCCAAACCCTTCGAGCTGCTTTACATGGACTTATTTGGCCCTACTCACTACTCCACGTTCTCTACCACAGCTTGTCTCTATGGCTTCCTCATTGTTGATGATTATTCAAGATACACATGGGTGCACATAATTCTCTACAAGACTGAAGTACAAGATGTCTTCAGACGCTTCGCCAACCGTGCCATCAACAACTATGGCGTCAAGATCAAGCATATAAGAAGTGACAATGGCACTGAGTTCAAGAACACTGGCCTTGATCTTTATTTGGATACAATGGGAATCACTCATGAGTTCTCGGCCCCGTACACACCTCAGCAGGATGGCATCGTTGAGCGCAAGAACAGAACTCTAATTGAGATGGCTCGAACGATGTTCGATGAATACAAGACACCAAGAAGTTTCTGGCCCGAAGCTATTGATACTGCATGCCATATCATCAACCGTGTTTATCTTGACAAGCTTCTGAAGAAAACGTCCTATGAACTCCTCACTCGAAAGAAGCCTAACGTAAGTTACTTCAGAGTATTTGGAGCTAGGTGCTGGATCAAGGATCCACATCACAAGTCAAAGTTTGCACCGAAAGCACATCAAGGCTTCATGCTCGGATATGGAAAGGACTCGTACTCCTACAGAGTCTTCAACATCTTACTCTATAAAGTAGTTGAAACTATGGATGTGCGGTTTGATGAAACGAATGGTTCACAAAGAGAGACCCTGCCAAATGTGCTAGATAAGGCTTCACCAAATGAATCTATCAAGCTAATGGGAACCGGTGAGATCATGCCTTCTGAAGCACAACCTGACGAGGAACTCATCATTTCTGCCCCAAATCAACGTAACGAGAATGCTCAGCCTTAAGACAACCCTCCTGATGATGACAATGTACATCCAGAGCAAAATCTTCGTCCAGCTCATCCTCGTGTTGCAAATGAAGTACAAGTTGAGAAAATAATTGACAGCATAAATGCTCCTGGTCCACTTACTCGCTCAAGAGCAACACAGCTTGCAAATTTCTGTGGGCACTTTGCTTTTGTCTCAATATCTGAACCCAAGAAAGTGGTGAAGCTTTTATGGAACCCGAATGGATTCAAGCAATGCAAGAAGAGCTTCAACAGTTTGAGCTGAACAATGTGTGGGAACTTGTCAAGCGTCCTGACCCTCGCAAGCACAACATAATAGGGACAAAATGGATCTATCGCAACAAGCAAGATGAGCATGGTCAAGTGGTCAGAAACAAAGCTCGTCTCGTTGCTCAAGCATACACTCAAGTCGAAGGGATTGACTTCGATGAAACTTTTGCTCCTGTGGATTCTAGTTTGATCTAGTTGGATTCTCGGATGCTGATTATGCTGGTGACAAAGTTGATCGCAAGTCTACATCAGGCACATGTCACTTTCTAGGACGATCTCTTGTTTGTTGGTCTTCAGAAAAGCAGAACTGTGTATCACTCTCCACTGCTGAATTTGAATACATTGCTGCTGGATCTTGCTGCGCTCAACTTCTCTGGATGAAGCAAATGCTCAAGGACTATGGCGTACATCTGAAGCGTGTGCCACTCTACTGCGATAATGAAAGCGCTATCAAGATTGCCAACAACCCAGTTCAGCACTCGAAGACAAAGCACATTGAAATTCGTCATCACTTTCTCAGAGATCATGTCATGAAGGAAGATATTGATATCATACACGTCAACACTGAAGAGCAACTTGCAGATATCTTCACAAAGCCCTTGGATGAGAAAAGGTTTTGCAAGTTGCGGTGTTAGCTAAATATCTTAGAATCCTCAAATGTCCTGTAATCAGGCACACATCCTAACACTTATGCATATTGATGACTTAGATATGCAACATACGAAGTAAAGTATATCTTCAATCAATGAAGACTTACATTCTAAGTGTGAATACATTAACATGGAAATTGACTTCGGAGCGCCACGATAATTGTGTGCCGTGTCTGGGTCTAATACTTCCTATACGGTGGGTAACGCCACCACCAAATTCTTGTTTGAAGTGTTTCTCGTGGCGTTACATTTGCAAAGTCTTTGCACTTGGTTTATCTTCATATAGGATATATATATATATATATATATATATATATATATATATATATATATATATATAGAGAGAGAGAGAGAGAGAGAGAGAGAGAGAGAGTTGTGTTCTGTCCTCAACAACATTCACTTATAGCTATGTCATCGTATTTGAATCTTTTGAACTAAGTGAATGTGATCGGACCCTAAACTCTCTATGCTTTCTCACCTCACACTCTGTCTGTCCGAATCATATGCATTCTGTTGAATCTGTCGAATATCTTCTCTGCATCCTTGTCAGCAAAAGATACGGAGACAAACTTTAAATCTGATTTTAATGCTCCATCCTTTATGCCTAAAACCCGGAGAAGCCGGAAAGACCACTCCGACAGTGTGGGGACCCCGACTCATAAGTCGTGATCACCGAAATGCACGTGTACAGTGATCCCAGAGATCAATGCTCACTGAACACACAGAAGCTGAATAACAAGAGTCTTACATCCTTACATACCGTGTTACACAAATAGGACCATAATGGTCAAGTCTTGGGTATATCATCACAGCGGAAAATCTTCAAAGACAACTGGGACCCATGCCATCTGCCTTAACCCTACAGGCATTCTGACTGGGAAGCGTCCTAGCTCGCATGCTCGTCACCGAGAAATCTTCATCATAACCTGTTCTCTCCTGCCTGGCCAATAAAATAACCAGTGGCAAGCCAATGAGTACATTGAATGTACTCGCAAGCAACCCAAGTGTGATAACAGAATATTTATGCAAGGCTCTACTGCTAGGTTGGCAGTTTTGCGAAAAGCTAGTTTTTCATATGCATGTATGATCAACATGTAACATGGATATGCATGTGTCTGTAACAAGTAACAGGAGGTCACAGACATCATATCGAGAAAGAGTTGTAATCAACTCATGTTCAAGCTCATTGTAACTTCCTCGGGTATCACATCATCAATCTCACTGAACCATGTTGTTCCCTCACACACACACCAGGTTTCGCAAACATTGGACATAGCCCAAGAGCGGTTACCCAACTTTCCATGACCGTGGACACGGCTATTCGAATAGTTTCACACTCTGCAGAGGTTGCACACTTTACCCACTAGATCCGGGGAACTTCCGTGTCATCCACGACCCGCGGTACCTCAAGTACCCGGGGTAAGCACCCGATCACTATCTTTCCCTAGACAACACTAACATAGAGTCCACTCGATTGGTAGCAGCCCCGTGCCAAACATTTCACATCTCAAGGTTTGTGGAGACTCGCTCCGAATTCATCACATATCACAAGCACGGGGTACCAACGGTGTGTCCGGTGCCCTGTAAAGACAGTCATGGCCGCCTATCCAAGCGCGACCCCGTCCCAAGAGTTACCTCATGTCACTCCCGTCACTAGTAATGCGGGCACCATGCTAGTATCGACCTAGGTAATCAATAATGGCCTTTCCCATATAAGGGTAGAGTGGTTGCGCATGGAAGGTTGGAATAACGGTCGCAACTTAAACCAATCCGTTTTCAAAACAACACACACACTTTCCTCGGTAAACCACTTCGTCATCAAGTGGTTACCCATCTCACCATCTCCCTCGGGCATAAATGGCACCCGACGGGGTTTTCGAAAAGTCTTTTGAAAGTATCCTGCCTTCGTCACCATGCATATACCCGACCCATTTGCGTAGCCACTAGTAAAGCAACCTAACTACTTCCACCCACATAACCCTCATAGGAAGGTAGGGTCATGTTTGATGCAAGTATCAATAGTAAGCAACAATGGTAGCAACCAAAGTGGTTTCTACCTCAACATGATTCCGATGCATTGAATAATAAAGGTGCTATGAGACATGCATAAAAAAGGTTTCTTGAACATGGTCAAAGGGCTGCTTGCCTTATTCTTCTGAGTCTTCAAATCTTCTGGTCCATCTCCGAATACTCCGTTTATTACGTCAACTAACGATGGAAACAATCATAATAAGCAACGCATTCAAAGCAACAATAAAAGTGCTCTAAAAATAGGAGTTGGACTTTTCTAGGATACCTCTGGTCATATTAGAAATGACCAAGGTGGTTTCATAGGTGTTGGATCAATGGGTAGTTTGGAACATTTCAATATGATGGAACCAAAGGGTTTATGGATTTGGAAGAAGTATACAGAAATAATTCCTTGAATGATGAGCAAAGGTACCCATCATCAAGTCATGATTTTAGAAGCATTTAGGAGTTGGTTTCACTGGATTTGGATTTGAAATGAATTCCCTAGGATTTTCCAAAGCTGATAAATATGAAGAAATGGCTCAATATTTGGTGGGGTACAGAAACTATTATTAAAAATGTTCAAAAACTAAGTTTGGACATGACAAGCATCTAGGAACTTGAATCACTGCATTTGGATCAATATTGAGCCCTCTGTGATTTTCTAAAGTTAATCACAGAAGGTGGAAAATGGGCTTTTGATAAATATTTGTGAAAGAAATGTATCTGGAATAATGTGCATGTTACACCATGTGATAGGGCATGATTTTTGAAGCTACCAGAAATTTGAATCATGCAATTTGGAGTTCATATGAATATTCGAGGAATTTTTGAAGTTGACAGAAAAAAGGGAAAAGGAAAGGAATAGGGGTTATACCCTTATACAGTGCTCTGGGCGAGGCCCAGCTAACCAACGCCCACTGGGCTCAGCCCAGTGGCTCCGCGGCGGGATGGAGGTGGTGACGCCGAAGGCGTAGTTACGGCGGGGCGCCACCACCGCAGGAAAGCGCAGCCACCGAAGTGCGCTTCCACTTATCGGGGAGGGGCCACCCGTCAGCTGCTTGCACCGGGCTGGTGGCGCTTACAGGCGGGGCCCGCCTATCGGGTTCGTCGTTCTCCCCCCGCCCGACGCAGAGGAGGAGGCAGGGGCGACGCCGGCGCCGTTCCCCGGCGGCTCTGGCCGTCCCCGGTGGTGCCCGACGCACTGGAGGCCCCAGCGGAGCAAGCCGCGCCCATCCCTGGCCTCCAAGCGGGCCGGGAGGAGCAGAAGCGGCGGCGGCCGAGGCGTCGGCGGCGGCTCGGGTCGAGACGGGGTGGTGCCAGAGAAGCAAGGGGGGAAGGAAGGGTGGAGTGGGAGGTAGCTCCATGGTCCTGGGGTTCTCCTCCTTGCGGCCAATGGAGAAGGGGAAGGAGAGAACGGCCGTGGTGCCCGATGCCGAGCGGTGGCCGGCGGCGGCACTTCGGCCATGGAGAGAGGAAGAGCGCCGGAGAGGGAGAGGGGAGATGTCTGGGAGGTGTACGGGAGAGAGGAGGATCCAGAAGAGGCGAATGGAGCTCGGGGGGAGGCCTTTTATAGCTGCGGCCGCGGTGCACCGTGAGCACGGTCCAGGGCGCGCACGGCGAGCTCGAGGAGAGAGAGGAGGAGGGCCGGGGAGGATAAGGCCGACCGTCCTGCAGGTCGTGGACGTCGAGGGGACCTCGATGGACACGCCCACTCTGCCCAAGACCGCCTGGAAGCCTCGGGAGGGCCGAGCTACAGTGCCTTGGTGCACTGTAGCGTGCTCTAGAGCGCGTCTTTGGCCGGCATGCTCAAGTCTTTGCTGTCCAGGCCGTGTCCCCCAGTGTCCAGTAGTGTCCAGCAGTACTAGGGGATAGTAAACAATGGCGTGGGGGTCTTGGATGCTCTGGGGAACCACTGGGATGAGGAGGGAGGTGAGGGAGAGGGTGAATCCTGCTGTCCAGCAGTGTAACTTGGGGTTTTACCCCCTCCAATAATTGAGATAAGGCAGAGGAGAGTTACTGGAGGTAGAATAGGACTAGGGGAAGCTGTGGTAAGAATTTGGGGTAAGGGGAAATAGTAAAAGGGGTCCAACCACTTGTTTTGGTAAATGAACAGAAGGTGTTTGATCAGTGTTTGGCCAAGCAAATGACATACACTTGACATGGGACTTAACAGGATCAAATGTCACATATAATTAGGCCTCTACACCAAATTTGAGCTCATTTGGGCAAAGTGGCCAATGTAACTTTGGTGAACCCTAGAAATGAACAGAAATGGTTTCACCTTGTTTGAGTCAAGCAATTCATTTCCCCTTGATGCACCACTTGGTGTAGCATCATCATTTGGGGATATGAACATGCCCACAAAGTTTGAGGCTCCAGATAAAAAGTTGATAATGTAAAGTTGTTCAAATTTGCATTTGAACAGAAGTGGTTTTGGGGTGATCTGATCAAGTTGCTCCTCTCCAAATCTTGTTCAATTTGATCTAGATGCCTTATTAGGCCATTCTAGCATGTGCACCAAATTTGAGAGCATTTGGACAAGTTTGGCAATGTAGAGTTGCTCAAACTTCAAATATGGACAGAATGGTTTTGAATGGGTTTGAGGATGTTTCCTAGATCTTCAAGGCATGAGGCTTTGCAAGATCATCAAATATGTCAGATATGACATGATAGAATTTCCCTGGAATTTTTGGAGAATATTTCCTTTGTAAATATTTCAAAAGCTTGAAATATCCAGAAAGGGTTTTGGAAGGATTAGTCCAGTATTTTGAACATGACCATGTGCTGAAACTCTTATATATGGACAATATATGTCCTATGAGTCTCCCTGAATTTTGGCAAATATTTTTGAAATGATTAAATAATTTTTCCCTATTAAAGACCATTTCTGGCCTTAAGAAAAAGATTTTAAATAAAATATAAATATAACTTTTAAGATTATACTTTTGTGGTTTCTGGGAGTCCTATATCTAATAGGATTCAAATAAACTTTTTGAAAGATTTTTCACACCCTAAATAAGGTACTTGCAGTGCAAACCTTAATTCAGGGGTTTTTGGAAAACTAATTTTAGAAAATACCATTTGGCCAAAATATTTTTATAAGAAAATTCTATACTGGTCTATACACATGGCATGATCATTGGGAAAAGGTTTTGGGTCAAGGAGATGAAGTATAGGAGTTGGGGGATTTATTTGATTTTTAGAGCACTAGCAAACAGCAGACAAGAGTCAAATCAATCAAAGTCAAAAATGCTCAAAAGTTTTTGCAAATCCACATTTTTAACATGAAAACAAGCTTAAGCAATGTGACATGAAAATAAGGGTGTGACAGACAGTCGTGGTGTACGTGGGATCGTGGGACAACTCCCAATGCGTTACATGACTGCCACGTGTCCCTCGTATGTGAACCGCCCGGGGCACCTGCGTAATTGCGCTGTGCCATCTCCCATGCCTATAAATGCACGTCCCATCATGGTCAAAAGTTCTTCTACCACCTCTCCATCTCGACCAACCCTAGCGCCTCCGCTAGCTCTCGACGACGCGGGCGACAAAGCGCTTCGCTACCGCAACCTCATCGACGCCGTCCTCACGCCGGCCGCGGACATCATCTACTCCGCCGTCGCCGTAGCTATCATCCGTCGTCAAGTTAGGGCACGAAAGATCGAACTGCTAGGCATCCAACTCCTCTCCGTCTAAGCAGTTCATCGTGTGGTAAATAGAACTTTCCTTTTACCATCTTCTTGATCCATAAAGATTCATCACTTTTACCACAAGAGGTTTCTGCCTACACAAATATATAGATCTATCCTGTCTGCATCTCATATCTTGCCTAGTACATTCACGTATGCTTCAAACATAGTTAGATTCCTCACTTGTACCTATTCGTGGATTCGTACAAATCTGGAACCAACTCTCATCATATGAGTGAATGTCTTCGCGCTATGAGGTCAAAGTCTTCAAAATTGTTTTATCTTCAAAAACTTTTGAGAATGCATATAACCTCTTCCCCTTCCCTCGCATCTCCAATGCTGTCACAGGTACATGTCCGTGGGAGAATCCCTTGGTTCTCATATTCTGCATTCATTTGCAGAATTCTTGCAGCGTCACATCCACTCCCCTGAAGACAGTTCCTGTCTGACCAGTAGACCGAAGCATTTGCCAGTTTTGAAGCCATTCAGTTTGAAGCCCTTCAGATTGAAGCCAATGGCTACTGACAAGACAGATAGAAAGGGTGGCAGACAGCGCCGTGGCAACACCTCCATAGATTTGCCTCCTGATCTCATTGAGATGTACAAGACTGATCCAGAGGAGGATTATAATTAGAGGAAGGCACGAATCCAATGGATTCGAAGATATTGGGCTGAACAGTGGTTCAAGTACAGGTTCGTGACCCAAGAGTATGCTGAAAAGAACGCCATCAAGCATCCATGCGGAGACATCACCAATAACCCCCCCCCCCCCAAGACTCGTGCTGAAGCCATTGCTCAAGGCTTCTACCCTTGCATGGTCAGAGGGCCTCAACCTACTGATGCTGATCCTACTTCTCTACTCTGGTGTCGCGATGACAACTTGTTCAAGCGAAATCTTCAATATGCCAAGAACTCAGTCAAAGAGAAAAAGAAGCAATGGGGATTAGACTTCAATTCTGGCCCCTCTGCACCCTGCGCTGATGGCACGCGCGAAGCTGAACCAAACCTGGTTGGGCCCTTCTACAACATAGAAGGTCTCATCATTCACATCAGGGTTCAAGGGGCGGAAGTGGATCAACCTGCAGCTGATGCTGATTCTGAAGAAGCGCCTGCAACCCCGAAGCCCAAGAAGAAGAAATCCAAGGCTTCGAATACCACTCCACCAATTGCTTCTAGAGTGAAGCCTTTGGCCACTGCTCCACCAGCACCAAGTGTGCAGTCTGAGGAGCACTCTCGCATCTCCAAGAGCAGACAGCTGAGGAAGAAGCCCTCGCGCAACCCCAGTCCAGCTCTCACTCCTGACATTGTTCTGAAGACTGCCAATGAAGCCCTTTGATCTCTCGAGCGATGAGGATCTTGGTGACGATGCTCTGGAGCAACTGATCAAGAGCAAGCAAGATACTGAAATCTTCAATGATTTGCCGCTCTTTGACGTGGAAGTGCTCAACAATTTCATTGATGAATGGTTTTACACCCCCAACCTCAGCTTCGACGATCTTCAACTCCCAGTTGGCCTCAGCGTCTCCTTTCATGGCGCCATTGCTTCGGAGCTAGCTCTAGCTCAGAGAATTGTTGAGCTGAAGCAAAAGATCGATTATGAAAAGGCTCAGTTCAAGAAGCATGTGGACAAGCTCAGCATACAAGAGATTCAGAACTTCAAAGTTATGATGCATGAGCTCAAGGAAGCCTTTCGCCAGAGGCGTGATGAAGCTAAAGGTTCTCGTGAGCGAATCAAGGACTTGGCTGCCAAATGCGTTCAAGCTTTCAATGAAGCTAAAAAGCGCAAGGCCCTTGGGCGTCCTGGCATTGATCCAAGGATGGCTGTCAAGAAAAAGAAGAAGCAACATGTGCCCGAACCTGAAGAATCAAGGCAGGAAATGCCTCGCATAGTCTTCCCTCCCAGCATGACTGGCACGAAGCCTAAGGCCACCCCAACTGCTTCGAAACTCAAGAAGACAAAGGTGGCTGAAGCAGAAGCTCGCAAGCGCAAGCAGACTACTGATGAAGCTCCACCCACCAAGAAGCGCAAGACAAAGAAGGATAAGGCTGCTTCCAACGAGCCTATCTTTGTCGAGCCCATATCAGTTGCTCGCCCTGCATCTTCCCACAGAGAACATCGCATGACAGTCCATGAGCCTGCTCCCATAGAGGCTGAAGACATTCCAGCTGTTGACCCCACCGCAGCTGAAGACATTGGTTCTCATGAAAATGTTGAAGATGATGAAGTCCTTCCTCAGATCGAGTACAACGTTGAATCTTCTCCTGTTCTTACGAACAGCGAACATATCAGCATTGGTCGTCCATTGGCGCCAATTGCACAGGATGACTCGTGGGCTGATCACCCACAGGATACACCAGCCACACCTCAGCCAACCCAAGACACCAGTTCAGTGCTTGAAGATGAAGACTTTGAGGCCCAACAACCTACATCCCCTTAGGCGTCGCGAGCTTTTCGCAGGCTTCGCAAAGGACCAAGGCCTCAAGTCATCACCCCAAGTGTTCCAAAAGGAGTAGAGCAACCATCTGTACCTGAGGCTGCTCCTACTGAGAACCCCTTAGAATCTGAAGCCAAAGCGGCTGAAGATATTCCGGCTACATCAGCCGAAGAAGAACCACCCCAAGGAGAAGAACAACCCCAAGCGGAACAAGCCACACCCCCTGTTCTCGAGGAGAACGTGTCCGACCCTCGAGCTCCTGAAGTGGAGGATACAAACTCAAAGGATGCCACCACCAACACTGAAGCCAATGACGTGGTCATGGCTGAAGCTAATGTGGAACCTGAAATAGTGGTGCCTGATGTGATGGCGCCTGAAGCAAGTGCTGCGCCTGAAGAAAATCAGCAGCCTGAAGCCAATGCCTCTGCTCCTGTTCCGCCTCCAAGGCCCCAAACAAATTGAGCAAGCATACAACCAAGATGATCAGCTGATTACTATCCGGTGGCCCATTCGGACTCCACCACCCACTACTGGACCGCATGTTGCTGGTCCTCAGTTTGATCATCATGTTGAGCACAGGCCTCAAGTTCAGAAGCCTAAGCCAAGACTGCCAAGGTTTCCAGGTATTGCAACCTCTAAAGGGTCATTCAATGTCAATAGCTTCACTGTGCACAACACCTTCTTTGACAGCACCAAGAACCCATATTCCAAGCCAAGAATATCATCAGATAGGTTCTGGAGTCATCAGCAGCGCAATTATTACTCAAGAGTACTCTATGATCAGGGGCGCATTTTCCCTCATATGCGTCTTGACACTGAAGCTATTGCTGGTCTGCCTTGTCTGGAGGAAGCTCTTGATTGCTTTCGTGATGCTGGCCTGCTAAACTTTGTAACTGACAAGGAGCGTTGGAATGAAGAGCTGCTTCTGCAATTCTATGCAACCCTCCACATTCGAGACTACATCAGGGATCCGAAGACATGGGTCCTTGAGTGGATGACAGGCAATGTCCATCATGAAGCCAAAGCCTTGATCTCATTGAGCTTACTGGCGTGCCCACTCTAGGAGATCTGTATGAACCTGGCTGTCAATTGCACAATGAAGCCTTGGAGAGTATCTTTCAGAAGCGCAAGCCCAACATGAGCTAAATGCTAAGCATGATGAAGCCTCTCCCCAGTGATGCTGAATATCCTAAGGAATTCTTTGTTGAAGACCTAGAGTATGTGCCACGCACCATCTATCATATCATCAGGCGTACTCTATGGCCTGTCAAAGGACATTCTTCATCAGCCAAGCTTGAAGGCACCATGAAGACTTTCGTCTTCTATATCTTCAATGGCATCAGCTTCAATGCTCAAGATTTCTTCATTAGGCAATTGGCTATGTCTGGCTCTGATTTGTTTGGTATGAAATTCTATGCCCCATGGATTATGCGCCTCATCAAGCTGCATTCAGCTATCACCTATCAGCCCTCTGCTCGCAACCATCATATCTTCTTGCCTGAGGTTGATATGTCAGCTGAAGCTATATACCAAGAGCCTGCCAAAGAGCATGTTAGTCTTCACAACGTTGATCACCAAAGCTTCACTCAGCAAATTGAAGGAGTTCTAGCAATCTCACACATTTATCCTCTGGCTGGTCGTACTCGTCTACCTCGACACACTGATCCAAAGACATGGATCCTTGAGTGGATGACAGGAAATGTCCATCATGAAGCCAAAGCCTTTGATCTCATTGAGCTAACTGGCCTGCCCACTCTAGGAGAACTATATGAACCTGGCTGTCAACTACACAGTGAAGCTTTGGAGAGTATCTTTCAGAAGCCCAAGCCCAACATGAGCCAAATGTTAAGCATGATGAAGCCTTTGCCACTCGATGCTGCATACCCAAAGGAGTTCTTTGTTGAAGACCTTGAGTATCTGCCATGCACCATATATCATATTATCAGGCGAACTCTATGGCCAGGACACTCTTCATCAGCCAAGCTTGAAGGCACAATGAAGACATTGGTCTTCTATATCTTCAATGGCATCAGCTTCAATGCTCAAGACTTCTTTATAAGGAAGTTCGCTGTGTCAGGCTCTGATCTCTTTGGACTCAAGTTCTACGCTCTATGGATCATGCGGCTCAAGCTTCATTCTGCTATCAACTATCAGCCTTCTACTCGCAATCATCATATATTCTTGCCAGAGGTTGATATGTCAGCTGAAGCCATATACCAAGAGCCTGCCAAAGAGCCTGTTAGTCGTCATAACGCTGATCACCAGAGCTTCACTCAACCAATTGAAGGAGTTCCAGCAGTGTGACGCCCGAAGACCGACGTCCCAGAAGATTCCAGAAGATCCCAGAAGATTCCAGATGTTCCGGGTTGCCCGTGTGTTCTTTTGTGCTTGTGTTATTTATTTTTGCATTGCATCATGTCATCATGCCTTCATGTCATATTTATTTCTGCATCTCAACCTAAATAAATTGTGTGGACCTTCGGTCCATTTAAATCAAGGGAAGATGTCTTCTCTTTATAACATATAAAAGCCTCTCAATATTTATGGAGCTATATTAATAAATATTCCATTGCTTCGGAATCACCGTAACACACTTGCATATTTTCTTCATGCCTTTTTCACCTCGAGTTTCTCCATCTAAACCTCCCCTATATTCTTTTCTCAATTTCGAGGCTCCTCTAAAATCTAGACTCCTTTTAAACTCCTTTAAGACAAGCTATTTATTTTAGTTTGCACTTCCCTTTTTGTTGGAACTATTTTTGTGAGGTTGGAATTATTCCGTAAAGCCTTACAAAAATGTCCATCATTTTTATTCTTATTCTTTGCCTCTTTCTTTTTATTTTTGTCACTCTCCTTATTTGTTTTTTTCTGCTAAGAGATAAAAGAGGCATCCCAGCCGCGGCCCAGGTCTTCAGGCCCATTCTTCTCCTCCCTGGCCCAGTCCCTTCGGCCCATCCGGCCCGGCTACCACCGGACCCTAGCCCCACCGGTTCGCTCCTCCCTTCCCTGTGCGCTGCCGCCACACGCATCGCTCCCTCCCCTCGTGCCCGAAACTCAGCAAATTGAAGGAGTTCTAGCAGTCTCACGCATTTATCCTCTGGCTGGCCGTACTCATCTACCTCGACACACTGAAACCGAAGCTACTGAGAGCACCATTGCCCAAAGGCCTCAGAAGCGATCTCGTGTTCTCAATAACCGAGAGCTTTTGGTTGCCCTCCATCAGAAACAGGATAAGCATCACTACTGGCTAAAGCGTCATATGCAAAGCCTCTTGGTGGACGTCAATTGCATTCGCAATCTTTCAAACAAGAATGCCTTTGTTGCTCATGAAACCTGTCGGAGGTCTTGGAAGAGTTTGACCTTGCTGAGTGGTGAAGCGGATCTTGAAGACGATGGCTTCACAGAGAGATTCAAGTTTGACCACACTCCTCCCAGGAATGCTGTTATGCATCGAACCCCGTCTCTTGAAGATTCTGAATACTCCTCCTTCGCTGCAACAATTGACACCAGGGTGATCGATGATCAAGATGATGCTACCTCACCTCCTCCTACTTCAGCACGCATCGACACTGCACCAACTACTTCTGCACCGCCAAACACCAACGTCGACCATGTATCCTCCCTTGCTCCAACTGGGAACGAGTAGAGGCTCCATGTCTTCAAACCTTTTTGGTCCTTACTGACAAAAGGGGGAGAAGCATATGAGTTGATAGTCTTCAAGCGGGTCCATATGGGCGGGTGCTTTATATTTTGCCTAGTGATTAGAACTCTCGTTTTTGCTACATTTGGTTCTTTGAGTTGTAACACTTAAACTGATGGTCGTTTGCTACGTTTTTCTGCTACTCTGTAAAGCGATGATAAATTCCGCATCTACTACCTTATATTCCGCACTTAGTCATTATTGCACACGTCCATTTTTCATTATGCATATAATTATATTCGACATATAACTTGTGCATGATGAATTGTCTTCATAAGTTGAAGAGGATCTCCACAAGTACAACCTACCATGTGCATTTGCATTCAAAGGCAAATCAACTATATGCACATATATAGGGGGAGCCTTTTGCTACTTACGAAGACAATACCTTTATCCTTTACAATTTCACATACCTTTTATCCCCGTTGAAAACTTCAACCAGTTTGCCATCAATCACCAAAAAGGGGGAGATTGTAAGTGCATCTAGTGCCACCCCTAGTTGGTTTTGGAGTACTGACGACAAACCTGGTGGAGGGACTAATGTGTTTGTGAGAATTGCAGGATAACACAGGTAGTAGTCCCTCATTGATTCGGTTTACCTACCGGAGATGACTGTCGGGACCCCGATCCTAAGTCACACCGGTCTAGCATGTAACATACCATATCACTTTGCGGCCTCACGCACGGTATCCCCACGGGTGCCACCTTACCAGGCCCGGGACCGTTTGCGCATTTTGGCTCACGTATATGATAGTGTCGCTAGCATCCATATGACAAAGAACCCGGGCCGACATGACCAGTTATAAACCAAAAGTGGCACTAAATTATAGAGACATGCATTCATGACCCAGCAACGAACGTGTCGGTCATCAACGTATGAACCCAAGTCGTAGCAAGCTACAAGGACTTAAAGGAACAACGCGTGACATTTCCCCTAAGGGACAGACGCAGGAACGAAGAAGGACACATGCCGGTCAGCCTAAGTGTTCCGGAGCAGTAGCAAGCTACCAAGGCTCAGTGGAAGCACTAGGAGACATTTCCCTGTAAGATAGGCTACCAAGGGTAAACAACTAGGTGTCAGATCCCACACATACCAAGCATTTCAATAACATACACACAATATGCTCAATATGTGCAAATAGAACATGGCATCACAACAAGACTCTAATAAACAAAGTATTTATTCATTAGGCTCCGAGGAGCCAGATATTACAAACATGGGTCTCATGACCCAACATTTAAAGCATACAAGCAACAAACGGAAGCACAACATGTCTGAGTACAGACATCTACAAATGAAAAAGGCTGAAGAGCCTGACTATCTACGACACTCGTCCAAGAACGTAGCTGAGGTACAAGCTACTTGTCAAAGTACAAGCAGAACTACTAGTGAGACATCAATCTCATCTGCAAAACATAAATTAAGCAAACATGAGTACAAAGGTACTCAGCAAGACTTACATCAGACCCTATCATACATGCACTTGTATCAAGATGGCAAAATGGGGTTTAGTTGCAGCAAGCCAGCTTTGACTCAGTGGCTATCCTATTCTACGACTGCTGGTAACTCTTTTGAGGTGGCGCACACGAGTCCACTAAGCACCACACAATACACCACTATGGATTCATCCCCGTCTCCCTACGAGAAGGCCATCCATAGCACCCACACTTGTCTTGAGTATTTTAGAGTATCCACTTCAAGTTGTCTATGTACCACGTAAGCATCCAAGAAGTCCATAACCGTGGACCCGGCTATTTGAATAGATCATGTTAACCCTGCAGGGGTGTACTAATTCACACAAGCTCTCGCCACTTACCGCCATGTACATCTCGTGTATCTCGGCAACCTTCAAATGGAAGCCTGGCGAGGGTGTCGGCCACGACCTGACTAACCACACAAGACTCTAGTCCAGGTTTATCGCCTATTCGGGTTCCATCCGTAAGGAGATCCGACCGGGGTGTCGCTCACCGCCCCAAATGATGTGCGCAGGGTTCCCAAGCCCACCTCGCCGAGTGGATCTACGCTTGGTACACCGTGCCACGGTGCCTAGTCTGTCCCAAGCCCACTGGTCGAGTGCCACTTGGTAGACTACTAACACTACCTACAAACACCAGAAACTAATTGCAACTCCTGGACAGAGACCAAGTCGGTTAATAAGTTGAGAGGGGCACTTAAGCATTCCAATGCGTGGTAGTAGCTGGTCATTGGACAACATACACAGAACTCAGTTCTTAGGGACGGTTCCAGTGAGACAACCCACCATGTACTTCTACATGGCCTCTCACCACTACCTTTACCAAATCGTGTGCACACACTTAACCCTCAGCATCAGAACATATCGTTGCACTCCAATTCATTCCTGATGAATCAGACCTGACACACTCTAAGCAATAGCAAGCAGGGCATGGTAAGATCACAACATGGCTTCAATCAACTCCTACACATGCTAGTGGGTTTCAACTATTTACTGTGGAATGACAGGTCATGCAGAGGAATGGGTTCAACTACCGCAGCATAAAGTAGCAGTTGAAGTCGTTGTTGTCCTAATGCAATAACAGGGAGCAGGAGCGGGAGAGGGGTTGTATCGGAATGAACAAGGGGGTTTGCTTGCCTGGTAAAACAACGTGCAGAGCACTGCTCCTCTGACAGGTACTCTGGATCGGTCTCCGGAGCTGGACCTATCGAGAAGAACGGTGCCGACAATCGAACACAAGCATATGCAACAATATGATGCATGAATATGGCATGAAGATATGATGTTGTTGAGCTAATGCAACTAGCATTTTAATTGGTTGAACTCCATTTGAACCAAGGGTTCAAATGCAACTCTAAAATAAGTATTTTTAAATGCCAATTATGTGTTTTCATATAAACAGTAGGTTTAACTTCATTTGTCATGCATGAAAATGGTACAGATGGATAGATTGAATTTTTCTGATAATTTTTCATATATAAATTATTTCATTCTGAGCTACGGTTGAATTTCTGTGATTTTTTGAAGTTTAAACAATTTTTTGGATTTTCCTAAACAAAAATAATTCCAGAAAAAGTTTATTGCGTCAGCACTGCGTCATGCTTGCGTCAGCAAGTCAACAGCGCTGGCTCAGGTCAAACCTGATGTGTGGGGTCCACATGTCAGTGGCTCAGTAAACTAAGTGAGTTAGTTAGCCCTAACTTACTGGCCAGGGCCCACTAGTCAGTGACTGTAGGACTAACCTAATTAGTTAATTAACACTAACTGGAATAATTAGCCGGGCGGGGCCCGTAGGTCAGTGAGAGAGGGGGAGGTCAACTGGGCAGTGGGGGTCAAAGCACGCCGGTCAGCGGTCAAACCCACCGGCAGCTCGTCGCCGGCGTCCACAGACGCGGCGGAGGGGCACGGAATCGCCGTTCCGGCGTCATTTGGGCAGCGGAGACCACGGGCGAGGAGCTGGAGCTCGTCCGCGTCCATTCCAACAAGCAGCAGCAGCTAGGGCGGCTGGAGCTCGCCGGAAACGAGCTCGCGGCGGCGCCGGAGTTCGGGCCTCGTCGGAATTGGAGCCACGGGGCACGGGAAGGCCAGGGGAGAGGTGCTACGGCTCCTGGTAGTGTGGCAAAAGCAGTGACATGCCAAGTTGTGAGCCACGGTGGCTCTGGCCACGACGGAGAGAAAGCATGGCGGCGCAACTACTCGGGTCCGGTGGGTGGCATGGCTACGGCGTGAGAACGGCAAAACGGAGGGCAGGGTTCGAGGGAGAAGCTCACGGCGATCGCAGCGGTGCATGCGGAGGGCTCGGAGGAGGGCCGGAGCGAGCGGGGCGGCGGAGGGGATCTCCGGCGGCCGGCGATGAAGAAAATGGCGGTGGCAGCTCCTCAGGGCGTCCGGCGACGTGTGACTCGTCGGGGAGGTCGGGGATGAGGTGGCGGAGCTCTCGGGCACCTTGGCTGGGCGTGGGGTGGCCTATGGCCACGGCAGCGGCGAGCGACGGCGACGGCAGCGTTCCGGGGGTGCGAGAGAGAGCGAGGGAGAGGAGGGGAGAGGCGACGAGAGAGAGCCAGAGGGGTCTGGGGAGGTGCGTGGCAACGGCCAGAGCTTCCAGGCGGTGAGGGGGAGGGGCAGGCAGGCAGGAGGCGTGGCGGCCATGCGCGAGAGCGGCGGGCGCGTGCCCCTGCCTCCTGTCATCGCCAGGAGGACGATGACTGGCAGCTGGGCCGGCCCAGTGCCAGGCCAGCAAGTGGCCCAGGTAAAACTCTAACCCTTTTATTTCTTTCTTTTCTATTTTTCTGACATTTGTTTTGATTTAGTTTCTAAACTAAATCAATTATTTTCTTCTGACATTTTTATTTTGCAGGGACCTAGGAATTAACCCAAACCCCTCAAAATAAAGAATCGGAATTTTGGACATATATAAAATATATAATAAATATATATCCAAGCAAATAACTATTGCATTAATTCCAAATGCCCAAAATAAATACTTATGAGCTCGTAATAATATTGGTTTGATTTTTATCTCTAACCAATATTTTCATAGGGCCACATGAACATTTTCTTGGACCTTTTTGGAGCAATTTTTATTTGGGTCATTTTCAAAAAGGGTTTCTGAGGGTTTCACAAGTCCTCAATTCAATTTCATTTGAAATTTAAACATGATGCAAACAACAAGACTAACCTAGTGCATACAAGAACTAGGGTTGTGACAACTCGCCTCCACTCGAAAGAATCTCGTCCCGAGATTCAGGAGTAGGCAGAAAGAAGGTGGGGTACTCCAGTCGGAGACGATCTTCTCGCTCCCAAGTAGCTTCTCTCTCGGAATGATGAGACCACTGAACCTTGAGAAACTTGATGTTATGACTTCGAGTGACACGCTCTGCTTGATCCAGAATGCGAACGGGATACTCTCGATATGTGAGGTTATCTTGGAGATCAAGCGTTTCGTGGTCCACTTCGCGGATGGGATCCGAGAAGCAACGCCTGAGTTGAGAGACGTGGAAGACATCATGAACTCGAGAAAGATGTGGGGGTAGTTCCAATTGGTAGGCAACCTCTCCTCGTTTAGCGAGAATGCGAAAAGGACCAATGTAACGAGGATCCAACTTGCCCTTGATACCGAAACGATGGGTTCCCTTCAAAGGAGTAACCCGAAGATAAGCTTTGTCACCAACCTCATAAGTCACTTCCTTATGATGACGATCATACTGGCTCTTTTGACGAGATTGGGCTATTTTCAAATTCTCACGAATGATGCGAACTTGCTCTTCTGCTTCCTGGATCATATCCGGTCAAAAGAATTGTCTTTCACCGGTTTCTGACCAGTTCAAAGGTGTTCGACATCTTCGTCCATAAAGAATCTCAAAAGGAGCTTGCTTGAGACTGGATTGATAGCTATTGTTATAAGCAAACTCGGCGAAAGGAAGACATTTCTCCCAATCCATACCAAATGAGATAACGCAAGCTCTAAGCATGTCTTCGAGAATTTGGTTAACCCGTTCCACCTGACCACTTGACTGAGGGTGGAAAGCGGTACTGAAGGAAAGATGGGTGCCCATGGCAGTCAGGAAACTCTCCCATAAATGAGAAGTGAAAAGACTACCACGGTCTGAATTGATCTCTAGTGGAACACCATGAAGTGACACTATTCGAGAAATATACAAGTCAGCAAGCTGACTAGCAGTGATACTCTCTCGAACAGGTAGGAAGTGAGCCAATTTGGAGAGACGATCAATGACTACGAAGATAGCATTATTCCCTCTCTTGGTCCTGGAAAAACCGGTGATGAAGTCCATACCAACTTTATCCCATTTCCACTCAGGAATAGCTATAGGCTGAAGGGTGCCAGTAGGTCTTTGATGTTCTGCCTTAACGCGACGACAAACATCACATTTAGCAATGAACTCAGCAATTTCTCTCTTCATCCTAGTCCACCAGAACCTCTGGCGTAGGTCCTGATACATCTTAGTACTACCGGGATGAATCGTGAGAGGAGATTCATGAGCCTCTTTAAGGATCAATTGTCACAGATGTTGATCCTTGGGAACCACCAGGCGATTCTCAAAGAAAACAACACCTCGATCATCCATAGATAAACATCCACCAACTCCCTTGTTAATGTTTCTCTTGATGCGGATAACACCCCTATCAAACTTCTGGTCAGAAATGATCTGATCCTCAAGTGTAGGTTTCGCCACCAAGGTAGATAGGAATCTGTGAGGAGCGATGTGAAGGTTAAGCTTACATAATTCCTCATGGAGAAGTGGTTGGCCCTGCTGCAACATGAGATTGTTGCAATAGGACTTACGACTTAGCGCATCAGCCATGACATTTCCCTTGCCTGGGGTGTAGGTAATTCCTAAGTCGTAATCTGAGATCAACTCCAACCAACGTCTCTGCCTAAGATTCAAATCTGGTTGGGTGCAGATATACTTGAGACTCTGGTGATCGGTGTAGATCTCGCAACGATTACCAAGGAGGTAATGCCGCCAGGTCTTACGTGCATAGACTACGGCTGCAAGCTCTAGATCATGTGTAGGATAATTCTCCTCATGTGGATGCAACTGTCGAGATGTATAGGCAATCACATGACGATCCTGCATAAGGATGCAACCTAGTCCCTGTCGTGAGGCATCACAGTAGATAACAAAGTCCTTAGTGAAATCCGGTGGCACAAGTATGGGAGCAGAAGTCAGGCGTCTTGTCAGTTCCTGAAAACTGTGCTCACACTGTGGGGACCACTCAAACTTTTTATCTTTCTTGAGAAGTTCCGTGAGAGGTTTGGCTACTTTAGAGAAGTTCGCAACAAAGCGGCGACAATAACTGGCTAGACCAAGGAAACTCCTAACTTGTTTAACTGTTTCAGGTGGAGTCCAATCAAGGACGGCCTGAACTCTCTCGGGGTTGACAGCAATGCCCTTACCAGAGATTACATGGCCGAGATAGGTCACTTCTGGCAACCAAAATTCGCACTTCGATAACTTGGCATAAAGGCGGTGCTCTCTGAGTTTTTCTAGAACAAGTCTAAGATGTTCGGCATGCTCTTCCTCGTTCTTCGAGTAAAGAAGAATATCATCGAGATAAACCACGACGAACTTATCTAAATACTCCATGAAGATCGAGTTCATCAAGCGGGAGAAGGTGGCTGGAGCATTTGTTAGACCGAAGGACATGGTGGTGTACTCGTACTGACCATAACGAGTGACGAAAGCCGTCTTGGGGATGTCCCCATTTCTAATCTTGATTTGATGGTATCCTAACCTCAAATCCATCTTGGAGAAGACTGAGGATCCAGCGAGCTAATCATACAGGTCGTTGATCCTGGGAAGTGGATACTTGTTCTTTACCGTGACCAAATTAACGGGACGATAATCTACGACCATCCGATCCGTACCATCCTTCTTCTTGACGAAGAGGACGGGGCAAGCCCAGGGAGAAGAACTAGGACGGATGAAACCCTTTTGCAAGGACTCATCAAGTTGTTTCTTAAGCTCAGCTAGTTCTAATTAGGTTAGTTTCTTAAGGTCTCCTAGAGATTGGAGCGGTTCCTGGGATAAGCTCTATAAGAAACTCTACATCTCGGTCGGGTGGAACACCTGGCAGTTCCTCTGGAAAGACATCCGGAAAGTCACGGACTACCAAAACATCTTCAAGATCTGGAAGAGGGCTGGCATTAAGAGAATAGAGTTGACGCTTTGCAACTCTAGTGGTGACAGTGACTATCTTACCAGATGGATGTGTAAGCTGAACAGACCTAGTGAAGCAATCAATCTTGGCATGATGAGCTGTCATCCAGTCCATACCCAAGATGATATTAATATCTGAAGACTTGAGGGCTACAAGTGATGCAAGGAACACAAGTCTGTCGACAAGGATTTCATTACCATGGCTTACACTAGAAGTTTGCCATTTGGATCCAGGAGTTTGAATGAGTAGTGGGGAGGGCATATCACAAAATGACATGTCGTGCAAGCGGGCATAACTTTCGGAAATGAAAGAATGAGACACTCTAGTATCGAATAGGACCGATGCCGGATGACAATTAACAAGGAGTGTACCAAGAACGACATCTGGATCATCATGAGCATTTTTGGCTGAGACGTGATGCACACGTCCATGTTCGGTGGGAGCTGACTTGACACTGATCATCTTGCGTGATGATTTATCACGTCTAACAGATTTCTCGGACTGGGATGGAGCAACACGGGTGTGAGTGCAAATACGGGCAATGTGTCCCGGCTCTCCGCACTTGTAGCAAATCCTGGAGGTAGGACATGGACCCGCATTGGCAAACGGTCCATCAATAGACCTGGGTGGAGCATACTGCTGAACTGGAAGAGGTACCACACAAGATGGCCTCAGAGGATAAGTGGGTGGAAGAACAGAGTTCGGAACCCAAATCCGGCGCTTCTGGGAACTTGAACTGGAGGAAGATCCCAAATCAAGGTTGTGCTTACGAGACTCCTCGTAAGTGAGTTGAGTTGTCTCTGCATTGATGGCCTTGTTCACCAGAGCCTGGAATGTGTTGCAATGATGCAAGTGGAGATCACGACGCAGTTTGGGGTTGAGACCCTTTCGGAACCTAGCCTGCTTCTTGGCGTCCGTGGACACTTCTTCTGTAGCATAGCGGGCGAGCTTCTCAAACTCTTGACTATAAGCATCAACAGCCATCTTAGCCTGTGTAAGACTACAGAACTCTTCTCTCTTGCGATCGATGAGAGCTTGAGGGATATGATGCTCACGAAAAGCCTCGGTGAAATCTCTCCAGGTAGGAATCTGGCCAGCTGGAATCATGGCCTCATAGTTCTGCCACCAAAGACTAGCAGGACCTTCCAGGTGTTAAGTGGCATAGATGACCTTGTCATCTTCAGCTACGTTCGCAGAACGCAGCTTGTGAGTGATACTACGGAGCCAGTCATCTGCATCGAGTGGCTCAATGGGATGATGGAAGGTGGGTGGTTTCAGACGAATGAAGTCATGGATGGTTGCTGATTCCTTGCACTGATGTGCGGTGTTCTCCTCAATACGTGCCAACAAGCGGTTAGACTCACGCTTGTTTCTCTCCATCTCTAACATTAACTCTGCCAACGAAGGCTGGTCGGGAGGATCCTCCTCATCCCTACCACCTCCGTGGTTCTGCCTACGAGCAGCTGAGCTTCGCTTAACTGAAGACATCCTGAGAAGCGAAACCGAAGACGGAAACATCAACAACTATAGGATGCATAAGGTAGAACAAGAAATTAGTATCTCTCGAACTACTAGGATAATTCCGGCAGCATAATGGCAGTAAAATGCTCAGAATGAGACATCCTGCTAACAAAGGGGGTAGTTCAACATCTCAACATCATCACTCAAGGTTCTGTGATAGTACTAAAACAACTTCACCGGGAGAACTTGAAACAAGGATAGGACTCTGATCAACCAATCCTAAGGGACTACGAAGTAGTAACTCGTGATCCTGATAGACGGAAGAGAAAGCCTAGTTCCTTAACCCCGTAGGAAAGGTAGGATGACTCAGATCAGAAGACATGAGGTATAAGGAGTAAAAAGAGCCTTACGTTCCCTTCCACAATCAATTCCCTTATATATCTAAAGAATTTCTAGACTCAACTTCGACCATTTTGGCTTGGTAATCCTACAGGCAGTCAGGCTCTGATACCAACGTTGTCGGGACCCCGATCCTAAGTCACACCGGTCTAGCCTGTAACACACCATATCACTTTGCGGCCTCACGCACGGTATCCCCACGGTGCCACCTTACCTGGCCCGGGACCGTTTGCGCATTTTGGCTCACGTATATGATAGTGTCGCTAGCATCCATATGACAGAGAACCCGGGCCGACATGACCAGTTATAAACCAAAAGTGGCACTAAATTACAGAGACAGACATTCATGACCCAGCAACGAACGTGTCGGTCATCAACGTATGAACCCAAGTCGTAGCAAGCTACAAGGACTTAAAGGAACAACGCGTGACATTTCCCCTAAGGGACAGACACAGGAACGAAGAAGGACACATGCCATTCAGCCTAAGTTTTCCGGAGCAGTAGCAAGCTACCAAGGCTCAGTGGAAGCACTAGGAGACATTTCCCTGTAAGATAGGCTACCAAGGGTAAACAACTAGGTGTCGGATCCCACACATACCAAGCATTTCAATAACATACACACAATATGCTCAATATGTGCAAATACAACATGGCATCACAACAAGACTCTAATAAACAAAGTATTTATTCATTAGGCTCCGAGGAGCCAGATATTACAAACATGGGTCTCATGACCCAACATTCAGAGCATACAAGCAACAAACGGAAGCACAACATGTCTGAGTACAGGCATCTACAAATGAAAAAGGCTGAAGAGCTTGACTATCTACGACACTCGTCCAAGAACGTAGCTGAGGTACAAGCTACTTGTCGAAGTCCAAGCGGAACTACTAGTGAGACATCAATCTCATCTACAAAACATAAATTAAGCAAACATGAGTACAAAGGTACTCAGCAAGACTTACATCAGATCCTATCATACATGCACTTGTATCAAGATGGCAAAGTGGGGTTTAGTTGCAGCAAGCCAGCTTTGACTCAGTGGCTATCCTATTCTACGACTGCTGGTAACTCTTTTGAGGTGGCGCACGCGAGTCCACTAAGCACCAAACAATACACCACTATGGATTCATCCTCGTCTCCCTATGAGAAGGCCATCCATAGCACCCACACTTGTCTTGAGTATTTTAGAGTATCCACTTCAAGTTGTCTATGTACCACGTAAGCATCCAAGAAGTCCATAACCGTGGATCCGGCTATTCGAATAGATCATGTTAGCCCTGCAGGGGTGTACTTCTTCACACACGCTCTCGCCACTTACCGCCATGTACATCTCGTGTATCTCGGCAACCTTCAAGCGGAAGCCTGGCGAGGGTGTTGGCCACGACCTGACTAACCACACAACACTCTAGTCCAGGTTTATCGCCTATTCGGGTTCCATCCGTAAGGAGATGCGGCCATGGTGTCGCTCAGGGCCCCAAATGATGTGCGCAGGGTTCCCAAGCCCACCTCGCCGAGTGGATCTACGCTTGGTACACCGTGCCACGATGCCTAGTCTGTCCCAAGCCCATTGGCCGAGTGCCACTTGGTAGACTACTAACACTACCTACAAACACCAGAAACTAATTGCAACTCCTAGACAGAGACCAAGTCGGTTAATAAGTCGAGAGGGGCACTTAAGCATTCCAATGCATGGTAGTAGCTGGTCACTGGACAACATACACAGAACTCAGTTCTTAGGGACGGTTCCAGTGAGACAACCCACCATGTACTCCTACATGGCCTCTCACCACTAACTTTACCAAATCGTGTTCAGACACTTAACCCTCAGCATCAGAACATATCGTTGCACTCCAATTCATTCCCGGTGAATCACACCTGACACACTCTAAGCAATAGCAAGCAGGGCATGGTAAGATCACAACATGGCTTCAATCAACTCCTACACATGCTAGTGGGTTTCAACTATTTACTGTGGAATGACAGGTCATGCAGAGGAATGGGTTCAACTACCGCAGCATAAAGTAGCAGTTGAAGTCGTTGTTGTCCTAATGCAATAACAGGGAGCAGGAGCGGGAGAGGGGTTGTATCGGAATGAACAAGGGGGTTTGCTTGCCTGGTAAAACAACGTGTAGAGCACTGCTCCTCTAACAGGTACTATGGATCGGTCTCCGGAGCTGGACCTATCGAGAAGAACGGTGCCGACAATCAAACACAAGCATATGCAACAATATGATGCATGAATATGGCATGAAGATATGATGTTGTTGAGCTAATGCAACTAGCATTTTAATTGGTTGAACTCCATTTGAACCAAGGGTTCAAATGCAACTCTAAAATAAGTATTTTTAAATGCCAATTATGTGTTTTTATATAAACAGTAGGTTTAACTTCATTTTTCATGCATGAAAATGGTACAGATGGATAGATTGAATTTTTCTCATAATTTTTCATATATAAATTATTTCATTCTGAGCTACGGTTGAATTTCTGTGATTTTTTGAAGTTTAAACAATTTTCTGGATTTTCCAAAACAAAAACAATTCCAGAAAATGTTTATTGCGTCAGCACTGCGTTATGCTTGCGTCAGCAAGTCAACAGCGCTGGCTCAGGTCAAACCTGATGTGTGGGGTCCACACGTCAGTGGCTTAGTAAACTAACTGAGTTAGTTAGCCCTAACTAACTGGCCAGGGCCCACTAGTCACCGAGAAATCTTCATCATAACCTGTTCTCTCCTGCCTGGCCAATAAAATAACCAGTGGCAAGCCAATGAGTACATTGAATGTACTCGCAAGCAACCCAAGTGTGGTAACAGAATAATTATGCAGGGCTCTACTACTAAATTGGTAGTTTTGCGGAAAGCTAGTTTTTCATGTGCAAGTATGATCAACATATAACAAGGATATGCATGTGTCTGTAACAAGTATCAGGAGGTCACATACATCATTTTCAAGGAAGAGTTGTAATCAACTCATGCTCAAGCTCATTGTGACTTCCTCACAATCACATCAACAATATCACTGAACCATGTTGACTTCATCAATATATCACATCAACAATATCACTGAACCATGTTGACTTCATCAATATCACTGAACCATGTTGTTTCCTCACACACACACCAGGTTTCGCAAACATTGGACGTAGCCCAAGAGCAGTTACCCAACTGTCCATGACCGTGGACACGGCTATTCGAATAGTTTTACACTCTGCAGAGGTTGCACACTTTACCCACTAGATCCGGGGAACTTCCGTGTCATCCACGACCCGCAGTACCTCAGGTACCCGGGGTAAGCACCCGATCAGTATCTTTCCCTAGACGACACTAACATAGAGTCCACTCGATTGGTAGCAGCCCCGTGCCAAACATTTCACATCTCAAGGTTTGTGGAGACTCGCTCCGTATTCATCACATATCACAAGCACGGGGTACCAACGGTGTGTCCGGTGCCCTGTGAAAACAGTCATGGCCGCCTATCCAAGCACGACCCCGTCCCGAGAGTGACCTCATGTCACCCCCGTCACTAGTAATGCAGGCACCATGCTAGTATCGACCTAGGTAATCAATAATTCCCTTTCCCATATAAGGGTAGAGTGGTTGCGCATGTAAGGTTGGAATAACGGTCGCAACTTAAATCAATCCGTTTTTTTTCAAAACACACACACTTTCCTCGGTACACCACTTCGTCATCAAGTGGTGACCCATCTCACCATCTCCCTCGGGCATAAATGGCACCCGACGGGGTTTTCGAAAACTCTTTTGAAAGTATCCTGCCTCCGTCACCATGCATATACCCGTCCCATTTGCGTAGCCACTATTAAAGCAACCTAACTACTCCCACCCACATAACCCTCATAGGAAGGTAGGGTCATGTTTGATGCAAGTATCAATAGTAAGCAACAATGGTAGCAACCAAAGTGGTTTCTACCTCAACATGATTCCGATGCATTGAATAATAAGGTGCTATGAGACATGCATAAAAGGGTTTCTTGAACATGGTCAAAGGGCTGCTTGCCTTATTCTTCAGAGTCTTCAAATCTTCTGGTCCATCTCCGAATACTCCGTTTATTACGTCAACTAACGATGGAAACAATCATAATAAGCAACACAATCAAAGCAAAAATAAAAGTGCTCTAAAAATAGGACTTGGACTTTTCTAGGATACCTCTGGTCATATTAGAAATGACCAAGGTGGTTTCATAGGTGTTGGATCAATAGGTAGTTGGGAACATTCCAATATGATGGAACCAAAGGGTTTATGGATTTGGAAGATGTACACAGAAATATTTCCTTGAATGATGAGCAAAGGCACCCATCATCAAGTCATGATTTTAGAAGCATTTAGGAGTTGGTTTCACTGGATTTGGAATTCAAATGAATTTCCTAGGATTTTCCAAAGCTGATAAATAGGAAGAAACTATTATTAAAAATGTTCCAAAACTAAGTTTGGACATGACAAGCATCTAGGAATTTGAATCACTGCATTTGGATCAATATTGAGCTCTCTGTGATTTTTTTAAAGTTAATCACAAAAAGTGGAAAATGGGCATTTGATAAATATGTGTGAAGGAAAAGTCTCTGGAATAATGTGCATGTAGCACCAACAGGTAGAGCATGATTTATGGAGTCATAGGAATTTTGAATCATGCAATTTGGAGTTCATATGAATATTCTAGGCATTTTTGAAGTTGGCAGAATAAAGAAAAAGGAAAAGAATAGGGGTTATACCCTTATGCTGCACACTGGGCGGAGGTTAGCCGCATAGAAACTGGGCCGGCCCATGGCTCGGCCGCGTGCACAGGGGGGAGCAGTGACGTCGGAGGCGCCTTTCGGCGGTGCGCTTCCGCTGGGAAGGCGGGCTGCGCCGTTGCCGTTTCCACTTAAACGGCTGGGCCCGGCTGGCCGGGTCGCTGCCAGGTGGGCCCCCTCCGCAGGGTCGTCTCCTTCCTCCCGCTCCCGCAACAGAGGGGAGGGGAGGCCCGAGCCGCGCGACGCCGGCGCCCGTCCCCGGCGGCACAGGCCACCTCCGGCCAGGGCGCGGCCACCTGAGGGATCCCCGGGGAGCGGCGCATCCAGGAGGACCCTTGGGGCGGCAGGGGAGAAGCCGGAGCACCTCCTGCACCTGGCCATGGCGGCGGCCTCGTCGGACGATGGTGGAGCGGGCACCACAGGGCACGAGAAGGGCGATGGAATGACTCGGAAGACGCACGGGAGAGGGATGGAGCGAAAGGAGGTGCAAGGGGGGCTCGGGGTGCCCTTTAAGTAGGGGGGCGTCGGTCCACCGAGGCGCCGTGCGCCGGCGAGCGTGTTGCCACTGCCACGGGCCACACGAGCCTGCCGCAGGGTGTCTGGGGCGTTCGTGGGGTTAGTCCATGCTTAGAGGGAGAGAGAGGAGGAGCGGGGAGGCGCCAGAGAGGCCGCGCGTGCGAGGTTTTTCACTGGAGCTTGGGGTCGGCCGGTGCGCGTGCGGGCAGGGGTGAGGGAGGAGGAGAGAGGAGGGGGCCGACAGCCCAGCGTGTTGAGGATGTCGAGGGGACCTCGGGGGACACGGTCTCTCTGCCCAAGGCCGTCTGGAAGCCTCCGGAGGGCCGAGCTACAGTGCCTTGGTGCACTGTAGCGTGCTCCAGAGCACGCCTTTGGCCGGCATGGTCGTGCCTGTGCTTCCTGGCCGTGTCCTCTTGTGTCCAGCCGTGTCCAGTGGGTAGAGGGAGTAGTAAAGAAAGGGGGAGGCAGTCTTGGATGCTCTGGGAGCCACTGGGGTGAGGAGAGAGGTGAAGGAGGAGAAGAAAGTGGCTGTCCACAAGAGTAAAAATGGGGTTTTTACCCTCCAATAATTGAGCTGAGGCCATGGGAAGGTTACTGGGGGTAGAGAATGATCAGGGGGAGCTGTGGTAAGAATTTGGAGTAAAGGGAAATATTGAAAGGGGTCCAAACACTTGTTTTGGCAATTGAACAGAAGGTGTTTGATCAGTGTTTGGTCAAGCAAATGACATCCACTTGACATGGGACTTAACAGGATCAAATGTCACATATAATTAGGCCCGTACACCAAATTTGAGCTCATTTGGGCAAAGTGGCCAATGTAACTTTGGTGAACCCTAGAAATGAACAGAAATGGTTTCATCATGTTGGAGTTAAGCAAATCATCTCCCCTTGATGCACCACTTGGTGTAGCATCATCGTTTGGGGTTATGAACATGCCCACAAAGTTTGAGGCTCTAGATAAAAAGTTGACAATGTAAAGTTGTTCAAATTTGAATTTGAACAGAAGTGGTTTTGGGGTGATCTGATCAAGTTGCTCTATTCCAAATCTTGTGGCATTTGGTCTAGATGCCTTGTTCGGCCATTCTAGCATGTGCACCAAATTTGAGAGCATTTGGACAAGTTTGGCAATGTAGAGTTGCTCAAACTTCAAATATGGACAGAATGGTTTTGAATGGGTTTGAGGATGTTTCCTTGATCTTCAAGGCATGACGCTTTGCAAGATCATCAAATATGTCATATATGACATGATAGAATTTCCCTGGAATTTTTGGAGAATATTTCCTTTGTAAATATTTCAAAAGCTTGAAATATCCAGAAAGGGTTTTGGAAGGATTTGTCCAATATTTTGAACATGACCATGTGTTGAAACTCTTATATATGGGCAATATATGTCCTATGAGTCTCCCTGAATTTTGGCAAATATTTTTGAAATGTTTAAATAATTTTTCCCTATTAAAGACCATTTCTGGCCGTAAGAAAAAGCATTTAAATAAAATATAAAAATAACTTTTAAAATTATACTTTTGTGGTTTCTGGGAGTCCTATATCTAATAGGATTCTAATAAACTTTTTGAAAGATTTTTCGCACCCTAAATAAGGTACTTGCAGTGCAAACCTCAATTCAGGGGTTTTTGGAAAACTAATTTTAGAAAATACCATTTGGCCAAAATATTTTTATAAGAAAATTCTATACTGGTATATACACATGGCATGATCATTGGGAAAAGGTTTTGGGTCAAGGAGATGAAGTATAAGAGTTGGAGGATTTATTTGATTTTTAGAGCACTAGCAACCAGCAGACAAAAGTCAAATCAAGCAAAGTCAAAAACACTCAAAAGTTTTTGCAAATCCACATTTTTAACATGAAAACAAGCTTAAGCAATGTGACATTAAAATCAGGGTGTGACAGACAATGAAAGCGCCATCAAGATTTCCAACAACCCAGTTCAGCACTCGAAGACAAAGCACATTGAAAATCGTCATCACTTTCTCAGAGACCATGTCATGAAGGAAGATATTGATATCATACACGTCAACAATGAAGAGCAACTGGCAGATATCTTCAGAAATCCCTTGGATGAGAAAAGGTTTTGCAAGTTGCCGTGTGAGCTAAATATCTTAGAATCCTCGAATGTCCTGTGATCTGACACACATCCTAACACTTATGCATATTGATGACTTAGATGTGCAACACACGAAGTAAAGTATATCTTCAATCAATGAAGACTTACACTCTGAGTGTGAATACATTAACGTGGAATTTGACTTTGGAGCGCCACGATAATTGTGCGCCGTGTTTGGGTCTAATACTTCCTATACGGTGGGTAACGCCACCACCAAATCTTTGCTTGAAGTGTTTCTCCTGGCGTTACATTTGCAAAGTCTTTGCATTTGGTTTATCTTCATATAGGACATATATAGACTTGTGTTCTGTCCTCTACATCATTCACTTATAGCTATGTCTTCTTATTTGAATCTTTTGAACTAAGTGAATGTGTTCGGACCCTAACCACTCTATGCTTTCTCACCTCAAACTCTATCTCTCCAAATCATATGCATTCTGTTGGAACAGTTGAATGTCTTCTCTGCGTCCTTGTCAGCAGAAGATACAGAGACAAACTTTATATCTGTTTCTAATGCTCAATCCTTTATGCCTAGAACCCGGAGAAGCCGGAACGACCACCCCGATAGTCCAGGCATGCGTGGGATCGTGGGACAACTCCCAATGTGTTACATGTCTGCCACATGTCCCTCGGATGTGAACCGCCAGGGGCACCTGCGTAATTGCGCTGTGCCGTCTCCCATGCTTATAAATGCACGTCCCATCATGGTCAAAAACTCTTCTACCACCTCTCCACCTCTACCAACCCGCGCCTCCGCTAGCTCTCGATGACGTCGGCGATGAAGCGCTTCGCTGTCGCGACCTCGTCGACACCGTCTTGACGCCGGCCGCGGACATCGTCTTCTCCGCCGCCGCCGCCGTAGGTGTCCTCCGTCGCCAAGTTAGGGCACGGAAGATCAAACTTCTCGGCATCCACTTCTTCTCCGTCTAGCAGTTCATCGTGTGGTAAATTAAAACTCTCTTTTTACCACCTTCTTGATCCAATAGATTCATCACTTTTTACCATATGAAGTTTCTGCCCCACATATTTAGATCTCCTGTCTGCATCTCATATCTTGCCTAGTACATTCACATATGCTCAAACGTAGTTAGATTCCTCACTTGTACCTATTCTTGGATTCGTACAAATCTGGAACCAACTCTCAACATAAAAGCGAATGTCTTCGCGCTCTGAGGTCAATGTCTTCTAAACTGATTTATCTTCAAAATCTTCTGAGAATGCATATGACCTCTTCCCCTTCCCTCACATCTCTAACGCTATCACAGGTACATGTCCGTGGGAGAATCCCTTGGTTCTCATAGTCTGCATTCATTTGCAGAATTCTTGCAGCGTCACATTCATTCTCCCGAAGCCAGTTCCTGTCTGACCAGCAGACCGAAGCATTTGCCAGTGTTGAAACCTATTAGTTTGAAGCCTTTCAGGTTGAACCCAATGGCTACTAAAAAATCTATTAGGAAGGGTGGCAGACAGCGCTGTGGCAACACCTCCAAAGATTTGCCTCCTGACCTCACTGAGATGTACAAGACTGATCCATAGGAGGACTATAATCAGAGGAAGACTCGAATCCAATGGATTCGAAGATATTGGTCAAAACAATGGTTCAAGTACAGATTTGTGACCCAAGAGTATGCCGAGAAGAATGCTATCAAGCGACCATGGGGAGACATTCTATACAAGAATCTTCCACCCAGGACTCAGGCTGAAGCTGAAAGTGCAGCATATCGACTAGAGGGGGGGGTGAATAGGCGATTTTTATGAAATGCTTCAAAACATGGTAGTTTTGACGACAAAAGATAAACTCAATCCTATTAGTATGCAGCGGAAAGCAGACTACACTAGACAAGCCATAGTCATGTATTCAATGAAGTGAAAGCACGAAGACTAATAGCAGCTAGCCAGTAGGGATCATGATGGAAGAAGGAATGAAGCCAATCATAACACGTAGATACTCAGTGAAGTCAATCACATAAGGCAAGCATGCAATGACTTCACAACATGGAACAGAAAGTAAAGGGAAGGAAAGGATAGAACCAGTAGCTCGGGGAGGACAGTGATTTGTTAGACCAGTTCCAGTTGCTGTGACAACTGTACGTCTGGTTAGGGAGGCTGAGATTTAACTCAGAAGACCGTGTCTTCACCTTATTCCCGTTGAGCTAAGGACACCTAGTCCTGGCCCAATCACTCTGGTAAGTCTTCAAGGTAGACTTCCAAACCTTCACAGACTTCGTTCACCGGCGATCCATAATGACTCTTGGATGCTCAGAACGCGACGCCTAACCGGCTGGAGGAAACACAGTCCTCAAGTGTAGGTCACACAGACAGAAAGACTAAAGTGATGCCTAACACTCTTTGGCTCTGGGTGTTTTGGCTTTGTCCTCACAAGGATTTCTCTCTCAAACGCTTCGGAGGTGGGCTGCTCTCAAACGAGAAAAGCCGTGCAATAACTCTAAGCAACCACCTATTTATGGTGTAAGGTGTGGGCTATTTATAGCCACTGGGCAACCCGACCTGATTTGTCCGAAGTGACCCTGGGTCACTAAGGAACTGACACGTGTTCCAACGGTCAGATTTCAAACACTCACACGGCAACTTTACTTGGGCTACAAGTAAGGCTGACTCATCCAACTCTGGATAAGATTTCCTCTCATAGTCTTCGCTTGAAGACATAGGATTTGGTTGAGCATCACTTCAGTCACTCTGACTTAGATCACTTGGACCCCACTTAACAGTACGGTGGTTCCTATGACTCAACAAAGAAGAAAAGGAAACAATGAAACATCTACGTCTTCGCTCTCCATAGTCTTCACACAATGTCTTCTCATGTCATAGTCTTCAATATGATTATCTTCATATATCACCACTGATGTCAATGTCTTCATACATTTTTAGGGGTCATTGTCACAACCCTAGTTCCGGTATGCACTAGGTTAGTCTTGTTGTTTGCATCATGTTTAAATTTGAAATGAAATTGAATTGAGGACTTGTGAAACCCTCAGAAACCCTTTTTGAAAATGACCCAAATAAAAATTGCTCCAAAAAGGTCCAAGAAAATGTTCATGTGGCCCTCTGAAAATATTGGTTAGAGATAAAAATCAAACCAATATTATTAGGAGCTCATAAGTATTTATTTTGGTCATTTTGAATTAATGGAATAGTTATTTGCTTGGTTATATATTTATTATATATTTTATATATGTCCAAAATTCTGATTCTTTATTTTGAGGGGTTTGGGTTAATTCCTAGGTCCCTGCAAAATAAAAATGTCAGAAGAAAATAATTGATTTAGTTTAGAAACTAAATCAAAACAAATGTCAGAAAAATAGAAAAGAAAGAAATAAAAGGGTTAGAGTTCTACCTGGGCCACTAGCTGGCCTGGCACTGGGCCGGCCCAGCTGCCAGTCATCGTCCTCCTGGCGATGACAGGAGGCACAGGCACGCGCCCGCCGCTCTTGCGCATGGCCGCCACGCCTCCTGCCTGCCTGCCCCTCCCCCTCGCCGCCTGGAAGCTCTGGCCGTTGCCACGCACCTCCCCAGACCCCTCTGGCTCTCTCCCGTCGCCTCTCCCCTCCTCTCCCTCGCTCTCTCTCGCACCCCCCGAACGCCGCCGTCGCCTTCGCTCGCCGCTGTCGTTGCCATAGGCCACCCCACGCCCAGCCAAGGTGCCCGAGAGCTCCGCCACCTCATCCCCGACCTCCCCGACGAGTCACACGTCGCCAGACGCCCTGAGGAGCTACCACCGCCATCTTCTTCATCGCCGGCCGCCGGAGATCCCCTCTGCCGCCCCGCTCGCTCCAGCCCTCCTCCGAGCCCTCCGCCTGCACCGCTGCGATCGCCATGAGCTTCTTCCTCGAACCCTGCCCTCCGTTTTGCCGTTCTCACGCCGTAGCCATGCCACCCACCGGACCCGAGCAGTTGCGCCGATGTGCTTTCTCTCCGCCGTGGCCAGAGCCACCGTGGCTCGCAACTTGGCGTGTCACTGCTTTTGCCACACTTCCAGGAGCCGTAGCACCTCTCCCCTGGCCTTCCCGTGCCCCGTAGCTCCAATTTCGATGAGGCCCGAACTCCGGCGCCGCTGCAAGCTCATTTCCGGCGAGCTCCGGCCGCCCTAGCTGCTGCTGCTTGTTGGAATGGACGCGGACGAGCTCCAGCTCCTCGCCTGTGGTCTCCGCTGCCCAAATGACCGCCGGAACGGCGATTCCGTGCCCCTCCGCCGCGTTTGTGGACGCTGGCGACGAGCCGCCGGTGGGTTTGACCGCTGACCGGCGTGCTTTGACCCCCACTGCCCAGTTGACCTCCCCCTCTCTCACTGACCTGCGGGCCCCACCCGGATAATTATTCCAGTTGTAGCACCTGGCAGCTCGTCGCCTGTTCTAATTATTCTTTGCCCAAAGGCCTCAGAACCGGTCTCGTGTTCTCAATAACCGAGAGCTTCTGGTTGCCCTCCATATGAAACAAGATAAGCATCACTACTGGCTGAAGCGTCAGATGCAAAGCCTCTTGGTGGATGTCAATTGCATTCACAATCTTGCCACCAAGAATGCCTTTGTTGCTCATGAAACCTGTCGGAGGTCATGGAAGAGTTTAACTCTGCTGATTGCTGAAGCGGATCTTCAAGACGATGGCTTCACAGGAAGATTCAAGTTTGACCACACTCCTCCAAGGAATGTTGTTCTGCGTCGAACTCCATCTTTTGAAGATTCTGACTACTCCTCCTCCGCTGCAACGGTTGACGCCAGGGTGATAGATGATCAAGATGATGCTACCTCACCACCTCCTACTTCAGCGCGTGTCGACACTGCACCAACTACTTCTGCACCACCAAACACCAACGCCGACCCTGCATCATCTCCTGCTCCAACTGGGAACAAGTAGAGGCTCTATGTCTTCAAACCTTTTTGGTCCTTACTGACAAAAGGGGGAGAAGCATATGAGTTGATAGTCTTCAAGCGGGTCCAAATGGGCGGGTGCTTTATATTTTGCCTAGTGTTTAGAACTCTCGTTTTTGCTACATTTGGTTCTTTGAGTTGTAACACTTAAACTGATGGTCGTCTGCTACGTTTTCTGCTACTATGTAATGCGATGATAAATTCCGCATGTGCTACGTTATATTCCGCACTTAGTCATTTTTGCAGACGTCCATTTCTCATTATGCATGTCATAATATTCGACATATCAATTGTGCATGATGAATTGTGTTAATAAGTTGAAGAGTATCTCCACAAGTACAACCTGCCATGTGCATTTGCATTCAAAGGCAAATCAACTATATGCACATCTTCAGGGGGAGCCTTTTGCTACTTACGAAGACAATACCTTTATCCTTTACAATTTCACATAATTTTTATCCCCGTTGAAAACTTCAACCAGTTTGTCATCAATCACCAAAAAGGGGGAGATTGTAAGTACATCTAGTGCCACCCCTAGTTGGTTTTGGAGTATTAACGACAAACGTGGTTGAGGCACTAATGTGATTGTGAGAATTGCAGGATAACACAGGTAGTAGTCCCTCATTGATTCGGTTTACCTACCGGAGATGACCACTAAAAATGTATGAAGACATTGACAACAGTGGTGGTACATGAAGATAATCTTATTGAAGACTATGACAAGAGAAGACATTGTGTGAAGACTATGGAGCGCGAAGACTTAGATGTTTTGTTGTTTCTTTTTCTTCTTTGTTGAGTCGTTGGAACCACCGTACTGTTAAGTGGGGTCCAAGTGAACTAAGTCAGAGTGACTGAAGTGATGCTCAACCAAATCCTATGTCTTCGAGCGATGACCATGAGAGCAAATCTTATCCAGAGCTTGATGAGTCTGCTTTACTTGTAGCCCAATTAAAGTTGCCGTGTGAGTGTTTGAAATCTGACCGTTGGAACACGTGTTAGTTCCCTAGTGACTCAGGGTCACTTCGGACAAATCAGGTCGGGTTGCCCAGTGGCTATAAATAGCCCACCCATACACCATAAATTGGTGGCTACTCAGAGTTATTGCACGGCTTTTGTCATTTGAGAGCAACCCACCTCCGAAGCATTTGAGAGAGAAATCCTTGTGAGGACAAAGCCAAAACACCCAGAGCCAAAGAGTGTTAGGCATCACTGAAGTCTTTCTGTCTGTGTGGCCTGAAGACTGATTACACTAGAGGACTGTGTTTCCTCCAGCCGGTTAGGCGTCGCGTTCTGTGCATCCAAGAGTCATTGTGGATCACCGGTGAACGAAGTCTATGAAGGTTTGGAAGTCTACCTTGAAGACTTACCTGAGTGATTAGGCGAGGACTAGGTGTCCTTAGCTCAAGGGGAATAAGGTGAAGACGCGGTCTTCTGAGTTGAATCTCAGCCTCCCTAACCAGACGTACAGTTGTCACAGCAACTAGAACTGGTCTAACAAATCACTGTCTTCCCCGAGCTACTGGTTCTATCCTTTCCTTCCCTTTACTTACTGTCTTACATTGTGAAGTCATTTCCTGCCTGCCTTATCTGATTGACTTCACTGTGTGACTACTTGTTCTGATTGGCTTCATTCCTTCTTCCCACTTGATCCTTACTGCCTAGCTGCTATTAGTCTTCGTGCTTTCACTGAATACCTGACTATGGCCTGTCTAGTGTAGGCTACTTTCCGCTGCATATAAATAGGATTGGTTTTATCCTTTGTCTTCGAAACTTACATGTTTTGAAGCATTTCATAAAAATCGCCTATTCACCCCCCCCCTCTAGTCAATATACTGCACTTTCATAATTGACAGCATAATGCACCTGGTCCACTCACTCGTTCAAGAGCAACACAGCTAGAAAATTTCTGTGGGTACTTTGCATTTGTCTCAATATCTGAACCTAAGAAAGTTGCTGAAGCCTTTATGGAACCTGAATGGATTCAAGCAATGCAAGAAAAGCTTCAACAGTTTGAGCTGAACAACATATGGGAACTTGTCAAGTGTCCTCACCCTCGCAAGCACAACATAACAGGCACAAAATGGATATATCGCAACAAGCGAGATGAGCATGGTCAAGTTGTCAGAAACAAAGCTCGTCTCGTTGCTCAAGGATACACTCAAGTTGAAGGGATTGACTTTGGTGAAAAGTTTGCTCATGTGGCTAGGCTTGAAGCTATTCGCATAATGCTAGCCTATGCAAACCATCACAACATCCTTCTGTATCAAATGGATGTGAAGAGTGCTTTTCTTAATGGCAAGATTAAAGAAGAAGTGTATGTTGCACAACCAGCTGGCTTTGAAGATCCAAAACGTCCTGATATGGTATACAAGCTCAACAAGGCACTGTATGGCCTCAAACAAGCCCCTCGTGCTTGGTATGACACACTCAAAGACTTCCTGAAGAGCAAAGGCTTCAAACCTGGTTCCCTGGATCCCACACTCTTCACGAAGACATATGATGGTGAACTGTTTGTCTACCAAATCTATGTGGACGACATTATCTTCGACTGCACTGACAAAAGATACAGTGATGACTTTGGTCACATTATGCAAGTGCAATATCAGATGTCACTGATGGGTGAGCTGAAGTTCTTCCTTGGTCTTCAAATTTGTCAGCAAAGCAACGGCATCTTCATATCTCAAGAGAAATACCTCAAAGATTTCCTGAAAAAGTTTGGAATGCAAGACTGCAAAGGATACACGACGCATATGCCAGCTAAACACCATCTGGGTCCCGACGCCAATGGTAAAGATTTCGATCAAAAGGTATACCGCTCCATGATTGGTTCTTTACTTTATTTATGTGCATCTAGGCCAGATATCATGCTTAGTGTTTGCATGTGTGCTCGATATCAAGCGACACCAAAAGAGTCGCATCACTTAGATGTGAAGCGAATTCATCGATATTTGTCTTACACCCCAACACTAGGATTATGGTATCCAAAGGGCTCAGAATTTGATCTAGTTGGATTCTCAGATGCTGACTATGCTGGTGACAAAGTTGATCACAAGTCTACATCAGGCACATGTCACTTTCTGGGACGATCACTTGTCTATTGGTCTTCAAAGAAGCAGAACTGTGTATCACTCTCCACTGCTGAATCTGAATACATTGCTGCTGGATCTTGCTGCGCTCAGCTTCTCTGGATGAAGCAAACACTCAAGGACTATGGTGTCCATCTGAACCATGTGCCACTCTATTGCGACAATGTGGGGACCCCGACTCATAAGTCGTGATCACCGAATGCACGTGTACAGTGATCCCAGAGATCAGTGCTCACTGAACACACAGAAGCTGAATAACAAGAGTCTTACATCCTTACATACCGTGTTACACAAGTAGGACCATAATGGTCAAGTCTTGAGTATATCATCGCAGCGGAAAATCTTCAAAGACAAATGGGACCCATGCCATCTGCATGAGGTGCGTGATCCATGGAGCATAGAACTTGAGACCAAACAGATGAGAGCCAGACACAGCCAACTGCCGGATGAAGAAATCTTGTGCATTGAAGCTGATGCCATTGAAGATAAAGAAGACTAATGTCTTCATTGTGCCTTCAAGCCTGGGTGATGAAGAATGCCCTTTGACAAGCCATAGAGTACGCCCGATGATATGATATATTGTGCGTGGCAGATAATCTAGGTCTTCAACAAAGAATTCCTTTGGATATTCAGCATCGCTGGGCAAGGGCTTCATCATGCTCAACATTTGGCTCATGTTGGGCTTGCGCTTCTGGAAGATACTCTCCAAAGCTCCATTCCACAATTGAAAACCAGGTTCATACAATTCTCCTGGAGTGGGCAGGCCAGTAAGCTCAATGAGATCAAAGGCTTTGCTTCATAATTGACATTGCCTGTCATCCACTCAAGGACCCATGTCTTCGGATCCCTGCTGTAGCCTTGAATGTGGAGGGTTGCATAGAATTACAGGAGTAGCTCTTCATTCCAATGCTCCTTGTCAGTCACAAAGTTGAGCAGGCCAGCATCACGGAAGCAATCAAGAGCTTCCTCCAAATAGGGCAGTCCAGCAATAGCTTCAGTGTCAATACGCATATGAGGGAAAATGCGCCCTTGATCATAGAGTACTCTTGAGTAATAACTGTGCTGCTAATGGCTCCAGAACCTATCTGATGATATTCTTGGCTTGGAATATTTGTTTTTGGCGCTGTCAAAGAATGTGTTGTGCGCAGTGAAGCTATTGGCATTGAATGACCCTTGAGAGGTGGCAATACCTGGAAACCTTGGCAGTCTTGGCTTAGGCTTCTGAACCTGAGGCATGTGCTCAACATGATGGTCAAACTGAGGACTAGCAGCATGCGATCCAGCAGTAGGTGGTGGAGTCAGAATGGGCCATCGGATAGTGATGAGCTGATATGGGGTCAACAGCTGGAATGTCTTCAGCCTCCGTGGGAGCAGGCTCATGGACTGTTATGCGACGTTCTCAGTGTGTAGATGCAGGGCGAGCAACTGATATGGGCTCGACAAAGATGGGCTCTGTGGAATCAACCTTGTCCTTCATTGTCTGGCGCTTCTTGGTGGGTGGAGCTTCATCAGTAGTTTGCTTGCGCTTGCGAGCTTCGGCTTCAGCCACCTTTGTCTTCTTGAGCTCTGAAGCAGTTGGGGTGACCATAGGCTTCGTGCCAGTCATGCTGGCAGGGAAGACAATGCTAGGCATTTCCTGCCTGGATTCTTCAGCACCGGGCACAGGTTGCTTCTTCTTCTTCTTGGCAGCCATCCTAGGGTCAATGCCAGGACGCCCAAGGGCCTTGCGCTTTTCAGCTTCATTATATGCTTGAACGCAATTGGCAACCAAGTCCTTGATTCGCTCACGAGAATCTTTGGCTTCATCACGCCTCTTGCGAAAGGCTTCCTTGAGCTCATGCATCATGACTTTGAAGTTCTGAATCTCTTGGACGCTGAGCTTGTCCACATGCTTCTTGAATTGAGCCTTTTCATAATCAATATTTTGCTTCAGCTCAACGATTCTCTGAGCAAGAGCTAGCTCAGAATCAATGGTGCCATGGAAGGAGACGCTTAGGCAAACTGGAAGCTGCAGATCGTCGAAGCTGAGGTTGGGGGTGTCAAACCATTCATCAATGAAATTGTTGAGCACTTCCACGTCGAAGAGCGTCAAATCATTGAAGATTTCTGCGTCTTGCTTGCTCTTGATCAATTGCTCCAGAGCATCGTCACCTAGATCTTCATCACTCGAGAGATCCAAGGCTTCATTGGCAGTCTTCAGAACAATGTCAGGAGTGAGAGCTGGACTGGGGTTGTGCAAGGGCTTCTTCCTTAGCTGTCTGCTCTTGGAGATGCGAGAGTGCTCCTCAGACTGCACACTTGGTGCTGGTGGAGCAGTGGCCAAAGGCTTCACTCTAGAAGCAATTGGTGGAGTGGTCTTCGAAGCCTTGGATTTATTCTTCTTCTTGGGCTTCGAGGTTGCAGGCGCTTCATCAGAATCAGTGTCATCTGCAGGTTGATCCACATCCGCCCCTTGAACCCTGATGTGACTGATGAGGCCTTCTAGGTTGTAGAAAGGCCAAACCAGGTTTGGTTCAGCTTCGCGCGTGCCATCAGCACGGGGCGCAGAGGGGCCAGGATTGAAGTCCAATCCCCAGTTCTTCTTGTTCTCTTTGGCTGAGTTCTTGGCATATTGAAGATTTCGCTTGAACAAATTGTCGTTGCGACACCAAAGCAGAGAAGAAGGATCAGCACCAGTAGGTTGAGGCCCTCTGACCATGCAAGGGTAGAAGGCTTGAGCAATGGCTTCAGCTCGAGTCTTGGGTGGAAGATTTTTGTAGCTAATATCTCCCCATGGATGCTTGATGGCGTTCTTTTCAGCATACTCTTGGGTCACGAACCTGTACTTGAACCATTGTTCAGGCCAATATCTTCAAATCCATTGGATTCGTGTCTTCCTCTGATTATAATCCTCCTCTGGATCAGTCTTGTACATCTCACTTAGATCAGGAGGCAAATCTTTAGAGGTGTTGCCATGGCGCTGTCTGCCACCCTTCGTAACTGACTTGTCGGTTGCCATTGAGTTCAATCTGAAAGGCTTCAAACTGAATGGCTTCAGCACTGTCAAATGCTTCGGTCTTTTGGTCAGACAGGAACTGGCTTCAGGAGAATGAATATGACGCTGCAAGAATTCTGCAAATGAATGCAGACTATGATAACCAAGAGATTCTCCCACGGACATGTACCTGTGATAGCATTAGAGATGCGAGGGAAGGGGAAGAGGTCATATGCATTCTCAGAAGCTTTAGAAGATAAATCAGTTTGGAAGACTTTGACCTTATAGTGCGAAGACATTCACTTATATGATGAGAGTTGGTTCCAGATTTGTACTAATCCATGAATAGGTACAAGTGAGGAATCTAACTATGTTTGAAGCATATGTGAATGTTCTAGGCAAGATATGAGATGCAGACAGGATAGATCTATATATGCGTAGGCAGAAACTTCTTGTGGTAAAAGTGATGAATCTTTCTAGATCAATAAGATGGTAAAAAGAGAGTTTAATTTACCACACGATGAACTGCTTATACAGAGAGGAGTTGGATGCCCAGCAGTTCGATATTCAGTGCCCTAACTTGGCGACGGAGGACAACTACGGCGACGTCGGAGTAGACGATGTCCGTGGCCGGCGTGAAGACGGCGTCGACGAGGTCGCGGCAGCAAAGCGCTTTGTCGCCGGCGTCGTCGAGAGCTAGCGGAGGCGCTAGGGTTGGTCAATGTGGAGAGGTGGTAGAAGAATTTTTGACCGTGATGGGACGTGCATTTATAAGCATGGGAGACGGCACATCGCAATTACGCGGGTGCCCCTGGCGGTTCACATCTGAGGGACACGTGGCAGACGTGTAACACATTGGGAGTTATTCCACGATCCCACGTACGCCACGACTGTCGGAGTGGTCGTTCCGGCTTCTCCGGGTTTCAGGCATAAAGGATGGAGCATTAAATTAGATTTAAAGTTTGTCTCCGTATCTTCTGCTGACAAGAACACAGAGAAGATATTCGACGGTTCCAACAGAATGCATATGATTTGGATAGATAGTGTTTGAGGTGAGGAAGCATAGAGAGGCTAGGGTATGATCACATTCACTTAGTTCAAAAGATTCAAATAAGAAGACATAGCTATAAGTGAATGCTGTAGAAGACTGAGCCCTTTGGATACCATAATCCTAGTGTTGGGGTGTAAGCCAAATATCGAAGTATTCGCTTCATAGCTAAGTGATGCGACTCCTTTGGTGCGGCTTGATATCGAGCACACATGCAAACACTAAGCATAATATCTGGCCTAGATGCACATAAATAAAGCAAAGAACCAATCATGGAGCGGTATACCTTTTGATCGAACTCTTTACCATTTGCGTCGGGACCCAGATGGTGTTTAGCTGGCATAGGTGTCGAGTACCCTTTGCAGTCTTGCATTCCAAACTTCTTCAGACAGTCTTTAAGGTACTTCTCTTGAGATATGAAGATGTTGTTGCTTCGCTGACGAATTTGAAGACCAAGGAAGAACTTCAGCTCACCCATCATGGACATCTGATATTGCTCTTGCATCATGTGACGAAACTCATCACTGTATCTTTTGTCAGTGCAGCCGAAGATAATGTCGTCCACATAGATTTGGCACACAAACAGTTCATCATCATATGTCTTCGTGAAGTGTGTGGGATCTAGGGATCCTGGTTTGAAGCCTTTGCTCTTCAGGAAGTCTTTGAGTGTGCCATACCAAGCACGAGGCGCTTGTTTGAGGCCATACAGTGCCTTGTTGAGTTTGTATACCATATCAGGACCTTTTGGATCTTCAAAGCCAGGTGGTTGTGCAACATACACCTCTTCTTCAATCCTTCATTGAGAAAGGCACTCTTTACATCCATTTGATACAGAACTATGTTGTGATGATTTGCATAGACTAGTGGTATACGAATAGCTTCAAGTCTAGCAACAGGAGCATATGTTTCATCGAAGTCAATCCCTTCAACTTGAGTGTATCCTTGAGCAACGAGACTAGCTTTGTTTCTGACAACTTGACCATGCTCATCTTGCTTGTTGCAATAAATCCATTTTGTGCCTATTATGTTGTGCTTGCGAGGGTCAGGACGCTTGACAAGTTCCCACACGTTGTTCAGCTCAAACTGTTGAAGCTCTTCTTGCATTGCTTGAATCCATTCGGGTTCCATAAATGTTTCAGCAACTTTCTTGGGTTCAGATATTGAGACAAAAGCAAAGTGCCCACAGAAATTTGCAAGCTGTGTTGCTCTTGAACGAGTAAGTGGACCAGGTGCATTTATGCTGTCAATTATCTTCTCAACTTGTACTTCATTTGCAACACGAGGATGAGCTGGATGAAGATTTTGCTCTTGATGTACATTGTCATCACCAGGAGGGTTTTCTTAAGGCTGAGCATTGTCGTCAGGTTGATTTGGGGCAGAAATGATGAGTTCCTAGTCAGGTTGTTCTTCAGAAGGCATGATCTCACCAGTTCCCATTAGCTTGATAGATTCATTTGGTGAAGCCTCATCTAGCACATTTGGCAGGGTCTCTCTTTGTTAACCATTCGTTTCATCAAACTGCACATCCACAGTTTCAACTACTTTATAGAGTAAGATGTTGAAGACTCTGTAGGAGTGTGAGTCCTTTCCATATCCGAGCATGAAGCCTTCATGTGCTTTTGATGCAAACTTTGACTTGTGATGTGGACCCTTGATCCAGCACCTAGCTCCAAATACTATGAAGTAACTTACGTTAGGCTTCTTTCGAGTGAGGAGTTCATAGGACATTTTCTTCAGAAGCTTGTGAAGATAAACACGGTTGATGATATGGCATGCAGTATCAATAGCTTCGGGCCAGAACCTTCTTGGTGTCTTGTATTCATCGAGCATCGTTCGAGCCATCTCAAATAGAGTTCTGTTCTTGCGCTCAACGATGTCCTTCTGCTGAGGTGTGTACGGGGCCGAGAACTCATGAGTGATTCCTATTGTATCCAAATAAAAATCAAGGCCAGTGTTCTTGAACTCAGTGCCATTGTCACTTCTTATATGCTTGATCTTGACGCCATAGTTGTTGATGGCACGGTTGGCGAAGCGTCTAAAGACATCTTGTACTTCAGTCTTGTAGAGAATTATGTGCACCCATGTGTATCTTGAATAATCATCAACAATGACGAAGCCATAGAGACAAGCTGTGGTAGAGAACATAGAGTATTGAGTAGGGCCAAATAAGTCCATGTGAAGCAGCTCGAAGGGTTTGGATGTCGTCATGATTGTCTTCGAGGGATGCTTGGCCCTAGTCATCTTCCCAGCTTCACAGGAGCCACATAGATGATCTTTCTTGAACTTGACTTCCTCGATGCCTATGACATGCTTCTTCTTTGCGAGAGTGTGCAAGTTCCTCATGCCGGCATGTTCTAGCCTCCGATGCCAGAGCCAGCACTCTGAAGGTTTTGCTAGAAGACATACGGCCATCTGCGGTCCAGCTGAGAAATCTACCATATATAGATCACCTTTTCTGTATCCTTCAAATACTAAAGACTTGTCAGATTCCATCATTACAAGACAACGAAATTTTCCAAATATCACAATCATGTTTAAGTCACAAAGCATTGAGACAGACATTAAGTTGAAACCAAGAGATTCAACTAGCATGACTTTATCCATGTGTTGATCCCTTGCGATTGCAACTCTACCTAGACCCAACACTTTGCTTTTACCAGTATCAACAAATGTGATGTGACTCTTGTTGGATGGACGTAAGGTTGAGTTCATGAGAAGACTTCGATCTCCAGTCATATGATTTGTGCATCCGCTGTCCATAATCCATTCTGAAGACTTTGGTGTCACTCCCTACAATGCAGTTAGGAGGATAGGCTTCACCAAAAGCCATTGTGAAGCATAAACATTTGACGTACAAGTGGATTATGAAAGTTTAAATCCAAGTTAGGACTGATCAGATGATTAGCAAGTGATTCATGAACAGAATGAGCAGTAAATCATTTTGGGCATTTGATCTTGTGCCCTACAAGTGTTTTAGGTCCCCATCAATAGCATCAGACACCTTTGATTTTCGGCTGGAGACCTTTCCCTGTAAGAGAAAGTTAGTTCTTCTTAACCACCCACATCTTCAGGGGTGGCTTAGAAGCAATGAGTCTAAGAGCAGCATCTGAGAATTTTGGCTTTGGAGCCCTAGCAAATAATCTTGCAGGAGGAGAATAATACTCATAAGAATAGGCAGAAAAATTCTTTGTTTTATGAATATAGCGGTTTGAAGAAACACACTCATAGTCATGGGTCTGAGTATGGTTTCCCTGCACAACATTGGCATTAGGGTGACTCAGGTGAGTCTTTTGTCTGTATGAAGCCTTAGGACCATATGAAGCCTTTGGTCTGGGGTTTGTCTTCTTCCCAAGAGGTGTCATGATAACATTTGCTGGAAGTTTCTCAAGACAACCATTGGGTACCCAGATCTTCTTCATAGGTGGACCGTTTGTGCAGTTAGTACCAATATACCTGGCAAACACTTCACCATTTTGATTCTTAAATAGTTTATAGTTTGCATCAAAGGATTCATCAATAATAATAGGATTAGCACAAGTGAAGCCAGATAGGGTAGATGGATCCACTGATGGTTCCTTTGCAGCAACCCATGTGGTTTTGGGATACTGCTCAGGCTTCCAGTATGAACCATGAACATTCATTTTCCTGTCGAACCCAACACCCTCTTTCCTAGGGTTTCGGTTCAATATCTGCTTTTTGAGGACATCACATAGAGTCTGATGCCCTTTGAGGCTTTTGTACATCCCTGCTTCAAGCAAAGTCTTCAAGCTAGCATTTTCATCAGCAATAGTAGTGGTATCCTCAGCAGAGGGGTTAGTTACCACATCAGTAGTTGAAGATATTGCAACAATGGCAGTAGTAGAACATTCAGCAACAAATGTAGCGTTATCACGCTCAATGCATTTTAGACATGGTGTTTCAAACTCTTCCTGAGAAGCACTGATTTGTTGAGCAAGTAATGAATCGCGCTCCTTCTGAAGATCTTCATAACATGCTCTTAGCTTTTCATGATCAGATAAGAGAGTGTTATGATGACTTTGAAGCGTGGTTAACTTAGCCTGAAGTCTCTAAAGACTTTCAGCTAAGTTTTTCGACTGATCCATTTCTTCACCCAACATATCATTGCTCTTATTAAGCATTTTTTGAGCCTTTTCCAAAGCAATTTGTTGTTTAGTGGCAAGGGAAGCAAGTTTGACATAGCTGGGACCAAATTCATCACCAGATTCATCATCACTAGACTCAGATGGATAGCATTCGGTTACCTTGGCACCTTTTGCCATGAGACATGGTGCAGAGGATGATGGTTCTGGAACGAAAGTCATCTTCTTGAGAGAGTCTTTAAATTCCTAAAACCCGGAATCATCACGAGTTTGATGACCCTCATAGACTTCAGAGAGACGGTCCCAGATAAGCTTCGCATGATCAAGATGCATGATGTTCCTGAACTGATTTTGAGACAGACAGGAGCAGATGACGTCCTTCGCTGTGAGATTGAGAAGAGTGTACTTGCGAATGTCATCAGCTTCTGCCCACTTGCATAGATCGGTAAGACCAATCTTAGTGATGGTCAACAGCTCGCTGTTAATCGCCATGAGACGTTTCTTCATCATGGCCTTCCACTTGGGATACTCGTGACCGCCAAACATGGGGCAAGACATTGTCTTCATTCCTGCGGTCGATATAACTAAAACTCCAGGTGGTTAAACTGAATCACACAGAACAAGGGAGTACCTCGCTCTGATACCAATTGAAAGTGCAGTATATCGACTAGAGGGGGGTGAATAGGCAATTTTTATGAAATGCTTCAAAACATGGAAGTTTCGAAGACAAAGGATAAAACCAATCCTATTTAAATGCAGCGAAAAGTAGACTACACTAGACAGGCCATAGTCAGGTATTCAGTGAAAGCACGAAGACTATTAGCAGCTAGGCAGTAAGGATCAAGAGGGAAGAAGGAATGAAGCCAATCAGAACAAGTAGTCACACAGTGAAGTCAATCAGATAAGGCAGACAGGCAATGACTTCAGAACGTCAGACAGTAAGTAAAGGGAAGGAAAGGATAGAACCAGTAGCTCGGGGAAGACAGTGATTTGTCAGACCAGTTCCAGTTGCTGTGACAACTGTACGTCTGGTTAGGGAGGCTGAGATTCACCTCAGAAGACCGCGTCTTCACCTTACTCCCCTTGAGCTAAGGACACCTAGTCCTCGCCCAATCACTCTGGTAAGTCTTCAAGGTAGACTTCCAAACCTTCACAGACTTCGTTCACCGACGATCCACAATGACTCTTGGATGCTCAGAACGCGACGCCTAACCGGCTGGAGGAAACACAATCCTCAAGTGTAATAAGTCTTCAGGTCACACAGACAGAAAGACTTTAGTGATGCCTAACACTCTTTGGCTCTGGGTGTTTTGGCTTTGTCCTCTCAAGGATTCCTCTCTCAAATGCTTCGGAGGTGGGTTGCTCTCAAGCGACAAAAGCCGTGCAATAACTCTGAGCAGCCACCAATTTATGGTGTAGGGGGTGGGCTATTTATAGCCACTGGGCAACCCGACCTGATTTGTCCGAAGTGAACCTGGGTCACTAAGGAACTGACACGTGTTCCAACGGTCAGATTTCAAACACTCACACGACAACTTTACTTGGTCTACAAGTAAAGCTGACTCATCCAGCTCTGGATAAGATTTGCTCTCATGACCTTCGATCGAAGACATAGGATTTGGTTGAGCATCACTTCAGTCACTCTGACTTAGTTCACTTGGACCCCACTTAACAGTACGGTGGTTCCTATGACTCAACAAAGAAGAAAAGGAAACAACGAAACATCTAAGTCTTCGCGCTCCATAGTCTTCGCATAATGTCTTCTCTTGTCATAGTCTTCAATAAGATTATCTTCATGTACCACGACTGTTGTCAATGTCTTCATACATTTTTAGGGGTCATCTCCGGTAGGTAAACCGAATCAATGAGGGACTACTACCTGTGTTATCCTGCAATTCTCACGAACACATTAGTCCCTCAACCAGGTTTGTCGTCAATACTCCAAAACCAACTAGGGGTGGCACTAGATGCACTTACAAATTATCTTGTCAACTTGTACTTCATTTGCAACACGAGGATGAGCTGGATGAAGATTTTGCTCTTGTGGTTCATTATCATCATCAGGAGGATTGTCTTCAGGCTGAGCATTGTCTTCAGGTTGATTTGGATCAGAAATGATGAGTTCCTCGTCAGGCTATGCTTCAGAAGGCATGATTTCACCTGTTCCCATTAGCTTGATAGATTCACTAGGTGAAGCTTCATCCAGCACATTTGGCAGGAACTCTCTTTGTGAGCCATTCGTTTCATAAAACCGCACATCCACAGTTCCAACTACTTTATAGAGAAAGATGTTGAAGACTCTGTAGGAGTGTGAGTCCTTTCCATAGCCGAGCATGAAACCTTCATGTGCTTTTGGTGCAAATTTTAACTTGTGATGTGGATCCTTGATCCAGCACCTAGCTCCAAACACCTTGAAGTAACTGACATTTGGCTTCTTGCCAGTAAGTAGTTCATAGGACGTTTTCTTCAGAAGCTTGTGAAGATAAACACGGTGTCATGCAGTATCAATAGCTTTGGGCCAGAACTTTCTTGGTGTCTTTCATTCATCGAGCATCATTCGAGCCATCTCAATTTGGGTTCTGTTCTTGCGCTCTATGATGCCATTCTGCTGAGGTGTGTACGGTGCTGAGAATTCATGAGTGATTCCCATTGTATCCAGATAAAGATCAAGGCCGGTATTCTTGAACTCAGTTCCATTGTCACTTCTTATATGCTTGATCTTGACGCCATAGTTGTTGATGGCACGATTGGCGAAGCGTCTGAAGACATCTTGCACTTCAGACTTGTAGAGAATTATATGCACCCAGGTGTATCTTGAGTAATCATCAACAATGACGAAGCCATAGAGACAAGCTGTAGTGGTGAACGTGGAGTAGTGAGTAGGGCCAAATAAGTCCATGTGAAGAAGCTCGAAGGGTTTGGGTGTCGCCATGATTGTCTTTGAGGGATGCTTGGCCCTTGTCATCTTCCCAGCTTCGCAGGCACCACACAGATAATCTTTCTTGAACTTGACACCCTCGATGCCTACGACATGCTTCTTCTTCGCGATAGTGTGCAAGTTCCTCATGCTGGCATGTCCTAGCCTCCGATGCCAGAGCCAGCACTCTGAAGCTTTTGCTAGAAGACATACGGCCATCTGCTGTCCAGCTAAGAAATATACCATATACAGATCACCTTTCCTGTATCCTTCAAAGACTAGAGACTTGTCATATTCCATTAGTACAAGGCAACGATATTTTCCAAATATCACAATCATGTTTAAGTCACAAAGCATTGAGACAGACATTAAGCTGAAACCAAGGGATTCAACAAGCATGACTTTATCCATGTGCTGATCCCTTGAGATTGCAACTCTACCTAGACCCAATACTTTGCTTTTACCAGTATCAGCAAATGTGATGTGACTCTTGTTAGATGGACGTAAGGTTGAGTCCATAAAAAGACTTCGATCTCCAGTCATATGATTTGTGCATCTGCTGTCCATTATCCATTCTAAAGTCTTTGGTGTCACTCCCTACAATGCAGTTAGGGGGATAGGCTTTACCAATAGTCAATGTGAAGCATAAACATTTGACGTACAAGTGGATTATGAAAGCTTAGATCCAAGTTACGACTGATGAGATGATTGGCAAGCGATTCAGGAACAAAATAGATAGTAAGATCATTTGTGCATTTGATCTTGTGCCCTACAAGATGTTTTAGGTCCCCAGCAATAGCATCAGACGCTTTTAATTTCCGGCTGGAGACCTTTTCTGCAATAGAAAGTTAGTTCTTCTTAACCACCCACATCTTCAGGGGTGGCTTAGAAGCAATGAGTCTAAGAGCAGCATCTGAGAATTTCGGCTTTGGAGCCCTAGTAAATAGTCTTGTAGTACGAGAATAATACTCATAAGAATAAGCAGAGAAGTTCTTTGTTTTGTGAACATAGCAGTTTGAGAAAACACGCTCATATTCCTGGGTCTGAGTATAATTTCCCTACAAAACATTGGCGTTAGGGTGACTCAGGTGAGTCCTCTATCTGTATGAGGCCTTAGGACCATATGAAGCCTTTGGTCTGGGGTTTGTCTTCTTCCTAGGTGGTGTCATGATGACATTTACTGGAAGATTCTCAAGACAACCTTTGGGAACCCAGATCTTCTTCAGAGGTGGCCCATTCCTGGAGTTAGTACCAATATACCTGGCAAACACTTCACCATTCTGATTGTTAAACAGTTTATAGTTTGCATCAAAGGATTCATCAATGATAATAGGATTAGCACAAGTGAAGCCAGATAAGGTAGAAGGTTCCTTTGCAGCAACCCATGTGGTTTTGGGGTACTGCTCAGGCTTCCAGTATGAACCATCAAAATTCATTTTCCTCTCGAACCCTACACCCTCTTTCCTAGGGTTTCGGTTCAGTATCTGCTTTTTGAGGACATCACATAAAGTCTGATGCCCTTTGAGGCTTTTGTTCATCCTTGTTTCTAGCAATGTCTTCAATCTAGCATTATCATCAGCAATAGTAGTGGTATCCTCAGCAGAGGGGTTAGTTACCACATCAGCAGTTGAAGATATTGCAATAGTGGCAGCACTAGAACATTCAGCAACAGATGTAGCGTTATCACGCTCAGTGCATTTTAGACATGGTGGTTCAAATCCTTCCTAAGCGGAGCTGATCAGTTGTGCGTGGAGTGACTCATTTTCTTTTTGAAGATCTTCATGATCCGCTTTCACTTTCTCAAGTTCTCGCTTCCTTTGAAGGTAATCGTGGGAAAGCTTTTCATGAGGTTTTGAGAGCGATTCATAAAGACTTTCAAGTTCCTCGTACTTAACATGAAGATTTTTTATGTCATCAATTAAGGACTGAGAACGGGTCATTTCCGCGTCCAACAGGTCATCGCTTTTGTCTAACAGTTTTTGAATATGTTCCATAGCTTTCTGCTAATTAGTGGCAATTTTAGCAGGTGTTTTGTTGCTAGGTTTTGATTCACAATCAGAGTCATCTTCGCTGGATGTTTGAAAGTAAGCATCGCATGATTTTACCTTGGCACCGCGTGCCATGAAGCAGTAGGTGGGAGTTGAGTCGTCGTCCTCATCATCAGTGTTGGTGACGGGCCCATTGTTTTCAGTGTTGAAGATGGACTTGGTAATGTAGGCTGTGGCTAGAGCCAGACTTGCAGCACCAGAATCGGACTCTTCCTCAAACTCCACCTCCGCTTCTTCTGAAGCAGACTCCTCCTCTGAATCCATATCTTTGCCAACAAACGCACGAGCCTTGCCAGATGAATTTTTCTTGTGTGATGAAGACTTGGAAGAAAACCTTGAGAGTTTCTTCTTCTTCTTCTTGTCATCAGAATCATATTCCTTGCTCTTCTTTTTCTTCTTCTCATTGTCCCATTGAGGACACTCAGAGATGTATTGACCAGGTTTCTTACATTTATCACATGTTCTCTTCTTGTAGTCATGGGTAGAAGCTTCATCATTTTTTGAGCTGGATCGTGAAGACTTTCTGAAGGCTTTCTTCTTGGTGAATTTCTGGAACTTCTTCACAAGCATGGCAAGCTCCTTTCCAATGTCTTCAGGATCATCAGAACTGCAGTCAGATTCTTCTTCAGATGAGGAAGCAGCATTTGCCTTCAAAGCGCGAGTTCGGCCATAGTTGGGACCATAGATGTCACGTTTCTCGGATAGCTGGAATGTAATGCGCAGTATGGGATTATACCTCCTACGTGTCGAGGCACGACTTAAAGGTATAAGCCCATACTAGAGGGATCTCAAGTATGGTATCTTTGCACGACTCATGTAAAAATAGGGATGAAATTGCAAAAGGATAGTTGGCTTACACTCGCCACGTCACACAAAACATTACATAAGCAAATCATCATCCAAATAACATCACAGTCCGACTACGGACGAAGATCCAAATGAAAGATACCAAATCAACAAATCCACAAGGTCCGAATCGCCCCTAGTAGAAGCCACTACTGATCATCGGGATAGTGCACATAGTATCGACTACGTTCTTCATCGAACTCCTAGTACAGCTCCGTGCCGTCACCTGTGTAGTCCACCATTGTACCTGCATGTGGTGTTGTGTAGAATCTGTGAGCCACGGAGGACTCATCAATCCCGTTCCCGGGTAGCAAAACTATCTAAGCCTTGGGTGTGGAACAAGGCTGAAGAAAATAAAATAAAGGTTGCAGCTGCACTAGCACTAGCTTACGTGTTGAGAGCGAGAAGAGAAGTGCCACGAGCGTCAAAGTGTTCACGAAGTGATCCTATCTAAGCACGTCAATCATAACCCACCGTGTTCACTTCCCGAACCCCTTTCGGAAAATGACCGTCACGGTTACTCACGCTGGTAGTGTGTTCTGAAAATGGTGTCAAGTTTTCTACAACCGGATATTAACAAATTCCCATCTGCCACATAACCGCGGGCACGGCTTTCGAAAGTTCAAAACCCTGCAGGGGTGTCCCAACCTAGCCCAGGACAAGCTCACGATCTGCGGAGCCACAACTCCAAGGTGGGAAGACCCGAGTATTCTCGGAATCCCGTGCTCAAGATATTCCGACTAAGGTAAAACTAATCCAGCAAATCCTCCCGGCGTGCCGACACCCTGATAGTAGCCGCGCGTATCTCGTCTCAGGCCACGACCAGATGGGCGATTCTACAGGTTTTTACCAGCCCTTGAGTTCCCTCGAGGTGGCCCCGCAGAACCCCCAGTTTGGACCAACACTCATGTGGAGCACTGGCCCGGGTTGTTGATTAAGAAGAGGGTTTATAACTCCCTATGCAAGTTTTAGTTGTTAGGCAAATGTAGTACCAATGTTGGGACTTGCTGGAAAAGGTTTAACGCTAAGCGGTTTATCAAGGGGGCCCCATAAACCCCAACCATGTTAGGGACGCATAATCAAGGAACATAACACCAGTTTATACGGTTCCTAGGGCGGCGGCGGCATGAGTGGAACAAATCACCAAGCAAGAGGCTTAGCCTTCCACCCATTACCAATATATAGATGATTTAGTTTAAGAGTTTATATAGTGTGATATCCCAACAATATCTTCAACATGAAGCAAGAATCTTCAAATTTTCTCTTGTAACTAGCTATGCTATAAGAGGGGCTGAGCGAAGCTTACGTTGCCAAACAAAGGTTTTGCTAGGTTGGGTGGTTAGACAGGTTCATGGTAACAATATGAGGCTGACAAACAAACATGGGCGTCGAGGCAATAAGCTAAAGAGCGAGACATATAGCAATAGGCAAAGATAGTAATGATATCTGGGTCAGGTCATCTTGCCCGTCGAGTCGTCGATGGGATCGTAAGACGGCTCCTCGTACTCAACCTCGATAGTAACCTCGTTCTCGTTCTCGGTCTCGGCATCCGGCTCTACTCAACACAAGAACACAACGAGGCACGAAATCAAACAAGGTGCAATGCACAATCAACATGATGAAAGTATGATGCACTTATGATGCAATACATGTCAAGGGATGAAGCACACAAGAACAACACAAGACAACAAGTTTAAATGAGGCCGGAATCCACATATAGCGAATCCGGTAAGTCCTCATATGCATATGTTGAAATTGGTCCAGATCTGAACAAACCTTAAGTTAAAGTTGTTAAACAGCAAGTTAACATGTACCATGATGATCTACAAGAAATTCTAGTCAAGTTTCATATAAAGTTTGTTTAAAACAGAGCTACGGTCTAGAAGATATGAGCAAAACAAGACAAACATGGCAACAGTGCAAGATGCACCCAAACATCAAGAAAACACACTCCAAACAAGTTGACAACATGATATTATGATTCTACATGCAAAATCACACAAGTTTCATATAGGGCACGCTCAAAACGGAGCAACGGTTCAACACATACACACGAAACAAAATACAACGCAAAGCTGAAATTAACAGCCACATAGCAATTTTGGAGCAAGAAATGTATACTCTACAGCACCCAAACATGACGACAATAAGCATGGACATGAAGTAGACATATCCTATAGCAAACAACTCCATTGGAGCAACTCCATAGGAGGCGAGGATCAACAGCAACAAGCTACACCATTTTGATCATGACGTTAAAAACCTGACAATTATATTTTATAGCAACTTGGGAGCAAGAAATAAATAAGCTACAGCAACCCATATGAGCAAGTGAGGGCATGGATGGATATACAACAAAATGTACAACAAGGAATGATCAATGGCCACCCCAAAACTAACATGGATTTGACTAGGGCATCAAGCAAACATAGCATCAGGTTAAGACAGATTCCAGACTTGGCAGAAATTTCACGAAGTGTTAAAACAGTAACATTGGCATGGCATGTTTACAAGCATGTTGAACTCACCTCAAGGCATATCATGGAAAATGGTTTGCACCACAGCAAAGTCCATATGATGGAGATTCTAAAACATATTGGCATGTGACAAGGGAACAAACACATCAATAGCAACGAGCTCTTCAAATCAGCATATCATAACATGTTACAAAACTTAACAGCCACATACACTTTTGCAACCAAGTTTAACATGGCAATATGAACCCTAACATGCATGCTACAGCAACCATCATGTAGAGCATCTCACTATGAACATTTTGACATATCATTTGCTTCATTTGGATAAACATGCACCAAGTTATCACATCTCAAACATGGCATGAAAATAACAAGTAGCAGCAGTTTATAGCAAGTAGCACTCTTGCAACAGAGATTATGACCTCTAGATGAACTCAAACAAGCATGCCACAATGGAACAAAACGTAGAGCACATCACCACGATCATTTTGATATATCATATGCATAATTTGGACAAGCACACTAAAAGATACAGCCATGCAAAGATGCCATCAGACAACAAGTTAACATGGACTTGGTGAAAAAATCAGCAAGATTAAGCGGATCAGGTAGTACAGTGCGGATCGGGCGCGGGCGACGGGACCCGGACCCGTTAGGGTTCGTCGGGCTGGATCCGATCGGATCGGGTGCGCGGGAGCCCCAGCGGCTGGAGCAGCCGGCGGCGCGGCGGCCGGGGCGGAGAGGCGGCGGGGCCGGCCGGCTGCGGGAGCGACCGGGGCGGCGGTGGACAGAGTGGGCACCGGCCGGCGGCGCGGGACGGCGGGGAACCGGGCGGCGGCGGCGTTCCACGGCGGCGGGGCGGGATCCCGGCGTGGAGGAAGGAGCGGGGCGGCGCGAGGCTGACGACGGCGGATCCGGCGCCTGCTCGCATCGACGAAGGGAGCCGGGCGCGGACGAAGGCGCGGGCGGCGGGGAACCGATGCGAGCTGCGGGGGCCGGGGACGGGCCGGCGGGCCCGTGCGGAGGCGAAGTGGGCGCGGGGGCACGACCAACGGGGTGCTGACACGTGGCGGCGGAGAGGGGCTGGACACGTCCGCCGGCGGCGCGGACACGTCCGGTGGCGCAGAGGAAGGAAAAAGCTAGGGTTTCGACGCAACATGGACATGGGGGCTAATTTATAGGCACAAGGAGCTAGGAGACTCCAAATGGGGAGCGGTTTTCGGCCACGCGATCACAATTCGACGACCGAGATGATGGGAAGGGTTGTGCTGGGTTAGTGGGCTGTTGTGGAGGGGGTCTTGGACCTTAAAGAAGAGGTTCTTTTAGCCCAGTAGGTTAACCGTTGGAGTACCAAACGAATTCCAAACGCGACGAAACTTGACAGGCGGCCTACACGTACCAAAACAACATCGCAAGACAAGTCTCACGTCATTCCAGAAACGTTACATGGCCACACACGAAAGAAGGACTCAGGGATGCCACGGGGCACGTGTGTGAGCGTCGGAACTCGAAACGGACAACGGAAAGAGACGAGTGGGACCGGATGCAAGTGACAACACAAATGCAATGCAATGCAATGCACATGACAACATGACATGGATGAAATGCACACACGCACACGACAAAACGAAAAACCCGAAATGAAAGAAGAACCCAGAATGGAATTGATGAAGCCAAAGTTTATATATTGCCATATTTGGAAAGTGTTACATCTGGGGCATTACAAACTCTCCTCTACTACGAAAAGATCTCGTCGCGAGATCTAGGAGTGGAAGAAGGAAGGATACTCGGAACGAAGGTGATCTTCTCGTTCCCACGTAACTTTTCGGTCGGTATGGTGTGACCCCTTAACTTTCAATAACTTGATTGACTTGTTGCGGGTCTTGCGCTCGGTTTCTTCAAGAATAGCAACGGGGTGCTCACGGTAAGACAAGTCTTGTTGAAGATCAATCTCCTCGAACGGAATGGTGCGTTCAGGTGTCTTGAAGCACTTTTGGAGTTGAGACACGTGAAACACATCATGAACATTTGCAAAGTTGGAGGGGAGCTCAAGTTGATAGGCTAGATTGCCTCTTTTGCCAATGATCTTGAAAGGGCCCACGTATCTCGGAGCAAGCTTCCCTTTGATACCGAATCTTTGGGTGCCTTTCATAGGAGAAACACGGAGATAGACATTATCTCCAATGTCGAAAGCCAAGTCATGATGCTTGCCTTCATAGTAGCTCTTTTGACGCGACTGAGCGGTCTTGAGATTCTCACGTATGACTTTGCACATTTCTTTGGCTTCTGAGATCAAGTCATTGCCAAGAAGTTGACATTCCCCAGTCTCGGACCAGTTGAGAGGAGTAAGGCACTTTCTACCATAGAGGATTTCAAACGGAGCTTTTCTGGCACATGCTTGGAAACTGTTGTTGTAAGAGAACTCGGCAAACGGAAGGCAATCTTCCCACTTCATGCCAAAAGAGATGACACAAGCTCTGAGCATGTCTTCGAGGATCTGGTTCACTCTTTCGACTTGACCACTAGTCTGAGGGTGAAACGGATCTTAGTGCCCACGGCTGACTGAAAGGAGTCCCAGAACTAGGATGTGAACAAACTTCCACGGTCTGAGGAGATAACTTGAGGAATGCCATGTAACGACACAATTCTGGAAGTGTACAACTCTGCCAGCTGAGCTGCATTGATGGATTCATTGACTGGAAGGAAGTGAGCTACTTTGGTTAGCTTGTCAATGACAACAAATATAGAATCATTCCCCTTCTTGGACTTGGGAAACCCAGTGACGAAATCCATTTCAATGTGGTCGAATTTCCACTCGGAATAGGAAGAGGTTGGAGGAGACCGGCTGGACGTTGATGCTCTGCCTTCACTCTTCTGCAGACATCACATTCATTCACGAATTGGGCAATCTCCCTTTTCATGCGAGTCCACCAGTAAGATTGCTTAAGGTCTTGGTACATCTTGGAACTTCTGGGATGAATGGAGAGGAGGGAGTCATGTGCTTCGTTCATTATGAGCTTCCTGAGATCACCCTTGGGAACCACAAGTATGTCCTCAAAGACCAAGGTGTCTTTCTCATCAACGTGATAGCACTTGTACTTGGGAGTACCCTTTGCAATACCATGTTTCACTTTCTGGACCATAGCATCACTGAGTTGGGCCTCACGGATCTGATGTTCCAAGGTAGGAGGAACTTGAAGATTTGCAAGAAAACCTTGCGGAACTACTTGGTGGTTGAGCATCCTGAAAGCTTCACAAAGCTCAGGCTGAAACGGCTTGATAAGGAGACTGTTGTAATATGCCTTTCTGCTCAAGGCATCTGCAATGACATTGGCCTTGCCAGGTGTGTATTCGATGCTTGGATCATACTCTAGGATCATCTCAACCCAACGAGTCTGGTGAAGGTTCAGGTTCGGCTGTGTGAAGATGTACTTCAAGCTCTTGTGATCAGTGAAGATGTCGACTTTTCTGCCCAACAAAAGGTGTCTCCACGTGATCAAGGCGTGTACCACTACTGCTAGCTCAAGATCATGTGTGGGGTAGTTCTTCTCATTTGGCTTCAATTGACGAGAAGTGTATGCCACAATCTTCTTGTCTTGCATTAGCACACCACCAAGTCCTTGAAGAGAAGCATCACAGAATACTTCGTAGGGCTTAAACTCATCTGGAGGAGTAAGAACCGGAGCAGAGATGAGCTTTTCTTTGAGAGTTTTGAATGCCACATCACAATCCGGAGACCAGTTGTACTTGACATTCTTCTGCAGCAAGTTGGAGAGAGGCTTGGCAATCTTGGAGAAGTTCTCAACGAACCTTCTACAATAGCTAGCGAGAATAAGGAAGCTTCGGAGTTGCTTGACGTTCTGAGGGGGTTCCCAGTTGACAATCGCTTCAACTTTCTCGGGGTTGACACCAATACCGTCAGCAGAGATGATATGGCCAAGATATAAGACCTTATCGAGCCAGAATTCGCACTTGGAGAACTTGGCATAGAACTTGTGTTCACGGAGTCTGTCGAGAACCAAACGGAGGTTCTTAGCATAATCCTCTTCATTCTTGGAGAATACCAAGATGTCATCCAGATAGACGAGCACAAATTCGTTGGTGTAGGGGTTGAATATGTAGTGCATCATCCTCGAGAAGGTGGGTGGAGCATTTGCGAGGCCAAAAGACATGACTGTGTATTCATAGGAGCCGTAGCTTGTTCTGAATGCAGTCTTGTGAATATCTTCTTCACGGATACGGATCTGGTGATAACCCATCCAGAGATCGAGCTTTGAGAATACTTTTGCTCCTTTGAGCTGCTCGAACAATTCATTGATGTTGGGGAGCGGATACTTGTTCTTTATTGTCTTCTTGTTCAATGGCCAGTAATCAACGCAAAGGCGTTCCGTGCCATCCTTCTTCTTGACAAACAAAACACCACAGCCCCAAGGAGAAGTGCTAGGCCTGATTAGACCCATACGCTCCTATTCATTGAGTTGTCTCTTCAGCTCCTTCAACTCTTTAGGGGAAAGCTTGTACGGACGCCGGCATGCTGGCTCGGTACCGGGTTCGAGTTCAATGACAAATTCAACTTGACGATGCGGAGGCATGCCTGGAAGTTCTTCAGGGAAAACATCTTCATATTCATTGACCACCGGAATTTGAGAAATGGCATTAATCTCGCCCTTGTCATTGAGAGAGAATACCCTGATTGCGTTATCTCGAGAGGCGAAGATAATCACGTCTTTGTCGGAATGAGTAAGCTTGACTTCCTTATTTGCACAATCAATGTGAGCATCATGCTGGGAAAGCCAATCCTTCCCAAGAATAAGATCAATGTCGGAGTTGCCGAGAACAACCGGAGAAGCCAGAAAGCGGTAATCACCCATGCGAATAGATACATTTGGAGCATACAAGCTAGAATGCATTTGTTTTGCCGGAGAAAAAATTGTTGATTGCCTTGGTAAAGCCGTTGTGTTCACATTATGATTGGATGCAAATGGATATGACATGAAAGAATGTGATGCACCAGAATCAAACAAAACTTGAGCAGGCTTGAGATTGACTGAAAGGTTACCAAGTATCACATCTGAAGAATTCCTTGCTTGAGCTGCATTCATCAGATTCACTCTTGCTGCCTTCGGATTATGCTTGACAATAGCAGTACTCATAGGTGAAGGAGGCGGAAGGCGCCTTGGGTTGGGCACTTGTTAGCATAATGACCCTTCTGAGTGCACTTGTTGCAAACCATTTGTGAGAGAGGACGATGATAAGGATCACTTGACTTCGAAGCTTGAAAGTGATTCTTTGACTGATTGCTTGGGTTGGATGGGTGGGAGAAACCACGACCACCAGAATGCTTGTTGTTGGAAGGTCGGATCACTGGAGGAGGTGGAAGTCAAAACTTCTACTGCTTTGCAACCACTTGGGAAGAAGAGGAGGAGTGAACGGCATCTCTGATCCTCTTTTTGGAAGCTTCCATCTTGAGCTGGGCTGCCTCTTGCTTAAGTGCCATGTTATAGAATTGATCAAATTCATCAGGATCGAACAAGGTGAGAGCTAGTTGGAGTTTATCCTTCAGACCACCACGGAACTGATAAATATTGCTCTTGGCATCTGGGATGCCTTTCTTGGCATAGCGGGCAACGTTCTGGAACTTGACATTATATTGATAAACAGTCATTGAGCCTTGCTTCAGGTTGCGGAATTGCTCACGCATACCTTTGATGACACTTGTTGGAATGTGGTGGGAGCGAAAGTCCTTCCAGAAGTCAACCCACGAGATTTCACGTCCTTCTCTGGAGTCTTCGTACTGCTGCCACCAATCAGCGGCTTGGTCCTTGAGTTGGAAGGCGGCAAACTTCACATAGTCCTCAGGTCTTACGTTACTGCACTCGAAATGCTTCTTGAAATCAGTTATCCAGTCTTCAGCATCTAGAGGGTCCACACAATAACTGAATGCCTTCGGTTGGTTTGCCAGGAACTGGTCGAGTGTAGCAAAGTGAGATTGGTTGAACAAATTGCCTTGGCCTTGGTTCCCATGAGCACCCTGATTTGCTTGATTTGCTTGAATGTTCTGCATCATTTGCATAAGCATCTGGGTGTTCTGGTTCGTCGCTTGCATAATTGCTCTCCAGGCCTTAGACGGAGGAGGAGGGGAAGGAGGACGATCAGGAACTTCTTCACCCTCTAGGTTAGCGTTGGCAACCCTTTTAGGAGCCATCCTGAATGAGATGACAACTATTAGCCATTGATTGAGAAAAAAATATAAGCTCAATCAACGGCTAGAAATGGCAACATAAGTCTTCACAAGAACATTCGAACAAGATGAACGAATGTAATCCACGGTTTAATGATACAACAATCTTCACGAGAAGCCACTTGGGAGAACAAAAGGTAAATAAAAAACAACAAGGAGCAGATAGAACAAATACAAGATAGAAGTTTCATTCGACATATTCGTGTTGAAAGCTTATGGAACGTGTTACAAAAGGGTTTTGCAATCCCCGGATCAGCATAGCCAAGGTCCCTTTAAGATGCAACTCCCGATCGGAACAACGCCCATAAAACTACTTCACTCAATGTAGAACCCCGAACTCCATATCATGCATTCGTTGGAAGAATGCCTACGAATTACTAGATGAACCCACCTATTAATTTCCGAAAGTTTCTAGTTATGCAATCAGGTGTTGGGGATACAGGGGAAGCATCGCGCACTCAACTCTAATCCTACATCCAGCTGTATCCATCCTTCAACACATAACCAGTTATTTCTGGAAACCGTCTACCTCGGACCTTCGAAACGCATCTACTATACAAGATACTACCTCCCCAGTATTGGGTGTTGTCGGGGTTATCTTGCCACTAACCGCATAGGAGAGTTTTCGATGTCGGTCGTCTTAAGTATTCCAGAACTGCTGCGATATATTTGTGACGACAACACCTCGGAGCTCAACTCCCCGGGACACTGCTACAACCCATAAATGACAGGTGGCATCGAGAACAATGTTCTCATCATAAAGACATCGGAACAATCCAAACAATACTCGCATGATCCTAAAAAAAATTTGGTGAATTTTTTGGAGTAGAAGAGATAAGAGTAATCATCAGGAGTCCTCACCAGAGTGAAAAGAGATGAGGAGCAAAAGAAATCCTACTCTCCGATATATATACAGGACTCAAAACATTTTCATGTGTGTGCCTAGACTCAACCGTCAATGATTTGATCAAATAGTGGGGGCTTCTAGGTCGGAGAAAGCTCTGATACCAACTTGGAATGCCCAGTACGAGATTATACCTCCTATGTGTCGAGGCACGACTTAAAGGTATAAGCCCATACTAGAGTGATCTCAAGTATGGTATCTTTGCACGACTCATGTAAAAATAGGGATGAAATTGCAAAAGGATAGTTGGCTTACACTCGCCACGTCACACAATACATTACATAAGCAAATCATCATCCAAATAACATCTTAGTCCGACTACGGACGAAGATCCAAATGAAAGATACCAAATCAACAAATCCACAAGGTCCAAATCGCCCCTAGTAGGAGCCACTACTGATCATCGGGATAGTGCACATAGTATCGACTACGTTCTTCATCGAACTCCCAGTACAGCTCCGTGCCGTCACCTGTGTAGTCCACCATAGTACCTGCATCTGGTGTTGTATAGAATCTGTGAGCCACGGAGGACTCAGCAATCCCGTTCCCGGGTAGCAAAACTATCTAAGCCTTGGGTGTGGAACAAGGCTGAAGAAAATAAAATAAAGGTTGCAGCTGCACTAGCACTAGCTTACGTGTTGAGAGCGAGAAGAGAAGTGCCCGGGCGTCGAAGTGATCACGAAGTGATCCTATCTAAGCACGTCAATCATAACCCCATCGTGTTCACTTCCCGAACCCCTTTCGGAAAATGACTGTCACGGTTACTCACGCTGGTAGTGTGTTCTGAACATGGTGTCAAGTTTTCTACAACAGGATATTAACAAATTCCCATCTGCCACATAACCACGGGCACGGCTTTCGAAAGTTCAAAACCCTGCAGGGGTGTCCAAACTTAGCCCATGACAAGCTCACGATCTGCGGAGCCACAACTCCAAGGTGGGAAGACCCGAGTATTCTCGGAATCCCGTGCTCAAGATATTCCGACTAAGGTAAAACTAATCCAGCAAATCCTCCCGGCGTACCGACACCCTGATAGTAGTCGCGCGTATCTCGTCTCAGGACACGACCGGATGGGCGATTCTACAGGTTTTTACCAGCCCTTGAGTTCCCTCGAGGTGGCCCCACAGAACCCCCATTTTGGACCAACACTCATGTGGAGCACTGGCCCGGGTTGTTGATTAATAAGAGGGTTTATAACTCCCTATGCAAGTTTTAGTTGTTAGGCAAATGTACTACTAATGTTGGGACTTCCTGGAAAAGGTTTAGCGCTAAGCGGTTTATCAAGGGGGCCCATAGACTCCAACTGTGTTAGGGACGCATAATCAAGGAACATAACACCGGTTTATACGGTTCCTAGGGCGGCATGAGTGGAACAAATCACCAAGCAAGAGGCTTAGCCTTCCACCCATTACCAATATATAGCTGATTTAGTTTAAGAGTTTATATAGTGTGATATCCCAACAATATCTTCAACATAAAGCAAGAATCTTCAAATCTTCTCCTGCAACTAGCAATGCTATAAGAGGGGCTGAGCGAAGCTTACATAGCCAAACAAAGGTTTTGCTAGGTTGGGTGGTTAGACAGGTTCATGGTAACAATAAAAGGCTGACAAACAAACATGGGCATCGAGGCAATAAGCTAAAGAGCGAGACATCTAGCAATAGGCAAAGATAGTAATGATATCTGGGTCAGGTTATCTTGCCTGTCGAGTCGTCAATGGGATCGTATGACAGCTCCTCGTACTCAACCTCAGTAGTAACCTCGTTCTCGTTCTCGGTCTCGGCTTCCGGCTCTACTCAACAGAAGAACACAACGAGGCACGAAATCAAACAAGGTGCAATGCACAATCAACATGATGCAAGTATGATGCACTTATGATGCAATACATGTCAAGGGATGAAGCACACAAGAACAACACAAGACAACAAGTTTAAATGAGGCCGGAATCCACATATAGCGAATCCGGTAAGTCCTCATCTGCATATGTTGAAATTGGTCCAGATCTGAAAAAACCTTAAGTTAAAGTTGTTAAACAGCAAGTTAACATGTACCATGATGATCTACACGAAATTCTAGTCAAGTTTCATATAAAGTTTGTTTAAAACGGAGCTACGGTCTAGAAGATATGAGCAAAACAAGACAAACATGGCAACGGTGCAAGATGCACCCAAACATCAAGCAAACACACTCCAAACAAGTTGACAACATGATATTATGATTCTACATGCAAAATCACACAAGTTTCATATAGGGCACGCTCAAAACAGAGCAACAGTTCAACACATACACACGAAATAAAATACAATGCAAAGCTGAAATTAACAGCCACATAGCAACTTTGGAGCAAGAAATATATACTCTACAGCGCCCAAACATGATGACAATAAGCATGGACATGAAGTAGACATATCCTACAGCAAACAACTCCATTGGAGCAACTCCATAGGAGGCATGGATCAACAGCAACAAGCTACACCATTTTGATCCTGATGTTAAAAACCTGACAGTTATATTTTATAGCAACTTGGGAGCAAGAAATAAATAAGCTAAACCAACCCATATGAGCAAGTGAGGGCATGGATGGATAGACAACAACATTTACAACAAGGAATGATCAATGGCCACCCCAAAACTAACATGGATTTGACTAGGGCACTAAGCAAACATAGCATCAGGTTAAGACCGATTCCACACTTGGCAGAAATTTCACGAAGTGTTAAAACAGAAACATTGGCATGGCATGTTTACAAGCATGTTTAAGTCACCTCAAGGCATATCATGGAAAATGGTTTCCACCGCAGCAAAGTCCATATGTGATGAGGACATCAGTAACAAGGTTACACCCACAGCTCCAACTGACACATATACAGGACCAATTACTAGAGCTCGCGCACGCCAATTAAATTACCAGGTACTTTCGTTTCTTGGTAATGAATCTAATGTTCATGAGAATATGATGCTGCCTAAATTGGATACATTTGTCTTGCTTACAAATGAAGGGCCTAGCTTGGACAAGAAGGATGAACATTGGAGCAAGATCAAGCATGGAGATGATGGCATGCGCAAGGGGGACAAGAATGGAGTTACAATGGATGATTCCAGGACTTTGAAGCCACGATAATGAGTGCGAGAAGCCTTGGACGAAATCTACAAGATGCCACTCCATAAATTTCGTCCAGAGGCTATTATAGGTGCTGCGTCACCTTATTATTGGGCCAGGCCCATGTAATTTCGAAATACTTGAGTATAGGCTGTTTTTAGAGTCCGTATGTGTGGGGAAACAAGAGTTAGGGTTGGTTTCGGACCCCTCCACCAAGGGCCACGAAATTCCCCCCTCTTTCCCTCATATATACAGCCCTTAGGGCGTCGTTTAGATTTTGGGTTTTGTTTAGATTAAAGTTCGCCATAGCTGCAACTTCGCGTACTTCGTTTGTGTTCAACGACCAGACCAAGACGTCACAGAACCCCACCTTGATAAATAAAGCTTTCCTCTTATATTCGCAATATCCAGATTGCAATCTTAGTTTCTTGCTTGTTCTTCGTTTGCCTGCAGGAAACAAACCTTTGTGGTCAGGTTGATCGTGCTCCAGCGTGGTCAACAACCTCTCGGAGTTGGTTTAGCGATTGCTAAGGCACGACGTCCTCGCACGTTCATAGTCGGATCGTCAAAGTCGACTTCCTCCAAAACGATAACCACCATCTCATCGAAAGACGGGACACCTTTGCCTCTATCAAGTGGTATCAGATTTCCAGGTTGCTCGGTGAGATTTTACAGTTTTTCGTAGATTAGATCGAGTCTGTTCTTCATACCTACAGTCCACGAAAAAGCCAAAAAAAAAATTAGGGTTAGTTCATCCCATCCGAACCAATCTGAGCCTTTGCATAATCTTTTCTGTATTTGCTTTGTCGAATTTGCGGTTGCATCGTCGTGTCAAGTTGCTGGTCTTAGCGTCTAGTTCTTTAGAGTTTCGAGTTCTGTTCACAGTTTGTCACGTCGCCGCCGCACCATATTCATCGTCGCTGCCATACCACCACTGCTGCCATATCCCACCACCGCCACCACATACGACCACCGCTGCCATAACATACCACCGCTGCCATAACCTACCATCGCTGGCATATCCTACCACCATATATCCACCGCCAATCCGAGATCTTTTCATATTAGGTTTGTTCTCGAGATCCATCTAGGTTTCGGATTTGTGTTTCCTTGCCTGCGTAGGTCCCCGGGCAGTTTTTAGGCCAAAATTTCGCCAGGTGAAAATATTTTTTCCCTATCCTACTTTTGGGCTTTTCTGAGTCTTTTGAGACACGTGCCATCATACTGTTTTTTTACCGCACTTTTTCGTCGTCGCTGCCCTGATTCCGAAAAAAAAAAATTCGTCAAAAAAATTTCGTGCCTATCATCTTAGTTTGACTTGGGAAGTGTTTTGAGACACTCGCCATTATAGTGATTTTCGGTCAAAAAAAAAGCAGCGCAAAAAAACAAAGAGGCAAATTTTTTTTCAGAGTGTGCTTTCCCCTTTATTACGTGCAGCGCCGTGATTTTGTTAGTGTTCTAGGCTCGCGTCTCTAGTACGGTCTAGCCTAGGACCAGCACAGTACCGTCGTTGAGCGTTTATTCAACTTTGCATCTCTGAATTGATTATTGCTGACCACTTTTGCTACCATCTTATAAGCCTTCCCAGCTCCACATACATCTACGTCGTGCGTTTGACTCTCCCTGGTAATCGCTTTATCCACGCTTTGAGAGTTTTGACTACCACGGTTGCCGATCACCACCTGCTGCTGGGTAAGAACTGGTAAGAATTTGAGATTTGCTTGTCGGATTTGTGACACCCGCCACCCCCACCACTTATTAGTAGTCTGTAGGATCATATTCTTGTGTGTTTCTATTGCTGCTAACCATGCCAGGATCACAAGTCGACGAGACTGACTGGGAGAACTTGACGAACAAGGAGCTTCATGATAAGTTTCAGCAAATGATGAGTGAACAGGTGCAAGATGTGCTAAACAGATTTGACGAGGCCATGGAGAAGATAGATGGCATGGAAAAGACGTTTGATACAAAGCTCGATAACAAGTTTGCTGAATTGCCTGCGCGTTTTCCACCACCACCGGCTGCTGCAGCTATCCCACCTCTTCAATAACAACAACAACAACAACAACAACAACGGCGCCTTCCGAATCAAGTGGGACGAGCACAGCGCGTTCCTCTTGAGACTGGTCAAGCTTCTGGTGCTGCTGTTGATGTTTCTGTAGCTCCTGCTGCTACTGCAGAGGTGGAGGACCATTACGAGGATGAGGTTGACCAAAATCAGAACTACGTGCAACAACCAGCACCACCACCACCAGGTCGTCCTCATGCATATCATCGCAACGGTAGGGCTGCACCACCACCTGAGATACATGACCATCTTCCTAAACTGAAATTGAATATTCCACCATTTGAGGGTAGATATGTTCCTGATATATATCTTACTTGGGAGTTACAAACTGAACAACGTTTTACATGTTTAAACTATCCCGAGGAGAGACGTGTTCCTGCTGCTGTTTGTGCTTTCACTAGTTTTGCATGTGTTTGGTGGTCTGAACATTGTAGATTATATCCAACTCCAGCTACTTGGACTGCTTTGAAAACTGCTATGCGTACTCGTTGGGTTCCACCATATTATCAACGTGAATTACTTCAAAAACTGCAGCGCTTAAGACAAGGAAAAAATTCTGTAGAAGAATATTATCAGCAATTACAAACTGGCCTGATTAGATGTGGTATTGTTGAGGAGAATGAAGCTATGCTTGCACATTTTATGGGTGGATTAAATAGAGAGATTCAGACCATTCTAGAGTATAAGGATTATACTACTATCACTCGTTTATTCCATCTTGCTTGTAAAGCTGAACGTGAAGTGCAGGATCGACAGGCATTGGCGCGGACTAACTTTTCTGCAGGTCGACCTTCATCATGGACACCGCGTGCATCCTCTACTTCCACACATTCTACTGCACCGACACCTCCATCAGCTGTTACCTCCAGCCGTGATACAAGGAAGCAGGCACAACCACCATTATCTGCCAAGAGCACACCTATTGGGCCTGCACAGAGTTCTTCTTCTTCCATGGCATCAACAGGGCACACCAGTGATATTATTTGTCGTCGTTGTAAGGGAAGAGGACATTTTGCGAGAGATTGCAAATCTCAGCGTGTGATGATTGCTACTGAGGATGGTGGATATGAATCCGCTAGTGACTATGATGAGGAGACTTTGGCTCTTAATACATGTGAAGAACACGGTGAAGACGATTCTGATCATGAGACGCAATACATGGCTCCTGAAGATGCTGACAGGTATGAATGTTTAGTTGCTCAACGTGTTTTGAGTGTGCAGGTTACACAAGCTGAGCAAAATCAGAGGCATAATTTGTTCCATACAAAGGGAGTTGTGAAGGAACGTTCTGTTCGCGTGATCATAGATGGAGGGAGTTGCAACAACTTGGCTAGCATGGAGATGGTGGAGAAGCTATCTCTCACCACAAGACCACATCCACATCCTTACTACATCCAATGGTTCAACAACAGCGGCAAGGTTAAGGTAACACGTACTGTTCGTGTGCATTTTAGTATCTCTACATATGCTGATTATGTTGATTGTGATGTGGTACCTATGCAAGCATGTTCCTTATTACTTGGCAGACCATGGCAATTTGATAAAAATTATGTACACCATGGTAGAAACAATCAGTATACTCTTGTTCATAAGGATAAAAATATTACTTTGCTTCCTATGACTCCTGATTCCATTTTGAAAGATGATATTAATAGAGCTAATAAAGCAAAACAGGAGAAAAATAAGAGTGAAAATCAGCTTGTGGTAAAAGAATTTGAGCAACAAATGAAGCCTAATAATAAACCATCTATTGTTGCTTCTGAAATTAAATTGAAAAGTGCATGTTTATTTGCCACCAAATCTGATATTGATGAGCTAGATTTTAGCAAATCTGTTTGCTATGCTGTTGTATGCAAAGAGGCATTATTTTCATTCGAGGACGTGCCTTCCTCTTTGCCTCCTGCTGTCACTAACATTTTGCAGGAGTTCGCCGACGTCTTTCCACAAGACGTGCCACCGGGATTACCACCTATTCGAGGGATTGAGCATCAGATTGACTTAATTCCCGGTGCATCGCTACCCAACCGCGCACCATACCGTACCAATCCAGAAGAGACGAAGGAGATTATGCGTTAAGTACAGGAGCTACTCTACAAAGGTTATATACGCGAATCCTTAGTCCTTGTGTTGTTCCTATTATTCTAGTGCCGAAAAAGGATGGTACATCGCGTATGTGTGTTGATTGTAGAGCCATTAATAATATTACTATTCGTCATCGTCATCCTATTCCTAGGCTAGATGATATGCTTGATGAATTGAGTGGCTCTACAATATTCTCCAAAGTTGATTTGCGTAGTGGATACCATCAAATTCGTATGAAATTGGGAGATGAATGGAAAACAGCATTTAAAACTAAGTTTGGATTATATGAGTGGTTAGTCATGCCTTTTGGGTTAACTAATGCACCTAGTACTTTCATGAGATCAATGAATGAAGTTTTACGTGCTTTCATTGGACGATTTGTGGTAGTATACTTTGATGATATATTGATTTTTAGCAGATCTTTGGAGGAACATTTGGAACATTTACGTGCTGTTTTTATTGCTCTACGTGATGCACGTTTATTTGGTAACCTTGGAAAGTGCACCTTTTGCACCGACCGAGTCTCTTTTCTTGGCTATGTTGTTACTCCACAGGGAATTGAGGTTGATAAAGCCAAGATTGAAGCTATTGAGAGTTGGCCGCAGCCCAAAACGGTCACACACGTGAGGAGTTTCCTTGGCCTCGCTGGATTCTGTCGGCGTTTTGTGAGAGATTTCAGCACCATTGCTGCACCTCTCAATGAGCTTACAAAGAAGGATGTGCCTTTTGTTTGGGGTACTGCACAGGAAGAAGCATTCACGGTGTTGAAAGATAAGTTGACACATGCTCCTTTACTCCAACTTCCTGATTTTAATAAGACTTTTGAGCTTGAATGTGATGCTAGTGGAATTGGGTTAGGAGGTGTGTTATTACAAGATGGTAAACCTGTTGCATATTTTTCTGAAAAATTGAGTGGGCCTAGTCTGAATTATTCTACTTATGATAAGGAATTATATGCTCTTGTTCGGACTTTGGAGACATGGCAACATTATTTATGGCCCAAAGAATTTGTTATACATTCTGATCATGAATCTTTAAAGCACATTAAAAGTCAAGCAAAACTGAACCGTAGACATGCTAAATGGGTTGAATTCATAGAGACTTTCCCTTATGTTATTAAACACAAGAAGGGAAAAGAAAATGTTATTGCTCATGCATTGTCTCGTCGTTATACTATGCTTTCACAACTTGACTTTAAAATATTTGGTTTGGAGACCATCAAAGATCAATATGTGCATGATGCTGAATTTAAAGATGTATTGCAGAATTGTAAAGAAGGGAGAACATGGAACAAGTTCGTCGTTAGTGATGGATTTGTGTTTCGAGCTAACAAGCTATGCATTCCAGCTAGCTCTATTCGTCTTTTGTTGTTGCAGGAGGCGCATGGAGGAGGATTAATGGGACACTTTGGCGTGAAGAAGACGGAGGACGTACTTGCTACACATTTCTTTTGGCCAAAGATGCGACGGGATGTTGAGCGTTTTGTTGCTCGCTGCACTACATGTCAAAAAGCTAAGTCACGACTCAATCCTCATGGTTTATATATGCCTTTGCCTGTCCCTAGTGTTCCTTGGGAAGATATATCTATGGACTTTGTTTTGGGTTTACCTCGAACAAAGAAGGGGAGGGATAGCATATTTGTTGTCGTGGATAGGTTCTCGAAGATGGCACACTTTATACCATGTCATAAAAGCGATGATGCTGCTAATGTTGCTGATTTGTTCTTTCGTGAAATTATTCGCTTGCATGGTGTGCCAAATACTATTGTTTTAGATCGTGATACTAAATTTCTTAGCCACTTTTGGAGATATTTATGGGCTAAGTTGGGGACTAAACTGCTTTTTAGTACTACTTGTCACCCCCAAACTGATGGACAAACTGAAGTAGTCAACAGAACTTTGTCTACTATGCTTAGGGCTGTTTTGAAGAATAATAAGAAAATGTGGGAAGAATGCTTGCCTCATATTGAATTTGCTTATAATCGTTCGTTGCATTCTACTACTAAGATGTGCCCTTTTGAAATTGTCTATGGTTTCCTACCTCGTGCACCTATTGATTTGTTGCCTCTTCCATCTTCGGAGAAGGTTAATTTTGATGCTAAACAACGTGCTGAATTGATCTTAAAAATGCATGAGTTAACTAAGGAAAATATTGAGCGCATGAATGCTAAATATAAACTTGTTGGAGATAAGGGTAGAAAACGTGTTGTCTTTGCACCTGGAGATCTTGTTTGGTTACATTTGCGTAAGGATAGGTTTCCTAATTTGCGCAAGTCAAAGCTAATGCCACGTGCTGATGGTCCTTTCAAGGTGTTAGAGAAAATAAATGATAATGCATATAAACTTGAGCTGCCTGCAGATTTTGGGGTTAGTCCCACATTTAACATTGCAGATTTGAAGCCTTACTTGGGTGAGGAAGATGAGCTTCCGTCGAGGATGACTTCAATTCAAGAAGAGGAGGATGATGAGGACATCAGTAACAAGGTTACACCCACAGCTCCAACTGACACATATACAGGACCAATTACTAGAGCTCGCGCACGCCAATTAAATTACAAGGTACTTTCGTTTCTTGGTAATGAATCTAATGTTCATGAGAATATGATGCTGCCTAAATTGGATACATTTGTCTTGCTTACAAATGAAGGGCCTAGCTTGGACAAGAAGGATGAACATTGGAGCAAGATCAAGCATGGAGATGATGGCATGCGCAAGGGGGACAAGAATGGAGTTACAATGGATGATTCCAAGACTTTGAAGCCACCATAATGAGTGCGAGAAGCCTTGGACGAAATCTACAAGATGCCACTTCATAAATTTCGTCTAGAGGCTATTATAGGTGCTGCGTCACCTTATTATTGGGCCAGGCCCATGTAATTTCGAAATACTTGAGTATAGGCTGTTTTTAGAGTCCGTATGTGTGGGGAAACAAGAGTTAGGGTTGGTTTCGGACCCCTCCACCAAGGGCCACGAAAGTCCCCCCTCTTTCCCTCATATATACAGCCCTTAGGGCGTCGTTTAGATTTTGGGTTTTGTTTAGATTAAAGTTCTCCATAGCTGCAACTTCGCGTACTTCGTTTGTGTTCAACGACCAGACCAAGATGTCACAGAACCCCACCTTGATCAATAAAGCTTTCCTCTTATATTCGCAATATCCAGATTGGAATCTTAGTTTCTTGCTTGTTCTTCGTTTGCCTGCAGGAAACAAACCTTCGTGGTCAGGTTGATCGTGCTCCGGCGTGGTCAACAACCTCTCGGAGTTGGTTTAGCGATTGCTAAGGCGCGACGTCCTCACACGTTCGTAGTCGGATCGTCAAAGTCGACTTCCTCCAAAACGATAACCACCATCTCATCGAAAGACGGGACACCTTTGCCTCTATCAATATGTTGGAGATTCTAAAACATATTGGCATGTGACAAGGGAACAAACACATCAATAGCAACGAGCTCTTCAAATCAGCATCTCATAACATGTTACAAAACTTAACAGCCACATACACTTTTGCAACCAAGTTTAACATGGCAATATGAACCCTAACATGCATGCTACAGCAACCATCATGTAGAGCATCTCACTATGAACATTTTGACATATCATTTGCCTCATTTGGATAAACATGCACCAAGTTATCACATCTCAAACATGGCATGAAAATAACAAGTAGCAGCAGTTTATAACAAGTAGCACTCTTGCAACAGAGATTAGGACCTCTAGATGAACTCAAACAAGCATGCCACAATGGAACAAAACGTAGAGCACATCACCACGATCATTTTGATATATCATATGCACAATTTGGACAAGCACACTAAAAGATACAGCCATGCAAAGATGCCATCAGACAAAAAGTTAACATGGACTTGGTGAAAAAATAAACAAGATTAAGTGGATCGGGTCGTACAGTGCGGATCGGGCGCGGGCGACGGGACCCGGACCCGTTAGGGTTCGTCGGGCTGGATCCGGTCGGATCGGGTGCGCGGGAGGCCCAGCGGCTCCGGCGGCAGGAGCGGCCGGGGCGGAGAGGCGGCGCGGCCGGCCAGCTGCGGGAGCGACCGGGGCGGCGGTGGCCGGAGCGGGCACCGGCCGGCGGCGCGGGACGGCGGGGAACCGGGCGGCGGCGGCGTTCCATGACGGCGGGGCGGGATCCCGGTGTGGAGAAAGGAGCGGGGCGGCGCGGGGCTGACGGCGGTGGATCCGGCGCCGGCTCGCTGGCGGCGAAGGGAGCCGGGCGCGGACGAAGGCACGGGCGGCGGGGAACCGATGAGGGCCGCGGGGGTCGGGGACGAGCCGCCGGGCCCGTGCGGCGGCGAAGTGGGCGCGGCGGCGCGACCAACGGGGTGCTGATACGTGGCGGCGGAGAGGGGCTGGACACGTCCGTCGGCGGCGCGGACACGTCCGGTGGCGCGGAGGAAGGAAACAGCTAGGGTTTGGACGCAAAATGGACATGGGGGCTAATTTATAGGCACAAGCAGCTAGGAGACTCCAAATGGGGAGAGGTTTTCGGCCACGCGATCGCAATTCGACGACCGAGATGATGGGAAGGGTTGTGCTGGGTTAGTGGGCTGTTGTGGAGGGGGTATTGGTCCTTAAAGAAGAGGTTCTTTTAACCCACTAGGTTGACCGTTGGAGTATGAAAGGATCGATATGATTGACTAGAGGGGGGGGGGTGAATAGGCAACTAACAATTTTTAACTTTTCTTAACCACTTTAACTTAAACGACAAAGTAAGTTGTCTAAATATTCTACTAAGATGACAACTAGAGGAAAGAAGGATTACAACTACACAAGCATGCTATAGGAGTTGAACAAGTAAAGCATGCACATGTAAAGGTAAGAAACAACCACAAGTTGAACCGGTGGAGACGAGGATGTGTTGCCGAAGTTCCTTCCCTTTGAGGGGAAGTACGTCTCCGTTGGAGCGGTGTGGAGGCACAATGCTCCCCAAGAAGCCACTAGGGCCACCGTATTCTCCTCACGCCCTCACACGATGCAAGGTGCTGTGAATCCACTAGTGGTGCCCTTGAAGGCGGCAACCGAACCTTTACAAACAAGGTTGGGTCTATCTCCACAACTTGGAGGCTCCCAACAAAACCACGAAGCTTCACCACAATGGAATATGGCTTCGAGGTGACCTCAACAGTCTAGGGTGCTCAAACACCCAAGAGTAACAAGATCCGCAAGGGATTAGTGGGGAGAATCAAATATCTCTTGGTGGAAGTGTAGATCGATGCCTCCTCAAGCAATCCCGAGCAAATCAACAAGTTTGATTAGCTAGGGAGAGAGATCGGGCGGAAATGGAGCTTTTGGAGCAACAATGGAGTAGTGGGGGAAGAGGTGAGTCTTCTTGGAGAAGAAGACCCCCTATATATAGTGGGAGAGCAAATCCAACCGTTATGTGTGTTTTCAGCCCGCAGAGAGCGGTAGTACCGCACATAAGTTGCGGTACTACCGCTGGCTGAGCGGTACTACCGCTCTAGGAGCGGTACTACCGCTAGGCAAAAAGGTGCGACATGATTGACAACCACGGATGAAATAAATTACATCCGCGGCTACATCCGCAGGGAAAACGGTAGTAGCAAAATGCGACACGGTACTACCGCTTGGACTAAGCGGTACTACCGCATTGGAAGCGGAAATAAAAAATTACTTCCGCATCTACTTCTGCACTTAGAATCAGCGCCGGGCCAGATACACAGTACTACCGCTCTGGAGATGCGGTACTACCGTCGGAGCGGTACTACCGTGTCGGCAGGCGATACTACCGTGTATCTGCGCGGTACTACCGCTTGGTAGAGCGGTACTACCGCTCGCCAGGCAGATGATCTAGTTAAGAAGTCACAGTTTGCATATATGAAAAATAACTGGTTGGAACTCCAGAGAAGAAAAGGAAAGGTGGTGCGAGAGTAAGATGTGTACGTGTTGATTCCACCCAAACCTTTCCGAAGCGGAACCCCTCTTAATAGTACGGCTTTCCTATTACTCAAAACCACCGACAGGGAGCAAAAAGAAAACACCGTCTTCCATAGACTCCGAGGGGCAATCAATCGTCTTATGCCTAAGTGAGATATGCCTGTAGGATCTTAGAGCACACTATTAGTCCGCAAATGCATTGTCATCAATCACCAAAACTACTTAGGGAGAAATATGCCCTTACAACCTCCCCCTTTTTGGTGTATTGATGACAATACGGGATTTGCACAGGGATGAAATAATAGAGTATGCAATCCAAACCCTAGAGTATAGGTGAGCTCCCCCTGGATGTGTGCCTACACAAGATTGTGCTTTGGACTGCACAGCACACATACAAAGTACAGTGCTCCCCCTATATTCTACACATGAGATACTCTATATATAAACTAACTACTCTTGATAAAACATTAAAGACATCACGATGAGTTCAACGATAACGGAGCATATGTCTTACACCATATGATAGTCTCACGCACACAACACAAACACGCAAATAAACAGAGTTCAACCAACGAAAAGAAACAACTAGCACAAGAGCACAAGACGCAAATCACTCTCCCCCTTTGTCATCGAGACACCACAAAGGGGAAAGAGGACACTAAGACGGGTGGCAGCCCTGGAGAAACTCAATCGTCGTCGTCGTACTCATCATCAGACCCCGGCTGCTCCTCCTGATACTCCACATCAGACTCTGACCACTTGTACCCCTGGCGGGCCATCCAAGTAGCCTCAGGGGTGATGTTATCCTCTGACCCATTTGACACGTCCTCTCCATAGACCGCCAGAAACTTCTTGTCATGCTGGCGCGTCTTCTTGTCGGTCACATGAGCCCGATATTGCCCCTTAGCCTGCATGCAGGAGAGGGCCTTCATCTTTTGCTTAAGCTTTTTAGCCCAAGAAGGCTCCTCCACAGCAGAGGAGGAAGAAGGGGCAAATCTGCCAGGGCCCACATCATCAGCCTCCTCCACAGGCTCCTCATCAGTGCCCATCTAGGCTGCAGCACCTTGCGCACGAGTGGTGGTGTTGGCCCATCGAGTCTTGACGCGAAGACGGATGGGATCATGGCGGAAGCAGTCGGCCTCGAACTCCTCCTCAGGGTACAGCTTCTCCCAAGTCTTGGAGATCAGCAGAAACAAGTATGGACCATAGATGGGTACCTTGCGAGAGTAGATGGCAAAACGGAGCTCATTCCACATGATATGGGATATGTCAAGTGGTGCAGTCTGGGTCGTGCGAGCCTCTTGACACATCAGCAGCATGTCAACCAGGTAGGCATGGACCTTGTCCTTATCTCCAACGCGAGGGAACAGAGTGTTGCGAAAATCTGATACATGTCCTTTTGCCACTAGCAAGAGTCTTCTCCTCATAAAATGGAAGCAGTTTGTCTTTGTTGGCAGACTCAGGATTGGCGTGAGGCCGAAATCCAATTGGGTTGTGGAGACCCTCATCAGGTATCTGAAGAAGATCCATGAACTCCTTCCAAGAAGAGGTCATCTTGTGACCATTGGTCATCCATGTCATTGGGTGATCCTCCTTGGTGTGGAAGTTGACAGATGCATAGAACTGAGCAATAATCTCTGGATCAAAATCATTCTGGAAGGTCATGATGTGCTCAAGTCCCAACTGCTCGATCAGATCAAGAGCCTCGGCAAAGTAGGCCCGGTTGGTGGCCTTCCTCATGTGAGCCACGTCCACACAGTGAGCATCCACATACAGGTTGGTCTTGGTCTTGAGCACCTCATAGTAGATGCGAAAGTGCTGCTTGGTCCAGAAAATCTCATCTCCAGGGAAGTGCTCACGGGGTTCTCCATATGGGTTTTGCTTCCGTCGTGCTATGAACTCAGTAGTGGGCATCTCCTCCATAGACATTGAGGATTCCTTACGCTTGTTGGCGGCAGTCTTGTAACTGCGCTGGGGATTGGAGCCCTCTGGCACATCACTGGGGGTACGCAGACGCTTGGAACCGGTGTCGCGGACAGGGTTGGTACGACGAGCATCGGAACCGGAGCCACCACCTAAAACACAAACACAAGAACACGACAAAAAACACAAACAGAATCAATGCCAAAGCCTCGAAAAGCACAAGAAACCAGTAGAAAGAGGAATGTGTACATGCTACGAAGACAATATGACACAAGCGGTAGTACAGCAGTCCCTACGCGGAAGTAAAAAATTAGTACCGCAAGGTAAGCGGTAGTACCGCATGGTGGATGCGGTAGTAAAAAATTACTTTCGCGTGTAGGAGCGGAAGCAAAAACTTAGTGCTGCTTGCGGAGCGGTAGTACCGTGTTGGGGCGCGGTAGTATCGCTCGGCCAGCGGTAGTAAATTTTTACTTCCGCCTGAGCGGTAGTACCGCTGAGGACAGCGGTAGTACCGCTCTGGCCAGATCGGATCTGGACCAGATCGTGCGGTAGTACCGCAGTTTTCCAGCGGTAGTACCGCACGAAACAGATCTGAGATGAACAGATCTAGAGAAGGCCAAATAGATCGACTAGCGGTACTACGGCTAATCATAGTATCTTGGTAGCAACATGCATATTCGTATTTCTAGTGCAAAAACACTCTCCTACATCCTAAACTTCCATGGATAAGAACACGAAGAACACAAGAACACTAAGCATCTCCCCTAACCCTAAAAACAACAACAAGGCAACAAGAAGAGGGGAAAAGGGGAGAAACCTGCATCCATGGCAAGAGGGTGCGGTGGGGAGCGATCCCACCGGTCGGAATGCGAGGAGAGTGGCCCAGGAAGGAGATCCGGCGAGGTCCTCCGGCAGCGTTCTTGAGAGGGAGAGATAGGGACGACGTGGGGGTTAGGAGTGAATGGGTATGGGGGAGTTGGAACTCCCCCTGCCTGCTTATAACCCCCACCCGTTCGAATATGAGCGGTAGTACCGCGGTCATCGCGGTAGTACCGCTTGCGCGGTAGTACCGCTCGCCAAGCGGTAGTACCGCCCTACCAGCGGTAGTAAATAAATACTGCCGTGCTGGCAGTGCGGTAGTACCGTAAGCCCTGTGCGGTAGTACCGTAAACAAGCACGATAGTACCGCTCCTCCAAGAGCTTGGATGATTTGACAAGAGGCTTTAAGCACAAGGAAAAAGAGAAAAGCATACGCACGTGCAAGCAAAAAAAATAACACAACTCCTCAGAGGAGGGCGGTGGCCGAGGCCACCTATGTTTGAGTTTATAGATATGGCACCGCGAAGAATTATCCTTGGGCTCATGACCAATACTCGACTTGAAGCATTTAAACCAACTATGTATGGCAAATGATAAAGACTTGATTAGTTTATGCATAATGGGGGGAGGAACAGTTCATTGAGAGAACAATACTCCCCCTATGTTCATGCCTACATCTAGACAAGATAGCTATATTGAGTGTGAGGGGTGTGTGCACAGATTCTAACCACATTGCTCAAATCGATGATATTTAGCTCATGCCTTAACTCGCGAAATCTTGCTTCATCCAATGGCTTCGTGAAGATATCTGCAAGGTTATCATGAGTGTTGACGTAGTGAAGCTCGATCTCTCCTTGCCTTATGTGATCCCGGATGAAGTGATACCGAATTTCAATATGCTTCGTCTTGAAGTGTAGCACCGGGTTGAGAGAAATCTTGATGGCACTTTCATTGTCACACCAAAGGGGCACTTTGTCACAAATGACACCGTAATCCTTTAAAGTATGCCTCATCCATAAGAGTTGAGCACAACAACTGCCAGCAGCCACATACTCTGCATCGGTGGACGAGAGAGATACACAACTTTGCTTTTTGGAAGACCAACTAACAAGAGAGCAGCCAAGAAATTGGCACCCTCCCGAAGTGGACTTCCTATCCACTTTGTCTCCCGCCCAGTCAGAATCAGAGAAACCTACAAGGTTGAAATTTGCTCCTCTCGGGTACCATAAGCCAAAGTTTGGGGTATGAGCCAAATATCGAAAGATTCGCTTGACAGCCACAAAGTGACTCTCCTTAGGTGAGACTTGAAACCGTGCACAAATTCCTACACTCAACATAATATCCGGTCTAGATGCACAAAGGTAAAGCAAGGATCCGATCATAGAGCGATATACCTTTTGATCCACCGCTTTACCATTGGGATTAATGTCAAGTTGGCATTTGGTTGGCATTGGAGTCGTAGCCGGCTTGACATCACTTAGATTGAACCTCTTGAGCATGTCTTGAGTATACTTGGATTGTTTGATGAAGATGTCTTCTCTTCTTTGTTTGATCTCAAATCCAAGGAAGTACTTCAACTCTCCCATCATGGACATCTCAAAATGTGTGGTCATGAGTGCGGCGAACTCATCATTGAAAGCTTTGTTAGGAGAACCAAAGATAATATCATCAACATATAGTTGGCATACAAACAACTCCCCTTTGACCTTCTTAGTAAAAAGAGTGGGGTCGATTTTCCCAATTTCAAACCCACGATCTTGTAACAACTCCGTAAGGTGCTCATACCACGCACGTGGGGCTTGTTTAAGGCCATAGAGTGCCTTATCGAGTTGGTACACATGATTGGGGAACTTAGGATCCTCGAACCCCGGGGGTTGTTTAACATACACCAACTCATTAATAGGACCATTAAGAAATGCACTTTTCACATCCATCTGTTGTAGTTTAAAGTTATGATGGGAAGCATAGGCAAGGAACAAACGAATGTATTCAAGACGAGCAACGGGGGCAAAGGTTTCACCGTAGTCGATACCCTCGACTTGGGAGTAGCCTTGAGCCACTAGGCGGGCCTTGTTGCAGATGACAATGCCATGAGCATCTTGCTTGTTCTTAAAGATCCATTTGGTTACAATGACATTATGGTTCTCCTTTGGTCTTGGCACCAGACGCCACACCTTGTTGCGCTCGAAGTTATGGAGTTCTTCATGCATGGCATTGAGCCAATCAGGGTCTTCGAGCGCCTCATAAACCTTCTGAGGTTCAACACAGGAGACAAAAGCTTGATGAGCGCAATAGTTTGCTAATTGTCTACGAGTGCTTACCCCCCTTTTGATGCTTCCTAGAATGTTCTTGATATGATGCTCGTTGGAAGCAAGCCTGGAGGCAACTTTTGCAGCACGGCGCTCTAATTGCTCTTCAAGTGTTAACTGAGGATCACTGAGTTGATCATCTTGAGCGTCGTCTGGAGCTAGATCTTGATCTTGAGCTTCCTCTTGATCTTGATTTTGCTCGGGGGACAGAACTTGTCCTTGTGCATCATTTTGTGGCTCTCCACCAACTTGAGATTGATCTTGCGCTTGGCCTTGTTCATCAGGTTGAGGGCCTTCACTTTGTTCTTCGGAAGCGTGTGGGTCTTGGGTTGGTGATGGTTCCACTTGAGTGGAACATTGTCCTTCTCCTTCGGCCACAAGGGGTTCCTCAATGGGTAGGATATATCCAACACCCATTCTTCTTATGGCTTGAGGAGGAATTTCATCACCTGCATCACAAGTACCACTTTGCTCCACTTGGGAGCCGTTATTTTCATCAAACTCTACGTTACTCGTCTCCTCAATGAGTCCATTGGACTTGTTGAGGACACGGTAAGCATGAGAGTTTGTAGCATAACCAACAAATATGCCCTCATGAGCTCTAGATTCAAATTTAGACAAACGAACACCTTTCTTGAGAATGAAACACTTACACCCGAATACCCGGAAGTACTTGAGATTGGGCTTGTTACCGGTAAGAATCTCATACGGAGTTTTGTTCAAGCCTTTGAGGAGATAGAGACAATTTGATGCATGGCAAGTGGTGTTGATGGCTTCGGCCCAAAAGTTATATGGAGATTTGAATTCAGCCATCATGGTTCTTGCAGCATCCATTAGAGTTCGGTTCTTTCTCTCCGCTGCACCATTTTGTTGGGGGGTATAAGGGGCTGAATATTGATGTTTGATCCCCTCATCACTAAGAAACTCATCCAAGGTGTAGTTCTTGAACTCGGTGCCGTTGTCACTTCTGATCATCAAAATCTTTGCTTCATGTTGTCGTTGTGCTTCATTTGCAAAGTTGATGACGGTTTGTTGGGTCTCACTCTTCTTCTTGAAGAAGTATACCCAGGTGTATCTTGAGTAATCATCCACAATCACCAAGCAATACTTCCTACCCCCAAGACTATCAAAAGATGGAGGCCCAAAGAGGTCCATGTGGAGGAGCTCTAGGGGTCTCTTTGAATAGATGATAGTCGTGGGAGGGTGAGCCTTCTCATGTAATTTACCTTCAATGCAAGCCCTGCAAGCACGATCTTTGGCAAAGCTAACATTTGTTAGTCCTCGGACATGGTCCCCCTTGAGAAGACTTTGCAAAGATCTCATATTGACGTGGGCCAAACGGCGATGCCAAAGCCATCCCACATCAACTTTAGCCGTTAGGCATGTCGCGACCTTAGTGGATTGCTTCGCGAAGTTAATCACATAAAGGCCGTTCTCGACATGCCCAACATAGGCTACTTTAAGAGACTTGCTCCACAAGAGGGCCACGGTATCAATATCAAAGAATGTAGCAAATCCCATGAGTGCAAGTTGGCGAACCGAAAGTAAATTGTATGCAAGGGACTCAACAAGCATGCCTTTCTCGATCGTGAGATCATGAGAAATAACAACCTTGCCGAGTCCCAATACCTTAGAGGATGAAGCATCACCCCATTCGACGTTGGTGGCCATAGATGAACCGAGATGCACGTCCACCACCAAGTCTTTGCTTCCTGTCATATGATTTGTGGCTCCGCTATCGAGCAACCATGATCCCCCACCGGAAGCAAACTCCTACAATAGATCAATGCTTGGATTTAGGTACCCATTTGGTAATGGGTCCTTTGAGGTTAGTAACAAGGGTCTTAGGAACCCAAATGGACCATTCAATGTACTCATAAGAAGAACCAACAAATTTAGCAAACACATGACCATCACTAGCACGGCATAAAACATATGAAGGATTAAAATCGCCGGCCATGTTAGATGGTACGGTGGAGTTTTTCTTGACACCACCAGTTTTCTTCTTCGTGGACGTGCCCTCTCCTTCTTTCACAAAAGGTTGTCGGAGAGGGGGTGGTTGCTTGGTCTTGTCATTCTTCTTCTTCTTGGGCTTAGGAACAAACCCAATTCCTTCCTTTGCCACAACTTCCTTTTGATTGCTCAAAAGGGTGTTGAGGTTCTTCTCTCCTTGGATGCAAGTCACAAGGCCTTTCTCAAGTTGCTTCTTCAACTCGGCATTCTCTTCAACAAGATGCACATGCTCGCAACATGGGTTAGTAGCATTTGCATTATCAATTAAAACCATGCGAGGAAAGATGGCCTTTTCCTTGGTTAGCGAAACTTGAAGTTTATCATGAGACTCCTTGAGAGTAGTATGCATACTTTTCAAGGCCTTGTGAGCCTTGTCAAGTATGTCAAACTCCTCTTTGAGTTTAGCATGGTCAACCTCAAGTTTTGCCTTCTCGGAGTTAAGGACGCGAGAGACAACTAAAGCATGATCAAGATCTTTCTTTAATTTAGCGTGACCATCGTTGTGTGACTCCTCAAGAGCCAAACGAAGACCACGCTCTTCCTCTAGGGCGTTAGAGAGATCCGATATCTCATCGGCATAGTCTCGACTATGTCCTTCCATTTTAGTAATGGTTTCCTCGTGAGCCTCGATCATGTCATTGGCCTCACCGAGTTGTTCCAAGAGAGCAACAAAATGCTTCTTGGGTTTGCCCTTGAGATTTTTCATGAACAATTCAAATTCATTTTCTCCCTCCATAACACCCTCACCCTCATCAATACAATTAGTCAATGAAGGATTAGAAGAGATAGTAGTATTGATGATTGGGGTTACCTTGTTGGTGGCCTTGCCCATGAGACACTTGGCGGTGATGTTCTCGTTTGGTGAGTCGAAGAGAGATGAGTGCGGAGTAGTTGCAATTGCAATTGTGGCCATAGTGGTCACCTCATCGTCTTCATCATTATCATCATCCTACACATATTCTTCTTGGGCCACCAACACTTTCGGAGGAGTCTTCTTGATGAAGTTGTTCTTGTTGGGATAGGACTTTGACTTGTCCTTCCGAATAAGCTTGCCACCAAAGTCTTCTCTCTTCTCATATGGGCAATCCACAACGAAATGACTTACATTTCCACAGTTGAAGCATGTCCTTACTCGTTGCATCCCCTTATTCCCACTAGAGTTGTTCTTGTTGAAGTTGGATCTTGTGTTCTTCTTGCCCCAGAATTGCCTTGACGCAAGAGCCATGTGCTCATGATAGGCATATTTGGTGTCCTCGGGGCAACACTCATCATCATCTTCCACTTCCTCCTCTTCCATACAAGCCTTGGCCTTCAGAGCAATATTGGGCTTCTTTGATCGTTGAGCTCTTAAGACCGCATTGTCAGCGGTCACGTCCAAGATCCTCATGGCAACAAATTCATCCAACACTTCATTTGAGGATAAAGTGTGGAAGTCCGGTCTCTGACGTATGACAGAGGACATGGCCTTATGATAGGGCATCATGGCCTTGAGGAACTTGCGCTTGATCCAATTGTCATCCGTATCCTTACTGCCATGATCTCGAAGAGAAACCGCAAGGATAGTTAATCTTCGATAAAGTTCACGAGGATCTTCATCTTCGATCATAGCAAACTCATCAGCTTCATCTTGCACCACTTCATAGTTGGAGCGTTGAATACTGGTGCTTCCTTTGTACATCGTGCCAACATGCTCCCAAGCTTCCTTGGCCACAGTGAAGGGTCGAAGGTGTGCAATGTCTTCAGGAGGGATGGAATCTTGAAGAATGCAAAGAGCGGACTCGTTGAACTGATGATCTGCAGTTTCTCTCGGAGTCATGTTGTCGGGATCATACGGATAAAAACCTTGCTCAATAATTCTCCAAAGGTTAGTGGAACAATGATTAATATGACGTTTGAAACGAAACACCCAAGTAGCAAAATCAGTATTTTTGATAAACTTGGGAGGGGGCCCAACAGAATTTAAATGGGGTGTGGGAACGGGTCCTCCATAGTGAATCGGAGGAGCGGATTGGGCAAATTTCCAGTCCCATTCTTAGTAACCGGGGCTTGTTCGCTACTAGCTTCTCCCTTGTCGGGATTAGCCTCAGACACGTTGGTTGTGGGACGAGCCACTTCCAACGGTGCGGTGGAAAATTTAAGCCCCTCAAGCAAATCTTTAAACATGCCTTTGACCTCGCTCGCTAGTGATTCTTTCAATGTGGTCAAGGCCACATTGAACTCCTCACGAGAGACCGAGGCTCCCCCATCTGACGTAGGCAAGGACGGAGTTCCACCGGAATGGTCCTCCGTCTCGACTATGTTGTCACCCATACTCTTTGGACGGTAAAGTCCTTAAAAAGAGACGAGGCTCTGATACCAATTGAAAGGATCAATATGGTTGACTAGAGGGGGGGGGGGGTGAATAGGCAACTAACAATTTTTAACTTTTCTTAACCACTTTAACTTAAACGACAAAGTAAGTTGTCTAAATATTCTACTAAGATGACAACTAGAGGAAAGAAGGATTACAACTACACAAGCATTCTATAGGAGTTGAACAAGTAAATCATGCACAAGTAAAGGTAAGAAATAACCACAAGTGGAACCGGTGGAAACGAGGATGTGTTGCCGAAGTTCCTTCCCTTTGAGGGGAAGTACGTCTCCGTTGGAGCGGTGTGGAGGCACAATGCTCCCCAAGAAGCCACTAGGACCACCGTATTCTCCTCACGCCCTCACACGATGCAAGGTGCCGTGAATCCACTAGTGGTGCCCTTGAAGGCGGCAACCGAACCTTTACAAACAAGGTTGGGGCTATCTCCACAACTTGGAGGCTCCCAACAAAACCACGAAGCTTCACCACAATGGAATATGGCTTCGAGGTGACCTCAACCGTCTAGGGTGCTCAAACACCCAAGAGTAACAAGATCCGCAAGGGATTAGTGGGGAGAATCAAATATCTCTTGGTGGAAGTGTAGATCGATGCCTCCTCAAGCAATCCCGAGCAAATCAACAAGTTTGATTGGCTAGGGAGAGAGATCGGACGGAAATGGAGCTTTTGGAGCAACAATGGAGTAGTGGGGGAAGAGGTGAGTCTTCTTGGAGAAGAAGAACCCCTATATATAGTGGGAGAGCAAATCCAACCGTTATGTGTGTTTTCAGCCCGTAGAGAGCGGTAGTACCGCACATAAGTTGCGGTACTACCGCTGGCTGAGCGGTACTACTGCTCTGGGAGCGGTACTACCGCTAGGCAAAAAGGTGCGACATGATTGACAACCACGAATGAAATAAATTACATCCGCACGGAAAACGGTAGTAGCAAAATGCGACACGGTACTACTGCTTGGACTAAGCGGTACTACCGCATTGGATGCGGAAGTAAAAAATTACTTCCGCATCTACTTCCGCACTTAGAATCAGCGCCGAGCCAGATACACGGTACTACCGCTCTGGAGACGCGGTACTACCCTGTGTCTGCGCGGTACTACCGCTTGGTAGAGCGGTACTACCGCTAGCCAGGCAGATGATCTAGTTAAGAAGTCACAGTTTGTATATACGAAAAATAACCGGTTGGAACTCCAGAGAAGCAAAGGAAAGGTGGTGCGAGAGTAAGATGTGTACGTGTTGATTCCACCCAAACCTTTCCGAAGCGGACCCCCTCTTAATAGTACGGCTTTCCTATTACTCAAAGCCACCGAGACGGAGCAAAAAGAAAACACCGTCTTCCATAGACTCCGAGGGGCAATCAATCGTCTTGTGCCTAAGTGAGATATACCTGTAGGATCTTAGAGCACACGATTTGTCCGCAAATGCATTGTCATCAATCACCAAAACTACTTAGGGAGAAATATGCCCTTACAGAGTACCAAACAAACTCCAAACGCGACGAAACTTGACAGGCGGCCTACACATACCAAAACAACATCGCACGACAAGTCTCACGTCATTCCGGAAACGTTACACTGTCACACACGAAAGAAGGACTCGGGGATGCCACGGGCATGTGTGTGAGCGTCGGATCTCGAAACGGACAACGGAAAAGGACGAGTGGGATCGGATGCAAGTGACAACACAAATGCAATGCAATGCACATGACAACATGACATGGATGAAATGCACACACGCACACGACAAAAAGAAAAATCCGAAATGGAAGAAGAACCCATAATGGAATTGATGAAGCCAAAGTTTATATATTGCCATATTTGGAAAGTGTTACATCTGGGGCATTACATGGAACTCATGTGTGTTGAGCCTCTCAAGTATGTCAGACTGATCGAGAGTCTTGAAGTAAGGGCATTCTTGAATCATCAGGGCAAGGATGTCAAATGAGCTGTCAAGTGATCTCAGTAGTGTCTTGACGATTTCATGCTTGGTGATATCAGTGGCTCCAAGTGCCTAAAGCTCATCTGTGATGTGAGTGAGGCGATCGAATGTATGCTGGACATTCTCATTGTCGTGTCTCTTGAAGCGATTGAAGAGGTTGCGAAGGACACTGATTCTTTGATCTCTCTGGGTGGAGACACCTTCGTTGATCTTAGAGAGCCAGTCCTAGACTTCCTTCGACGTTTCCAAAGCACTCACACGGCCATACTGTCCTTTGGTCAGATGACCACAGATGATATTCTTGGCAGTGGAATCCAGTTGGCCAAGCTTCTTGACATCAGCAGGGGTGAGACCTTCACCAGTCTTGGGAACGCCGTTCTTGACGACAAACCAGAGGTCCACGTCAATGGCTTCAAGATGCATGCGCATCTTGTTCTTCCAGTAGGGGTATTCAGTGCCATCGAAGACGGGGCACGCAGCGGAGACTTTGATTATCCCTGCAGTCGACATAGCTAAAACTCCAGGTGGTTAAACCGAATCACACAGAACAAGGGAGTACCTAGCTCTAATACCAATTGAAAGTGTTGTATATCGACTAGAGGGGGTGTGAATAGGCGATTTTTAGGGAAAGCTTCAAAACATGGAGGTTTCAAAGACAAATGATAGAACCGAACCTATTTATATGCAGCGGAAGGTAGTCTACACTAGACAAGCCACAGTCAAGTATTCAATGAAGTGAAAGCATGAAGACTAATAGCAGCTAGGCAGTATGGATCAGGATGGAAGATTGTATGAAGCCAAACAGAAGAAGTAGTCACACAGTGAAGTCAAACGGATAAGGCAAGCAGGCAATGACTTCACAACGAAAGACAATATGTAAAGAGAAGGAAAGGATAGAACCAGTACCTCGGGGAAGACAGTGATTTGTAAGACCAGTTCCAGTTGTTGTGACAACTGTACGTCTGGTTAGGGAGGCTGAGATTTAACTCAGAAGACCGTGTCTTCACCTTATTCCCCTTGAGCTAAGGACACCTAGTCCTCGCCCAATCACTCTAGTAAGTCTTCAAGGTAGACTTCCAAACCTTCACAGACTTCATTCACCGGCAATCCACAATGACTCTTGGATGCTCAGAATGCGATGCCTAACCAGCTGGAGGAAACACAGTCCTCAAGTGTAACAAGTCTTCAGGTCACACAGACAGAAAGACTTCAGTGATGCCTAACACTCTTTGTCCTCGCAAGGATCTCTCTCTCAAATGCTTCGGAGGTGGGTTGCTCTCAAACGACAAAATCCGTGTAATAACTCTGAGCAGCCACCAATTTATGGTGTAGGGGGTGGGCTATTTATAGCCACTAGGCAACCCGACCTGATTTATCCAAAGTGACCCTGGGTCACTATGGAACTGACACGTGTTCCAACGGTCAGATTTCAAACACACGCGGCAACTTTACTTGGGCTACAAGCAAGGCTGACTCATCCAGCTTTGGATAAGATTTGCTCTCATTGTCTTCGCTCGAAGACATAGGATTTGGTTGAGCATCACTTCAGTCACTCTGACTTTGTTCACTTGGACCCCACTTAACAGTACGGTGGTTCCTATGACTCAATAAAGAAGAAAAGGAAACAATGAAACATCTAAGTCTTCGCCCTCCATAGTCTTCACACAATGTCTTCTCCTGTCATAGACTTCAATATGATTATCTTCATGTACCACCATTGTCGTCAATGTCTTCATACATATTTAGGTCTCATCTCCGGTAGGTAAACCGAATCAATGAGGGACTACTACCTATGTTATCCTGCAATTCTCACAAACACATTAGTCCCTCATCCAGGTTTGTCGTCAATACTCCAAAACCAACTAGGGGTGGCACTAGATGCACTTACAAAGTTTTTCTCTCTGTGATGTCAAGTGCTCTTTAAAGTCAACTACTCCATCTTATATACTTCATCCCTTAGCTCTAAACTTCTGCCCAGTGATCATACCATGTGTATAATGTAATTTAGTATTTTCTTACAAAAATAATTTGGCCAAAAAGTATTTTCAAAAAACCCCTAAGTTGAGGTTTGCACTACATCTACTTGATTTGGGGTATAAAAAATATTTCAAAGAGTATATTTGAAACCTATTAGATATAGGATTCCCATAAACCACAAAATATAATTTTAAAAGTTATTTTCCTATTTTATTTAAAAGCTTTTTCTTAAGGCCAGAAATGGTCTTTAATAGGTAAAAATTATTTAAATATTTCAGAAATATTTGCCAAAATTCAGAGAGACTCTTAGGACATATATTGTCCATATATAAGAGTTTCAACACATGGTCATATTCAAAATATTGGGCAAATCCCTCAGAAACCCTTTCTGGATAATTCAAGCTTTTGAAATATTTACAAAGGAAATATTCTCTAAAAATTCCAGGGAAATTCTATCATGTCAGATATGACATATTTGATGATCTTGCCAAGCACCATGCCTTGTGGAGCAAGAAAACATCATCAAAACCCCTCAAAACCATTCTGTCCATTTTTTAAGTTTCAGAACCTTCACATTGCCAAACTTGTCCAAATGCTCTCAAACTTGGTGCACATGCTAAAATGGTCTATTTATGCATCTAGAGCAAATGGCACAACTTTTGGAGAAGGGTAACTTGATCATAGTACCCCAAAACCAATTCTGTTCAGCTTTCCATTACCAACTTTAGAGCAAATGGTCTATTTATGCATCTTGAGCAAATGGCACAAATTTGAACAACTTTCCATTACAAACTTTTTACTTGTGACCTCAACTTTTGTGGACATACTCACAAACCCAAATGATGACACCACACCAAGTGGTGAATCAAGGAGGGCTGATTTGCTTAACTTAATCTTCGAAAAAACCATTTCTGTTGATTTCTAGGGTTTACCAAAGTTACATTGGCAAGTTTCTTCAAATGAGCACAAACTTGGTGGAACACCCTATTTCTATCTACCATTTGATCTTGTAAAGTCTCATGTCAATTGGAAATCATTTGCTTGCCCAAAACCACATCAAACACCTTCTGGTAATTTTCCAAAACTATCACTTTTACCTATTTCCTTGTTCTCCTTGAGCTAGGATTTTTACCACATCATCTACTAGACCCCTTCTACCTCCAGCAACAATGGCTAGACCTCGAGCTCAATGATTTAGGGGGGTAAAACCCCATTTACATTTCTAGACAGCCATTTTCACTCTTCTCTTTCAACCCTCCCTCCTTCTAGAAGCCCTCCAGAGCATCCAATGCAAGTTACTGGTTGTTTATGGCCTCCCTTATCCTCTAGACACTGGTGGCCACGACCACATGGCATAAACACTGTAGCTGCCCCTGACCCAGCACCTCCGACCACCTCGAGCCTCCCCCTCGCGCCAGCCGAGGCGCCTCGACATCCGCAACACGCCACGGCCATGTCCCCCTGCTCCTTCTCCCTCCTGCTGCCCCTCCTCGCACGCGCACCGGCCGCCCGAGAGCTCCAATGAGCTTCCTCACACGCGCGGAATCTCTGGCCTTACCCCGCTCTCTCCCTTAGCTCCCCTCGGCGTAGTCCACGCCTAGCAACACCCCATACACGGCGCCAGCTCCTCCCGAGCCCTATGGCAACGAGCAAGAGCTCACCGGCGCATGGGTCCATGACACCCCGCCGTTCGCCTATAAAAGGGACACCCCGCGCCTTCCTCTACTCACCACTCGCTCTCTCACTCCCCTAATCACCCCCTACACCACTCGCCCCACTCCAGACGAGCCCGAGCTCGAGATGGAGCTCGAGCTCCACTGCCTCGGGTCGCCGTCGACCTCAGGATACAGGCCCTCTCCGCCGCTCCTATTCCTCGATCTGGAACCGCCGCGGCTCACTGACCATTTCCCCCTTCCTCCCCGCTTCTTTTGCAGCCGGAAATGGCCGGAACCATCGACGCCTGAAGCTCCTCCTCCGCGTGACCTCGTCGCCGGTGAACCAGGCCACCCCGGCGACCGCAACCACCTCAACCCGAACGGCGACTCCGGTGAGCTCACCGGCCCTCTGTCGGGCCCCACCTGTCAGCCTCTCCTCTCCATCGCCCCTCTCTCTCTCGCTGACGCCTGGGCCCCGCCCGTCAGGTTTAAAACCTAGCGCGCGCGCAGGCACTAGTGCGCTGGGCGGCCTCTCTGGCTTGACCTTCTGCGCTACGGCTGTTCTAGCCCAGCAGGCACAGAGCCCTTTCCCTTTTTCTTTTTCTGTCAAACTTGCAAAAATTCATCTCGACAAAATATTAATCCAAATGAAATAATTCCAACTCCAAAAATCTTATAATATTCCAACCTATTTAATGATATAACTTTCACACATATTCATGAACCTTTTCTGTATTGTTCAAATTTAAATTTAAATTTGAACACTAAAACCTCTGTTAAAAAATCCATCTACCCCATTCTGTCACTCCAAATCCAAAAGTAAGAATTTTTGCCCTCTTAGTTTTCCTTCTAGTATTTTATAAAAATAAGTTGACATTTTTCTGAGCACTTTGATTTTTCTATTTTTATTATTGTCTTATTTTCCTGTTATTTTATTGCGACGAATAGATACCGTGTTTGACGAAGTTGCTGAAGAAGAAGAAGGAGAAGGATTTGAAGACTTTGAAGACCAAGCCAATCTAGGCAAGCAGCCCTTTGACCATTATACCCCTCTTGTTCATCGGTACCCTTTTCCGATTGCATGATGATGAAATATGACGGTGGTAAACTTGTTGGGAACAGCCACGTGGTGCATACCCCTACTCATAACTTTACCTTGTGCATAGATGCAACGTCAAAAGATTAGTTGTTGATACATGATGTTGCATATGTACCATGAACCCATCGTGGTTGCATTCTTTTGAAAACCCCATCGGGTGCCCCTAATGCCTGAGGGTGACGTTGAGTTAAGGCCACTACTTGAGGAAGAAGTGGTGTACCAAAGAGAGTTCCCGTGTGTGGGTAAATAATGGATTAGATTTATGTGTGATTACCGTCCCAACCAAACATGTGCAACCACTCTACCCCTTATGGGACGGGGCATTATTGATTTCCTAGGCTGATACTAGCATGGTGCCCACATCACTAGTGACGGGGGAGACTTGAGGTCACTCCCTGGACGGGGTCGTGCTTGGATAGGCGACCATGACTGTTTTTACAGGGCACCGGACACACCGTTGGTCCCTTCATGTATGCGTGACAATGTGAAAGGGCAAAGTCCCACGATCTTTTATTTATACACGAGGGCTGTGCACCAATGAGTGGACCCTATGTTAGTGTCGTCCAGGGAAAGGTAATGACCGGGTGCTTCCCCCGAGTACTTGAGGTACTGCGGGATCGTGGGTGACACGAAAACTTCCCGGATCTTGTCGATAAAGTGTGCAACCTCTGTAGAGTGTAAAACTATTCGAATAGCCGTGTCCACGGTCATGGACAGTTGGGAGGTGCTACTTAAACTATGTCCAAAATTTTACAATCTTGGTGAAAGTGTGTGTGTATTGAGTCAAGGCGGTGACTTGACTCGTTGAAAGAACCAGAAATGAATTGAACTCTATTTATGTTGATATCTGTAACCTGTCCTCGAGGTTACGCAAGTATATTGATGCATGTTTCACAAATGTTAGAATATCTTATCTAGCTTGTAGCTTGGTTGCTTATTGTTGTACAACTTGCATTGTTATCTTGAACCAAATCATGGGTTGCTTGCGAGTACACTCAAAGTACTCATTGGCTTTCCGCTGTTCATTTAATTGGCCAGGCATGGAGGAGCAGTAATTTGAAGAAGAATTCTATGGAGACGAACATGCGAACTAGGACGCTTTCCCAGTCAGAATGCCTGTAGGGTTAAGGCAGATGGCATGGGTTCTACTTATCTACGAAGGATTCCGCTATTCGAGTTTATTTGCTATTCAGCCCATGAGGCTTTATCTATGTAAGACTTGGCCATAATGGTCATGATTTGTGTAAGACGGTATGTATGGATGTAAGACTCTTGTTATTCAGCTTCTATGTGTTAAGTGAGCCTTGATCTCTGGGATCACTGTACACGTGCATTCGGTGATCTCGACTCTTAAGTCTGGGTCCCCACAGAGCTGGTATCAGAGCCATCCTGACTATAGGAAGCCTTAGTTAGCATGGGCGTTAGTTAGGATGAGACCCTTTTCATAAACCTTCTGAACCTCTCTTCTTTTCTAAACCTTACCAAACCTGAGATATCATCAGCTTATTAACCTCTCCCATTCAACCTTTGTAGATGGCCGTTGTACCTGAAGAGCTCCTGACCACTGGGTTCCCCTTGCTTCTCGAGGATAGCCTCCAGGAGTGCCAGTTCCACCGAGCACCCATCCTCACCTACCATGAGCATTGGGTTAGCGACACTGAGATGGAGTACCATGTGGAAGTAATCGTGAAGGCAAACGATCCTCCCACAAGTTGGTTCTTCGAGGGACCCGAGATGGCAACACTACCCCTCGCTGTCGAGGCAGCTGCACTCAAGGCACTAACCCGCCTCCGAGAACTTCTTCCGGAGATGGCAGCCAAGATGAGAACCCGCTTCTTGCCTTACCAGAAGGAAGGTGAAGATGAAAGCAGCGCGCAAGCCCCTCCACTGAAGGAAGGACTTCCACTTCGATTCCAGACCTACTTCAGCCTATGTGCCGACACCTTGGCACAAGATTTGGCCTCGGAATCGATGAAGCTCCAAGAAGAACTCCACAAGACCAAGGCACTTCTTCGACGAGCACAAGAGAAGACAAATAGGATCAAGAAGGAAGGTGCGCCTCCCGGGCAACCCGCAGTCGCGTATCGAGGCGGAAGGCCCTCAGGAGATGTATCTTCCAAGGATGAAGAACCACCCCAGCGACACCGTATGACGGCAAGGGAATATCGCAAGCTTTTCCCTGCACCACCGGCAAAACACCGCCGTGTCCAACTCCTCCACTCCCCCACAGCCTCAAGTGATAAGGGGCCCAGACAGATGAAGACAAGGAGGAAGACCCAGAAGACTCAGAATACGCGACCGAGCATTCTGCCACTAAGGCATTATTTGCAACTCGGATATGCCAGCTCGTGACCTCTATGGTAGGATAGGTCGTGTAACCCCTATGCGAAGTCGAGTCCTTGTATGGTTCATATGAAGCCATCTAGTGTTTGCTTTTGTTGTGTTTGGATGTACATCGTATCTTCCCTTCGGGAATGTGTAAACGACTACATCACCCATTTGGAATTTTAATGAATGTGTTTGGCCCTTTTGGCCCTTGCATGAAATAAATAGTGTCACACCCACCCCCTTACTAGGCACCCATCTTTATTGCTTTCCCTCTTCATTCCAAATCATGAGACCTTTACCGCCCCAACAGGATGCCTATTGTAACTCGTAGTGGTACCTCTACCCAGCAGCCCGAAGCCGGAGCATCCGCCCAAGCAGAGGCCAGCCAAGACCAAACCCACTACCAAGCTCCACCACCACCTCCCCCGATCATGGACATGGCTCAGCTTCTCCAAGCCTTCCGAGAGGAACGCCAAGCCAACACCGCAGCCCTCCAGATAATTGCTCAAGCTATCACCAACAACCGCCAGCCGGCGGGGAATGGCAATGGACGTTCCACGTTGGCGGAGTTCAAGAAGCATGCACCACCAACCTTCATCGAGACTGCCGAACCTCTGGATGCAGACGACTGGGTCCGCACCATTGAGGACTTGCTGGAACTAGTCGGTTGCACCGAAGACAGCGAGAAGGTGGCTTATGCTGCCCACTACCTCGGGGGGACTACTAGAGCTTGGTGGGATGGATTCAAGGTCATGCATGCTGGGCAAGACGTCACTTGGAATAACTTCAAGGCAGAATTCCGCAAGGCCCATATTCCTTCCGGAATCATGGCTATCAAGAAGCGTGAGTTTCGAGCCCTGAAGCAAGGAAGTGGCACTGTCAAGGAGTACATGTAGAAGTTCAGTGTTCTGTCAAGGTATACCCTTGAAGTTGTCAGCACAGATGCTGCAAAAAGGGAGCGCTTCATGGAAGTCCTCAATCAGACTCTGCAGTACTCGCTTGTCGTGTGTGACTGCCCAACCTTTCCTGACCAGGTGAACAAAGCACTCATGCTTGAAGACAAGCGGCGTGCTCTGGAAGACACTCGCAAGCGCAAGATGATCTGCAAGGGAACTTCCAGCAACCAGATGCCTCGCCCGTGGCAACCAGCCCCGGTAAAGCCAACCTATCAGCAGCCAAGAGCTCCTGCACCTCGCACCAACTATCACCCTTAGCAGTATGCCAACCCAAGGCCAACATTCAACCCCAATAACAGTGGTGGCACCAAGATCAATAACCCAAACCAAGTCACTTGCTTTGGATGAGGTCAGTCAGGACACATCTCAAGGGTGTTCCCCAACAAGAAGCCCGATGACCCGCGCCCTAATGCACAGTACTCGGGACAAGGCCGCGGGATGCCGCCAAGGAACCAAGCTCCTCGCAACCCGTCCAACCATGGGAAGGGGCGTCTGAATCACATCACTTCTGAAGAAGCCCAGGAAGACCCGGACATCGTGCTGGGTACGTTCCTTGTCAACTCAGCACCTGCAACTGTCTTGTTTGATTCTGGAGCCGCGCATTCATTTGTCACTCAAAGATTTGCATTAAAAAGTGGCATGACCCCTACACCCCTGAATAACCCCATGGTGGTACAAACCCCGAGAGCAGAGATGAGAGCCAAGATAGGATGTAAGGGAGTCAGTATCGTCATTAACGGGGTAGATTTCCTAGCAGACCTTATCATCATGAGATCACAAGGATTGGATGTGATCCTAGGCATGAATTGGCTCAGCAAGCACCAAGGCTTATTAGATTGTGCTAATCGGACTGTCACCGTGACCAATGACCAAGGAGTCGAAGTTAAGTTTGCCTGCAACTCCTCTTCTGCTCAAACCACTCAAGTCAACTGTCTGTATGAAGTTGGACTGGAGCAAGTGCCAGTAGTATGCGAGTACCCCGATGTCTTTCCGGATGAGCTACTGGGAATGCCCCCTGACCATGACATTGAGTTCGTCATCGAGCTCATGCCCGGGGCAGGACCCATCTATAAGAATCCTTATGGAATGGGGACGGAAGAATTAGCCGAGTTGAAGAAGCAATTGGAAGAGCAGTTGAGGAAGGGATTTATCCGCCCAAGTGCCTCCCCTTGGGGATCACCTGTTCTGTTTGTGGCAAAAAGGGACGGTACCATCCGCTTATGCATTGACTACCGTTCCCTCAATGAAGTTACAATCAAGAACAAGTATCCACTTCCCAAGATTGAAGACCTGTTTGATCAACTCAGCGGAGCCAAGGTGTTCTCCAAGATCGACCTCAGATCTGGGTACTACCAGCTGAAGATCAGACCCCAAGATATTCCAAAGACGGCATTTGTAACAAGATATGGCATGTATGAGTGCACGGTCTTGTCCTTTGGATTAACCAATGCCCCAGCTTACTTCATGTATCTCATGAATAAGGTATTCATGGAATATTTGGACAAGTTTGTTGTTGTCTTCATTGATGACATTCTTGTCTTCTCGAAGACGGAGCAAGAGCACGAGCAACATTTGAGGATGGTCCTAGACAAGCTTCGAGAGCACCAACTATACGCCAAATTCAGCAAATGTGAGTTTTGGCTGCATAAAATTCGATTCTTATGTCATGTCTTGACCGAGGAAGGATTTTCAGTTGATCCCGCGAAGATCGAAGCTGTGACCCAATGGCAATCCCCAACGACCGTCAAGGAAGTCAGAAGCTTCCTCGGACTTGCGGGCTATTACCGCAAATTCGTGGAAGGATTCTCTAGCATTGCCCGGCCAATGACTCAGCTCCTGAAGAAGGACAAGAAGTTTGAATGGACGCCAAAATGTGAAGAAAGTTTCCAAGAGCTCAAGAAGAGATTGACCACCGCCCCAGTTCTGGCAACACCTGATATTAACAAAGAGTTCGTGATATATTGTGATGCCTCTCGAATCGGATTGGGAAGCATTCTAATGCAAGAAGGATGAGTCATAGCTTACCTCTCAAGGCAGCTACAACCTCATGAAGAGAACTACGCTACTCACGATCTTGAGTTAGTAGCAGTAGTTCATGCCTTGAAGACATGGCGGCATTACCTCCTAGGGAAACGGTGTGAGATATACACAGACCACAAAAGTCTGAAGTATATTTTCACCCAGAAGGAATTGAACATGAGGCAACGAAGATGGTTGGAACTAATAAAGGATTATGACCTCAATGTTCAATATCACCCCGGGAAGGCTAACGTAGTAGCCGATGCCTTAAGCAGAAAGTCTTGCTCCCTAAATGTTATAATTCAAAGAAAGCAGCCAGCCCTGTTTGAAGAGCTGGAACAATTCAGCTTGGAATTAGTCACCCATGGATTTCTAGACCATTTGGAAGTCAAACCAACCCTGATGAACGAAGTCAAGAAAGCACAAGGTGGGCACGCAAGCATTGAAGGCATCAAGAAGAAGATGAAGCTAGGCAAGGCCCCAGGATTCTCCGAGGACGAGCACAGAATTGTTTGGTACAAAGGCCGCATCTGCGTACCAAACAAGATGGAGCTGAAGGATTTGATCTTGCAAGAAGCCTACGACACTCTGTATTCCATCCACCTCGGAGGAACCAAGATGTATCAAGACTTGAAGGAAAGATTTTGGTGGCATGGGATGAAAAGAGAGATTGCCACCTATATTGCAAGGTGTGATGTGTGCCAAAGGGTCAAGGCTGAATATCAGCGACCTGCTGGATTGATCCAAACACTCAAGGTTCCTGAATGGAAGTGGGATAAAGTCGGAATGGACTTCATCACTGGATTACCAAGGTCGAATAAAGGACATGACTCCATCTGGGTCATAGTCGACCATTTGACCAAGGTAGCCCATTTCATTCCTGTCAAGACTACCTATGATGGCAACGAGCTGGCGACTCTCTACATCGACAGCATCGTAAGCCTTCATGGTGTTCCTAAGGAGATTGTGTCAGATCGAGGAACACACTTTACCTCAAGGTTCTGGAAGAAGTTCCAAGAAGCCTTGGGAACCAAGTTGTCTTTCAGCACGGCTTTCCACCCGCAGACCGGAGGTCAAACAGAGCGAGTAAATCAAATACTCGAAGACATGCTCCAAGCCTGTGTCTTGGCATATGGAGCCAAGTTGGAAGATTGCCTCCCTTTTGCCGAGTTCTCCTATAATAACAGTTATCAGTCAAGCTTTCAGATGGCACCATTTGAGGTGTTGTACGGACGCAAGTGTCGCACACCCCTCAATTGGTCAGCGACTGGAGAAGGACTAGTCTTTGGACCAGATATTCTCCGCGAAGCAGAAGAGCAAGTCCAACTAGTCAGAGAATGTTTGAAGACCGCCAAGTCAAGGCAGAAGAGCTATGCTGACACTCGTCGCCGAGATATGAGTTTTCGTGTTGGAGACCATGTGTACCTGCGGGTAACTCCTCTTAAGGGAACCAAGCGTTTCCACGTTAAAGGGAAGCTCGCACCAAGGTTCATTGGCCCCTTTGAGATCACTGCATGATGAGGAGAAGTGGCTTACTAGTTGGAACTACCACTTGAGCTATCCGATGTGCACAATGTATTCCACGTGTCACAACTCCGGAAGTGTCTCCAAGTTCTGGACAAGCCTGATCTCTACAAGGATGTCGATCACCAAGCCATTGATCTTCACCCTGATTTGACCTACCGTGAGAGGCCCATTCGCATTTTGGATGAAGCAGAACGATGGACGCGAAGCCACACCATCAAGTACTTCAAGGTCCAGTGGTGCAACCACACGGAAGCAGAAGCAACCTGGGAACGTGAAGACTAACTTAGATCCGAGTATCCCGATCTCTTCTAAGGCCTAGTTTAGGAATCTCGGAGACGAGATTCTTGTAAGGGGGGGTAGGTCTGTCACACCCTGCATTTTGTAACATGTCATTTGCATCAATAAAGCATGAAAATTTGGACCAACAAATTTTTTGGCATCATTTGGCTTTTATTTGGAATTAAGTTTTTCTCTTTGTGATTTTCAAGTGCTCTTTAAAGTCAACTACTCCATCTTATATACTTCATCCCTTAGCTCCAAACTTTTGACCAGTGATCATACCATGTGTATAGTGCAATATAGTATTTTCTTACAAAAATAATTTGGCCAAAAAGTATTTAAAAAAATTAGTTTTCCAAAAAACCCCTGAATTGAGGTTTGCACTACAAGTACTTGATTGGGGGTATGAAAAATATTTCAAAGAGTATATTTGAAACCTATTAGATATAGGATTCCCATAAACCTCAAAAATATAATTTTGAAAGTTATTTTCCTATTTTATTTAAAAGTTTTTTCTTAAGAACAGAAATGGTCTTTAATAGGTAAAAAGTATTTAACTATTTCAAAAATATTTCCCAGAATTCAGAGAGACTCTTAGGACATATATTGTCCATATATAAGAGTTTCAACACATGGTCATGTTCAAAATATTGGGCAAATCCCTCAGAAACCCTTTCTGGATATTTCAAGCTTTTGAAATTTTACAAAGGAAATATTCTCTAAAAATTCCAGGGAAATTCTATCATGTCAGATATGACATATTTGATGATCTTGCCAAGCACCATGCTTTGGGGAGCAAGAAAACATCATCAAAACCCCTCAAAACCATTATGTCCATTTTTGAAGTTTGAGCTACTTTACATTGCCAAACTTGTGCAAATGCTCTCAAACTTGGTGCACATGCGAAAATGGTCTATTTATGCATCTAGACAAAATGGCACAAGTTTTGGAGAAGGGTAACTTGATCAGAGTACCCCAAAACCAATTCTGTTCAGATTCAAATTTGAACAACTTTACATTACCAACTTTTTACTTGTGACCTCAAATTTTGTGGACATACTGACATACCCAAATGATGACACTACACCAAGTGGTGCATCAAGGAGGGATGATTTGCTTAACTTAATCTTGGAAAATCCATTTCTAATGATTTCTAGGGTTTACCAAAGTTACATTTGGAAGTTTCTTCAAATGAGCTCAAACATGGTGGAACACCCTATTTCTATATACCATTTGATCCACTTAAGTCTCATGTCAATTGGAAATCATTTTCTTGCCCAAAACCACATCAAACACCTTATGGTAATTTTCCAAAACTATCACTTTTACTTCTTTCCTTGTTCTCCTTGAGCTAGGCTTTTTACCACAGCATCTACTAGACCCCTTCCACCTCCAGCAATAATGGTTGCACCTCGAGCTCAATGATTGAGGGGGGTAAAACCCCATTTACATCTCTAGACAGCCATTTTCACTCTTCTCTTTCAACCCCCCCTCCTTCTAGAAGCCCTCTAGAGCATCCAATGCAAGTTCCTGGTTGTTAATGTCCTCCCTTATCCTCTAGACACCGGTGGCCACGACCACATGGCATAAACAATGCCATGCCGGCCATTTGTGCGCTCTGGAGCACGCTACAGTGCGCTCCCGCACTGTAGCCGCCCCTGACCCAGCACCTCCTACCACCTCGAGCCTCCCCCTCGCGCCAGCGGAGGCGCCTCGACATCCGCAACACGCCACGGCCATGTCCCCCTCCTCCTTCTCCCTCCTGCTGCCCCTCCTCGCACGCGCATCGGCCGCCCGAGAGCTCCAATGAGCTTCCTCACACGTGCGGCATCTCTGGACTTACCCCGCTCTCTCCCTTAGCTCCCCTCGGCGTAGTCGACGCCTAGCAACACCCTAGACACGGCACCAGCTCCTCCCGAGCCCTATGGGAACGAGCAGGAGCTCGCCGGCGCATGGGTCCACGGCACCCCGCCGTTCTCCTATAAAAGGGACACCTCGCGCCTTCCTCTCCTCACCACCCGCTCTCTCACTCCCCTAATCACCCCCCTACACCAATCACCCCTCTCCAGACGAGCCCGAGCTCGAGATGGAGCTCGAGCTCCGCCGCCTCGGGTCGCCGTCGACCTCAGGGTACATGCCTCTCCGCCGCTCCTCTTCCTCGATCTGGAACCGCCGCGGCTCACTGACAATTTCCCACTTCCTCCCCGCTTCTTTTGCAGCTGGAAACGGTCTGAACCATCGACGCACGAAGCTCCTTCGTCGCGTGACCTCGTCACCGGCGAACCAGGCCACTCCGGCGACCGCAACCACCTCCACCCGAACGGCGACTCGACGCTGAGTCCAGCCGTACCCTCACCTGACCTCGATGTGCCCTGCATCGACGCCGGTGAGCTCGCCGGCCCTCTGTCGCAGGGTTAGGGATGACAGGCGGGCCCCGCCTGTCAGCCTCTCCTCTCCATCGCCCCTCTCTCTCTCTCTCGCTGACGCCTGGGCCCCGCCCGTCAGGTTTAAAACCTGGCGCGTGCGCAGGCACCAGTGCGCTGGGCCGCCTCTCTGGCTGGGCCTTCTGCGCTACGGCTGTTCTGGCCCAGCAGGCACATAGCCCTTTCCCTTTTTCTTTTTCTGTCAAACTTGCAAAAATTCCTCTCGACTAAATATTAATCCAAATGAAATAATTCCAACTCCAAAAATCTTGTAATATTCCAACCTATTTAATGATATAACTTTCACACATATTCATGATCCTTTTTCTGTACTATTCAAATTTAAATTTAAATTTGAACACTAAAACCTCTGTTAAAAAATCCATCTACCCCATTCTGTCACTCCAAATCCAAAACTATGAATTTTTGCCCTCTTAGTTTTCCTTCTAGTATTTTATAAACATAAGTTGACATTTTTCTGAGCAATTTGATTTTTCTGTTTTTATTATTGTCTTATTTTCCAGTTATTTTATTGCGATGATTAGATACCGTGTTTTACAAAGTTGCTGAAGAAGAAGAAGGAGAAGGATTTGAAGACTTTGAAGACCAAGCCAATCCACGCAAGCAACCATTTGACCATGATACCCCTCTTGTTCATCGGTACCCTTTTCCGATTGCATGATGATGAAATATGACGGTGGTAAACTTGTTGGGAACTGTAACACCCCAAAAATTTTGACCTTGATTTTTAAATCAAAATTTTGCCAAGATATTAAACCCTTCTTTTTCTGGATTTTCTTTGGTTTCAGAACCACTCTCTCTTTTCAATTTATGAAATTTTCACCCCAAGTGAAAACTTTTCAAATATATTATTGGACTCGTTTACCCTCTCAAGAAAAACCCTTCTATTATCAGTGGATTTATTTGCATAATTATTTTCTCCCTGAGCGTTATTCCTTAAGTGAATTTTCATTGGCTTTAAAGCTCTATTTCCACTACAACCCTTTTATAAATTATTTTAGAAATTCCACCAAAATTTGGGGATGTCATGTGAAGTCACTACATCACTTTTATGCAAAAACCCATTGGTGTCCTTTGGAAAAATTGAGTAAAACATCCTCTTTTGCTCACTGGTCTAGATTGGCATTTTCTACTGCAGCCATGTGTTAACTTGCTCTTTTAACCATGAGCTTTTTCCTGCTTGTAGTCCTCCCTACAAAACCCTTAAGTCCAGGAGATTGGACCAATTGGAGCATTTTTGGTCCATGCAATAATGCCTTTTAGTTTCTGTCCAGAATTGATTTTCTCAAGAGCTTACAGTTGCAAGTTTCTAGTTTTTCCCAACTAACCCTGTCATCATCTTCTACACCTAGAGAGACTGTGACCTAGCGACTTTGGCCAGCAGAAGAGATGCCTAGATACCTCTGGCATTTCATCAAGCAAGTTAGGAGCATGGCCAGTTTGGGCATGCTTTTAGACTTACATTAGGGAGTTGCTCTAAGGGCCTTACCAGCATGTCTCATGGCACTAACTTAGTCTATAACCCCACCCTGCAAAACCTCTTGTGGATTGGAGCCCCCAGGCGGGCATTGGCAATCGGTCGAGCACCTGGTGTGCGTGCTCTCGGTGCGCCCAGAGCGCATGTTTTGCACGCGCGCGCACCGAGTCGCCGTGTCTTGCCCCTGGCCTTCGCTCGCCCGCCGGGCCACGCCTCGCTCCCGTCCACTCACCAGAACCCTCCAAGCCGCTCTGGCGCCCTACAGCGCCACCGTCAGAGCCCCTTGGCGGTACGCCGGCGTCCACAGTAGGCGCCTGCCATGGACGGCGCCGCCTGAGCCACAGCCGCGCGCCAGCTGCCCCTGGAATAGCTCGAGCTCATCCACTCGACCTGCCGGACCCCACCAGCCATCGCCACACGCCCTCTTGGCTACAGAACCGCGGTTCGTCGAGCTTGTCTCCGGCTGCCGTGGAACCGACCTGGAGACACTACAAATGGACACCCCGAGCCCATCTCAACCCTCAGGCGACCACACCTTATCCCCCTAGTGCTCCCACAGCTAGCAATCGGCAGAGGGAGGCCGTCATCCCCATCTCCGGCCAGCTCGGCCACCGCCAAACTCTGGTCCCGTTCATCACCAGCAAAGACTCCCCAACCCATTCAGTGGCACCGTTCGCTTCCCCTCGATTTTGCGGAGCCACCCCAACTCTCAAACTTGGGAGCTACCATAGCTCGGACCCCCAATTCTCCCGCAGCCACCGTCCGCTGCGGAGCTCGCCGCCGACGACTCCCTTCGTCCCCGCCAGCCTGTCGACCACCGAGAGGACCATCCTGGACCAATGGATCCATCCCCGCCCTCAGAATGCCGTGGGGAGCCGCCAATCACCGGCGTTAATCGCCGGAGCTCCGCCTCCAGCTCGGACAGAGCTGGAAGAAGACGCGGGCGACTGGTCAATCCTGACCAGTGGGCCCAAGGGACCCACTGTCAGTGACCCAGCCCCGCCAAGGCGTGTTTTAAGTGGAAGCGCAGTCCACCGAATGCGCTTACGCTAGAGGAAGATGTAAGCGCTGCCGAACCATTTTCTTTTTCTGGTTGAAAAAAAACAGATTTGACTAAATTTTGACTAGTTGTAACTTTTTAAATATAAGTCCAATTGAGTTGATTCTTTTTCTGTTGCTTCTCAAATTCTGTCTAGTTTATTTTCATATTTATTTGAAAATTTTCCAAACAACTTTTTGGTGCATTTTTGAAACTATGTGTTAATTCAAATTTTCTTAAATAGGATTTTTGAAGAAGGGAGAAACTTTCTAAAGTTTTGGAATGCACCCTGCCTCTCCACTACTTGAAGGCAAGCATTCTGAACCCTAGCCCAATACGTGTGGTGTGTTGTTTGATACGATTACAACACCACCTTGACATGGATGCATTCAGTTTCCTATGTGATGATTTTATCATACCCATGAGTGTGTGATGTGGACTCCTTGCTGTTGAAAATTAATATGCTTGTGATGGAAATCCCCTTCGTATGCCTTTCATGCCTATCAGAAGAAAGTCGGGAAAGTCGCTGTCTTGTGTAGACGCGGGTCTGTCCCTAGTCCCTCGTTGAGACGGTGGTGTCCGGTATGGCATGGTGAGGTATGATGAGTGGTGGTTCCGTCTGTTAAAGTGGAACATATTGGTTATGATGATCATACAAGTAATGCTTTGACCTCCTGAGTCGACCATAGTTCGAGTCTTGTTCCAATAACCCCCATGCTTGTGTCGTACTACCGCGTGTCCCTGGCATGGGTAGGGTATGGTTCAGTAAGCTGTCAACCCCTTTCTAGCACACACCATGCAGAGAGGCCATAGTGGAAGATACCGGGTGCATCCGGTAGGCATGCCACCTGGTCCGGGGGCATGGGTGTTTCAGTTGAAGCCGAAGGGGGTAGCTTCCCCAGTTTGTGCGTGTTATAAATTTTGCGATCCCATGCTAGTCGAGGTTTTAGCCTCCCCACTTAGAGTTTCGCTTAACGGGTGTCGTGGGTGATTCCAGACACTGGTAAGTTAGGCTGGTGTGTGCGGTCAGGTGTGTTTTCAAATTAAAAGACCGTAGACGGAATTAGTCCCGATGGACTAAAGGAATCCGTTACTCGTGGGTATAGAGTACACCCTCTGCAAAGATAGAATCTATTCGAATAGACGAGTCCATAGGTTAGAACTACAGCCTGGGATGGGTCAAGTCTCGATCTTAGTGTCCGTCTTCGGAGGAAGGATTACCAACCAAAACATGGATCATGACTTGTGAACTATGATGATTGTTGCTATTATTATTGTTATGGACTAACCTTTGATATTATTTGAGTTATTGAGTATCCCTGGGATGGTTCTACCTCCTGGATATTTATTGTCATCTCTTTTCCTTATAAGCCCTTTATGTGGTGTCGCTCAGACGCCCGACTGTGGCATGCTTATCTTTTCTTTTATTTATAAGCCCTTTATGTGGTGTCGCTCAGACGCCCGACTGTGGCATGCTTATCTTTTCTTTTATTTATAAGCCCTTTATGTGGTGTCGCTAAGATGCCCGACTGTGGCATGCTTATCATTTCTTTAGGTGGTGTTGCTTAGACGCCCGACTGAGGCATGCTTGTTATTTATTTTCCTTATAAGTCCTTTACATGGTGTCGCTCAGACGCCCGACTGAGGCATGCTTGTTATCTATTTCCTTTATAAGACATTTATGAGGTGTCGCTGAGACGCCCGACTGTGGCATACTTTATTTTAATTTTTCTCCCTAATTTCATATCCATATTTTATTTGGACAACCTGCTTCAATCGTGGGTTATAATTTCATAACTGACATTTTGATCATCGAATGATTCCGAGCATGCTCAGTTTTGTTATATTGTACCTGTGTTCTCAACGTTTGCGAGTACATTCAAAGTACTCATTGGCTTGTCCCTGGCTATTGTCTTGGCCAGATTCCTTGCATGGAGGGGAGCGTTGCGACGACCGCCCCGGAGCCTACGCAATGGTGAGAGCAGCCTCGCGAAGATAGGAGTTAACCTGGTCAGTTGTTCCCGTGGGGAATGGAGTCCCACACACACCGGTGAACTACAAACCGCTTCCGCCATCAGCCACTAGAAACCTTGTGTTGTACTCTCAGGCCAGAATGGTCTTGTACTACATATTTTGTATTTTTCCTTGGAATTTCTGTATCAAGTGGTGCCTCATCAGCTAACAGTAATCCTGGGGCTGATGAGCACAAGGGCCATTTTCTGGGACATCTATCCCGAAAACCCGGTCCTGACAACTTTGGTATCAGAGCCAGGCCGACCATTGGCTAATCCTATCTTAGCCAGGTCAAAAAGAGAACCTAGGTTAACCACACCACCAGACCTTATCCTAACCCTGGCCAAGCTTCTCGTGTAAGATAGCCACACAGTGAACCGAAACCTTTGGCAGTCGGTGCCCAACCTATCAGCCTAGCCCGTCGATCTCGCGCCAGTGACCGACACCTAAATAGTCTCCTCCGCAAGCGTGCGAAGGAAGACTCCGTCCCCTTTTCCTATAAAAATGGCGCGCTAGCCTCAACCCAGCACAACACAGCCTCTACCCACAAACCGAGCCAGAATGCCAGGACCCATTGTTCACAATGAAACCACAGCAACCAACCTTGGAGGTTTTGTGACCGTGCTAGCAAACCTCACCCGCCGTGCCTTTGCATTAGAGGAGCCCCCAGATATGTTGTGTACCAAGGATCCATGAGCGGTGAGAGCCGTCAATTCTGGGCCACTGTGCACGTCTATGGTAGGGGTCTGTCGCCAGAACGCCCCTACAGGTTCACCGGAAGGACAACTTCCTTTGAGCCGCAAGCCATCCAACTAGCTGCACGAGAAGCTATAGTTCAACTCCGGCACTTGTCGCCCAGAGTTAACTGTCGCTCATTCTACTACTACCCAACCGTGACGGGTATGGTAGGCCACCCCGGGTTGCCAACGGAGACCACGAGACAGATCCTGCATTATTGCATCTGGTGCGCTATGTAATTGCACTAGAGGAACTATTCGATCAAATCACTCTTGATCTAATTGCAGCTCGTGGAGAACTGGTTCGCCGAGCACCGGCAAGAGGAGGAGATGAGCCTGGCGCCGACAACCCAGTCGTGCTGTTCGGACAACCGATTGAGTCCTTGAGGTCTGCCACAGTGTGGGGAACCCGACTTAAGAGTCGAGATCACCGAATGCACGTGTACAGTGATCCCAGAGATCAATGCTCACTGAACACACAGAAGCTGAATAACAAGAGTCTTACATCCATACATACTGTCTTACACAAATGATGGCCATTATGGCCAAGTCTTACATAGATAAAGCCTCAAGGGCTGAATAGCAAATACTCGAATAGCGGAAGTCTTCGAAGATAAGTAGAACCCATGCCATCTGCCTTAACCCTACAGGCATTCTGACTGGGATCGCGTCCTAGTTCGCATGTTCGTCTCCATAGAATTCTTCTTCATATTTATGTTCCTCCATGCCTGGCCAATTAAATAACCAGTGGCAAGCCAATGAGTACTTTGAATGTACTCGCAAGCAACCCATGATTTGGTTCAAGATAATAATGCAATTATACAACAATGAGCAAACTAGCTACAAGCTAGTACAAATATTCTACCATCAAGTATATGCATCAATAAGTTCAAGTAACCTCGAGGACAGGTTACTAATATCAACATGAATAGGATTCAACTCAACGAGTCAAGTCACCACCTTGACTCAACATACACACACACAGGGTTTCGCAAACATTGGACGTAGCCCAAGAGCGGTTACCCAACTGTCCTTGACTGTGGACACGGCTATTCGAATAGTTTTACACTCTGCAGAGGTTGCGCACTTTACCCACAAGATCCGGGAAGCTTTCGTGTCACCCACGATCCCGCAGTACCTCAAGTACTCGGGGGAAGCACCCGGTCATCATCTTTCCCTAGACGACACTAGCATAGGGTCCACTCATTGGTACACGGCCCTCGAGTACAAACAATAGATCATGGGACTTGCCCTAATTTCAATGTCACGCATACACGAAGGGACCAATGGTGTGTCCGGTGCCCTGTAAAAACAGTCATGGTCGTCTATCCAAGCACGACCCCGTCCCGGGAAAGACCTCAAGTCTTCCCCGTCACTAGTAATGTGGGCACCATGTTAGTATCGGCCTAAGTAATCAATAATGCCCAGTCCCATAAGGGGTAGAGTGGTTGCACATGTAAGGTTGGAATAACGGTCGCAACTTAAACCAATCCGTTTGAAAAACATCACACACACTTGTCTTGGTACACCACTTCGTCATCAAGTGGTTACACAACTCATCTTTTTTCCCCGGGCTTAAGTGGCACCCGATGGGGTCTTAAAAAGAATGCAACCACGAAGGTATCATGGCACACATGCATCTCCAAGCATCACTACTAGTCATTTGCATATCATCTAAGCACGTAGCAAGATCATGAGTAAAGCATGCATCAAGTGGTGGTTCTCAACTAGGTCACCACCGTCACTTTTATCATCATGCATTCGGAAATAAATGGGTTCCGTGAACACAAGGGTATCATGGTCAAGGGGCTGCTTGCCTGGATTGGCTTGGTCTTCAAAGTCTTCAAATCCTTCCCCTCCTTCTTCAGCAACCTCGTCAAATACGGTATCTAATCGTCGCAATAAACAACGGGAAAATAAGACCACAATAAAAACAGAAAAATCAAAGTGCTCATAAAAATGTCAACTTATTTTTGTTAAATACTAGAGGGAAAACTAAGATAGCAAAAATTCTTAGTTTGAGTTTTGGAGTGGCAGAATTGGGTACATGAATATTTGAACAGAAATTTTAATGTTCAAATATGAATTTAAATTTGAACAGAACATAAATGGTCCATGGACATGTGTGAAAGTGACATCATTAAATAGGTTGGATTTTTACAAGTTTTTAGGAACTAGAATTAATTCATTTGGATATATATTTAATTATGTGGAATTATTTGAAAATCCACAGAAAAGAAAAATGAAAAAGGGCTCTGTGCCACTAGGCCAAAACGGCCACAGTGCAACGGCCCAGGGCGAAAACAGCCCACCGCACGGCGCCAGCGCGCGCCAGTGTTTTTCAAACCCGATGGGCGGGGCCCGGCGTCAGTGAGAGGAGAGAGGAGCGAGGGCGAGGGGAGGCTGACAGGCGCGGGCCGCCTGTCATCCCTAACCCTTCGGCAGAGAGCCGGCGAGCTCACCGACGACATTTCCGGGCACGGCGGGGCGAGCTAAGGGCTGGAATGGATCCAGCGGAGAGTCGCCGATCTGGTGGAGGTGCTGCGGGTCGCCGGAGGGGCCTAGTTCACCGGCGGCGAGGTCACGCAGCGGAGGAGCTTCGGGTGAATGCTGCTCCGGTCGATTCCGGCAGCTGCAGAGAGGGCAAAGAGGGGGAATCAAGTCAGGGTGATGCAGTGGTGCTAGATCGAGTGCGAGAAGATGCTAGGGTGGCTTGTACCTAGCAGGCGACGGGGAGCCACCGTGGCGGATCTCGAGCTCGATCTCGAGCTCGGGCTGGTCTGGAGTGGGGGCGAGTGGCTCTGGGGAAGATTGAGAGAGGGAGAATGCGACTGGTGAGGAGAGGAGGGGCTCGAGGGGCCTATTTATAAGCGGACGGCGAGGTGCCGTGGACCTGTGCGCCGGCGAGCCTCTTCTCGTTGCCATAGGGCACGGGAGGCGTTGGGGTAGTGTCTGCAGGGTTGTTGGACGAGGTCCAGGGAAGAGGAGAGGAAGAAAGGGAGCGGGGGAAGCTTCTGGTGCTGCGCGCATGTGAAGCTGACGACTCGAGCTCGCGGGCGGCCGGCGCACATGCGAGGACTTCCACTAGAGGGAGAAGGAGGAGGGGGACAGCACCGGGGGGGCGTTGCGGACGCCGAGGCGCATCGAACGGCGCGAGGGGGAAGCACGAGGTGGTCGGGGGCGACGGATTGGGCGAGGCTACAGTGCGGGTGCGCACTGTAGCGCGCTCTGGAGCGTGCCTTCTGTATGCCACGGCATGCCGTTGGCTAGATGGGCGCGTCCGCCGTGTCTGGGGGGTCCAGCATGGAGTAAATAATCTGGCTGTGGCCTTGGATGCCTTGGTTGTCCAGTGAGAGAGGAGGGAAGCAGACAGATGGTAAGAACTGGGCTGTCCAGCAAGGTAAATTGGGGTTTTCACCCTTCAATAATTGAACTCTGGTCATGGGGAAGTTACTAGAGGGTAGAAGGTGACTAGGTAAGGCTGTGGTAAAAAGTTGAGGCAAAAGTAAATAGTAAAAGGGGTCAGAACAAGGGTTTTGGAAAAATGGCAGAAGGTGTTTGATGATGTTTAGGGCAGGCAAATGATCTCCACTAGCCATGACACTTAACATGATTGAATGTCATATGGAAATAGTGTGTTTCACCAAATTTGGGCTTGTTTGATGAAACTTGCCAATGTAACTTTGGTGAACCCTAGAAATCAACAGAAATGGTTTCCCCATGTTTAAGTCAAGCTAATCATCTCCCCTTGATGCACCACTTGGTGTAGTGTCATCATTTGGGGTTATGATCATGCCCACAAGGTTTGAAGCCCCAGGTAAAAAGTTGGTAATGTAAAGTTGTTCAAATTTGAATTTGAACAGAAATGGTTTTGGGGTACTCTGATCAAGTTACCCTTCTCCAAGGCTTGTGCCATTTGGTCTAGATTTTTTATTAGACCATTCTAGCATGTGCACCAAGTTTGAGAGCATTTGGACAAGTTTGGCAATGTAAAGTTGCTCAAACTTCAGATATGGACAGAATGGTTTTGAGGGGTTTTGATGATGTTTTTTTGCTTCCCAAGGCATGGGGCTTGGCAAGTTCATCAAATATGTCACACATGACATGATAGAATTTCCCTGGAATTTTTAGAGAATAATTCCTTTGTAAATATTTCAAAAGCTTGAAATATCCAGAAAGGGTTTCTGAGGGATTAGCCGATTATTTTGAACATGACCAAGTGTTGAAACTCTTATATATGGACAATATATGTCCTATGAGTCTCCCTGAATTTTGGCAAATATTTTTGAAATAATTAAATAATTTATCCCTATTAAAGACCATTTCTGGCCTTAAGAAAAAGCTTTTAAATAAAATAGGAAAATAACTTTCAAAATTACACTTTTGTGGTTTCTGGGAGTCCTATATCTACTAGGTTTCAAAAATACCTTTTGAAATAATTTTCTCACCCTAAATCAAGCACTTGCAGTGCAAACCTCAATTTAGGGGTTTTTGGAATACTGATTTTTTAAAATATATTTTGGCCAAATTAATTTTATAAGAAAATACTATAATGCTATAAACACTTGGCATGATCATTGGGCAGAAGTTTTGGGTCAGGAGATGAATTCTACAAGAGGTAGTAGTTGACTTAAATGAGCACAAGAAAAACACAGGAAGAAAAACTCAACTCCAAATAAAAGCCAAAAGATGCCAAAAAAATTTGCTGGTCCAAATTTTCTTGCTTCATTGATGCAAATGACATGTTACAAAATGCAGGGTGTGACAGACCTACCCCCCTTACAAGAATCTCGTCCCCGAGATTCCTAAACTAGGTCTTAAAAGAGATCGGGATACTCAGATCTCAAATAGTCTTCACGTTCCCAGGTTTCTTCTGCTTCCGTGTGGTTGCTCCACTGGACCTTGAAGTACTTGATGGTGCGGCTTCGCGGTCGTTCTGCCTCATCCAGAACGCGAATGGGTTTCTCGCGGTAGGTCAAATCAGGCTGGAGATCAATGGCTTGGTGATCAACATCCTTGTAGAGATTAGGCTTGTTCGGAACTTGGAGACATTTCCGGAGTTGTGACATGTGGAATACGTTGTGCACATCGGATAGCTCAGGTGGTAGTTCCAACTGGTAAGCCACTTCTCCTCGTCGGTCGGTGATCTTGAAAGGGCCAATAAATCTTCGTGCAAGTTTACCCTTAATGTGGAAACGCTTGGTTCCCTTCAGAGGAGTTACTCGCAGGTACACATGGTCTCCGACACGGAAACTCATGTCTCGGCGACGAGTGTCAGCATAGCTCTTCTGCCTTGACTTGGCGGCCTTCAAACGTTCTCTGACTAGTTGGACTTGCTCTTCTGCTTCGCGGAGAATATCTGGTCCAAAGACTAGCCCTTCTCCAGTCACTGACTAGTTGAGGGGTGTGCGACATCTGCGTCCGTACAACACCTCAAATGGTGCCATCTGAAGGCTCGACTGATTACTGTTGTTATAGGAGAACTCGGCAAAAGGGAGGCAATCTCCCCACTTGGCTCCATAGGACAAAACACAGGCTCGGAGCATGTCTTCGAGTATTTGATTTACTCGCTCTGGCTGACCTCCGGTCTGTTGGTGGAAAGCTGTGCTGAAAGACAACTTGGTTCCCAAGGCTTCTTGGAATCTTTTTCAGAACCTTGAAGTAAACTGGGTGCCTCGATCTGACACAATTTCTTGTGGAACACCATGGAGGCTCACGATTCGGTTGATATAGAGAGTTGCCAACTGGTTGCATGTATAGGTAGTCTTGACAGGAATGAAATGGGCTACTTTGGTCAAATGGACGACTATGACCCAGATGGAGCATGTCCTCTATTCGACCTTGGTAATCCAGTGATGAAGTCCATTCCGAATTTATCCCACTTCCACTCAGGAACCTTGAGTGGTTGGAGCAATCCAGCGGGTCACTGATATTCAGTCTTGACCCTTTGGCACACATCACACTTTGCAACATAGGTTGCAATCTCTCTTTGATTCCGTGCCACCAGAATCTTTCCTTCAAGTCTTGATACATCTTGGTTTCTCCAGGGTGGATGGAATACGGAGTGTCGTGGGCTTCTTGCAGGATCAGGTTCTTCAGCTCCATCTTGTTTGGTACGCAGATGCGACCTTTGTACCAAACAATCCCGTGCTCGTCCTCGGAGAATCCTAGGGCCTTTCTTAGCTTCATCTTCTTCTTGATGCCTTCAATGCTTGCATGCCCACCTTGTGCCTTCTTGACTTCGTCCATCAGGGTTGGTTTGACTTCCAGATGATCCAGAAATCCAGGGGTGACCAATTCCAAACTGAATTGTTCGAGTTCCTTAAACAGGGCTGGCTGCCTCTTTTGAATAATGGCATTCAAGGAGCAAGCCTTTCTGCTTAAGGCATCGGCCACCATGTTAGCCTTCCCGGGGTGATATTGAACACTGAGGTCATAGTCTTTGATGAGTTCCAACCATCTTCGTTGCCTCATGTTCAATTCCTTTTGGGTGAATATGTACTTCAGACTTTTGTGGTCTGTGTATATCTCACACCGTTTCCCTAGGAGGTAATGCCGCCATGTCTTCAAGGCATGAACCACTGCTGCTAACTCAAGATCGTGAGTAGCGTAGTTCTCTTCATGAGGTCGTAGCTGCCTGGAGAGGTAAGCTATGACTCGGCCTTCTTGCATCAGAACGCTTCCCAATCCGGTTCGAGAGGCATCACAATATATCACGGACTCCTTGTGAATATCAGGTGTTTCCAGAACTGGGGCGATGGTCAATCTCTTCTTTAGCTCTTAGAAGCTTTCTTCGCATTTTGATGTCCACTCGAACTTCTTGTCCTTCTTGAGGAGCTGAGTCATTGGCCGGGCAATGCTAGAGAATCCTTCCACGAATTTGCGGTAATAGCCCGCAAGTCCGAGGAAGCTTCTGACTTCCTTGACGGTCGTTGGAGATTGCCATTGGGTCACAGCTTCGATCTTCGCGGGATCAACTGACAATCCTTCTTCGGTCAAGACATGACCTAAGAATCCAACTTTATGCAGCCAGAACTCACACTTGCTGAATTTGGTGTATAGTTGGTGCTCTCGAAGCTTATCTAGGACCATCCTCAAATGTTGCTCATGCTCTTCCTCCGTCTTCGAGAAGACAAAAATGTCATCGATGAAGACAATAACAAACTTGTCCAAATATTCCATGAAGACTTTATTCATGAGATACATGAAGTAAGTTGGGGCATTGGTTAACCAAAAAGACACGACCGTGCACTCATACATGCCATATCTGGTTACGAATGCCGTCTTCGGAATATCTTGGGGTCTGATCTTCAGCTGGTAGTACCCAGATCTAAGGTCGATCTTGGAGAACACCTTGGCTCCGCTGAGCTGATCAAACAGATCTTCAATCTTGGGAAGTGGATATTTTTTCTTGATTGTAACTTCATTGAGGGAACGATAGTCAATGCATAAGCGGATGGTACTGTCCCTCTTTGCCACAAATAGAACAATTGATCCCCAAGGGGAGGCACTTGGGCGGATAAATCCCTTCCTCAGCTGCTCTTCCAGATGCTTCTTCAACTCGGCTAATTCTTCCGTCCCCATTCTATAAGGCTTCTTATAGATGGGTCCTGCCCCGGGCACGAGCTCGATGATGAACTCAGTAGGGGGCATTCCCGCTAGCTCATCCGGAAAGACATCGGGATACTCACATACTACATGTACTTGCTCCAGCTCAACTTCAGACAGACAGTTGACTTGAACGGCTTGAGCGGAAGAGGAGTTGGGAGCAAACTTAACTTCGACTCCTTGGTCATTGGTCACAGTGACAGTCCGATTGGCACCGTCTAACAAGCCTTGGTGCTTGCTGAGCCAATTCATGCCTAGGATCACATCCAAGCCTTGTGATCTCAGGACGATAAGGTCTGCTAGGAAATCTACCCCGTTAATGGCAATACTGACTCCCTTACAGCCTATCTTGGCTCTCATCTCTGCATCGGGGGTTTGTACCACCATGGGGTTATTCAGGGGTGTAGGGGTCATGCCACTTTTTAATGCAAATCTTTGAGTGACAAATGAATGCGTGGGTCCAGAATCAAACAAGACAGTTGCAGGTGCTGATTTGAAAAGGAACGTACCCAGCACGACGTCCGGGTCTTCCTGGGCTTCTCCACCAGTGACGTGATTCACACGCCCCTTCCCATGGTTAGGCGGGTTGCGAGGAGCTGGGTTCCTTGGTGGCATCCCGCGGCCTTGTCCTGGGTTCTGCGCATTGGGGCGCGGGGCATTAGGCTTCTTGTTGGGGCACACCCTTGAGATGTGTCCTGACTGACCACATCCAAAGCAAGTGACTTGGTTTGGATTATTGATCTTGTTGCCACCACTGTTGTTGGGGTTGAATGCTGGTCTTGGGTTGGCATACTGCTGAGGCTGATAGTTGGTGCGAGGTGCAGGAGCTCTTGGTTGTTGATAGGTTGGCTTGACCGGGGCTGACTGCCACGGGCGAGGTTTCTGGTTGCTGGAACTTCCCTTGCTGACCATATTGCGCTTGCGAGTGTCTTCCAGAGCACGCCGCTTGTCTTCAACCATGACTGCTTTGTTCACCAGGTCAGGGAAGGTTGGACCGTTGCACATGACAAGCGAGTACTGTAGAGTTTGATTGAGGCCTTCCATGAAGCGCTCCCTTTTTGCAGCATCAGTGCTGACATCTTCAGGGGCATACCTTGACAGAACACTAAACTTCTGCATGTACTCCTTGACAGTGCCACCTCCTTGCTTCTGGGCTCGGAATTCACGCTTCTTGATAGCCATGATTCCGGAAGGAATGTGGGCTTTGCGGAATTCTGCCTTGAAGTTGTCCCAAGTGATGTCTTGCCCAGCATGCATGACCTTGAATCCATCCCACCAAGCTCTAGCAGTCCCCCCGAGGCAGTGGGCTGCATAAGCCACCTTCTCGCAGTCTTCGGTGCATCAGACTAGTTCCAGCAAGTTGTCAATGGTGCAGACCCAGTCGTCTGCATCCAGGGGTTCAGCAGTCTCGATGAAAGTTGGCGGTGCATGCTTCTTGAACTCTGCCAACGTGGAACGTCCATTGCCTTTCCCTGCCAGCTGGCGGTTGTTGGTGACAGCTTGAGCAATCAACTGAAGGGCTGCGGTGTTGGCTTCGCGTTCCTCTCGGAAAGCTTGGAGAAGCTGAGCCATGTCCATCTTCGGAGTAGGTGGTGGTGGTGGAGCTTGGTCGTTGGTTTGGTCGTGGCCGGCCTCTGATTGAGCGGATGCTCCGGCTTCAGGCTGCTGGGTAGAGGTACCAGTACGAGTTACAACAGGCCTCCTGTTGGAGCGGTAAAAGGTCTCATGATTTGGAAGAGGGAAAGCAATAAAGTTGGGTGCCTAGTAAGGGGGTGGGTGTGACACTAATCAAATCATGCAACGGCCGAAAGGGCCAAACACATTCATAAAATTCAAATGGGTGATGCAGTCGTTTACATATTCCCGGAGGGAGAATACGACGTGCATCCAAACACAACAAAAGCAAACACTAGATGGTTTCATATGAACCATACAAGGACTCGACTGCGCATAGGGGTTACACGACCTATCCTACCGTAGAGGTCACGAACTGGCATATCCGAGTTGCGAATAATGCCTAAGCGGCGGAATGCTCGGTCGCGTATTCTGGCTCTTCTGGGTCTTCCTCCTTGTCTTCATCTGTCTGGGCCCCCTTGTCACTAGAGGGTGTGGGGGAGTGGAGGATTTGGATACGACAGTGCTTTGTTGGTGGTGCAGGGAAAAGCTTGCAATATTCCCTTGCCGTCATACGGCGTCGCCGAGGTGGTTCTTCATCCTTGGAAGATACATCTCCTAAGTGCCTTCCACCTCGGTATGCGATAGCGGACTGTCCGGCAGGTGCTCCTTCCTTCTTGATCCTATCTGTCTTCTCTTGTGCTCGACGAAGAAGTGCCTTGGTCTTGTGAAGTTCTTCTCGGGGCTTCATCGATTCCGAGGACAAATCTTGTGCCAAGGTGTCGGCACATAGACTGAAGTAGGTCTAGAATCGAAGTGGGAGTCCTTCCTTCAGTGGAGGGGCTAGTGCGCTGCTTTCATCTTCACCTTCCTTCCGGTAAGGCAAGAAGCGGGTTGTCATCTTGGCTGCCATCTCCGGAAGAAGCCCGCGGAGGCGGGTTAGTGCCTTGAGTGCAGCAGCCTCGACAGCGAGAGGCAGTGTTGCCATCTGGGGTCCCTCGAAGAACCAACTTGTGGGAGGATCGTTTGCCTTCACGATCACTTCCACATGGTACACCAGCGCAGTATCGCTAACCCAATGCTCAAGGTAGGTGAGGATGGGTGCTCGGTGGAACTGGCACTCCTGGAGGCTATCCTCGAGAAGCAAGGGAAACCCAGTGGTCAGGTGCTCTTCAGGTACAGCGGCCATCTACAAAGGGTGAATAGGAGAGGTTAATAAGCTGATGATATCTCAGGTTGGTTAGGTTTAGAAAAGAAGAGAGGTTCAGAAGGTTTTTGAAAAAGGGGTCTCATCTAACTAACGCCCATGCTAACTAAGGCTTCCTACAGTCAGGATGGCTCTGATACCAGCTCTGTGGGGACCCCGACTTAAGAGTCGAGATCATCGAATGCACATGTACAGTGATCCCAGAGATCAATGCTCACTGAACACACAGAAGCTGAATAACAAGAGTCTTACATCCATACATACCGTCTTACACAAATTATGGCCATTATGGCCAAGTCTTACATAGATAAAGCCTCAAGGGCTGAATAGCAAATACTCGAATAGCGGAAGTCTTCGAAGATAAGTAGAACCCATGCCATCTGCCTTAACCCTACAGGCATTCTGACTGGGATAGCGTCCTAGTTCGCATTTTCCTCTCCATAGAATTCTTCTTCATATTCCTGTTCCTCCATGCCTGGCCAATTAAATAACCAATGGCAAGCCAATGAGTACTTTGAATGTACTCGCAAGCAACCCATGATTTGGTTCAAGATAATAATGCAATTATACAACAATGAGCAAACTAGCTACAAGCTAGTACAAATATTCTACTATCAAGTATATGCATCAATAAGTTCAAGTAACCTCGAGGATAGGTTACCGATATCAACATGAATAGGATTCAACTCAACGAGTCAAGTCACCACCTTGACTCAACATACACACACACAGGGTTTCGCAAACATTGGACGTAGCCCAAGAGCGGTTACCCAACTGTCCTTGACCGTGGACACGGCTATTCAAATAGTTTTACACTCTGTAGAGGTTGCGCACTTTACCCACAAGATCCGGGAAGCTTTCGTGTCACCCACGATCCCGCAGTACCTCAAGTACTCGGGGGAAGCACCCGGTCATCATCTTTCCCTAGACGACACTAGCATAGGGTCCACTCGTTGGTACACGGCCCTCGAGTACAAAAAATAGATCATGGGACTTGCCCTAAGTTCAATGTCACGCATACACGAAGGGACCAACGGTGTGTCCGGTGCCCCGTAAAAACTTTCATGGTCGTCTATCCAACCACGACCCCGTCCTGGGAAACACCTCAAGTCTTCCCCGTCACTAGTAATGTGGGCACCATGCTAGTATCGGCCTAAGTAATCAATAATGCCCCGTCCCATAAGGGGTACAGTGGTTGCACATGTAAGGTTGGAATAACGGTCGCAACTTAAACCAATCCGTTTGAAAGACATCACACACACTTGTCTTGGTACACCACTTCGTCATCAAGTGGTTACACAACTCATCTTTTTCCCACGGGCTTAAGTGGCACCCGATCGGGTCTTAAAAAGAATGCAACCACGAAGGTATCATGGCACACATGCATCTCTAAGCATCACTACTAGTCATTTGCATAGCATCTAAGCATGTAGCAAGATCATGAGTAAAGCATGCATCAAGTGGTGGTTCTCAACTAGGTCACCACCGTCACTTTTATCATCAAGCATTCGGAAATAAATGGGTTCCGACAACACAAGGGTATCATGGACAAGGGGCTGCTTGCCTGGATTGGCTTGGTCTTCAAAGTCTTCAAATCCTTCCCCTCCTTCTTCTTCAGCAACCTCGTCAAATATGGTATCTAATCGTCGCAATAAACAACGGGAAAATAAGACCACAATAAAAACAGAAAAATCAAAGTGCTCAGAAAAATGTCAACTTATTTTTGTTAAATACTAGAGGGAAAACTAAGATGGCAAAAATTCTCAGTTTGTGTTTTGGAGTGGCACAATGGGGTACATGAATATATGAACAGAAGTTTTAATGTTCAAATATGAATTTAAATTTGAACAGAACAGAAAAGGTCCATGGACATGTGTGAAAGTGACATCATTAAATAGGTTGGATTTTTACAAGTTTTTAGGAACTGGAATTAATTCATTTGGATATATATTTAATTTTGTGGAATTATTTGAAAATCCACAGAAAAGAAAAATGAAAAAGGCCTCTGTGCCACTGGGCCAAAACGGCCACAGTGCAACGGCCTAGGGCAAAAACAGCCCACCGCACGGCGCCAGCGTGCGCCAGGGTTTTTCAAACCTGACGGGTGGGCCCCGGCGTCAGTGAGAGGAGAGAGGAGCGAGGGCGAGGGGGGGCTGACAGGCTGGGCCCGCCTGTCATCCCTAACCCTTCGGCAGAGAGGCGGCGAGCTCACCGGCGATGTTTCCGGGCACGGCGGGGCGAGCGAAAGGTAGGAATGGATCCAGCGGAGAGTCGCCGATCTGGTGGAGGTGGTGCGGGTCGCCGGAGGGGCCTGGTTCGCCGGCGGCGATGTCACGCGGCGGAAGAGCTTCGAGTGGATGCTGCTCCGGTCGATTCCGGTAGTTGCAGAGAGGGGAAAGAGGGGGAATCGAGTCAGGGTGATGCAGTGGTGCTAGATCGAGTGCGAGAAGAGGCTGGGGTGGCCTGTACCGAGAAGGCGACGGGGAGCCGCCGTGGCGGAGCTCGAGCTCGGGCTGGTCTGGAGTGGGGGCGAGTGGCTCTTGGGAAGATCGAGAGAGGGAGAATGCGACTGTTGAGGAGAGGAGGGGCTCGGGGGGCCTATTTATAGGCGGACGGCGAGGTGCCGTGGACCTGTGCGCCGGCGAGCCTCTGCTCGTTGCCACAGGGCACGGGAGGCGCTGGGGAGTGTCTGCGAGGTTGATGGATGAGATCCGGGGCAGAGGAGAGGAAGAGAGGGAGCGGGGGAAGCTTCTGGTGCTGTGCGCGTGTGAAGCCGACGACTGGAGCTCGCGGGCGGCCGGCGCACGTGCGAGGACGTCCACTTGAGGGAGAAGGAGGAGGGGGATAGCGCCGGGGGGCGTTGCGGACGCCGAGGCGCATCGAACGGCGCGAGGGGGAAGCACGAGGTGGTCGGGGGCGACGGATTGGGCGAGGCTACAGTGCGGGTGCGCACTGTAGCGCCCTCTGGAGCATGCCTTCTGCATGCCACGGCATGCCGTTGGCTAGCTGGGCGCGTCTGTCGTGTCTGGGGGGGTCCAGCATGGAGTAAATAATCTGGCTATGGCCTTGGATGCCTTGGTTGTCCAGTGAGAGAGGAGGGAAGCAGGGAGATGGTAAAAACTGGGCTGTCCAGCAAGGTAAATTGGTGTTTTCACCCTTCAATAATTGAACTCTGGTCATGGGGAAGTTACTAGAGGTAGAAGGTGACTAGGTAAGGCTGTGGTAAAAAGTTGAGGCAAAAGTAAATAGTAAAAGGGGTCAGAACAAGGGTTTTGGTGAAAGGGCAGAAGGTGTTTGATGATGTTTAGGGCAGGCAAATGATCTCCACTAGCCATGACACTTAACAGGATTGAATGTCATATGGAAATAGGGTGTTTCAGCAAATTTGGGCTTGTTTGATGAAACTTGCCAATGTAACTTTGGTGAACCCTATAAATCAACATACATGGTTTCCCCATGTTTAAGTCAAGCTAATGATCTTCCCTTGATGCACCACTTGGTGTAGTGTCATCATTTGGGGTTATGATCATGCCCACAAGGTTTGAAGCCCCAGGTAAAAAGTTGGTAATGTAAAGTTGTTCAAATTTGAATTTGAACATAAATGGTTTTGGGGTACTCTGATCAAGTTACCCTTCTCCAAGGCTTGTGCCATTTGGTCTAGATGTCTTATTAGACCATTCTAGCATGTGCACCAAGTTTGAGAGCATTTGGACAAGTTTGGCAATGTAAAGTTGCTCAAACTTCAGATATGGACAGAATGGTTTTGAGGGGTTTTGATGATGTTTTTTTTGCTTCCCAAGGCATATGGCTTGGCAAGTTCATCAAATATGTCACACATGACATGATAGAATTTCCCTGGAATTTTTAGAGAATAATTCCTTTGTAAATATTTCAAAAGCTTGAAATATCCAGAAAGGGTTTCTGAGGGATTAGCCCATTATTTTGAACATGACCAAGTGTTGAAACTCTTATATATGGACAATATATGTCCTCTGAGTCTCCCTGAATTTTGGAAAATATTTTTGAAATAATTTAAATAATTTTTCCCTATTAAAGAACATTTCTGGCCTTAAGAAAAAGCTTTTAAATAAAATAGGAAAATAACTTTCAAAATTATACTTTTGTGGTTTCTGGGAGTCCTATATCTACTAGGTTTCAAAAATACCTTTTGAAATAATTTTCTCACCCTAAATCAAGCACTTGAAGTGCAAACCTCAATTCAGGGGTTTTTGGAATACTAATTTTTAAAAATATATTTTGGCCAAATTAATTTTATAAGAAAATACTATACTGCTATAAACACTTGGCATGATCATTGGGCAGAAGTTTTGGGTCAGGAGATGAATTCTACAAGAGGTAGTAGTTGACTTAAATGAGCACAAGAAAAACACAGGAAGAAAAACTCAACTCCAAATAAAAGCCAAAAGATGCCAAAAAAATTTGCTGGTCCAAATTTTCATGCTTCATTGATGCAAATGACATGTTACAAAATGCAGGGTGTGACACCCAGCCATCGACCAAAATGCTTTCGTGTCCCCAGAAGTGATGCGTCGCCTGTTTGGAACGCGCTCCAACGGGATTGTCGCCAACAATCCCCGCGATGGTCATGATCACTACCCCGACCCTGCTGTTATGCCCAGTATGAGATTATACCTTCCACGTGTTGAGGCACGACTTAAAGGTATAAGCTCATACTAGAATAATCTCAAGATTGGTATCTTTGCACGGCTAATGTAAAAGGGGGATGAAAACGCAAAAGAGTAGTTGGCTTACACTCGCCATGTCACACAATACATTACATAAGCAATCATCATCCAAATAACATCAGAGTCCGACTACAGACGAAGATCCAAAAGAAAGATACCATAAATAAAACAACACAAGGTCCAATCGCCCCTAGTAGGAACCACTACTGATTGTCTAAAACATCACAAACATACGGCCAAGCTCTTCATCTAACTCCCATTGAAGTTCTGATCCATCTCCTGCATTGATCTCAACGGTACCTCCATCTGGTGTTGTAGTAACTGTGAGGCACGAGGACTCAGCAAACCCATAACCATGGATATCAAGACTAGCAAAGCTTAATGGGTATGGAAAAGGGTAGTGGTGAGGTTGCAGCAGCAGCTAAGCATATGTATGGTGGCTAACTTACGAGTACAAGAATAAGATGAGCATCTACGCAAGCGATCGCAAACTAGTAATGATTGCTAAAGATCCTGAACTACCTAAGAGTCAAACATAACCCCACCGTGTTCTCTTCTCCAAGTTAAAAGAGACAGTCACGATTCACAGTTGTGTGTTTTATCTCGGATCCTCTGTCAAGTTTTCTACAACCGGACATTAACAAATTCCAATCTGCCACATAACCGCGGGCACGGCTTTCGAAAGATCATAACCCTGCAGGGGTGTCCCAACTTAGCCCATCACAAGCTCTCACGATCAGCATAAGTAATAATAATATTACCCCTTATCTTAGGGACAGCCCGATCAGACTCGGAATCCCGGTGCACAAGACATTTCGACAATGGTAAAACAAGTCCAGGAAGACCTCCCAGCGTGCCGACACCCTGATAGTAGCCGCGCGTATCTCGTCTCAGGCCACGTCCGGATGAGCAATACGTACAGCAAATGAAGACCCCAGATAACTGGGTGGCACCGCAAGTGGCTCTAGTTTGGGACCAACACCATCAGCACTGGCCCCCCCTATTATGTAGAAGAATCCTCGGGGACATGACCCCCTATGCAAACTAATTAATTAATTAAGTTGTTATTATGAGGCAAATTAAAACCAATGTTGGGCCTTGCTGGAGGAGTTTTATTCAAAGACGAACTGTCAAGGGGTCCCCATATACCCAAGCATGTAAGGAACGCAAACTCAAGGAACATAATGTCGGTTTATCGTCTCCTAAGGCGGCATGAGTGGAACAAAACACCGAGCAAAAGGCCAAGCCTTCCAGCCATTGCCAAGTATATATAATAGATATTGTGATATTCCCATCAAGTTCCAACATGGAACAATCTTCATCTTCACCTGCAACTAACAACGCTATAAGAGGGGCTGAGCAAGCGGGTAACATAGCCAAACAACTGTTTGCTGGGAAAGTGTCAAAGGTTAGAGGTTTCATGGCAACAAGGAGAGGCTGACAACAAAAGATAGGTAGCGCGACATATAACGATAGCGTCGAGACTTCTAGCATGGCAATGATAGTAAAGGTATCCAAGGGGATGGTCATCTTGCCTGGGATTCCGCGAGGAAGAAGAACAAGTCCAAGAAGGAGTCGAACAAATCCTCACAACTCCGGAACGAAACCGAAGCTAACGAGAAGAAACATACCGGAAAGAAGGAAACAACACGGTAAACACACAAGCATAAACATGGCATACAATGCACATCCAAGTATGATGCATGTCCGGTTTAAATATGCAGGGCATGGCAAAGTGCACAAACAATACTACAAGTTAAGTGAAGCTCAATATGCAACGAGTTGCATATTGATGAAGCACCACATGTTATTTATTTAGTTGACTCTCGTTTATTTACAAGACAAGGTTAAATGTTTGTTAACATGGCAAGAGGTCAAGCAAAAACAAACTACCTATTTAGTCATTTTAAATGAGGCCGGAAATAACAACTATAATTCTGGAAACTCCTGATGTGCATATTTATGAATTTGGTACTGTTCTGTCTATTACCACATTCTAAAGTTGTTAAACAGCAAAACAAAGTGCATCTTATTATTCTACATAGTTTTCCACCCCATTTACATATAAAAGTTTATTAAATTTGGAGCTACGATTATTTAGTTATGAAATAAACCATTTTAGCATGTTAATTAAGCAAACTTATGCAAACAGCAATATAATTTTTTTTAACATGAATGAAAGCGGCATATTAATAATCTACACAAAATTTTGAGCATTTTTTATATATAAAGTTTTTGCATATGATGCACGGTTTGTGAGATATTAAATGCACGAACAAGAGGGACTTTTCTGTAAAACAGTTAATCCTGGATTGAAAGGCAAAATAGCTGGACAGGAAAAAAACAACAGCTGGGCCGGAACTTACTGAACTGGGCTGGGGTGCTGCTCACCATGGGCCAAGACCCAGTCGCTGGAGAGGCTGGCCTTCGGAGGCCGGGCAGCTGGGCCTTGCGGGATGCAGGCCGGCTGGGGCGGCTTGGCTGCGCTGGATCTGGAGAGCCCTTGGCGCACAGGTCAACGAGAGAAGCGGGACTGGAGAGCGAGGGCGTGGTTGACCGAGCGCATTCCTGAAGCAGAGGCGAGGCAGGGGACTTGGTGCGTCCTCTTTACGCGATGCAGGCATGCGTCCGGAGGCGACCACAGATGAAGGTGGAAAATCCAAGGCGGGTCCGGTCAAGGACGGCGTTCATTGGCGAGGCGCCAGATCCGGCGGCTGCGAGGGAGCTGGGCGGACGGGGTCGAGCTGAGCTCGGGCCTTAGGTGTAGGAGCAGAGGAGGTCGAGGCTCCAGGGCAGGGGAACGGCAGCAGCGGCGGCTGTTACAGAGAACCAGAGAGAGACCAGGAGATGAGCAAAGGCCGTCGGAAGTTAACGAAAGAAGGAGAAGCACGGACGAGGCCGGTCCTGGAGGTCACCGTGGCGGGTTCGTCGGAGGGTGTGGCGTGCAGGGTCGGCGAGGTTGGACGTCTGCGGGGTGGCTGCGGCTCGCGAAGGAGGAGCTCGGGCTCCTGGCTTGCGGTCGACGGCGGGAGGCGGCATGTATGCAGATCAGCGACGTTTGGCTCGAATCGATAGGGAGGAGCTTGGGTTGGTGGGTGGAATAAAACGAGGAGGATTTTGAATCAGGGATGAACCCGAGGAAGACAGTAGACAGTGCGGCGGCGACTAGGGTAGGATCCCGAGAAATTAGGTGGTTTGCCTAGATTTGGTTAGGGGTGGTCTATATATAGTAGGGGTTTAAAAGAGGGCTAGATTGGACCATCAGATTTAGATCGGGCGGTCGAGAAAAATATGCTAGGGAGGCCAAATAAGAAAACGGAGATGTTTTAGGGATGTTTGGGGATGATCCGGACCCATCGGTAACGACAGAGTGTATCGGGTTCGGGCAGGTTTCGGACGCGCATGATGGGGTCTGTGCGTTGTGCAGAGATGTTAGGCGGTTGCGGACAACTGCGTGGTTGGACCGAGATGAGAGAGAAGAAGAAACCCGGCATAGGTCTCCGGAACACCGAAAACGTCCGACGTTTAAACCGGCTAGAGTGCCGCTAGAAGATTAACGGTTGGGCTATCAAACGGACTCCGAATGCGATGAAATTTGGCAGGCGTTCTACCTACACTATAATAAAACCGCACGCCAAGTTTCAACCCATTCCGAGAACATTTTCCGGCCACTTATAAAATAAATATTCGGATGTGCCGCAGGCGCGTGCGAGTGTGTCTGGACTCAAAACGGACAACGGAGAGAACTGGGGAGCCCGAACGAAAGCAAGTTTTGAAAACATGCTGATGAAATACACATGATGACAAGGCAAAGTGCAACACGCAAGCAAATGACATGGCGACGACGAATAACTGGCTGACACCTGGCGCATCGGTCTCGGGGCGTCACAACTCTCCCACACTAACAGAGGATCTCGACCCGAGATCCTGGAGATGGCGCCGGATAAAAGCAGAAGAGGAAGAGGTAAAACGAAGTTGCTTCTTTGACAAACGAGTGAAACCATGAACCTTGACGGGTTGAACGATCTTGAAAGAAAGAATACAATGGAGATGAACGAAGTTAAGAGCACTTCGGTAAAAAGGAGGAACGAGGGACACCACGATAATTTGAAGGTTGCAAAGACATGAATGAAGAGCTCGAGGGTCACGAAAAGAATTTAAAAACCACTTCAGTTAAAACGAGATAGAGAAGGAATAAGAATGAAATAATTTGGACAACACTCCGACTAAAAATGGTAGGAATTAAAATGAGCTTGAGAAGATTGGATGATCTTTGAGGAAATCAACTATACACACTGCCTCCGAAACAATGATTTCCGACAGCACTCCGGTTGAAAGAGAGTTAAAACTTGATAAGATGAGAGAACTTGAATGGATGACACGACAATGTTGTTGAATGGACGAAAAAAGAAAAGACCATGATCTTGATGTGACAAGATGATGTTTCGAAGGGAGCAATATCACAAGACCTCCGGAACAAAAGGATAGAAGCTAGATCATTACGAAAGAAAAGAATGGAGAAGAAAAATCACAACTTCTCCCACAAATGAATTAGAAAAAAAATCCTCCTTACGAAGAAGGGTTGAACGGAGTTGTTGGAAATAACAAGCTGCTTTTCTTGGACTTATGAAAACAACTCAAAATTAGCGGTGAAATTCTGCCACTAACGGAAAACATTTGATTTGATTGAGAGTTGCAAAGGGATGAAATTTTTTCTTCCACCAAGATGATAAAGAGATAACTTGGATCATTGATAAGCACCACAATAGCAACAACCTTAGAGGAAAGCTTTAGGTGAAATATAACCCAAATAACTCCAACAAACAAAATGGGAAGTTGAAAGGATCTCCTGAGAAATAAGGATGATGGTTTTAAATATTTCATTCTTGATAACTTGTGAATCATGAAACACGAAGGGTAATTGTCAAGAATGGCATAACACCGCCTTAAAAGATAAGGGAGCAAGAATTGCAGTTCAACACGCATGAAGAAGAATACTTGAGGCCCAACAAGAATCTTGAAGAAGACCTCGAGGATGAATTAAATCATGATGAACCAGCATGAAGAACTCCGGTAACAAAATGATGAGAAGTGAAGGATGAAAAGATTAAGATTTAAGCCTCACAATGATTAGATGATGCTTTGCAAAGATATAATTGAAATAACTTGGAGCTCCGGAAAACAAGATGAAAAACTTGGAACCAAGAATATGATATGATGAACAAGCTCCGGAAAAGAGATTAATCACTTCGAGGAAATAAGAATAAGATTTACTGTATGCTTATCCTTCATCAAATTAAATTGATGACAAGCAATGGATTTGGCCTACTACTTATTCTTCTTGAAAAGGATTGGAGAGAGATAAAGCCAAACTTGAGAAAAATCTTGAACGACCCACCGGTAGGATTATGAAAAGAACAAATGAATTAATACGATAACAACGGAAGAGTAATCTTGAATGAACCACCGTAAGAATAAGGAGACGAACGAAGTGGCATCAATTAAGAATAGTTGGAGGACGAAGTTGAAAACTGAGAACAAGGAAATCTCCTGAAATGATGGCCTTCGGAGGAACAATGGAAGGAATTCATGAAAAGCTTCGGATGGGTATAAAAATAAATCCTCACAATTGGAACAATAATGAGGATGGCATGAAGCTAGAACCACTAATCTTCAAGAGAACATGTCAAGATTTAAGAGAAACTCTTCTCCTGTCTTCACAATTTTTGAATGACGATGAGATACACCTTGAAGAATTTTTTATATGCTCCGAAAGAATGAAAATATAAAGGTTGAAGCAACAATGAATGAAAGCAATCTTGGAGGATACATTTGACCGATGAGAGACCCATTCTTATGTCAAACTTGAAAAGAATTTGAGAATAACTCCGGAAAATAGAAGAGTCAGGTAAGATCCTGGGAAAAGACCTATGGCTTAGGGCCCACTCAAAAGAAACACCGTTGGACTGATTACTTTAGAGATATTGCACCGGTTGAATTGATTGGCTTGGATGAGATAAAAATCTCAAAATAGCTTGAATGGATTAATAATGGAAACGCGGATCTTCTGAGATATCTTCAACACTCTGGAGCAGAATTAGAGAGAGTTGAATAATAAGAGAGACTTTGGATAATAAATTCCAATATGGGAAACAAAAAGGAAGAGATATGATCATGACCGAAGCTTGGATTTAAATTCACCGGAGAAGAATATTAGAATTAAGAATGATGAACTTGAAACTCTTGAGCATCTTCACGATAAATCACCGGATAAGAACATTGAAGGAAATGAATGAAGAAACATCACATTAATAAAAGGATACTTGATTTGAGATTTTTGGCTCCGAGAAGAAGAAGGGTGGGAGGGTGGGGAAAACAAAGGCAACTTGGGACGAATGAAATAAACACCCTTAAGAAAAGACTTAGAGTTGATCTTGCAGATGATGAAGAGATTAGATTAACTTGAAGCGAAGCACACGGGTTGAAAAGAATTAACATAATAATCTCGATGACCATGAAGGATTAGCACTCACATAGAAATATGAGAACACCGATTAAAAAAGGTATGGAATCAACATTTGACATCGAAGCAACTCGAATACCAGAATCAAAACGAAAACAACAGATAGATATGTTGCAACATAATCTTCACAATATCATCTGAATAGAGAATTGAACGAATGAATTCCATAGCTTAATGGTACAACACTTGTCGAGAAGCCACTTGGGAGAACAAAAGGTAAATAAAAAAACCAAGCAGCAGATGGAACAAATACAAGATAGAAGTTTCGTTCTACATATTCGTGGTGAAAGCTCATGGAACGTGTTACAAAAGGGTTTTGCAATCCCCGGATCAGCATAGCCAAGGACCCTTTAAGATGCAACTCCCGATCGAAACAACGCCCATAAAACCACTTCACCCAATGTAGAACGCCGAACTCCATATCATGCATTCGTTGGAAGAATGCCTACGAACTACTAGAAGAACCCACCTATTAATTTCCGAAAGTTTCCAGTTATGCAATAGGGTGTTGGGGATACAGGGGAAGCACCGCGCACTCAACTCTAATCCTACATCCAGCTGTATCCATCCTTCAAGACATAACTAGTTATTTCCGGAAACCGTTTACCTCGGACCTTCGAAACGCATCTGCTATACAAGCTATGGCAATACTCCCGAACTACCTCCCCAGTACTGGGTGATGTCGGGGTTATCTTGCCACCAACCGCATAGAAGAGTTTTCAATGTCGGCCGTCTTAAGTATTCTAGAACCGCTGCGATAGATTTGTGACGACAACACCTCGGAGCTCAACTCCCCAGGACACTGCCACAACCCCTAAATGACAGGAGGCATCGAGAACAATGTTCTCGTCACAAAGACATCGGAACAATCCAAACAATACTCGCGTGATCCTAAAAAAACTTTAGTGAATTTTTGAGAGTAGAAGAGATAGAGCAATCGTCACGAGTCCTCACCAGAGTGATAAAGGGATGAGGAGTAAAAAGAAATCCTACTCTCTGATATATATATAGGACTCAAAACATTTTCATGTGTGTGCCTAGACTCAACTGTCAACGATTCGATCAATCAGTGGGGGCTCCTAGGTCGGAGAAGGCTCTGATTACCAACTTGTTAGGCCCAGTATGAGATTATACCTCCCACATGTCGAGGCACGACTTAAAGGTATAAGCTCATACTAGAATGATCTCAAGTATGGTATCTTTGCACGACTCATGTAAAAGGGGGATGAAAATGCAAAAGAGTAGTTGGCTTACACTCGCCACGACACACAATACATTACATAAGCAATCATCATCCAAATAACATCAGAGTCCGACTACGGACGAAGATCCAAAAGAAAGATACCATAAATAAAACAACACAAGGTTCGATCGCCCCTAGTAGGAACCACTACTGATCGTCGAAAACGTCACAAACATACGGCCAAGCTCTTCATCGAACTCCCATTGAAGTTCTGATCCATTTCCTGCATTGATCTCAGCGGTACCTGCATCTGGTGTTGTAGTACCTGTGAGCCACGAGGACTCAGCAATCCCATAACCATGGGTATCAAGACTAGCAAAGCTTAATGGGTATGGAAAAGGGTAGTGGTGAGGTTGCAGCAGCGGCTAAGCATATGTATGGTGGCTAACTTACGAGTACAAGAATAAGATGAGCATCTACGCAAGCGGTCGCAAACTAGTAATGATCGCTAAAGATCCTGAACTACCTACGAGTCAAACATAACCCCACCGTGTTCTCTTCTCCAAGTGAAAAGAGACAGTCACGGTTACTCACACAGTTGTGTGTTTTATCTCGGATCCTCTATCAAGTTTTCTACAAACGTACATTAACAAATTCAATCTGCCACATAACCGCGGGCACGGCTTTCGTAAGATCATAACCCTGCAGGGGTGTCCCAACTTAGCCCATCAAAAGCTCTCACGATCAGCAGAAGTTATAATAATATTACCCCTTATCTTAGGGACAGCCCGATCAAACTCGGAATCCCGGTGCACAAGTCATTTTGACAATGGTAAAACAAGTCCAGCAAGACCTCCCGGCGTGCCGACACCCTGATAGTAGCCGCGCGTATCTCGTCTCAGGCCACGTCCGGATGAGCAATACGTACAACAACCGAAGACCCTAGATAACTGGGTGGCACCGCAAGTGGCTCTAGTTTGGGACCAACACCATCAACACTGGCCCCCCCTGTTATGTAGAAGAATCCTCGGGGACATGACCCCCTATGCAAATTAATTAATTAATTAAGTTGTTATTATGAGGCAAATTAAAACCAATGTTGGACCTTGCTGGAGGAGTTTTATTCAAAGACGAACTGTCAAGGTGTCCCCATATACCCAACCGTGTAAGGAACGCAAACTCAAGGAACATAATGCCGGTTTATCGGCTCCTAAGGCGGCATGAGTGGAACAAAACACCGAGCAAAAGGCCAAGCCTTCCACCCATTGCCAAGTATATAGGTGTGTTAATAATTATAATAGATATTGTGATATTCCCAAAGCATCAAGTTCCAACATGGAACAATCTTCATCTTCACCTGCAACTAACAACGCTATAAGAGGGGCTGAGCAAGCGGGTAACATAGCCAAACAACGGTTTGCTGGGACAGTGTAAAAGGTTAGAGGTTTCATGGCAACAAGGAGAGGCTCACAACAAAAGATAGGTAGCGCAACATATAACGATAGCATCGACACTTCTAGCATGGCAATGATAGTAAAGGTATCCAAGGGGATGGTCATCTTGCCTGGGATTCCGCGAGGAAGAAGAACAAGTCCAAGAAGTAGTCGAACAAATCCTCACAACTCCGGAACGAAACCGAAGCTAACGAGAAGAAGCATATCGGAAAGAAGCAAACAACACAGTAAACACACAAACATAAACATGGCATACAATGCACATCCAAGTATGATGCATTTCCGGTTTAAATATGCATGGCATGGCAAAGTGCACAGACAATACTACAAGTTAAGTGAAGCTCAATATGCAACGAGTTGCATATTGACGAAGCACCACATGGTAGTTATTTAGTTGACTCTCGTTTATTTACAAGACAAGGTTAAATGTTTGTTAAAATGGCAAGAGGTGAAGCAAAAACAAACTACCTACTTAGTCATTTCAAATGAGGCTGGAAATAACAACAACAATTCCGGAAACTCCTCATGTGCATATTTATGAATTTGGTACTGTTCTGTCTATTACCACATTTTAAAGTTTTTAAACAGCAAAACAAAGTGAATCATGTTATTCTACACAGTTTTCCACCCCATTTACATATAAAGTTTATTAAATTTGGAGCTACGGTTATTTAGTTATGAAATAAACCATTTTAGCATGTTATTTAAGCAAACTTATGCAAACAGCAATATATTTTTTTTAGCATGAATGAAAGTGGCATGTTAATAATCTACACAAAATTCTGAGCATTTTTCATATATAAAGTTTTTGCATATGATGCATGGTTTGTGAGATATTAAATGCCTGAACAAGAGGGACTTTTCTGTAAAACAGTTAATCCTGGATTGAAAGGCAAAATAGCTGGACAGGAAAAAAACAACAGCTGGGCCGGAACCGACTGAACTGGGTTGGGGTGCTGCTCACCATGGGCCAAGGCCCGGTTGCTGGAGAGGCTCAGCTTCGGAGGCCGGGCAGCTGGGCCTTGCGGGATGCAGGCCGGCTGGGGCGGCTTGGCTGCGCTGGATCTGGAGAGGCCTTGGCGCACGGGTCAATGGGAGAAGCGGGACTGGACAGCGAGGGCGTGGTTGACCGAGCGCATGCCTAAAGCAGAGGCGAGGCAGGGGACTTGCTGCGTCGTCTTCATGCAATGCAGGCATGCGTCCGGAGGCGACCACGGACGAAGGTGGAAGATCCAAGGCGGGTCCGGTCAAGGACGGCGTTCATCGGCGAGGCGCCATATCCGGCGGCTGCGGGGGAGCTGGGCGGACGGGGTCGAGTTGAGCTCGGGCCTCAGGTGTAGGAGCAGAGGAGGCCGAGGCAGCAGGGCAGGGGAACGGCAGCAGCAGCGGCTGTTACAGAGAACCAGAGAGAGACCAGGAGATGAGCAGAGGCCGGCGGAAGTTAATGAAAGAAGGAGAAGCACGGCTGAGGCCGGTCCTGGAGGTCACCGTGGCGGGGTCGCCGGAGGGTGTGGTGTGCAGGGTCGGCGAGGTTGGACGGCTGTGGGGTGGCGACGGCTCGCGAAGGAGGAGCTCGGGCTCCTGGCTTGCGGTCGACGGCGGGAGGCGGCATGGATGCAGATTAGCGTCGTCTGGCTCGAATCGATGGGGAGGAGCTCGGGTTGGTGGGTGGAAAAAACGTGGAGGATTTTGAATCAGGGATGAACCCGAGGAAGACAGTAGACAGTGCGGTGGCGGCTAGGGTAGGATCCCTAGAAATTAGGTGGTTTGCCTAGATCTGGTTAGGGGTGGTCTATATATAGTAGGGGTTTAAAAGAGGGCTAGATCGGACCATCAGATTTAGATCGGGCGGTCAAGAAAAATATGCTAGGGATGCCAAATAAGAAAACAGAGATGTTTTAGGGATGCTTGGGGATGATCCGGACCCATTGGTAATGACAGAGTGGATCGGGTTCGGGCAGGTTTGGAACGCGCATGATGGGGTCTGTGCGTTGTGCAGAGATGTTAGGCTGTCGCGGACAACTGCGTGGTTGGACCGAGAAGAGAGAGAAGAAGCAACCCGGCATAGGTCTCCGGAACACCGAAAACGTCCGATGTTTAAACCGGCTATAGTGCCGCTATGAGTTTAATGGTTGGGCTATCAAACAGACTCCGAATGGGATGAAATTTTGCAGGCGGTCTACCTACACTATGATAAGACCGCACGCCAAGTTTCAACCCATTCCGAGAACATTTTCCGACCACTTATAAAATAAATATTCGGATGTGCCGCGGGCGCGTGCAAGTGTTTCTGGACTCAGAACGGACAACAGAGAGAACTGGGGAGCCTGAACGAATGCAAGTGAACATGCTGATGAAATGCACATGATGACAAGGCAAAGTGCAACATGCAAGCAAATGACATGGCAACAACAACGAATAACTGGCTGACACCTGGCGCATCGGTCTCGGGGCGTCACACGTGCAGTCCCTCAACCCCCTCCAGTTAACCCTGACAGTGAAGCCCTTGGAGAAGCCTCGGCATCCAGAAGGCAAGGCCGTTTAGATATAAATGAGGTGGATTAAATCACTCGAGTAGTACCGAGCCTTTTTATGTCCACACCCTGTTGTTGTATTGCCATATGTAAATACTGTTTGCTTGTGCGTCCTTATCTTTATAGTAGCCATGCATGAATATGTCAGGTGTACGAATGCATTTTTAATTCCGGGCGTAACTTCCAAAGAACCACACTGACGACTCCTACAGTAAATACGTAACTTTTGCGAGACGTGTGTACCTATAGCTTTGACCCTGACCCCATAAGACAGAACCGACAAAATAGCTGTCCCCCCACCGTGATTTAATAACCCAGCCCAATTGCTATATAAAAGGCCACCGCGTGACCTTGCCAAGAATCCCTCACCTTGTGCACCACAATCACAGCCATTTCTTTTGCCATGCCGATCCCTAGTATTTATCTAAATACTCCAGATGCCACCCCAGGTAGTTTCGTTAAGATATTGTGGGATTTTACCTGCAGTACCATGAGTGCTACCCGTCCACCCCAGTACGAGTTACTCAAATCGAGGATCACACCATCCACCTCGAAATACTGGGCAGTAGTGCATATCCCTCCCGCAAATCCAAACCAAGACCCAACGGAAGTCTCCTTCGTGGGGAAATCTATGCCAACCCCACTGATGGCCATAGAAGCTTCTACGTATGAAGCGCTTACTCGCCTTCGTTTCGCCGTGCCCTATGCCAGCGAACGGGGGTATTACTACTTTCCGAGCCGTGCAGCACCCGGAGAAGTAGCATCTTTTCCTGGTGGACGAATTGAGGAAGACCCAGTACTGGGCAACCTTACACAGTATGTCATCGCACAAGAACGTTTGACCCATTGAGTAATGGGTTATCTCCAGAGCCTCGCCGATTTAAATCCTTGGATCGCCATCGGCAGACCACTGAGGCCCGGAGAGGAAAAGCGCATTCATCGACTGGTCAATCCGCTTCCTCCGATAGAAGAGGAGTGCCCCCCTGTACCAGAGACGTTTTCTCAGGACCCTGTCCATTTACCATTTTCTTTTTAGACTCCACTGCTACATTGGTTGTCCCAACGTTTATTTATGAGTTGCCACTTGTGTGTGTTATCCTAAATTTGTGTACCAAATTAATTATTTAATTTCAGTTAATGGGAGTAGTTTTTATTGCTGATAATTTTTGATTTGACTAATTTTCGCTCTCGGTAAAACCTGGAGTGAGATATTGTTTTCCCTGAGTTGTTGCAACATATATCTCTGCGTGCCATAGATTTTTCGCGCATCACCGCAACAACAGACTCACAACCCCCAACCACTCAACCCAGTACACTAACTGCAAATCCACGTACACTTGTTACATCTAACTGTTTACCTCTCTAACGCACCACAGTCTCTTGAGGAGAAATTTGTGGGAGTTTATTCAGGCACAAGTTGCCTTCCGCACACTGACAACTGTTAACACCTGATACCCGCGCCTAATCCTTGTGATCGCCACCGCCGCGAAGAGCAAGCACTCGAGCAGCAGCATCAAGATGATCGTCAAGGATCATCGCGCACAAAAGCACGGACAACCCCAGCAATGCCGCCAACCCTCCGCACACTAGGATCATGCACCAGTCCGGCATTGCCTCCGCCATTAGAGCCTCGCCGAGCTCCTGCAAACAAAAATGAAGGAGATGGAAGGAGAAGAAGAAGCGAGGCCAGGTGTGAGGAAGAAGGAGGAGCACCTCGGTCATTTTATAGCTCGAGATCGGTGTACGGTGGGCGACGTCCACCAGCGCCGCTCGTCGCTCGATCGCCGGTGTTCGGAGGCGAATCCGCGAGTAGTGCCGACAGCGCACTCGCCCGCGAGGTGAGTGCACGCTGCACCGGCAGCTAGCACGCCGCGCACTACCGCAGTACGGCCTAGATGCCCTACGCGCTAGACGTCACCGGTGGAAAAAGCGCGGGAAAGCGCGCGAGAGAGAGGGATGAGAGAGAGCCAGAGGTAGAAGAAGAGACTGACAGTGGGCCCCGGGCCCACCTGTCAACCAGAGAGAGCACTGTGCTCTCGGGTACGACCAACGTATTTTAGAATTTAGAAAATTTCTAAATTCACTATAGCCAAGAGTAGAAATATCTCGTTTTCCCCGACCGTAGATTTTTCCACGCAGCACCAGTATTTCACACTGCAGTTTACACCACTTATTGCCCATTCACTGTAGCCGCATTATATTGCATGAATAGATGGTTATTTTTGGTGATATCACTTTGTGACAGTAGAAGTAATTCTTTCCATTACACTTTTTAGCAAATCTCGAGGACGAGATTTTTTTCTTAAGGGGGGTAGTGTTGTAACACCCCAAAAACTTTGACCTTGATTTTTAAATCAAATTTTTGCCAGGATATTAAACCCTTCTTTTTCTGGATTTTCTTTGGTTTCAGAACCACTCTCTCTTTTGAATTTATGAAATTTTCATCCCAAGTGAAAAAATTTCTAATATATTATTTGGCTTGTTTACCCTCTCAAGAAAAACCATTCTATTATCAGTGGATTTATTTGCATAATTATTTTCTCCCTGAGCTTTATTCCTCAAGTGAATTTTCATTGGCTTTAAAGCTCTATTTGCACTACAACCCTTTTATAAATTATTTTAAAAATTCCACCAAAATTTGTTGATGTCATGTGAAGTCACTACATCACTTTTATGCAAAAACCCATTGATGTCCTTTGGAAAAATTGATTAAAACATCCTCTTTTGCTCACTGGTCCAGATTGGCATTTTCTACTGCAGCCATGTATTAACTTGCTCTTTTAACCATGAGCTTTTTCCTACTTGTAGTCCTCCCTACAAAACCCTTAAGTCCAGGAGATTGGACCAATTGGAGCATTTTTAGTCCATGCAATAATGCCTTTTAGTTTCTGTCCATAATTGATTTTCTCAAGAGCTTACACTTGCAAGTTTCTAGTTTTGCCCAACTAACCCTGTCACCATCTTCTACACCTAGAGAGACTATGATCTGGAGACTTTGGCCAGCAGAAGAGATGCCTAGATAACTCTGGCATTTCATCAAGCAAGTTAGGAGCATGGCCAGTTTTGGCATGCTTTTAGACTTACATTAGGGAGTGCCTCTAATGGCCTAACCAGCATGTCTCATGGCACTAACTTAGTCTATAACCCCACCCTGCAAAACCTCTTGTGGATTGGAGCCCCCAGGCGAGCATTGGCAATCTGTCGAGCACCTGGTGTGCGTGCTCTGGGCGCGCCCAGAGCGCGCGTTTTGCACGCGCGCGCACCGAGTCGACGCGTCTTGCCCCCTGGCCTTCACTCGCCCGCAGGGCCACGCCTCGCTCCCGTCCACTCACCAGAACCCTACAAGCCGCTCTAGCGCCCTACAGCGCCGCCGTTAGAGCCCCTTGGCAGTACGTCGACGTCCACAGCAGGCGCCTGCCATGCACGGCGCCGCCCGAGCCACATCCGCGCGCCAGCTGCCCCTAGAACAGCTCGAGCTCATCCACTCGACCTGCCGAACCCCGCCAGCCATCTCCACGCACCCCCTTGGCTACAGAACGACGGTTCGTCGAGCTTATCTTCGGCCGCCGCGGAACCGACCTGGAGACACTATAAATGGAGACCCCGAGCCCATCTCAACCCTCAGGCAACCTCACCCTATCCCCCTAGTGCTCCCACAGCTAGCAATCGGCAGAGGGAGGCCGTCATCCCCATCTCCGGCCAGCTCGGCCACTACCAAACTCTTGTCCCGTTCATCACCAGCAAAGCCTCCCCAACCCATTCAGTGGCACCCCGCTTCCCCTCGATCTTGCGGAGCCACCCCAACTCTCAAACTTGATCGGGAGCCACCATAGCTCGGGGCCCCAATTCTCCCGTAGCCACCGTCCACCGCGGAGCTCGCCGCCGACGACTCCCTTTGTCCCCGCCAGCCTGTCGACCACCGAGAGAACCGTCCTGGTCCAATGGATCCATCCCCGCCCTCAGAATGCCGTGGGGAGCCGCCAATCGCCGGCGTTGATCGCCGGAGCTCCGCCTCTGCTCAGACAGAGGAGGAAGAAGACGCGGGCGACTGGTCAAACCTGACAGTGGGCCCAAGAGACCCACTGTCAGCGACCCAGCCCCGCCAAGGCGTGTTTTAAGTGGAAGCGCAGTCCACCGAATGCGCTTTCACTAGAGGAATACATAAGCGCTGCCGAACCATTTTCTTTTTCTGTTAAAAAAACAGATTTGACTAAACTTTGACTAGCTGTAACTTTTTAAATATAAGTCCAATTGAGTTGATTCTTTTTCTGTTGCTTCTCAAATTCTGTCTAGTTTATTTTCATATTTATTTCAAAATTTTCCAAACAACTTTTTTGTGCAGTTTTGAAACTATGTGTTAATTCAAATTTTCTTAAATAGGATTTTTGAAGAAGGGAGAAACTTTCTATAGTTTTGGAATGCACCCTGCCTCTCCACTACTTGAAGGCAAGCATTCTGAACCCTGGCCCAATAAGTGTGGTGTGTTGTTTGGTACGATTACAACACCACCTTGACATGGATGCATTCATTTTCCTATGTGATGATTTGATCATACCCACGAGTGTATGATGTAGACTCCTTGCTGTTGAAAATTAATATGCTTCTGATGGAAATCCCCCTCGTATGCCTTTCATGCCTACCGAAAGAAAGTCGGGAAAGCCGATGTCTTGTGTAGATGCGCGTCTGTCCGTAGTCCCTCATTGAGACGGTGGTGTCATGTATGGCATGGTGAGGTATGATGAGTGGTGGTTCCGTCTGTTGAAGTGGAACATATTGGTTATGCTAATCATACAAGTAATGCTTTGACCTCCTGAGTCGACCATAGATCGAGTCTTGTTCCAGTAACCCCCATGATTGTGTCATACTACCGCTTGTCCCTGCCATGGGTAGGGTACGGTTCAGTAAGCTGTCAACCCCTTTCTAGCACACACCGTACAGAGAGGCCATGGTGGAAGATACCAGCTACATCCGGTAGGCATGCCACCTGGTCCGGGTGCATGGGTGTTTCGGTTGAAGTCGAAGGGGGTAGCTTCCCCAGTTTGCGCGCGTTATAAATTTTGCGATCCCATGCTAGTCGAGGTTGTAGCCTCCCCACCTAGAGTTTCGCTTAACGGGTGTCGTGGGTGATTCCAGACACCGGTAAGTTAGGCTGGTGTGTGTGGTCAGGTATGTTTTCAAATTAAAAGACCGTAGACGGAATTAGTCCTGATGGACTAAAGGAATCCGTTACTCGTGGGTAAAGAGTACACCCTCTGCAGAGATTGAATCTATTCAAATAGCCGAGTCCATAGGTTAGAACTACAGCCTGGGATGGGTCAAGTCTCGATCTTAGTGTCTGTCTTCGGAGGAAGGATTACCAACCAAAACATGGATCATGACTTGTGAACTATGATGACTATTACTATTATTATTGTTATGGACTAACCTTTGATATTATTTGAGTTATTGAGTATCCCTGGGATGGTTCTACCTCCTGGATATTTATTATCATCTCTTTTCCTTATAAGCTCTTTATGTGGTGTCGCTCGGACGCCCGACTATGGCATGCTTATCTTTTCTTTTATTTATAAGCCCTTTATGTGGTGTCGCTCAGATGCCCGACTATGGCATGCTTATCTTTTCTTTTATTTATAAGCCCTTTATGTGGTGTCGCTCAGACGCCCGACTGTGGCATGCTTACCATTTCTTTTATTTATAAGCCCTTTAGGTGGTGTCGCTCAGACGCCCGACTGAGGCATGCTTGTTATTTATTTTCCTTATAAGCCCTTTACGTGGTGTCGCTCAGACGCCCGACTGAGGCATGCTTGTTATCTATTTCCATTATAAGCCCTTTATGAGGTGTCGCTGAGACGCCCGACTGTGGCATACTTTATTTTAATTTTCTCCCTGATTTCATATTCATATTTTATTTGGACAACCTGCTTGCATCGTGGGTTATCATTTCATAACTGACATTGTGATCATCGAATGATTCCGAGCATGCTTACTTTTGTTATATTGTACCTGTGTTCTCAACGTTTGCGAGTACATTCAAAGTACTCACTGGCTTGTCCCTGGGTATTGTCTTGGCCAGATTCCTTGCATGGAGAGGAGCGTTGCGACGACCGCCCAGGAGCCTACGCAATGGTTAGAGCAGCCTCGTGAAGATAGGAGTTAACCTGGTCAGCTGTTCCCGTGGGTAATGGAGTCCCACAGACACTGGTGCACTACAAACCACTTCCGCCATCAGCCACTAGAAACCTTGTGTTGTACTCTCAGGCCAGAATGGTCTTGTACTACATATTTTGTATTTTTGCTTGGAATTTCTGTATCAAGTGGTGCCTCATCAGCTAACAGTAATCCTAGGGCTGATGAGCACAAGGGCCATTTTCTGGGACATTTATCCCGAAAACCCGGTACTGAAAGGAACCACCACGTGGTGCATACCCCTACTCATAACTTTACCTTGTGCATAGATGCAATGTCAAAAGATTAGTTGTTGATACATGATGTTGCATATGTACCATGAACCCTTTGTGGTTGCATTCTTTCCAAAACCCCATCGGGTGCCCCTAATGCCCGAGGGTGATGTTGAGTTAAGGCCACCACTTGAGGAAGAAGTGGTGTACCAAAGAGAGTTCCCGTGTGTGGGTAAAATAATGGATTAGATTTATGTGTGATTACCGTCCGAACCAAACATGTGCAACCACTCTAGCCCTTATTGGACGGTGCATTATTGATTTCTTAGGCTGATACTAGCATTGTGCCCACATCACTAGTGACGGGGGAGACTTGAGGTCACTCCCGGGACGGGGTCGTACTTGGATAGGCGACCATGACTGTTTTTACAGGGCACCGGATACACCGTTGGTCCCTTCGTGTATGCGTGACAATGTGAAAGGGCAGAGTCCCACAATCTTTTATTTGTAGACGAGGGCTATTGATGACCCACAACCGTAAGGGATCTATTGCAGCGTTTTCGATAAGTAAGAGTGTCGAGCCCAACGAGGAGCAGAAGGTATTGATAAGTGATTCTGAGCAAGGAATAACTGCAAGCACTGAAAGATAACTTTTTAGGGGTTTTCTTGATATAAGCAACAGGAAAGTAAAAGCGAGCAAAGTAAAAGGCACTAGAGAGTAACAAGTGGCCCAATCCTTTCTGAGCAAAGGAGAGGCCTAGCAACTGAACTTATAAAGGCTAAAGTGTTCTTGAGGACACACGGGAGAGGTAGTCATGTGCTTTCGCCATATTTCGTATCGGTACTATGTGATGTGTTGATAAGTGTTGAGTGGGTCGATCTATGCTAGTACACCCCCTAGACTAAGATGAGTGCACTCTTATGATTAAACACCTTGCAAGCATCCGCAAATACAAGATAGTATTTAAGGCAAAAGCCTAACCATAGCAATACGATCGATGATCCATTGTTCCCTTGTGCAAAAGCGTTCGAACTTGGGTTCAGGTTTCTGTCACTCCGGCAACCCACCGTAAGCATTCTTTGTACACAATGTTTTCCCCTAGGTCCTTAATAAGGCGAAGTGTTGAGTGTTCGACTCACACAACACCACTAGGAAAATAACAACACAACTTAAGTATCAAACAACACATATTACTTCAACATCATATGACTACTAACAACAAGACTTCTCCCATGTCCTCAAGAACTAAAGTAACTACTCACAAGACATAAAAGAGATCATGATCAGTGGAGATAGATGGATGATAAACAATCTGGACACAATGATATTTCTCCAACAAAACTCAATAGCATTCACCACAAAGTCGTAATCAACACCGATAGAGTAGAGAGGATAGATATGGAAGGTATTGGTTTAAGGGTATGGATGCACAAGCAGAATTCCGCTTAGTACAGAGTTTAGGCTAGCAAAGGCTTTGAGAGAACAGACAATTGATGATGACTAAGATGCAAAGCAATATAAAGCATAAACATTAAAATAAGCATAACACATCAAGTTGTCTTCCTTGTCAGCATAACACTTCAAGCATAATAACATAAAGGTTTTGGCTATGTCGCTACTTTAAGAAAATCATGCTTGTTGTTATGACCAAAGCTATGTTTGCCAAGATTAAATAAAGTTTTCAAAGCCATACCTGATATAAGGTCAATACTCCCCATAAGAATCATCATATAAGGTCGATTGCGTGAAGAGAATACCGAGTGCAGCAAAGGAACCAATAGACTTCTCATTAATATTCCATCATGGACGACTCCATACTCACGGATACAATCTCTCCACAGAAGGAGTGATAGACCTCAATGCACACACCTATTTCATATAATAACCTCCCTAGACATGATACGACTCTACTTGACTCTAAAAGACAAAAGATAAAGATAAAGATACCGGGCACTCCCCCAAGCTTGGAACAAGCCAAGGGGATGCCATTACCCAAGGAGATTTCACTCCTCATTCTTGATGACATTGATCACGTAGTCCTCGGCGAAGCGCTTCCATGGAAGGGGTTCTCCAGTCTCATATGAGAAGTTTGTCTCCTGAATCCGGCATGATGTCCTCCATAGGGACAAGTAAAAGTGGTCTTTCAAGCATTTGGTCGATGAACGGCAACGGGTAGTGATCCTTCCTGGTTGCCTTGTTCAGCTTCCTGTAATCAATACACATTCTATATCCAATAATAATTCTCTGAGGTATTAGTTCATTCTTATCATTAGGAACCATAGTTGTACCTCCTTTCTTAGGAACACAATGTACCGGGCTTACCCACTTACTATCAGCTATAGGGTAGATAATACCTGCAGCTAGAAGCTTGAGAATCTCAGTTCTTACAACATCCATCATCTTCGGGTTCAACCGTCGTTGATGATCAACAACTGGTTTAGCATCGGGCTCAAGGTTGATAGTATGTTGACAGATAGATGGACTAATCCCCTTAAGGTCATCAAGGGTATAGCCAATTGCACCTCGGTGTTTACGAAGTACTTCCAATAGTCGCTCTTCTTCATATCCTGAAAGGTTAGAGTTGATAATAACAGGATATACTTTCTTTTCATCTAAATAAGCATACTTGAGCGTATCGGGAAGAGGTTTAAGATCGAACACCGGGTCTTCTTTTGGTTTTGATAAAATTCCCAAAGGTTCAACCGGAAGGTTGTGCTTCAGGATAGCAGGTTGTCTCAAGAATATTTCATCTAGTTCATTTCTTTCCTGCATATGCAAATCATTCTCGTGGTCATCCATATATTGCTGCAAAGGATCATTAGGGGGAATAGCAATAGAAGCAATACTTTCAATAATTTTATCATCACTAGGTAAATCGGTACCACGAGGCTGCTTAGAGAACTTAGAAAAGTTAAATTCATATGGCTCACCATTGAATTCAACAGAAACTTTACCTTTCTTGCAATCTATTATAGCTCCACAAGTTCTGAGAAAAGGTCTACCAAAAATAATAGGACAAAAATTGTCCCTCACTGAACCAAGTACTAGAAAGTTGGTAGGGTATTTTACCTTTCCACATAGGACTTCAACGTCTCTCACAATTCCGATAGGAGAGATAGTTGCTCTGTTTGCAAGATGAATGGTAACATCAACTTCTTCAAGTTCACAAGGTGAAATCTCACCGATGATCTCTTGATAAAGTGAATAGGGGATAGCACTAGCACTCGATCCCAAATCGCATAGCCCATAATAATTGTGATCTCCTATTTTAACAGATACTACTTGAGTACCTGAAATTGGGCCTTTATTCTTGGCTGTGACAAGGTTAGTGGAAACAACACAAAAATTTACATTGGAATCCAAAACGTCATTAGTAACAAGGTCTTTAACCAATGCAACTTGAGGATCGACCTTGATTTGGTCCTCAGGCTCATCAATTCTTCTCTCACTTTTATTTATTATGCCTGTCACAAGAGAGTGCTCCCTTATCCTTGCGGGAAAAGGAGGCTTTTCATATATAACTGCAGGCAAAATAGGGTCAGCAACATGAATATCAACAGGTAACTCTTTGAAAGGTTCATGATGCTGATCTCTCTTCTTTTTAAAAGAATCAACGTGAGAGGCAAAATCCTTACAGAAATCAATCATTAGATGGGAATCAAGACCAATCTTAGAGCAAAAGGTATTGAAGTAATCAGTTTTCACATAGCTCTCAATATAATCATGCTCATAATTTATAGCGGGTTCAATACCTTTATCGATTTCCCAATCTTTGGTATTCCTCTGGATCCTTTCAATGTGATCCCACCTTTCTTCAACGCTCTTTGTCTGAAATACCCCACTAGAGGAGGCATCCAGCATCTCCTTATCCTGACGAGAAAGCCTGGCATAAAAATTTGTAAGTATAATTTTCTTGGGGAGCTCATGAATAGGACATTTGAGCATTAGGGACTTCAATCTCCCCCAAGTTTGAGCAATGCTTTCTCCGTCACGAGACCTAAAGTTATAGATATAGTTCCTGTCTCGATGAATTTCATGAAGAGGATAAAACTTGGTATAAAAGAGAGACATAAGCTCTTGCCAATCAAGCAAGTGTGAGTTATCGAGAAGCTTATACCAATCTGAAGCTTTATCTATAAGCGATACAGAGAACAATTTCCTCATGACAAACTCCATTGATACACCTGCAAGCTTAAATAATGAACATAGTTGTGACATATATAGCAAGTGTTCACCGGGATGTCTGTCTCCTACATAACGATTAGCCAAAACATAATCGATAATACCAGCTGGTATTTTATAGGGCACAATTTCAGTAGGGGGAGGAGCAACCACCACAGATGTGGGGCGTCTTCCCACAAGCAACGATCCAATAGCAAGGTTGTCCATAAGGACAAAGAGCAGCAACAGCAAAATAAAAACAGAAATATAAAAACTTCCTTACCAGCTTCACTTACCAATACCGCTACACTCCCCGGCAACGGCGCCAGAAAACGGTACTTGATGACCCACAACCGTAAGGGATCTATTGCAGCGTTTTCGATAAGTAAGAGTGTCGAACCCAACGAGGAGCAGAAGGTATTGATAAGTGATTCTGAGCAAGGAATAACTTCAAACACTGAAAGATAACTTTTTAGGGGTTTTCTTGATATAAGCAACAGGAAAGTAAAAGCGAGCAAAGTAAAAGGCACTGGATAGTAACAAGTGGCCCAATCCTTTCTGAGCAAAGGAGAGGCCTAGCAACTGAACTTATAAAGGCTAAAGTGTTCTTGAGGACACACGGGAGAGGTAGTCATGTGCTTTCGCCATATTCCGTATCGGTACTATGTGATGTGTTGATAAGTGTTGAGTGGGTGGATCTATGCTAGTACACCCTCTAGACTAAGATGAGTGCACTCTTATGATTAAACACCTTGCAAGCATCCGCAAATACAAGATAGTATTTAAGGCAAAAGCCTAACCATAGCAATATGATCGATGATCCATTGTTCCCTTGTGCAAAAGCGTGCGAACTGGGGTTCAGGTTTCTGTCACTCCGGCAACCCACCGTAAGAATTCTTTGTACACAATGTATTCCCCTAGGTCCTTAATAAGGCGAAGTGTTGAGTGTTCGACTCACACAACACCACTAGGAAAATACCAACACAACTTAAGTATCAAACAACACATATTACTTCAACATCATATGACTACTAACAACAAGACTTCTCCCATGTCCTCAAGAACTAAAGTAACTACTCACAAGACATAAAAGAGATCATGATCAGTGGAGATAGATGGATGATAAACAATCTAGACACAATGATATTTCTCCAACAAAACTCAATAGCATTCACCACAAAGTAGTAATCAACACCGATAGAGTAGAGAGGATAGATAGTACGGATTACAACACAAGTTGCATTTGTGAGATGAGATTGGATGAAGATGGAGATGGTGCTGATGTTGATGATGATCTCGATGATGCCCGTGAAGATGGCGATGATCTCCCCTTCCGGGAGGTGATCTCCCCGGCAGAATCTGCCCGCCGGGGATGACTTTTCTTCTCTGTACGTTTCCGCCATGGAGCGGCGGCGGAACTCCGTAAACTCTCCCACTTTTAGGGTTTCTAGATGACGAGGAGTATATAGGCCAGAGGGGAGAGCCTGGAGTGGGCCAGGGGCTCCAGGCGCCCTCCCGGCGCGGCCAGGGTGGGGGCCGCGCCAGGTGGCCGCCTGGGCACCCTGTAGCCCCCCTCTGGTTGCTCTTTTGCGTATCTTCGTGATCCTTCTGGAAAATACCCTCCGTCGATTTTCAGGTAATTTGGTGGTATTCTTCTTCAGCAACTCAACGTCCACTTTTGACCGCTGAATCCTGCGTCTGCTGCTTCGGCACCGGAAAGTTGCAAACTGTGTAAAATAGGCCAAAACAACATAAGAACATCATCGTAATGTGAAATATATCAATGAATAAGGATGAATTAAGATATAAAATAGTGATGCATTTTGGACGTATCAGCTGTGCACCAACGAGTGGACCCTATGTTAGTGTCGTCTAGGGAAAGGTAATGACCGGGTGCTTCCCTCGAGTACTTGAGGTACTGCGGGATCGTGGGTGACACGAAAGCTTCTCAGATCTTGTGGGTAAAGTGTGCAACCTCTGCAGAGTGTAAAACTATTCGAATAGCCGTGTCCACGGTCATGGACAGTTGGGAGGTGCTACTTAAACTATGTCCAGAATTTTACAATCTTCATGAAAGTGTGTGTGTGTATTGAGTCAAGGTAGTGACTTGACTCGTTGAAAGAACAAGAACTGAATTGAACTCTATTTATGTTGATATCTGTAACCTGTCCTCGAGGTTACCCAAGTACATTGATGCATGTTTCACAAATGGTAGAATATCTTATCTAGCTTGTAGCTAGGTTGCTTATTGTTGAACAACTTGCATTGTTACCATGAACAAAATCATGGGTTGCTTTCGAGTACATTCAAAGTACTCATTGGCTTGCCACTGGTTATTTAATAGGCCAGGCATGGAGGAGCGGGAATTTGAAGAAGAATTCTATGGAGACGAACATGCGAACTAGGACGCTTTCCCAGTCAGAATGCCTGTAGGGTTAAGGCAAATGGCATGGGTTCTACTTATCTACGAAGACTTCTGCTATTCGAGTTTATTTGCTATTCAGCCCATGAGGCTTTATCTATGTAAGACTTGGACATAATGGTCATGATTTGTGTAAGACGGTATGTATGGATGTAAGACTCTTGTTATTCAGCTTCTGTGTGTTCAGTGAGCATTGATCTCTGGGATCACTCTACACGTGCATTCGGTGATCTCGACTCTTAATTCGGGGTCCCCACACGCATGTTACATCTAACAACTATGCAATACAACACCACTACTACACTATAACATAATAAATCATATGTTTTTTTAGTTTTACTAGATATCATATTGTTACTTAATTATTCAGTTTGCATACATTAAAATTTCCTTTGAAATGTATGGCCAGTATCATATACCGCACGGGAAAAATCCTTCCCTTTCCTGTTTAATCGGGTTTGTATCGATGGATCGTGCGAAACAGCAAAACTATAGTACTATATACAGTACAAGTGACAGTTCACTAGGCCGTCGTGTCGTGTAATCCTTCGTCGTAAGAGTGGAGCGCTCGCTTTCATAAATCTTCTACTCCCTTTCGCCGACATGTGGGGCATCAAGCTACCGGGTCCACGTGCCATACCGGAATACAGTGCAGAGCAGCCGAGGTGAAGCACCCAGTCATGGTGCCGGCGTAGTAATGAGCAATAAGGCGTCAAATCACAAAGTTGCACCTATCCCGCAGTTAAGTTGGAGGGAGGGAAGTAATAATGCTAAAAAATAAGAAGTTGGAGGGACGGAAGTAATAATGCTAAAAAAAGAAGTTGGAGGGACGAAGCAGCCATCATTTCACTCGTTGCTGAATCCACTTCTCCCTCATCTTCTTCAAGTTAACTATGTGTTGCTTCTGCCATTGTTCTGCCTCATGTGGGAAGCGGATTGGCTTGGTGAAGCACTGACACGTGGGACCGCATGTTAGCAAACTCCCAGGACAACATCCTCTAAAAATAAGAAACCTCCCCCGCCATCCGCGCGGCAAAATCACCTCCTTTTTACTAGTCTTCATTCTATAATTTTTTAGATCAATATAATTGAGATTTGTATAGATAGCACACATGAGCAAAACCAAGTGGTACGGTTAAGGGCATCCACAATGTGTAGCCAAATGTGAAAATAGCTTTTGGCATCGTGGGAACCATTGTGGACGGTGTTTCCAAAGCCAAAAGGATGGAACCGAAGCTCCCTGATTGATTGATTGAAGGAATAGAAAAATGCAATGTCTCTCCTCTTTCTCCCGTGCTTGGACTCATGTACAGTATAGAGGACGGAGTCTACTCCCCTGTCCCTTCTATCACAAATCACATAGCAGTGAGGTGTCAAATCACAAAGCACGGACGAAGCAACCATCATTTCACTTTTCACTGACTCCGCTTCTCCATCGTCTTTTTCGAGAAACCATCTCACCACATTAAGCTGGACGGACGACGCTATTGTTTACGAGTAGTACTAGTACATTTACGCCTCCTTTGGTTCAACGGACTTCCTGGATGCAAATAAGGCGGTTGTCTCGGCTGGCAGGCGGCACTTGCGAATGACTTATCGTGGTCTGCCTCAATGGTGTTCTCCATCGAACGCACTTCGCCAAACCACAATGTTCGAGATATCGTCGAAGCCACCGCAATGGGGAAGGAAGTCCAATATAGTTACTACCTTTATTTTTGTGTACACAAGGCCAGTATATCAAAATTACAATTTGCAAAAGGCCACTAACACCAATCGAGGCAAAATTGATGCGGTTTGCCTCGTACTAGCAACCAAGGACATTAATATCCCCTGCATGCATGCAGAAGTGAGAAGGTTGGTTTGCATGGCGCTGCATTAATCAAGCGATGAGGAGTGAGATGCTTAGCTCTTTGGGCTTTGGAGAAAAAAATACGCATTAATTGACACGTGAAACGAGGATTTGTATCGATTAATCCCGCGAAGCAAAACCCCGCCTTTCTTTTTTAACACTAGTACTCCTAGTACATAGTACTACTACATACTTATCCTATTTGGGTCTAGGCGTTGCATTGCCATACTCTGCCACACATTTTTGCCAAGCTTGCCTAAAGTTTTCAAAATGAACAGGAGGTACACTTGCGCACGGCTGTCGCGGTCGCACCGCACCCTCACACAATCACTCCTGCACGCCGCGGTCGCAACGCACGCTCACATGCATAGTCGCTCCTGCACGCCGCAAACCCATCCAAGGGAACGCATGCTCACTGACACGTGATGTCGCATGTGAACAAACCAAAATCAGCCATCCTACCGCTGACACATAATTTTCATTCATAGAGTATGTTTATCCAACTGCATGTTGGGGAGTATCCGTACGGCCCGTGCGGTGGTCTGTTGGGGAAGAAGAAGAGGTGAGGAAGAAGGGTTAGGAGACGTAGGATATTCATCCAACCGCCTGAAATGGTAGACTGGCCCAAGTCAGGCGACTTGCATAACAATATATGTTTTTACACAGCAAAATATCCATAAAACAACAACATAAAGAAAAACTATCACTGCTCGTGGAACGAGACGGCCTCGTCGTCTTTGGCTGCCGGCGCGAACCAGCCGTAGCTACCGACATGTGTCTCCGCACCATGGTTGTCCTCGGCCTCCAGCTACTCGTTCACGCGAAGCATGCGGGCGCTCTGCACGGACGAGAGCACCGCCCGGTTCAAGTCGAGGATGTCCGGTTCCGCCTGCAGGAGGGCCTCGATGGCAGCGGCATCCGCACACTCCGTGTCGAGTCGAGCCTCCGCCGCCCGGTTTATGTCCAGGACGTCCGGTTCCGCCTGCAGGAGGGCCTCGATGAGAGCGGCATACGCGTGCTCTGCATCGAGTTGAGCCTCTGCCGACCGATTCAAGTCCAGGACGTCCGGTTCCGCCTGCAGGAGGGCCTCGATGGTAGCGGCATCCGCGCGCTCCACCTCAAGTTGAGCCTCCGCCGCCTGGTTCACATCCACGACATCCGGTTCCGCCTGCAGGAGAGCCTCGATTGCAGTGGCATGCCCGCGCTGCGCGTCGATTTGAGCCTCTGCCTCCCGGTCCTCTTTTATTATCGCCAGGTTGAACCGCTGGTCCGCCTGCACCATGGGGGACTCGGACGCCGGCACGAAGTCGACGTCCATCATCTCATACCCATCGGGGGCCTTTTGCGCCACGACCTCCGCCATGAACATTGGATCGGTCTCATCCTCCTCGTAGCTTGGCTCTAGAGAATTCGGGGATTGGCCCGCCGCAAAGCGAGCTTGGGAACGAAGGTCCATGACGCCGGCCACCGCCGCAATTTCTGCACGGCGCTCCAGCGTCACCATCTTGTAGTTCGTGATCTTGCGGCACACCATGGCTTTCCGGCAAACTAGGGGACGCTTGATGCGGGCTAGGGTCTCGAAAGGTGGGGGAAGGGGCTGGAGTAGGCCGAGCAGCGAAGGTTCTGGTGTGAATAGTGGTTCCGGTGATGACCTGTCAATCGGTTTTGACTGTACATCGCTCTTGTCGCGTTCGCGTTGCAGCTCGGCACGCTGGACCCTCCATGTCGCTCACCGAATGGAACGCGCTTTGTCTTGCATTTTCGCTCGCTTGTGGGACCGCAGTTGAGAGCAAACCGACGTCCCTCCCCCTCCCCCGCTCGCGTCATTTTATGTGGAGTAAATAAAAACAGAGGGAGTATACTACGGATGAGGATCCCCTGACGTGGCCGAACCCATTGAGTAACTGACATGCGGGGCCTAGCAAGCATGGGGTCCGCCAGTAAGTCACCGAAAGGGAGGGTAAGGCAGGGATACATATGTGAAAGGAGCTTCCAATGATAGAATTTTAACATTATACATCTCATGTACTATTAATCTTGTCAATAGTCAAATGCGGTATTGAAAAATGCATTAGAGCATGGTTAATAATATAGCCAGTCGATGGCTATAAGGAACTGCCATGCCATCTATCGATCTCGTCAACATGAACCGAATGGGATGTCAAAAATAAGACGTGAAGCGACGCGTAGTGGAGGCAAAGTGAAACTTCAAACGAACCGTTTGTTTGTATGCATGTCGGAAAAATTACAAATAAACATTGGAAATACAAGCATGGTCTAGGCCCACATGCGAATTATAGTCGGCGGAATGTTAAATGAGGCATGCGGGAGGATGGACTCGGCCGGGGGGCGACATGATCGATGGAGAGGAATGAGAAATAAGAAAATGCCACATGATTATACTTGAACGGCTCAAATAAACAATAAGTTGTCTCGCTTGGCATACATAGTGAAAGACCTAATGCGCAACGCGGAGCACTCACGCTCGAGTATGGTCGGGAAAACAGGGAAACCGACATGTGGGGCACACCTGTCGGGACGACGTAGCGCAAACTAGTCCAATGGAGGAGCTGGCCCACCACCTCTTCGCCACCGACAACCGTTCATGTGGGTCGTGGGGGCCAACAACGTGGCGCAGCTCCAGCACCACCTCTAGACACGGCGACCGCGGAGAGACACACTCATCGTCGCTAGACATGGTCGGTTTCAGTGTGCCGAGGGTGGCGTTAGTGCTCTGGCACGACCAACAGTACGTTAAATTTGTGCCCAAGGTTGCCCCATCAAAGCATTGGGTAGCCAAAATTTTGGTTGAGGTTTTGGTTGCCCATGATTTGACCGACATCGGCAAGAAAAATGAACTAGAGTTGGCTAGAGTTCATTGGCATGCCAAAAAAATGGCAACCATCCAAACAAAGACCAATCTTTAGGTGATGACCAAAATTTTGGTAAGGTGCACTTTGGCCACCATCCAAACACATGCCAACACCCGGCTCGTCGAGGATGCACGGGGTGTCGGGACACGTCCCTGGAGTGGCGTAGTGTGGCCAATTGCATCCTCAGGACCTGAGACCATACCGGGTCGTCTTGCTTTATCAATGACATGCGTCGACCGCATGTGAGCAAAGGGCATCTCCAACGTTGCCACGACCGCAGCTAACTACCCTGGCACACCAAAAACCCTCGTGTCAGGACCCTGATCCTAAGTCATACCGATCTAGCTGTAACACGTCATATCACTTTGAGGCCTCACGCACGGTATCCCCACGGGTGCCACCTTACCTGGCCCGGGACCGTTTGCGCATTTTGGCACACGTATATGACAGTGTCGCTAGCATCCATATGACAGAGAACCTGGGCCGACATGGCTAGTTATAAACCAAACGTGGCACTAAATTACAGAGACGGGCATCCATGACCCAGCAACGAACATGTCGGTCATCAACGTATGAACCCAAGTAATAGCAAGATACATGGACTTAAAGGAACAACGCGTGACATTTCCCCTAAGGGACAGACACAGGAACGAAGAAGGACACATGCCGACCAGCCTACGTGTTCCAAGCAGTAGCAAGCTACCAAGGCTCATTGGAAGCACTAGGAGGCATTTCCCTGTAAGATAGGCTACCAAAGGAAAACAACTAGGTGTCGAATCCCACACATACCAAGCATTTCAATCATACACACAATATGCTCAATATGTGCAAATACAACATTGCATCACAACAGAACTCTATGACTCAAAGTACTTTATTTAAGAGGCTCCAAGAGCCATACATAACATATCCATACAGGTAGGGGTCACATGACCCAACAGTCAAGTCATACAGTCATACAAGCACAAGCGGAAGCTACATGTCTGGGTATAGACAACTTAGAAAATGAATCAGGCTTGGTGTAGCCTGACTATCTACAAGGCCCTTCACAAGCTCCAGATCTCCGTCTGCGTAGCAAGCTACTCCTCGACATCAACGTCTATGTAGAACCCATCAGAAGGGGCAGGGTTCTCCTCTGCAACAGTTATTAAGCAAACATGAGTACAAAGGTACTCAGGAAGTCTTACAACAGAACCTATCATACATGCAACATTATCAACAGGGGGTAGTGGAGTTCATAGCAGAAAGCCAGCTTTAACTCTTGGCTAACCTATACTACAACCCTCAACATATTGCAAGATATTACTACGTACACGAGTCCTCTACTCACCACAACAATACACCACCGAGGATCATCTTCCTTCATCCTACGGAAGGGCCATCCACGGCACTCACACTTGTCTTGAGGCTTTTAATAGTGTCCATCAACTTGTCTATGAACTATAAGAGTAACCAAGTAGTCCGTACAGCGAACAACGGCTATTCGAATAGATTGATAACCCTGCAGGGGTGTACTTCTTCACACACGCTTCCACCACTTATCGTTGTTTACTCGACATGTACTCGGCAACCTTCAAGCGGAAGCCCAGCGAGGGTGTCGGCTACGACCTGACTAACTACACCAGTCTCTCGTCCAGGTTTATCGCCTATTTGGGTTCCATTCGTGGGGAGATCCGGCCGGGTTGTCGCTCACGGCCCCAACGATGTGTACAGGGTTCCCGAGTCACCAAACGGGCAACCAGTACACCATGCCACGTACCTGTCACATCACAGCCCACCCCGAGGGTCAGTGCTGTGCATGACCACCAGTAAACTACAAACACCAGAAACTAATTGCAACTCCTAGACAGAGATCAAGGATAATTAATAAGTCGAGGGTCAATTAAGGATCCCAATGTGTGGTAGTAGCTGAAACTTGAACCACACATACAGATCTTGGGTCCTATGGATGGTTCCAATGAAACAACCCACCACGTACTCCTACATGGCCTTTCATCGATACCTTTACCAAACATGTTCCACACTTCCTTCTCTTTACAGGTATGATCATTTCACTCTGATCCATCACCCAGATGAATCAGACCTGACACAACTCTAAGCATAGCAGGCAACATAAACAAATAGCATGGTGGATCACACATCACATGGCTCAATCAACTCCTACACATGCTAGTGGTTTTCAACTATTTACTGTGGCAATGACAGGTCATGCAAGGGAATAGGGTTCAACTACCGTAGCAAGTAGCAGTTCACACGATGTTGCCTTAATGCAGTAAAAGAGAGCAGAAGCGAGAAGATGGGTTTGTATCGGAATGATCAATGATTGCTTGCCTGACAGAGTGGTTGTCGGGTACTGCTCTTCAATAGGATACGCATAAGTATCCTCGGGAGCAGGACCTAACACGGAGAATATCGGCGATACAATCAATAAGCAAACAAATGCAACAATATGATGCATGCTCATGATATGGCAAGATGCATGTGTTTTGGGCTAATGCAACTATAACCAGAAGGGTTTGAGCCCATTTGAATCAAAGATTCAAATTGAAACTCAAACTATTATTTATTTAAGTGCATTATCTTGTTTTAGTGTATACTGCAAGATTAACTTGCTCAAACATGCATGAAACCAGTGCCATTGGAAAGATTGGATTTTTCTGATCAATTTTCATATATAAATCTTTTCCATCTGAGCTACTGTTGAATTTATATGATTTTTTGAAGTTTAAAGCATTTTCTGGAATTTCCTGAATTGTTTTTAAATCAAATAATCCCAGAAAATCCTTTACTGCGTCAGCATGACATCATGCTGACGTCAGCAAGTCAACAGACCCGATCCAGGTCAAACCTGACTGGTGGGTCCCTCATGTCAGTGTCTCCGGAGCTAATTCTGGTCAAAACTAGAGTTGACTGGGTTTGACTAAGCGATGGGGCCCACTGTCAGGGACTATGGTGGTTAATCTAATTACTGTTAGCTCCTAATTAACAGGCCACATCAGCCCGCCGGAGGTTGGCCGGCGGCGACCATTTCGCACGGCGGTGACTCGTCGGAATCCTTGTTCCGGCGACCATTTGTCGCGCGGATGGGCTCTATGTGCTCCTGGTGATGCACCGCATCCAACGGTGCCACTGGTTGGTCGATTGGTCGCCGGAGTCGACGCCGACGAGCTCGTCCGCGGCAGCGCTCGCACGGAGTTGGCCGGGACGGTGTTATGGTGCACGGTAGGAGGAGTTAGAGCTGGCATTAGCTTGATGGCGATCTACTGATCCTAATGGAGTGCTCAGCTGCGAGGCACAGTGACTGTGGCCACGGCGGCGAGTTGGCCAACGGCGGTGAGCTACGGTCAGCAAGGGGGCGGCGGCTACAAGGCATAATTGAGCCCGTGGAGAGAGAGGTTCGAAGCATGAGCTCACAGCGGTCGCAGAGGGCGTCGAAGCGAGCTCGAGGGAGGTTGGACGGCGGCGTACGGGCGGCGGCGATCTCCGGTGCCAAAGGTTGAAGACGACGGCGGGGAGGGTGTTGCAGAGCTTCTGGCGTCGTGTGCATCAGTGGGGAGCTTCGGGGTGATGCGGCGGAGCTAATGGTGCATCGGGGAGGCGAGGGAGTGGCGTAGGGCGCGGTGGCAGTGATCGACGGCGACGAGCTCGCTCGGTGGAGCTCAGCGGAGGGGAGAGAGGAGGGGAAAGACATAGGGGAGAGGGGAAACGGTCGAGGGGGTCTGCATGGCGTCGTCCGGATCCATCCAGAGGGTCGAGGAGGCCAGCCAGGCAGGCAGGAGGTGGCCGGCGCGTCGGCGGCGCTTGCCACCGAGCTGCTTCGTGCGCTGGCACGGCGAAGAAGACGGGGATGACCCTGGTGGGCTGGGCCGTCTGGGCCAGCAGGTAAGTGGGCTCAGGTAAGTCTGCTTCTTCCTATTTTTTCTATTTACTTTCTGTTTCATTTCTTTTGCAACTTTGTTGAATTAATAAAAATGCCAGAACATTATTATAACTCATAGAACTAGTCATGCCGACTTTATATAATATGAACTGTATGGAACATTTTAGTTTATGATTATTTGGGCACATAGAATAATTTATAGCATTTAAATGCCCAAATGTAAATACCATATGATTTAATCCAAAGACCTTGGATGTCCTAGAAAATTGTGCACCACTTTTGGCAGAGGTTTAAGACCAAGGCAGAAATGATGAACATTTTTGAAGGGCATTTTGGGTACATTGGAAAAGATTTTATCAAACCCTAGTTGTTAGAAGAGGGGTGCTGGGGTTTCTGTCATTCCCATTTCAAGTTTCTTTGGAAAGTAAACATGATGCACACTCTAGCTAGTCCTAATGCAAGCACTGACTAGGGATGTGACAACTCACCCCCACTCAAAAGAATCGCGTCCCGAGATTCGGGTTCCTCCGGAAGGAGGGTGGGGTACTCAAGTCTAAGACGATCCTCCCTTTCCCAAGTAGCTTCACTCTCGGAATGTGACCATTGAACCTTGAGAAACTTGATATTGTGACATCGAGTGGTACGCTCGGTTTGATCAAGAATACGAACGGGGTATTCTCGATATGTGAGATTGTCCTGGAGATCAAGCGTTTCGTGGTCCACTCCGCGGATAGGATCCGAGAAGCAACGCCTGAGTTGAGATACGTGGAAGGCATCATGAACTCTGGAAAGGTGCGGAGGTAGTTCCAATTGGTAGGCAACTTCTCCTTGTTTGGCAAGAATGCGAAAAGGACCGATGTAACGAGGGGCCAATTTGCCTTTGATACCGAAGCGATGGGTTCCCTTAAGAGGAGTAACCCGAAGGTAAGTCTTATCGCCGACTTCAAAAGTAACAGCCTTATGATGACTATCATATTGGCTCTTCTGGCGAGACTGGGTTGTTTTCAATTTCTCACGAACGATGTGAACCTGCTCTTCTGCTTCCTGGATCATATCCGGACCAAAGAATTGTCTTTCCCCGGTTTCTGACCAGTTAAGAGGTGTTCGACACCTTCGTCCATATAGAACTTCGAAGGGAGCCTTGCCCAAGCTGGCTTGATAACTATTGTTATAAGCAAATTCGGCAAATGGAAGACACTTCTCCCAATCCATACCGAAAGAGATGACAGAGGCTCGAAGCATATCTTCCAGAATATGATTGACTCATTCCACTTGACCACTTGACTGGGGATGGAAGGCGGCGCTAAAAGAGAGATGAGTCCCCGTAGCATTCTGAAAACTTTCCCAAAATTGTGAAGTCAAAAGACTTCCACCGTCTGAGTTAATCTCCAATGGCACACCATGAAGTGATACTATCCGAGAGATATATAAGTCTGCTAGCTGGCTAGCGGTTATACTCTCTCGAACAGGTAGGAAGTGAGCTACTTTGGAGAGGCGGTCGATAACGACGAAGATAGCATTATTCCCTTTCCTGGTCCTGGGAAACCCGGTAATGAAGTCCATACCGATCTTGTCCCATTTCCATTCAGGAATAGCTAAGGGTTGGAGGGTGCCAGCAGGCTGTTGATGCTCTGCTTTAACTCGAAAACAAACGTCGCAGTTGGCAATGAATTGAGCGATTTCTCTCTTCATCCTAGTCCACCAGAACCTCTGGTGTAGGTCCTGATACATTTTGGTACTACCGGGATGAATCGTGAGAGGCGATTCATGAGCCTCCTTAAGAATCATCTGTCGTAGTTGTTGTTTCTTGGGTACCACTAAACGGTTCTCGAAGAAGACAACACCTCGATTATCCGTAGAGAAACTTTTAGCAACTCCGCTAGCAATGTTCTCCTTGATCCGAGATATACCTCTATCATACCGCTGGGCAGCTATGATTTGATCCGTAAGGGTAGGTTTCGCCACCAAGGTGGAAAGGAATCCTCGAGGAACAATGTGAAGGTTAAGCTTACGAAATTCCTCGTGGAGAAGTGGTTGCCCTTGTTGTAACATCAAGTTGTTACAATAAGACTTACGACTTAGTGCGTCAGCCATGACATTGGCCTTCCCAGGGGTGTAAGTGATTCCTAAGTCGTAATCTGTGAGCAACTCGACCCAACGTCTTTGCCTGAGATTTAGATCCGGTTGGGTGAAGATGTATTTCAGACTTTGATGATCGGTGAAGATTTCACAGCGATTACCAAGAAGGTAATGTCGCCATGTTTTGAGTGCGTGGACTAGAGCTGCAAACTCTAGATCATGTGTAGGATAGTTATCCTCATGTGGACGCAACTGTCGGGATGCGTAAGCAATCACTTGACGATCTTGCATGAGTATGCAACCTAGTCCTTGTCGCGAGGCGTCGCAGTAGATAATAAAGTCCTTGGAGAAATCTGGTGGTACCAGTACGGGTGCAGATGTCAGGCGTCTTTTCAGTTCCTGAAAGCTGGACTCGCATTGCGGGGTCCATTCGAACTTTTTATCTTTCTTGAGGAGTTCAGGTAGAGGTTTAGCAACCTTGGAGAAATTCTCTACGAAGCGTCGGCAATAGCTCGCTAAGCCAAGGAAACTCCTAACTTGCTTGACCGATTCAGGGGGAGTCTAATCAAGGACGGCTTGAACTCGCTCGGGATTGACAGCAATACCCTTGCCAGAGATCACATGACCTAGATAGGTCACTTCCGACAACCAGAATTCACATTTAGAGAATTTGGCATAAAGGCGGTGCTCTCGAAGTTTCGTCAATACCAGCCTTAGATGCTCGACATGATCTTTCTTGTTCTTGGAGTAAATGAGTATATCATCGAGGTATACCACGACGAATTTATCCAAATACTCCGTGAATATAGAATTCATTAGCCGGGAGAAGGTGGCTGGGGCATTGGTTAACCCGAAGGATATGACGGTGTACTCGTATTGGCCATAACGAGTAACAAAAGCCGTTTTAGGAATGTCCCCGTTCTTGATCTTGATTTGATGGTAGCCCAACCTCAAATCCATTTTGGAAAAGACTGAGGATCCAGCGAGCTGATCATACAGATCGTTGATCCTGGGGAGCGGATACTTGTTCTTTATGGTGATCAGATTGATAGGTCGGTAATCTACAACCATCCGTTCCGTTCCATCCTTCTTCTTGACGAAGAGGATGGGACAAGCCCAAGGGGAAGAACTTGGACAGATGAAAGCCTTTTTCAAGGACTCATCGAGTTGTTTCTTAAGCTCAGCTAATTCTAGAGGTGCCATTTTATAAGGTCTTCTAGAGATTGGGACAGTTCCATGAATAAGATCTATCACGAACTCGACATCTCTGTCAGGTGGAACACCTGGCAGTTCTTCTAGAAAAACATCCGGAAAGTCACGGACTACCGAGATATCTTCGAGTTCTGGTAGAGGGCTGGCATTAAGAGAGTAGAGCTGACGCTCAGCCATTCGGGTCAAGACATTGACTGTCTTGCCGGATGGGTGTGTAAGTTGAACGGTCCTAGTGTAGCAATCAATCTCGGCGTAATGAGTTGTCATCCAATCCATACCCAAGATGATGTTTATGTCCGAGGACTTGAGAGCGATTAGAGATGCAAGGAAAACAAGTCTATCAACAATAATTTCATTTCCATGGCTTACCCTAGAGGTTTGCCACTTTGAACCAGGAGTTTGAATAACCATGGAAGTAGGCATGTCACAAAAAGTCATGTTGTGCATTCGAGCATAGCTCTCAGATATGAATGAATGGGATGCTCCAGTATCGAAAAGAACAGATGCCGGATGGCAATTAACGAGAAGCGGACCAAGGACGACGTTAGGATCCTCATAAGCTTCCTCAGCAGAGACATAGTTGACATGACCACGCGCAGTGGGGATTGGCTTGACATAATTCACCTTGCCGGTTGGCTTACCACGGCCAACGGGTTTTGCTGGCTGGTACTGGGGACACTCACGCATATAGTGCCTCGGTTCTCCACACTAGAAGCATGTCACAGTGCCAGTGCGTGGAGAAAAGTTGGTAGGTGGTCCTCCATAAGTCTTGGCAGGTGCATACTGTTGAGTTGGGCGAGGCGCCTTATAGGATTGCCTCAGTGTGTACTTGGGTGGCAGAGCAGTGTTAGGAACCCACACACGGCACTTGTGAGAGCCAGAGCCGGATGAGGAACCAAAGTCATGAGGATGCTTGCGTGTGGCTTCGAAATCAGTCTGGCCCGTCTCAGCACTAATAGCTTTGTTTACCAGCTTCTGGAAGGAAGTGCACTCGTGCAGTCGTAGATCTCGCCGAAGTTCAGGGCTGAGTCCCTTGCGGAACCTCGCCTGCTTCTTGGCATCGGTGGATACTTCCTCAGGTGCATAGCGTGCCAAGTTGCCAAACTCGCGACTATAGCCATCCACGATTAACCGGCCCTGGGTGAAATTGCAGAATTCCTCCCGCTTGCGATCCATGAGACCTTCCGGAATGTGATGTTCACGGAATGCCTCACTGAACTCAGCCCAAGTAGTGATTTGGCCAGCAGGACGCATAGCCTCAAAGTTCTCCCACCAAAGACTGGCAGGGCCCTCAAGATGGTAGGCGGCGTAGATAACCTTGTCGGCTTCGGCCACACGGGCAGAGTGTAGCTTGTGGGTGATACTACGAAGCCAGTCATCGGCATCCAGAGGTTCAGTGGAATGATGGAACTTAGGTGGGCACATCTTGATAAAGTCATTGATTGACACCACGTCATTCCTCTGACGGAACCCAGTGTTCTGCTCTATGTGTTCCAGCAGACGGTTGGTCTCTCTCTTGTTCCGTTCTGCCTCGAGCATAACTTCAGCCAAGGAGGGTGGCTGGGGCAGATTCTCATCTCTAGCCCCACTAGCCTCACCCTGCTCCTGAGCAGCAGGAGTGCTGCGAGTGTTGACCATCCTAGGAAAACAAAACCACGGTTTAGACAAGGATGGCAAAAACTTGACATAGGAGTGCAGAATGTAATGGATGACACGGAATGCAGAGATGATCATCCGTACGACATGGTAATATAGAAACTGCCATATATACACCAGTGGTCATACACACCATACATAGTTTAGTACAAGCAAAGGCTAAAGTACAACTGCGGTGAAGACGATACATCTCATCAGAGGCATTCCAAGCTCCTATATATTATTTAACTACACCTCCGGAACTTAGTACTAGCTAAGTCATATTCCACAAGACGCGCAGGACTGTGGAAATACAACTACTACGATACTACTACCGCCACGGTCTAGCTCAGACATTCCCGTAGTAATCTTCGTAAAGATTACCACCGTAGCCTGGGAGTGGAACAAATGGATCTTGAAACTCTCGAGCACTCGAAGGCTGTGGACCATAGGGACATGGATGTGGCCTCGGGCCTGATGCTGGTGGTAACCGATGCCCACGTGGAGGTGTAATACCCCCAACGTCACGCCAATCCATACGATCAGGCAGACGAGTCCGCACGGGGTACAAATCCCGCATATCCAGATATCCGGCGTGCACAGCAGGTGCAAGCCATGTCAAAGTAGTCCAGTGGGCGGCTCGAGTGTTATACAGCTCCATCCGGAGGGCACGGACCTCACGGTCCCTATCCTGCAGCATCTGAACAATAGTCTGAAGCAGTGGCCCCTCATGAGCAGCATCAGTGTACAGACCAGTGTAGTAGCCTTCCTCTCCGGGGAGTGAGGCTAGCATGTAACAGAACTCAGTGTTCAGCAACAGGGCATGCCTAGCCCGGAGGATGGTCCTCATCGAATAAGTGGCATCCTGCACTGCCATTTCGATAGTAACCCCGAGTCCATAAGACCAATGGATGGGGTCGTTATCTCCGGGATATGAGGGGTATATCCGGACTGTGCGGAAATACTGACTCTGATTGAAATCCCAGTGCTGTTCCTCCACGGTGTACTCAAGATACCAACGGTAACCAGTCTTAGTCAGAACACAGACTAGCATGGCCGTGTGACCGGGCACATTAATGCACCGAGTCAAACGAACCACTTGGTGAGGTGTGCGGCCAGACATCTGAAACACGAAGTAATGCAAAGACATTAGTGTTTCTGGAAGAAATCAGGCAGCATGACAACTGTAAATGCTCAAAAATATTTTGAGACATCATACAAATGATAGCATAGCCACTCAACAATATCATATCAAGGTTCCGGGTCCAACAAATCATCATACTAAAAGGGTAGAAACTGAACTAAGGCTTGAAACCAACAATCCTAAGAGTCTACGGATTACTAATACGTGAACCTAGTAAGGATAAGAGGCCTTGTCCTAAACCCCCGTGGAAAGAATAGACCGACTCGGATCAGAAGGGAATAAGGTAAAGGAGTAAAAAGAGCCTTACGTTCCCTTCCACAATCAATTCCCCTACATATAACTAAGAATTTTTCTATACTCAACATCGACCAGTTTGGCTTGAGAAACCTACAGGCAGTCCGACTCTGATACCAACGTTGTCAGGACCCCGATCCTAAGTCACACCTATCTAGCTGTAACACGTCATATCACTTTGCGGCCTCACGCACGGTATCCCCATGGGTGCCACCTTACCTGGCCCGGGACCGTTTGCGCATTTTGGCACACGTATATGACAGTGTCACTAGCGTCCATATGACAGAGAACTCGGGCCGACATGGCTAGTTATAAACCAAAAGTGGCACTAAATTACAGAGACAGGCATCCATGACTCAGCAACGAACGTGTCGGTCATCAACGTATGAACCCAAGTCGTAGCAAGCTACATGGACTTAAAGGAACAACGCGTGACATTTCCCCTAAGGGACAGACACAGGAACGAAGAAGGACACATGCCGACCAGCCTACGTGTTCCGAGCAGTAGCAAGCTACCGAGGCTCATTGGAAGTACTAGGAGGCATTTCCTTGTAAGATAGGCTACCAAAGGAAAACAACTAGGTGTCAGATCCCACACATACCAAGCATTTCAATCATACACACAATATGCTCAATATGTGCAAATACAACATTGCATCACAACAGAACTCTATGACTCAAAGTACTTTATTTAAGAGGCTCCAAGAGCCATACATAACATATCCATACAGGTAGGGGTCACATGACCCAACACTCAAGTCATACAGTCATACAAGCACAAGCGGAAGCTACATGTCTGGGTACAGACAACTTAGAAAATAAAACAGGCTTGGTGTAGCCTGACTATCTACAAGGCCCTTCACAAGCTCCAGATCTCCGTCTGGGTAGCAAGCTACTCGTCGACGTCAACGTCTATGTAGAACCCATCAGAAGGGGCAGGGTTCTCCTCTGCAACAGTTATTAAGCAAACATGAGTACAAAGGTACTCAGCAAGTCTTACAACAGAACCTATCATACATGCAACATTATCAACTGGGGGTAGTGGAGTTCATAGCAGAAAGCCAGCTTTAACTCTTGGCTAACCTATACTACAACTCTCAACAGATTGCAAGATATTACTACGTACACGAGTCCTCTACTCACCACAACAATACACCACCGAGGATCCTCTTCCGTCATCCTACGGAAGGGCCATACACGGCACTCACACTTGTCTTAAGGCTTTTAATAGTATCCATCAACTTGTCTATGAACTGTAAGAGTAACCAAGTAGTCCATACCGCGAACAACGGCTATTCGAATAGATTGATAACCCTGCAGGGGTGTACTTCTTCACACACGCTTCCACCACTTATCGCTGTTTACTCGACATGTACTCGGGAACCATCAAGCGGAAGCCCAGCGAGGATGTCGGCCACGACCTGACTAACTACACCAGTCTCTCGTCCAGGTTTATCGCCTATTTGGGTTCCATCCATGGGGAGATCCGGCCGGGGTGTCGCTCAAGGCCCCAAACAATGTGTACAGGGTTCCCGAGTCACCAAACGGGCAACCGGTACACCGTGCCACGTACCTGTCGCATCACAGCCCACCCCGAGGGTCAGCGCTGTGCACGACCACCAGTAAACTACAAACACCATAAACTAATTGCAACTCCTGGACAAAGATCAAGGATAATTAATAAGTCGAGAGGGTCAATTAAGGATCCCAATGTGTGGTAGTAGCTGAAATTTGAACCACACATACAGATCTCGGGTCCTATGGACGGTTCCAATGAAACAACCCACCACGTACTCCTACATGGCCTTTCATCGATACCTTTACCAAACATGTTCCACACTTCCTTCTCTTTACCGGTATGATCATTTCACTCTGATCCATCACCCAGATGAATCAGACCTGACACAACTCTAAGCATAGCAGGCAACATAAACAAATAGCATGGTGGATCACACATCACATGGCTCAATCAACTCCTACACATGCTAGTGGGTTTCAACTATTTACTGTGGCAATGACAGGTCATGCAAGGGAATAGGGTTCAACTACCGCAGCAAGTAGCAGTTCACACGCTGTTGCCTTAATGCAGTAAAAGAGAGCAGAAGCGAGAAGATGGGTTTGTATTGGAATGATCAATGATTGCTTGCCTAACAGAGTGGTTGTCGGGTACTGCTCTTCAGTTGGATACGCAGAAGTATCCTCGGGAGCAGGACCTAACACGGAGAATATCGGCGATACAATCAATAAGCAAACAAATGCAACAATATGATGCATGCTCATGATATGGCAAGATGCATGTGTTTTGGGCTAATGCAACTATAACCAGAAGGGTTTGAGCCCATTTGAATCAAATATTCAAATTGAAACTCAAACTATTATTTATTTAAGTGCATTATCATGTTTTAGTGTATACAGCAAGATTAACTTGCTCAAACATGCATGAAACTAGTGCCATTGGAAATATTGGATTTTTCTGATCAATTTTCATATATAAATCTTTTCCATCTGAGCTACTGTTGAATTTATATGATTCTTTGAAGTTTAAAGCATTTTCTGGAATTTCCTGAATTGTTTTTAAATCAAATAATCCCAGAAAATCCTTTACTGCGTTAGCATGACATCATGTTGATGTCAGCAAGTTAACAGACCTGATCCAGGTCAAACCTGACTGGTGGGTCCCTCATGTCAGTGTCTCTGGAGCTAATTCCGGTCAAAACTAGAGTTGACTGGGTTTGACTAAGCGATGGGGCCCACTGTCAGTGACTGTGGTGGTTAATCTAATTACTGTTAGCTCCTAATTAATAGGCCACGTCAGACCGCCGGAGTTTGGCCCGCGACGACCATTTCGCACGGCGGTGACTCGTCGGAATCCTTGTTCCGGCGACCATTTGTCGCGCGGATGGGCTCTATGTGCTCCTGGTGATGCACCGCATCCAACGGTGCCACTGGTTGGTCGATTGGTCGCCGGAGTCGACGGCGACGAGCACGTCCGTGGCGGCACTCGCACGGAGTTGGCCGGGACGGCGTTATGGTGCACGGTAGGAGGAGTTAGAGCTGGCATTAGCTTGCTGGTGATCTACTGATCCTAATGGAGTGCTCAGCTGCGAGGCACAGTGACTGTGGCGACGACGGCGAGTTGTCCGACGGAGGTGAGCTACGGTCAGCAAGGGGGCGGCGGCTACAAGGCGTAATTGAGCCCGTGGAGAGAGAGGTTCGAAGCGTGAGCTCACAGCGGTCGCAGAGGGCGTCGAAGTGAGCTCGGGGGAGGTCCGACGGCGGCGTACGGGCGGCGGCGATCTCCGGTGCCGAAGGTTGAAGACGACGGCGGGGAGGGCGTTGCAGAGCTTCTGGCGTCGTGTGCGCCGGTGGGGAGCTTCGGGGCGATGCGGCAGAGCTAATGGTGCGTCGGGGAGCCGAGGGAGTGGCGTAGGGCGCGGTGGCAGCGATCGACGGCGACGAGCTCGCTCGGTGGAGCTCGGCGGAGGGGAGAGAGGAGGGGAAAGACACAGGGGAGAGGGGAAACAGTCGAGGGGGTCTGCGTGGCGTCGTCCGGGTCCATCCGGAGGGTCGAGGAGGCCAGCCAGGCAGGCAGGAGGTGGCCGGCGCGTCGGCGGCGCTCGCCACCGAGCTGCTTCGTGCGCTCGCACGGCGAAGAAGACGGGGATGCCCCTGGTGGGCTGGGCCGTCTGGGCCAGCAGGTAAGTGGGCTCAGGTAAGTCTGCTTCTTCCTATTTTTTTCTATTTACTTTATGTTTCATTTCTTTTGCAACTTTGTTGAATTAATAAAAATGCCAGAACATTTTTATAACTCATAAAACTAGTCATGCCCACTGTATATAATATGAACAGTATGGAACATTTTAGTTTATGATTATTTGGGCACATAGAATAATTTATAGCATTTAAATGCCCAAATGTGAATACCATATGATTTAATCCAGAGAGCTTGGATGTCCTAGAAAATTGTGCACCATTTTTGGCAGAGGTTTAAGACCAAGGCAGAAATGATGAACATTTTTGAAGGGCATTTTGGGTACATTGGAAAAGATTTTATCAAACCCTAGTTGTTAGAAGAGGGGTGCTGGGGTTTCTGTCATTCCCATTTCAAGTTTCTTTGGAAAGTAAAGATGATGCACACTCTAGCTAGTCCTAATGCAAGCACTGACTAGGGATGTGACACCTCGTCCCTCTCGTCGTCACGCAGTGTGTTCCCAGCCGGTGCCAGCTGCCCGCATTCATGTCGTCCGTCCGTATGCCGTCGTTAAGAGGCTCGGTGCCCGAGGAACCAACTCCGGCGACTTAAGGACGCACCATGATGTTTGTCCTCACCGGAATGTGCTACATAAAGCGGCAACACCCAGCTAACCTCTACACCATAGCGCATCGTCCTCCTACCTGGCACCACATCCGCCATGACCGCAAGCGCGAACGCTCTGTGGGAGAGCTTGTCTTTTTGGATGGAGCTCGAGGTCGCCACCCTCGCTCAAGTCACCGCACAAGCGGTGGCCATGCTGGCAGCCAATGACGGGAGCACCGTCAGCCACGCGTCCTACTTGCCATCGTCCAACGTCCGGCACCGCCGAGGTCGGGGACTCCTCCGAGGTTGAGTAGGGCATGGGAGGCGGCAGGGCATGGTGTGCCAACTGGCCGGCCCGTCTCCCGTGTTCTACTTTTCCTCGCCAGAGACCGCACCTTCACTTCACGGGTCTTGAACGCCACCCTCGTACATGGAGATCGCAGATGGAGGACGTCGGTCGCCGCCATAGAATAGGTTTATGGTCGGGTTTCTTTTATTTTTCTGTCCTATAAAAGTTCAAAATGTTATGAAAATCTGCCGTGTTTGCATTAATCTCGGCCGGTGTATATGAAATTTCACAATAATATAGTATATTGTAGGAGTACTAGCAAGATACCCGTGCGTTGCACGGAAGATCTAGATCTTGTGGGAGAAAGGGATGAATGCGGGAAGGCCTTATCTGCAAATGCAAATTCACGCATTTCACATCTACGGGAACCTATGAAAGGGTTAACGTAAATTGCCATTCTCACTCCTCCCCTGATTTTCATGGTGGTTAGCCCCTCCCTCCACCAATCTACAATGAACAGCTCACACGGTTCACATTATGTTAATTACGTAACTGGGACTACGTAGGTGTAGCATTACTCGTCCTAAAAACCCAACTAAGCCAACCTCCCAGCATATCGCGCGGGAAAAGACCCGGCCGCGCCGTTTTAGTCGGGATTACCGGATTACTAGTAGTAGTATCGATGGATCGCGTGAAGCAACAAATTTTTTTTGAGGGGGTGAAGCACCTAGTTTTAAAGGAAAAAAGGCGGTACACTCATAGCACCCCTGTCACGGTCGCATTGCACCCCACACACGTTCGGTCCTTCACACGGCTCACGCAAACGGAACACGCTTCGGCTTGCCTCTTCACTGACACATGGGACTGCACTTGGAGAAACCAACCATGCGTCAAACTCCCCCCGCCCACCGCGCGAAAATCCTCCCCCCACCCAAAAATTTCACCCAAATCCTAGATTCATATGCCCTTCGGCCAACTAGCCAATAATATTC
>LR738714.1:301947052-301991034 GCA_902687465.1 Secale cereale
CCCCTCCACTCCATTAGCTCCGCCAAAGCTGCCCTCCCCGCCACGCCGATACGTTGGAACCGCGGTTCGTCAAGGGGACGCACGGCAATCCTCTTGCTCCCACAGTACGCTCTCGTAGACTGCCGTCCTCAAGCCGTGCTGCCACCGCTGGCGACGTTCTTGTGGAGGCGCACGGTGGTCAGCGCCACCACTGCTGGCGACGTTCGTGTGGATACGCACGGTGGTCAGCTTCTCCCACGGTACGCGCGTTCTAGACTGAGGCCCCGTGCATGTCGGTGTAGCGATGAATGTTAGCTGATGGACGTTGTTAATCTCACTGTTTGCCAAAGTAGTTTACAGTCAATATGCTCTGCTTAAGGAGCTTCCTTGCCCTATTCTGCAGTCAATCTGCTTAGCTGAGATGGCATGCCAAGGCCGATTAGTTGCTAAAATATCCTGCCATATATTTATTGTGTCATAGATTGCCATGGTCTAGTAGCCAATCTGTTAAGTGAAATAGCTCTACACCATTTTATACTCGATCTTTGTTGCTGCGATGGCCTTCGTTAGTTCGATGGTTGTGTGCTCTGTTGGAAATACATAATCCATCATGCTCGGCCTCATTGACTGCTGAAACAGCCTGCCATAATTTAGCACTCAAATCTGTTTGCCAAATTAGCTTTACATATATTTCATTAGTTAGATCTGCTCGTCCAAATATCTTGCCATAGCTTTAGACATTGACCTAGGTATTTTCTTCTGAACTTCATAAAAAAGCATATATGTTTTTCCTGTAATATCTAGTGGAAGAACTAATTTTTATGTCTAACAGATGGACATGACTTGGATAACTTCTGTTCAAAGATTCTACGCTGCATATGTCGTGGGGGTTGAAAACTTCATGAACTTTATCGAAGCTGAGTACGGCGGTCCGAAATCAGATGTGCTCTGCCCATGTAGCAGCTGTATGAATTCAGTTACAAGACCCCAATCAACTGTGCAAAATAATCTACACTTGTATGGGATGTCGGTCACATATACTAGGTGGGTTCATCATGGTGAAGCTGTGAATGTCAATGTTATAGACTACGTGGAAGCAGCAGATCACCATCTTGATCTGCCTGATGCTCAGGTGGAAGAGGAGGAGGAGGAGGTGGTGGCGGAGCCAGTGAGTTTGACCAACATTGAAACAATGCTACGAAATGCTCGTGCATTCTCTGAACTTTCACCTGCAGAAGAAAAATGGTGGGCCCGCATGTTGGAACAATGCAACATGGCTGTCACCCCAGGAAATAAGCTGTCAGTATTCTCAGCTATGGTCACCTTTCTTCAGGTGAAGACATCTGAGCGGATGACCAACAAATCATTCAATGCGATGTTGGTTGCCTTCCGCAAAGCTTTCCCAGATGCGTCTGAGCAGCCACACACCTACAGTAAAATGAAGAATTTCCTTCGTGCAGTTGGAATTGGATATGATATGATCCATGTTTGTAAGAATAATTGTGTTCTGTTCCTAAAGGATTATGCCAACTTAAGTGAATGCCCGAAATGCAAATCATCAAGATGGAACGATGGTGATGCTTTAAAGAGGATTCCTCATATTGTTTTGAGACATTTTCCAGTAGAGGTTGTTTCATGATGCTAAAACAAGAGAGGATGTACTGTGTCATTCTAGGAACCAGGAGTACAGAGATCAGAATGTAATGAGCCATCCATCACATGGTAGTGAGTGGAAAAGCTTTAATGAGACGCACGAAAAGTTTGCTGCTGACCCGAGAAACATTAGACCTGGCTTAGCTTCAGATGGATTTAACCCATTTGGCCACCAGACAACCACATATATCATGTGGCCAATGCTTGTTATCCCTTACAAAATGCCTCCAAATGTCTGCACCAAAGAATCAAACTACATGATGGCCTTGCTCATCCCAGGTCCAAAAAGTCCTAGAAAGGATTTTGATTTGTTCATGGAGCCTCTTGTGGAGGAACTTCAACAGCTTTGCACGGGTGTTCTCACTCGAGACCTATATAGCAGCCCACCAGCTAATTTCTTTCTGCGTGCTGTTATAATTTGGTGCATCCATGATTATCCAGCTTTGGGCACTATGTCAGGGTGAACGACACATGGTTACAATGCTTGTGTTCGCTGTGACAGGAATCCCCTGTCATACGCAATACTTAGCAAGATCTGTTACGTTGGGCACCACCATTTCCTTGCCAAGGACAAGCCGCATCCTAGAAAATACCGAAGACATGTGTTCAATGCAAAGCATGGAAACCGTGATGCGCCAAAGAGGCTCATCGCCGATTAGTTGCAAGTGGAATTAGAGAAGGTCAGGCATATTACACCAGGAAACCATCCTGATAATGGTAGCGGGAAAAGGAAGCGTGGCAGGGCGGAAGAGATATTATTGTTTACCCGCAGGTCCACTTTGTGGGACTTGGAGTATTGGAAAGATTTGGATCTGCGGCATAATATTGAGGTGATGCACATCGAGAAAAATATATGTGACATCATTATCGGCACACTTCTTAATATTGAAGGCAAGACGAAAGATAACTTAAAATCTAGGATTGATTTGACACACCTAGGTATCAGAGAGGATTTGCAAGTGCAAGATGAAGGTAAACCACGGGATATGGCACCAGCTGTGTACGTCTTGGACAAGGTAAAAAGAAAAGAATTCTGCGAGGTCCTGTCACATGTGAGATTCCCACATGGATTTGCTTCCAACCCTAAAAGGAGAGTCAGTGCAGATGGAAACAAGGTACAAGGGTTGAAAACTCATGACTGCCACGTCCTACTTCAAAGGGTTTTACCAGTTATCCTTATAGGATTGGGCCACCCTGACTTATACAAAGCAGTGCAGAGTTGGGACAATTCTTCAAGGAACTCTGCAGTAGAAATATCAGGATAGATGCATTGGAGGGTCTTAGAGACAAGATACCAACTATCCTATGCGACCTTGAGAAGATATATCCTCCAGCCTTCTTTGATGTGATGGTGCATTTGGCTGTTCATCTACCTGATGAGGCACTACTTAGAGGTCCAGTACAGTATGGCTGGATGTACCCTATTGAAAGGCGGCTAGGCACTTTCAAGGGCTATGTTAGGTACAGAGCTAGACCCGAGGGTTCCATTGTAGAGGCCTACATTGCTACAGAAGTGTTGACATTCTGCTCAAAATACATTGAAACAGCTGATCAGCTTAGCAAAGAGGTGGATGAAGACAATCCCGGGCTCAATGTTTTCGATTATTCTGTTCGAGTTACTGGGAAGAGTCGACAAGAGGACAAACCTAAAGATTTGTACAAAATGGTTTGGTATGTGTTGAATAACTATCCTGAGATACTACCTTATATAAAGTAAGTGCTAAGTACTGCAGCTTATACATCGTAATCTACTAAACTTGCAGCACATTCGTATATATTTAGATGTTTGACACGGTCACTATGTTGTGCAGCATCTACAAAAAGGAGTTACTGCCTCAAAATCCATGAAACATTGACAAACTAGTTATGGCAGGATTTGCGAAATGGTTCAAGAGTCATGTAAGCTTTTGAATTGCACTATCAATTTTCTTAATATATTGAGTACATAAGATGATCAGCTTGTCTATTTTCTAACCATAGGTTAAGATGATGCGGGAGGATGGGCATGCAGTTGATGATGCCCTTTACTCACTCGCAATGGGTCATGATACTCAGGTAAGACATTATGAATCTTGCGTTGTTGGAGATGTGCGGTACAACACCCTTGCACGAGACGAAGGCCGGAAGACACAAAATAGTGTCATCATGAGCACGGATATGTATGACAAAGAGACAACTGAAATGTATGCTAACATAACAGACATTGTTCAGTTGCAGTATATCTCCAGTTCCGAGGATCATCGGTGGGTGGTTCTGTTGTGCTGTCGTTGGTATAACCTATTTTCCAGGATCGCAAAACCCAGAGCTGATGATTATTTCAAATTCATCAATGTCAAGGCGGCGTACCATACCAACGAGCCTTTTATTTTGGCAAATGAAGCAACACAGATATTTTTCTTGGAAGACACATTTGCACGTAGCGATGACTTGAGAGTATTGCAAAGGTTTGAGCAAAGGAATTCGTTTAATGAAGTTACACAACAAGATGATGCTTACACTGCTCCTGATGTACAAGATAACATATATGTTCCTAATATCTTTGAGAACCATCACGTCAATGACGCCGACGAAAAGATTGCATGACATGATGTGGACATACAAGAGTTGATGAAGAAGAAGCCAACGTTCGAGAACGTTGAGGACGAAGAAGAAGATGACACCGTGGGGAATTATGATTCAGACTGATAAACATGGCGAAGATGTTGACGCTGCTGCTGCAGATGATGATTACATTGCTTTTGTCGTATTTGCATGTCAGAAGACTTGTTTTATATCTACTATGTGAAATTGTGTTTGCTATGACAACTGAAACCTGATGAACATGTTGTTTAGTATTTTCCTATGAGAACATCACTTGTTATGTATGCTGATTTGTGTTTGGTGATTGTATGATGACTAAAACATGATGACATTGTGGTTTAGTTGTACTCATATTTGGCTGTGAACTTGAATTTGATGACATAGTTTGATGTTGGACTGCATTTTCCTCGAACTCTTCGAATGAGAACAAAGCTGACCCGACAGGGCCTCTGCTAATTTATTTATTTATTACCAAAAGGGCCTCTGCTACTTATTGATTTATGAGCAAAAGGGGATACCCCCTGATTTCCGTTAATAGAAATCATTAGATGTTCACAACACTACGCCCAGCCTGCTACACAGGTTTCATTCATTACTAGTTTCAGCAAAGTGCTCATGTCATAGCCATTGAATACATCACGAGTTGTACATACACTCCACATAAAGAGACAATCATCCTACAGAGTACATCGATTTTGCCCATTATATTCACAAGCTCTTTCATCTCCTCATTGTTGTCAAGGCCGTTCAGCAGCTGTTGCTTGGCCATGATCAGAGGAACTACATCTTTAACCTTGCGCTCTGCATCTTCCTCTTTTGTCGTTCCTTCAGTTACTTGTCCAACACCCCAACCTGCTGGTATTGGGATTACTCGGCTAACCAAATAATCAGCATAGTTGCAATCCCCCACATTAGCAACTTCCCAGAAATACAAATCACACGAATCTTCCCTTTTCTGCACGAATCAAATTGGAAGATCATCAACCAAACTACTAAAAAAATCAGCAACTGAAAGCAGCAGAACAACACTTAAACATATTATTACCCCATGATTCGGGCATTTGTAGAAGACTTGGCCATGCTTGAGGCTTGTCGTTCAGACGCGACGTATGACTTTGCGTGATTTACAGCAGTGGCACCACACAAGTGATAGCAGGTTGCGATGAGCAACCCGCTGCTGTGCGTGTGCCGGAGGGGGTGTGATGAGACCCACAGGCGATGGTACGGGTGGCGACTTGGCGCGTATTTGGTTGTTGCTTGCTGAAGAGCAGGTGCACGAGCAGCCAGCGGACATGGTTGCTGCGGCCAGAGCTTCTGATGCTAGACAGAGTAAGTAGAGAAGAGGAGAAGCAAACGTTGGATATGTCAGTTTCATTACTTGCAGAGTAGCAAAGCACCATATATAGTCATAGTCTAGGTTTGGATTTGAACCAGCTACAGGAGCACGTCTATATTTTTTCTAAAACTCAGCAACGTCTCTTTACTGGTACACTAGCTTGTTCTGTATGCCTTCTCAAGTCTTTGATTCCTCCAGCTGACATCTCGGACCCACCGGAAGGGCCTGTGTATTTCGCGAAAAACACGTGCCCCCCGCTGACAGGTCGGACCCACCTGCTATCTTCGCACGCAAGGAAGTGCCTCCTTATTACGCACAAAAAATGAATACTCCCCATGCCAGCTGGAACCCAGCATCGTGGGAGGCTGACTTGTGGGCCTACCAAGTTGACAGAGACGGAGGGCTTTGTCAACTTAGTCAGTATGAACGATTCTAGCTCCAGTTACCGTACAATGTTCATCCAACGGCAGTAGTGCTTCTTCAACCTCTGGTCTTCTTGCTCCAGCCGCCCAAACAAACGCCAATCGTGGCACGTGCTCCTGCCTCCCGTGGCTGGCTATGATGCCGCTGAGGCCTCATCGTCCCTACTACTCCCACCGCTGGCCAGGGCATCCCTCTACTTACCCACACCCGCTGTTATTCTGTGGCGACGGCAGCCTCACACCGCAGCCCAACTAGTGAATCCACGTACTCCTCTCCGCGTGGGCATCCACTGTCGCGTCTTCCCCGGCTCCACGTCGTCCCCTTCCTAGGCCTCGCCGTCGTCCACCGCCTTGGTGCTCTTGGCGCGGCATGGTCAATCTGGTCAACGACCGACTTCCATCGGAAGAGTACTGTACGTGGAGAGGCTGACGGCTGGGTCCACGGCCACAACCCAGTTTTTTTGTGATTTGCCAAATAAGTCGCTTTGTCAGGCCTGTTGGGCTGCAAATCTTTCAAGATGAGGAGAGCTTCATTCGGCTGGCCGAGAAAATGGCCTATCAGTAATGAGAAATGTGATGTACATTTTTAAAACATATCAAACCAGCAATTAGTTTCAAATATCTTTTTTCATTTCGAGATTTTAAATTGCATTGATTTTTATGCGTGGACAATTTGTTGGATTTTAAATTGATATGCATTTATTTTTAAAATCAGTTTGAATGTGACTCGAAATTTCGGGACTAAAAACAGTTCGGACCGCACCGAAATATGCAAAATTTCGTATAATTTTTTAACCGTGGCCACAATATGGGCTGTAATGCTAACAAACAGAATATGGGCTCCAAAAAACCTTAAGAATTAGCAAATGGGCTGTAAATTATTAGAAATAATGGCCAATGGGCTCTATGATGTTTTCCACAGATTTGAGGCCTTCCTAAAAAAAGGTTGACGCACAAGTAGTGACTGTTGGATGTCCATCCAATTGCCGTCGTGCTTCTTCAATATCTGCTCTTCCTCCTCCAGCCGCTCAAACAAGCACCGGCGGGACTGCCTGCTCCCTCCTCCCCGCGGCCGGCTGTGCTGCCGCGCAGGCCTCACCGCCTCACCGTACTCCCATCGCTGGCCTAGCCATCCCTCTACTCACCCACACCTGCTGTTATTCTCCGGTGACGGCAGACGAACCAGTGAACCCTCGTACCGTTGTAGCCCCCTCCGCGTGGGAAACAACTGCCGAGTCTTCCCTGCCTCCGTGTCGTTCCATTCCCAGGACTCACCGTCGTCCACCGCCCTGGTGCTCTTGGCGCGGCGTGGTCAATCTGGTCAACGACCAACTTCCATCGGAAGAGTACTGTACGTGGAGAGGCTGACAGCTGGGTCCATGGCAGCCGCAAGAAAGTGCCTCCTTATTACGTGAAAAATAATTATACCTCCACCTGACAGCGGGGACCCATCGGACGGGCCACCGTATTTGGCGAAAAAATACGTTTTCCCCCTGACTGCTGGGACCACCGACGGGCCACCGTATTTTGTGAAAAAAAATGACCCCCCCCCCCGCTGTCAGCTCAGACCCACCGGAAGTGCCTCCTTATTACGCACAAAAAAATGAATACTCCCCCTGCTAGCTGGGACCCAGTATAGTGGGAGGCTGACTTGTGGGCCTACTAAGTTGACGGGGACGGAGGGCTTTGTCAACTTAGTCAATATGCACGATTCTAGCTCCATTGACCGTACGATGTGCATCCAACGGCCATAGTCCTTCTTCAACCTCTGGTCTTCTTGCTCCAGCCGCCCAAAAGCGCCGGTCGTGCCTCGTGCTCCTGCCTCCTGTGGCCGGCTGCGATGCCGCGGAGGCCTCACCGGCCCCTACTATTCCCACCGCTGGCCAGGCCCTGCGGCGACGACAGCCTCACTCGACAGCCGAACCAGTGAACCCTCGTACTCCTCTCCGCGCGGGCTTCCACTTCCACGTCTTCCCCAGCTTAGCGTCGTCCCCTTCCTAGGCCTCACCGTCATTCACCGCCCTGGTGCTCTCGGCGCGGCGTGGTCAACGTGGTCAAGGAACGACTTCCATTGGAAGAGTACTGTACGTGGAGAGGCTGACAGTTGGGTCCACGACAGCTGCAAGGAAGTGCCTCCTTATTACGCGGAAAATAATTATTCCTCCACCTGACAGCAGGGACCCACCGAACGGGCCACCGTATTTGGCGAAAAAAACGTTTCCCCCCTGACTGCTAGGTCCCACTGGACGGGCCACCGTATTGCGCGAAAAAACGTTCCCCCCGCTGTCAGCTCGGACCCACCAGAAGTGCCTCCTTATTACGCACAAAAAACTGAATACTCCCCCTGCTGGTTGGGACCCACCTTGGTGGGAGGCTGACGTGTGGGCCTACTAAGTTGACGGGGACGGTGTGCTTTGTCAACTTACTCAATATGAACGATTCTAGCTCCAGTGACCGTATGATGTCCATTCGACGGCCATAGTGCTTCTTTAACCTCTGTTCTTGTTGCTCAAGCCACCCAAAGCAGCGCCAGTCGTGCCGCATGCTCCTACCTCCCGTTGCCGGCTGTGCTACCACAGAGGCCTCACCGCCCCCGACTATTCCCAGCATTGGCCAGGCCATCCCTCTACTCACCAACACCCCCTGTTATTCTGCGGCGACAGCAGCCTCACACTGCAGCGAACCAGTGAACCCTCGTACTCCTCTACGCGTGGGCATCCACTGCCGAGTCTTCCCCGTCTCCGCATCGTTCCATTCCTAGGCCTCACCGTCGTCCACCGCCCTGGTGCTCTCGGCACGGAGTGGTCAACGTGGTCAAGGAACGGCTTCATCGGACGTGGACTATACGTGGAGAGGCTGACAGCTGGGTCCACGGACACATCAAGGAAGTGCCTCCTTATTACGCGCAAAATAATTATTCCTCCACCTGACAGCGGGGACCCACCGGACGGGCCACCATATTTTGTGAAAAGCGTTTCCCCCTGACTGCTGGGACACACCAGCTACATCTTTGCACGCAAGGAAGTGCATCCGGGCAAAAAAAATGATTCGCCCCCCTGACTGCTGGGACCCACCAGCTACATCTTCGCACGCAAGGAAGTCCGTCCGGGCAAAAAAAAAAGATTCGCCCCCTGACTGCTGGGACCCACCAGCTACATCTTCGCATGCAAGGAAGTGCCTGAGAGTCAGGACCCACCTGGTCGAAGCGTACGTAGCGTTGTCATTCTGGTCGCGAACGTGTATGTACATACTGGTCGATGTAGAGGAGCGCACGTGTCATAGTAGAGGCGCGCACGTAGCATGTACACGTACCTACATCGGCAAGTGTGCAAGAAAGAAAATACGGCCATGTGCATACATAAGGGCAGGGTCTCGAACGCCTACTCGCGCATACGTACGGCCAGGGCTCGTGTACATGGCTGGGTCGGAACGGAGAAATAGCATCGTCGTCATGTTCATGGGGAGCCAACCGGCTGGGTCAGAACGAAATGCGTCGTCGTGTTCATCGGGAGGGCTCGGACGGAACAACTAATGGAAACGAGGCCTGGCGTACCGCAGAACGGAGGAAATGGCCTAGTGTTCGACCGGCCACGTCTGAAACGGGATCCTGTTCATCGGGAGGGGTCTGGCGTACGGCAAAACGGAGGAAACGAACGTCCTACGGTCGAAACGGGGTTTCTATTGATCGGGAGGGGTGTGGCATACCGCAAAACAGAGGAAACGGACTTGTGTTGGAGCGCTACGGTCGAAATGGGGTTCCTGTTGATCGGGAGGGGTGTGGCGTACCGCAAAATGGAGGAAACGGACTTGTGTTGGAGCGCTACGGTTGAAACGAGGGTCCTGTTCATCGGGAGGGGTGTGGCGTACCGCAAAACAGGAAACCACGGGATATTGTTCATCACCACCATCGACCCCTCCAGCCTCCACGGGCTACTGTTCATCCACCGTTGACGTCCTCCAGCCTCCATCTGCGACTGTTCAGCCTCCACCGTGCGCTACTCCATCGGCTACTATTCAACCAGCCCTCTCCACAGGCTCCTGCTCAACCACCCCTCCACGGGCTACTGTTCATCCAGCCCTCCCCCGTCTACTGTTCATACAGCCCTCCACAGGGTGGTCCTGTTCATGAAGCCCTCTACGGGGTCCTGTTCATGCAGCCCCAACCGACTCGATCAAACGGGGTCCTATTCGTGTAGAGGCAACACCACGGGGTCCTGTTCGGCCACCCCCACCGGGAACTGTTCATCCAACCCCCCTAGAAATGCTCACTGTTCATGCAGAGGCAGCATCGATCGACTTCAGTTAGCACCAGCAGCGAAGGAATCGCTCGATCGGGTTCAGTTAACAACCATCGATCGATTGCTCGGGTTCAGTAACACGTAGCCTACAGTGCAATCGCTCTGGTTCAGTTAGAGCCCAATGCCTGGCTCGGGTTCCGTTAGAGGCCCATGCCTCGCACCCACGCGTGTGCGTGTACGAGAGAAACGCGCATCGCTCGGCCCCGACCACCCACCGTAATCGGGTACACCCCGATATTTTCCTCGCCCTCGCTTCTACCACGGTTTTTTCCGTCATGGACGGCCCAAAGAATGTCATGCAACTGCGTCTCTGGCCCGCCCAGGACGAAAAGCCCATTTTCTGTCACGTCTTTTGGGTTAACCAATGCCCCAGCTTATTTCATGTATCTCATGAATAAAGTCTTCATGGAATATTTGGACAAGTTCGTTGTTGTCTTCATTGATGACATTCTTGTGTTCTCGAAGTCGGAGGAAGAGCATGAGCAGCATCTGAGGATGGTCCTAGACAAGCTTCGTGAGCACCAACTGTATGCCAAGTTCAGCAAGTGTGAGTTCTGGCTGCATAAAGTTGGATTCTTAGGTCATGTCTTGACCGAGGAAGGATTATCTGTTGATCCAGCAAAAATCGAAGCTGTGACCCAATGGCAATCTCCAGCGACCGTCAAGGAAGTCAGAAGCTTCCTCGGATTAGCGGGCTATTACCGCAAGTTCGTGGAAGGATTCTCTAGCATTGCATGACCAATGACTCAGCTCCTCAAGAAGGACAAGAAGTTCGAGTGGACGCCAAAATGTGAAGAGAGCTTCCAAGAGCTCAAGAAGAGATTGACCACCGCCCCAGTTCTGGCAACACCTGATATCCACAAGGAGTTCGTGATATATTGTGATGCCTCTCGAACCGGATTGGGAAGCGTTCTGATGCAAGAAGGCCGCGTCATAGCATACCTCTCCAGGCAGCTACGACCCCATGAGGAGAACTACGCTACTCACGATCTTGAGCTAGCGGCAGTAGTTCATGCCTTGAAGACATGGCGGCATTACCTCCTAGGGAAACGGTGTGAGATTTACACAGACCACAAAAGTCTGAAGTATATTTTCACCCAAAAAGAATTGAACATGAGGCAGCGGAGATGGTTGGAACTCATCAAAGACTATGACCTCAGTGTTCAGTATCACCCTGGGAAGGCTAACGTGGTGGCCGATGCCTTAAGCAGGAAGGCTTGCTCTTTGAATGTCATTATTCAGGAAAGACAGCCAGCCTTGTTTAAGGAGATCGAACAATTCATTTTGGAATTGGTCACCCCCGGATTTCTGGATCATTTGGAAGTTAGACCGACCCTGGTGGACGACGTCAAGAAGGCTCAAGATGGACAGCAAGCATTGAAGGTATCAAGAAGAAGATGAAGCTGGGCAAGGCCCCAGGATTCTCCGAAGACGAGCACGGGATTGTTTGGTACAAAGGTCGCCTCTGCGTACCAAACAATACCGCGCTGAAGACGCTGATTCTGCAAGAAGCCCACGACACTCCGTATTCCATCCACCCCGGAGGAACCAAGATGTACCAAGATTTGAAGGCACGATTCTGGTGGCACGGTATGAAGAGAGAGATTGCAACCTATGTTGCAAAGTGTGATGTGTGCCAAAGGGTCAAGGCTGAGTATCAGCGACCTGCTGGATTGCTTCAACCACTCAAGGTTCCTGAGTGGAAGTGGCATAAAGTCGGAATGGACTTCATCACTGGATTACCAAGGTCGAATAGAGGACATGACTCTATCTAGGTCATAGTCAATCATTTGACCAAGGTGGCCCATTTCATTCCTGTCAAGACCACTTATGATGGCAACCGGCTGGCAGCTCTCTACATTGACCGAATCGTAAGTCTTCACGGTGTTCCCAAGGAGATTGTGGCAGATCGAGGAACCCAGTTCACCTCAAGGTTCTGGAAGAAGTTCCAAGAAGCCTTGGGAACCAAGGTGTCTTTCAACACAGCTTTCCACCCGCAGACCGGAGGTCAAACAGAGCGAGTCAATCAGATTCTCGAAGACATGCTCCGAGCCTGTGTCCTGGCATATGGAGCCAAGTGGGAAGACTGTCTCCCTTTTGCCGAGTTCTCCTATAACAACAGTTACCAGTCAAGCCTTCAGATGGCACCATTTGAGGTGTTGTATGGACGCAGATGTCGCACACCCCTCAACTGGTCAGAGACTGGAGAAGGACTAGTTTTTGGACCAGATAATCTCCGCGCAGCAGAAGAGCAAGTCCAGCTAGTCAGAGAGCGATTAAAGGAAGCCAAGTCAAGGCAGAAGAGTTATGCTGACACTCGACGCCGAGACATGAGTTTCCATGTTGGGGACCATGTGTACCTGCGGGTAACTCCTCTAAAGGGAACCAAGCGTTTCCATGTCAAGGGGAAGCTCGCACCAAGGTTCATTGGACCCTTTGAGATCACTGCACGACGAGGAGAAGTGGCTTATCAGTTGGAACTACCACCTGAGCTCTCCGATGTGCACAATGTATTCCATGTGTCACAACTCCGGAAATGTCTGCAAGTTCCAGACAAGCCCACTCTCTACAAGGATGTGGATCACCAAGCCATTGATCTGCAGCCTGATCTGACCTACCGCGAGAAGCCCATTCGTATTCTGGACAAAGCAGAACGACGTACGCGGAGCCGTACCATCAAGTACTTCAAGGTCCAGTGGAGCAACCACACCGAAGCAGAAGCAACCTGGGAACGAGAAGACTATCTTAGATCCGAGTTTCCCGATCTCTTTTAAGCCCTAGTGTAGGAATCTCGGGGACGAGATTCTTGTAAGGGGGGTAGGTCTGTCACACCCTGCATTTTGTAACATGTTATTTGTAACTTTGAGGCATGAAAATTTGGACCAGCAAATTTTTTAGCATCATTTGGCTTTTATTTGGAATTGAGTTTTCTTCATTTGCTTTTTCATGTGCTCATTAAAGTCAACTATGACCTTTTGTAGATTTCATCCCTATACTCAAACTTCTGCCCAATGATCATGCCAAGTGTTATATAACAGTATAGTATTTTCTTAAAATATTAATTTTTATAAATTTAGTTTTCCAAAAACCCCTGAATTGAGATTTGCACTTCAAGTACTTGATTAAGGGTGTGAAAATTATTTCAAAAGGTTTATTTGAGACCTAGTAGTCATAGGACTCCCAGAAACCACAAAGGTATAATTTTAAAATTTATTTTCCGATTTTATTTAAAAGCTTTTTCTTAAGGCCAGAAATGGTCTTTAATAGGAGAAAATTATTTAACTATTTCAGAAATATTTGCCAAAATTCAGAGAGACTCAGAGGACATATATTGTCCATATATAAGAGTTTCAACACTTGGTCATGTTCAAAATAATGGGCTAAACCCTCTAAAACCCTTTCTGGATATTTCAAGCTTTTGAAATATTTACAAAGGAATTTTTCCCCAAAAATTCCAGGGAAATTCTATCATGTCATTTATGACATATTTGATGATCTTGCCAAGTCCCATGCCTTGGGAAGCAAGAAAACCTCCTCAAACCCCTTCATAACCATTCTGTACATATTTGAAGTTTGAGCAACTTTACATTGCCAAACTTGTCCAAATGCTCTCAAACTTGGTGCACATGCTAGAATGGCCTAATAAGGCACCTAGACCAAATGGCACAAGAATTTGAATAGAGCAACTTGATCAGATCACCTCAAAACCCTTTCTGTTCAAATGCAAATTTGAACAACTTTACATTACCAACTTTTTATCTGGAGCTTCAAACTTTGTGGGCATGATCAACACCCCAAATGATGATGCTACACCAAGTGGTGCATCAAGGGGAGATGATTAGCTTGACTCAATCAAGATGAAACTATTTCTGTTGATTTCTAGGGTTCACCAAAGTTACATTGGCAAGTTTCTCCAAATGAGCCTAAATTTGGTGAAGCACCCTATTTTCTCATGTCTTTCAACCCTGTCAAGTGCCATGTCAAGTGGACTTCATTTACTTGATCAAACACTGATCAAACACCTTCTGCAGAAATTCTAAAACCTCCAACTTGACCACTTTCACTTTTCTCCATGGCCTCAACTTCTTACCACAGGCTCATTGGGTTACCAGCTACCTCCAGTAACTCCCCCCAGCACCTCAGCTCCATGATTGAGGGGTGAAACCTCTGTTTTACCTTGCTGTACAGCCAGTTTCCACCATGTTACCAGCCCTCTCCCTCTCTCTCTGCACCCCCAGGGCATCCAAGGCCTCAGGGCATTTCTTTACTTCTCCTACAACGTGCTAGACACTGTTGGGCACGCTGGAACGGACCAAACCGGCGAGAGCGCGTCGATGCCAGTCAAACGCATGCTCTGGAGCGCGCGAACAGTGCACCTCGCACGCTGGCTCCAGCCAATCGCCGACCCCCGACAGCCTCGGGCTTCCCCCTCGCGCCAGTCGAGGCGCCTCGACGTCCGCAACCTCCCCGGCGCTGTCCCCCCTCCTCCTGCGCCCTCCAGTAGCCGCCGTCGCACGCGCGCTGGCCGCCCGCGGCGGCCACTCCTCTGCCTCGCACGCACGCATCCCTCTGACGCTCCCCTGCTCCTCCTCTCACCTCTACTGGACGTGGAGCTCGTCCAGGAGCTCCACAGACCCATTCCCCTAGCCTCTCGTGCGCTGTAGCCTCGCCGGTGAGCTCGCCGACGCACTGGACCACGGGTCCCCGTCGAGCTCCTATATATAGCCCCTCCCGAGCCCCTCCAGCACCATCCATAGCCTCACTCCTCTCCACTGATCCCCCCAGCAACTCCAGTTCTACCCCAGAAGGTCCCAGTGCTCGGGATCGACCGGAGCTCCGCCGCGTCGAGCCGCCGGCGATCTCGAGGTACAGGCCTCCCCTGCCTCCCCTTCCACTCATTTCGGAACCGCCGCACCTCACTGATCATTTCCCCCCTGTTTCCCCTCTCTATGGCAGCCGGAAACAGCCGCAGCCACTACCCTCCGACGAGCCTCCGCCGTCCCACCTCGTCGCCGGCGAACCAGACTTCCCCTCCGTGCCGCACTACCACCACTACAACCGCGACACGACGCTGAGTCCGTCCCTGGCCTCCGTTGCCGTCGCCGTGGCCAGAATCGTCGCCGGTGAGCTCGCCGCCGCCGTGGCCGAGGGGTTAGAGATGACAGGCGGGCCCCGCCTGTCATCCCCCCACCTCTCTCCCCCTCCTCTGTGCCGCTGACCCACGGGCCCCGCCCGTCAGGTTTGAAAACCTGACGTGCGCGCGCGCTGGCTCCGTGCGGCTGGGCCAGCCCGTCTGGGCCGTGCACTGTGGCCTCTTCTGGCCCAGTGCACAGGACCCCTTTTTCTTTTTCTTTTCTGTAAATGATTTAAACATTTATACAGAAAAGAATATTGATCCAAATTAAATATTTCCAACTCCTAAAATCTTGTAATATTCCAACCTATTTAATGGTACTACTTTCACCCAAATCCATGAAACTTTTCTGTACTGTTCAAATTTAAATTCAAATTTGAGCAGTATAACTCCTGTTCAAAAATCTATATGTCCTATTCTGTAACTCCAAAACTCCAACTAAGATTTTTCCCCATCTTAGAAATCCCTCTAGTATTTTACAAAAATGAGTTGACATTTTTCTGAGCACTTTGATTTTTCTGTTTTATTTGTATTCTTATTTTTCCGTTATTATTATGCGACGTATAGATCCCGTATTTGACGAAGTTGCTGTGGAAGAAGAAGGAGAAGGACTTGAAGACTTTGAAGACCAAGCCAATCCAGGCAAGCAGCCCTTTGACCATGATACACTTGTTCCTCGGAACCCGTTTGTTTCCGATGCATGATGATAGGGTTACGATGGTAACCTAGATGAACCACCACATGATGCATGCTTTATTGTTGATCTTGCTATATGCTAGATGACATGCAATAGATGGTCATGATGCTTATGTGATGCATGTGTGATATGAACCCTCATAGTTGAAATCTTTGCATGAACCCATCGGGTGCCCCTAATGCCCGAGGGTGATGATGTGTTAGGTCATCACTTGAGAAAGAAGTGATGTGCCGGTAGATCATGTGCATGGTGGAATGATGGATTAGATTTATGTGTGTCTACCGTCCCAACCAAACATGTGCAACCACACTACCCCTTATGGGACGGGGCTTTATTGATTACTTAGGTCGATACTAGCATGGTACCCGCATTACTAGTGATGGGAAGACTTGAGGTCTTTCCCGGGACGGGGTCGTGCTTGGATAGGTGGCCATGACTGTTTTCACAGGGCACCGGACACACCGTTGGTCCCTTCGGGTACGCGTGACATTGAATGTGGGCAAGTCCCGTGATCTATTGTTTGTACCCGAGGGCCGTGTACCAATGAGTGGACTCTATGTTAGTGTCGTCTAAGGAAAGGTAATGACCGGGTGTTTACCCCGGGTACTTGAGGTACCGCGGGTCGTGGATGACACGGAAGTTCCCCGGATCTTGTGGGTAAAGTGCGCAACCTCTGCAAAGTGTAAAACTATTCGAATAGCCGTGTCCACGGTCATGGACAGTTGGGTGGTGCTACTTAAACTATGTCCAGAATTTTACTTCATTGGTGATATATTGTGTGTGATGAGTCAAGATGGAGACTTGACTCGATGAGATGAATCATATTCATGTTGATGTCGGTAACCTGTTCTCGAGGTTACGCGAGGTTATTGATGCATAAACTTGATGATAGCATATTGTTCTAGCTTCCTGCTAGATTGTTCATTATTGTTCCATTGCATTGTTACCACATCATGGGTTGCTTGCGAGTACATTCAAAAGTACTCATTGGCTTGCCACTGGTTATTTAATTGGCGAGGCATGGAAGAGCAGGAATATGAGGAAGAGTTCTTTGGAGACGACCATGCGAACTAGGACGCTATCCCAGTCAGAATGCCTGTAGGGTTAAGGCAGATGGCATGGGTTCTACCCGTTTACCGAAGACTTCCGCTATTTGAGTTATTTCCTATTCAGCCCGTGAGGCTCTATCTATGTAAGACTTGGCCATAATGGCCTTAATTCGTGTAAGACTATTTGTATGGACGTAAGACTCTTGTTATTTCAGCTTCTGTGTGTTCAGTGAGCATTGATCTCTTGGATCACTGTACACATGCATTCGGTGATCTCGACTTCCAAGTCGGGGTCCCCACACGCGTGGCCTTCAAGTCCCTTGAGGTGAGGTCCCGCCAGGCTCTGGGGGCACTCTACGAGAAGGGCTTGGATAGGCCGTTGGCGACGGATGATGAAGGCCCTGCCCAGCTGCTTCCTTATCTTGTCCTGGTGCACAAGGATGTCGTCCGCGAGATCAACCCCTGGCGGAGGAGGAAGCTTGTGTACTTTCTTCTTCTGTCTTGACGCGCGTCCTCAGTCACCTGCACCTTTGCGACCCCAATGCTGATCTCGCGGCGCTGATCAAGCCTGTGGAGGCGGAGCGTGACGAGGCCGCCGCTGAAGCTATGATGGGCCATGTGGAGGCCCTGCTGAAGGAGTTCCTCATCGTCCACCCTTCCCCTCCAGCCGATGGCGCCACCGATGCCGCAGACGAGACCGTTTCCCCATGGCGTGATGGTGCCGCTGGGGGGAGGTCCCTTCAGGTAGCAGCACCCAAGGCTGAGGGGAAGTCCAGCTGGTTGGTGACGGCGCTCTCCTTTATCTTCATTCCCCTGCGGCATGAGCGAGCCTCATGGAGGCGTTAAAACTCCCGTTTGATCCTTCGAAGGACAATTTGGTTTGTAATAACTGCTGGATATTCGCTCTTCTTTCCTTATTTATCGTTCTACGTCGGCAGGGCCCGACCCTGCGCATACCTTAGCCGCCAGCTGGTTTGCCCAGGTCATTGGGTCAAGACCAGGGAGTGAGGGGCTACGTGGCCAGTAAGGCTCCTAAGTCGCGATGCTCAGGAGTCCCCCTTAACGTGCAAACGATACCTAGGTAGGAAGCGCTAGGCAGGGCTTTGGTGTTCTGCGTCGGCAGGGCACGACCCGCGCGTACCTTAGCTGCCGCTGGCCTTGACCGGAAACCAGGACAAGACCAGGGAGTGAGGGGCTACGGGACCAGTTAGGCCCTTGGGTCGCGATGCCCAAGGGTCCCCTTGATGTGTGAACAGCCCTGAGGGAAGTGAGTGCTGGACTTAGGCCTTGACGTTCTGCGTCGGCAGGGCCCGACCCGCGCGTACCTCACCCGCCGTTGCCCTTGGCCGGAAACCAGGACAAGACCAGGGAGTGAGGGGCTACGGGACCTGTTAGGCCCTTGGGTCGCGATGCCCAAGGGCCCCCCTTGACGTACGAACTGACCCCATACCTGTCCTCGTCGGGCATGCGCTCGGGAGGATTGAGCGTCGACCAGGCTCGAGGGACCTGGTGGGGCGTGCGCCAGGCGTGACATGGATGCAGCCTCCTTCCCCAGCCCTCTCGTGCTACGTTCCCGAAGGGAGCGCAGCACCGTGGGGCTGGCCACTGAGCCGAGGGGCTCCCTGAGGTTAATGCGGCTGCAAAGCCACTCCTAGTTGTTTATCACCAGTGCAGAGCATAGTGTTGCCGCTCCTGCGCGGGCATAGCCGCTCCTCGACGAGCGTCGTCAGCCAGCCCGGAGTATGGTGCTTCCACTGGACCGTGGGAGGGTACTCCCTACTACGGAGATACCCCAGGCATATATAGCCCATCCCGGACATGTGGCTGGCACGGTGGGGCTTAAACGAGGTGTATCTGGGCACCCATGAGCTAGCGCGGGACTCACGAGGCCCTACATCAAGGTGGGTTGCGCCAGGTCTTGGGTGGAAGCGCTCGAGGAGATCCTGAAGTCATGAGTGTTGTGGAGGGCCCTCAGCTCTTGGCAGTCATGAGTGTTGTGGCTGTGCACGTTGTGGATGGCGCAAAATGCTCGGCCGTTCTTGGGTGGCCTCGGGATGTCGCGGCCGCGCTTCATTTATGGTTCGACTGCAAGCACTGTCGCTCCCTTGCGCTTTACGTCCGTGCCTTTGGCCTTCTTGTCTTCGGGTTCAGCAGCGAGGAGCTCGACGGGCGAGAGGCGCCCCTCCTCGGCCCTGGCACACGTGGTCGCGAGGTTGAACAGCTCCAACGACGTGCACAAATCTTCGTGGATAGCGAGCTCCTCCTTCATCTTGACGTCGCGAACGCCACTTGAGAACGCCGAAATGATGGCCTCTTAAGGCGGACACTGTTGAAGCATTGGATAAACTTTTGCAGGGTTTCTCCTGGTTGTTGCTTGATAAACCGCAGGTCACCCGCGGCCCGGGGGCGGTCTCGGGTGCCCTGGAAGTTGGCGATGAACCGCTCGCGCACCACGCTCCAGGTGAAGATCGATCCCGCGGGCAGGTTCAAGAGCCACGAGCGCGCGCCATCTTTGAGGGCCATAGGGAACCAGTTCGCCATGATCTTCTCGTTGCCGCCAAACGCTTCGATGCTCAGCTCGTAGAGTTGCAGGAACTCCGCAGGGTCGGGGGTGCTGTCGTAGCCCGGAGGCAGGTCGGGCTTGAACTTCCTAGACCAGTTGACGTTGCGCAGCTCGGGGCGAGGGCCTTGCAGCCTGCTGTCGACGCCGGAGCTTGCTGGGGTGGCGGGACTTGGTCTTGGTCCTCGTGCGCCGCCGTGCGGGCGGCGCGCGGTCTCGACGCAGCAGTGGAGGGAGCGTGGGTGCTCCCCGCGGGGCTGCTGGATCTCTTGGAAGCTTCCTTCTTCGCACACTGGCACCACGCGTGAGTGGTCACGCCGCGTGGCCACATGCCTTGGGTCATGGAAGATGCCCTGACGTGGAGGTATCAGTGGAGCTTCTTGGGCCTCTTCATCCTCATGGGGAGGCGGACGAGGCAGGGAGAGGGACGGCGCCGGAGAGCCCCCTGCAGTGCTGACGAGCTCGGCGATGCGGTCCGCGGCGAGCATGGCACGATGAGACCGCCGGAGTCAGCGACAGGGTAGCAGTACGTCCATCGCGCCGCATAGAGGGTTGCAGGGACGATGCCTGTTGTTCTTGCCGTGCCAGACCGGTGGCGGCGTTGGCAGCACGCGAGGGAGAATGGCGGGGTGGTCCGCCAACAGGAGCGGTCTGAGGAACGCGAGTAGCAAGGGCAGCCCGCCGCTCAGCACGGGCCCTGCGAGTGTCGGCCATGGAACCGATGGGACGACGGAGCGCGGATCGATGGAAGGGAAGTTTCAGCACACCCCTACCTGGCGCGCGAAATGTCGGATCTGGGGTTCCAGCAAAACCCTTAAGGTTCGAACTCTGGGGTGCGCATGAAGATCTCTCCTTCCGCCCTAGATCGTCTACTCAACAGCCCTAGGCCTAGCTCGTCAGATCCGATGAACAAGAGACACAAGATTTATACTGGTTCAGGCCACCATTGTGGTGTAATACCCTAATCCAGTGTGGTGTGGTGGATTGCCTTGCAGGCTGAGGAAGAACTAGTACATGTATGAACTGCCTCTTGAGGAGAGGTGTTCTTGCGCTCGAGTGAGCTTGTGGGTGAGTGGCCTTCTATCTTATCAACTCTCGCTCTCTCCCGGACTGGATGCTCTCAATGGTGGTGGCTAGTCCTATTTATATTGACCCGGGTCCTCTTCACAAATATTGAGCGGGAAGGAATCCCACAATGGCCAAATTTGAAGGGGGACATCTAGTACAAGCTATCCTGACAAAAGGTGGTCTTCGCCTACCAAAGGCTCTAGTGGTGACACCGCTGTGGGCTCCGCGATGACCTTCGTCCCGCTGTCCTGCTGGTCTTGGTCTCGTTGCACCGATATGGAAACCTTTCCCTGATGCCTCGGTACTCCTCTCCTGCACCTGCTCCTTCAGCACCAAAGAGGAAACTGGCACTCTGCGCCCGCTGGCGCTCGCCTGGCATTGGTCGTCACTACTCACGTCACGAGGACCTTGCGAGGTGCCCCTCGCCTCGATATCTTCGATCCTCACGAGCCGCCCTGGCGAGGCCACCCCAAGGGATGCCTTGCGTCATCCGCCTCGCGAGGGTCTTGAGTGGTTGCTGAAGATGGTGGGCCATACCAGGCCGCCTTGTGAGCAATGCCCTGGGCCACAAGCAGGCAAGTCTGGGGACCAACGTTCCCAGAACGCCGACAGGTGTGAAACTGCAAACTGAGATCAAAGGCCTCATTGATGAATTTGACAAATACCATGCTGATTTGCTAGGTGCCAAAGTCAGATTCGTCAAGCTCTCAAAGTCCCTCATCTTTGGTGGTGAAAGCTCCTCACAAGAAGAAATTCATCTTGCTAGGGACACTGAAAGCGCAGCTGAAAATGTAGCTGCTAAAGAAACTGAACATGTCAGGGCTGATGAAGAAATTCCAGCCGCTGATGAAATTGCTAGGGCAACTTCCAATGTTACACCTGAAGAACAACCCAGGCATGCTGAAGAATCTGCTACAGCGCCTGAAGAATCTAAGAATTCCATGGCGATTGCAACAGTCGTGCTTGAAGAAACTGAACCTATGTCATCTGCTCCTCCTGCAAAGTCTTCACCTGTGAAGAACATCAATCTTCCTTCTTCATCAGAAGTGGAGAAACAAAGGCTGCAGAGAAGGTAGTTGTGAAGAAAAGGAAATCATCATCAACTACAGAATCCTCAGTTCCGAAGAAAGTGAGTACTTTTTCAAGCTCCATCGCCAACCCCATTAATGTTGTTCCAATTTATAGTGTGGCATCAAAGGAGATTGTTCCCTTTGGTGAGGATTATGACATTCTAGATGACACTTCTGAAGAAAATCCTTCTTCTGCTTCTTCAGAGCAGTTGGATGATGAAATTGACGCGGAAGAAATCCCTTCAACCCCACTGGTATTATCGCCCATGCCTCAGTTCACTGCTGAAGAGGCCGCGTTGAGGAAATGGAAGAACATGAAGATGTGGATATTGGCTCTACAACTCTTGTGCTCAACGATGATTATTCGGACAACACTCATCCCAATTCTCCCTTAACCACACCACTATAGCATATTCCTCGGTCCCCTACTCAAACTGAAGAAATTCCCGCGGGCTCTGAAGAGCTTCACACTCCTCTTATGTCCTTTCCTGAAAGAGCTCCAACTGTAACAGCTGAAGAAGTTGAAAAATCAACTGCTGTTGAAGAACCTGAAGTGTCAATTCCTCAAGCAGCAACACCAGAAATTTTAGATCAAGAGGTTGCAACATCATCATATGTAAATCTTCATCCCAAGCAGAAAAACCCTCATGCAACCAAGAAGAAATTCAAAGCTGATGATTTCTTCGCTGAATATCAATTCTTCACTGAATTCAACCCTTACGACTCAGCAAGACTTCATCGCAAATGGTTCTGGACAGCAAGCCAGATGAATTTCTATTCTTCACTTCTATTCGACAAGGACAAGGTATTTGAGCATTGTCAAATTCCTCATGTTGACATGGAATCCATCCCTTGCTTTGAGCCTGTGCTTTATTTGCTTCATGAAGTGGGGCTTCTGAGTTTGTGCTCTGACCTTTGCGACTGGAATGGAGTACTCATTTTTAGATCTATGCCACTTTGCATCTCACTGCTGATGTAAATGATGTGAAATCATGGGTGCTGGATTGGATGTCTGAAAATACTCACTACAAAGCACCAACAACCGAATAGCTTCATGCTATCCTAGTTAATCGTCCTCCTGACAGCGCAAGAAGAATCTATGATGAAACTGGACTTCAAATCATCTGATGCAAGTGCTAATGAAGCCTTCGAAGGCTGGCCAACCTCCAAGAACAACCTTCCTTGTGAAGGATTTGCTTTATGTGCCAAGGACCATCTATCGCATTCTAACCAAAACCCTCAGTCCAATTAAGAGCCACAACTCTGAAGAAGAAGATGTTGTTGGCATCATGAAGAATCTGCTGTTCAATATCATGCATGGGTTCCCATCAACTATCATAATTTCTTTATGAGGACTTTGGCGAATGTTGCACTATCACGTTTTGAGTTGAAGCCTTATGCACCTTGGATTTTGAGATTCATCAGAACAAGGTCTTCAATTGCATAGAAGGTTGACTTTCAATATCATCTCAGCTATCTGCCTCCTATTGAAGTCCTCAAACGGACTATTTTCCTTAGTTGATGGAAAAGGCAAAGCTGCTATTATTGATGAAGGTACTCATCGATTGGATGGCTAGATTCGCAAAGCTACATCCTATTCCACCAATGATGATTCTGCAACCCAAGACACTGCCACAAATGCTTCAAGAAAATTCCTCAAGCAACTGTTCCGTGAGTGATGACTGATCGTTAGTTTCTCCTAAGTCTTATTACAAGGTAGATTGCAATCACAAGTGGGTAGCACTAGTTTTCTTCAATTCTTCTGAACATGACTGTCACGCAAAACACTATGAAGAAGAATCACTACTATGCGCACGAAATCTTCGATCACACTTGGGCTATTCTTTCACATCTCTATAGTGCTGAAGAACTCAAGGAGATGGACTTCCAACAGGACTTTGACTGGTCTCAGCCACTTTCGAAGAAATTCAAGAAGGTTAAAGTTTCTCAGCTGGTCACAAGTTCATTTTCTTCATCACGCAAGACGGATGAAGCTGAAGATTTGGACGACAGTGCGGCAAGCCCTACACCAACGGACGACCCCAACAACGCTCGCGCTCCTCCATCAACATCATGATGATATTCTTCAGGGTCGTTAGTCCTCATTTTTCATCCCTTTTGGTCCTTTGATGACAAAGGGGGAGACACTACAGGAAACATGTAATTTGCCGTCTGTGGATCACAGACGGCAAAGACCTAAATCCAGACGGCAAAGATTTTGCCGTCAGGAAGCAGACGGCAAACTCAGACGGCAAAGTATAATCGGCAAAGAATACTTTGCCGTCAGCGTTTCATCGGGAAGACGGCAAAGACTTTGCTGTCAGCCAAATCTGCTTCGCCGTTAGTCTTATAAATAACAGACGGCAAATAATGTGATTTTTGTCGTCAGTCAAAACGTTTTCTTTGCCGTCATCAAGACTAAACAACAGACGGCAAAGATTGTTTTTTATTTAAAAAAAAACGTCAGTTTAAGCGTTCGGTGGTCGCCGGAGTAGCCAAATCCGGCAACTGCTGCCACTACCGGGGGAGCTCTAGTGCTCGGGGCAGAGAGGAGGAGGTTGTCGAGACTCAGACACGGCGGGGTCCGGCGAGGGGCGGCTCAGGCGCGGCGGGATCCTTGGAGGGATGGCTGCGACAGGTCCGGTGAGTGACGGTCGCGGCATAGTCCGGCGATGGCGAAGAGGAGGAGGTTGGGGAGGTTCGGCCGCGGTGCGAGGGGAGACCACGGCGAGGAACGGAGAGGAGCGGCTTCGGCCGGGGCCGGGGCCGGGAATGGAGAGGAAGCAGCCTGGGCAGGGAACGGAGAGGAGCGACCGCGGTGGGGAACAGAGAGGAGCGGCCGGGGCAGGGACGATGCCGCGGGGCCTCCTACTTGGATGGCTGCAGGAGGCAGGCGTTGGCGGCGTGCGGACCAGGGAGGAGGCGCGCGGAGATGGGCGGACGGGCGGAGGCCGTAGGAGGCTTGCGGAGGCGGACAGCCGGGCAGAGGCCTTCGGAAGCGCGTGGAGGCGGGCTGCTGTGCGGAGGCGGGCTGCCGTGCGGAGGCCGTTGGAGGCGCGCGGAGGCCGGCGGCGTGTAGAGTTGCACGAAGACGGGAGGATGCCAGCGATGATGGGTCCGGTGAGGTAGCGCTGGCTTGTGCGTCGTTGTGCAGTGGTGGTGCGGTGTCAGGGGCATCTCGTGGTGGGTGGTTGGTGGGTGGAGAGAGAGGACGTGCGTCGTGGGTGGGGCCCTTTGCAACGATGGGAGGAGACACAGGACGTGGTGGCGTGGGAGGGAGATCCGGGAGCATGTGGACCGGATCGTGCCACCTCATCGATCCAGGAGATCGATGCGCGAGATGTTTTTCTTTGCTTTGCCGTCTGCCTCTACTAATACATACGGCAAAGATCTTTGCCGTCTCTATTTTTTAATACAGACGGCAAAGTATGCACTTTGCCTTCTATAGTACAAAACGCAGACGGCAAAGATTTTTGCCGTCTGCATTTATTTTTGTAGATGGCAAAGTGAGCACTTTGCCGTCTGTGTTTTCTTTCGCAGACGGCAAAGTATATTTTGCCGTTACTTTTTCTTTGCCGTCTGCTGACGACGGCAAACACTTTCTTTGCCGTCTCCCCGACGAAAAGTAGACGGCAAAGACGCCTCCTGACGGCAAATTAGTTGTTTCCCGTAGTGAGAAATTTGAGTTAGTCTTCAAGTGGGTCTCTTATATGGGCTATATTTTCGTTGAGTTACAACTCTTGCTCTTCTGAGGTGTTTGCTCTGATGAGTTGTAAGCTTAAGTCCGTTGGTGGTCTGAAATTTTTGTGAACTTCTTTCTGCATGCTTACTTCCTTAGTACCTTAATGCACGCATGCTGATTTTTGTCAGACACCATATTCCATCATGCATTTCAAATTCTTCAAATTATATGTTAAATGCATGTATGACTTACAAGATATAGGGGGAGATCTCCATGATATTAATCTACAATGTGCATTTGCTACTCATGCAAAATCCTCAAACATGCACAACTTCAGGGTGAGTTCTTCTATATCTTGTAATCAAATTCCTCAATGTCAGTTATTGCACTTCATATGTTTATCCCCATTGAAAACTTAACCTATTTGTCATCAATCACCAAAAAGGGGGATATTGTAAGTGCATCTAGTGCCCCCTAGTGATTTTGGTGTATTGAAGACTTATAGGTTAAGGGACTAATGTGTTTGTGAGTGTTCACTTGTACTATAAGTCTATGAGGAGTTTGATATTTACGAAGAAAGTTTACCCCTAAAAATGTATGTCTTCAGTTGAAGACTTTGGTTTTCTTGAAGACTTTGAAAATGAGGAAATTGGTGTGACCTTGAAGACTTGGATATTCATGCGAGGATTATGAAGCGTGAAGACTTTTGTTTTTGTAGTTTCAATTTTTATTTCTTGAGTCATAGGAAACACCGACCTGTTAAAGGGGGTCGAGGTAAAACTAAGGAAACACATTTCCAAGTGAAGCCATTGGAAATCTCATACAGTTCAGTCAATTTCTTTAGTGACAGAGACAAAGTTCTTCTGTTCTCTGAGGAATTTGTTCTAACTGAGGAGTTAGGAATACGCCAGTGCGGATTGCCTACAAGTGAGGAACATGATAGCCCAGAGGAATTTGAGAGCTCGAATTTCCGACCGTTGTTGTGCAATGCGCCAATTGTCGCAAAATATCCTATCCACCTAACGGTCATATCATTGAATGACATTTATGTCATATCATGTCGGGCTGCTCCCTAGGCTATAAATACCCGCCCCCTACAACCATTAGTTGGTTGGCTGCACAGAGAGAAACCGACACTTGTAATTAGAGCAACCCATCCACCGAGGACTTTGCGCAAAAATCATCAAGTGAGGAAAAACCCAAAACCCCAACACCTAAAACCCTAAAGTGATTGAGCATCACTGAAGAGAGTGTTGCTGTGTGGAACCAACACTTGTTACCTTTGAGGACTATGATCTTCCAGACGGTTAGGCGTCAATAGCCTAGAGCATCCAAGAGGAATTGTGGATCACAGGGTAACCAAGTGTGTGAAGGTTTAGAAGTCACCTATGAAGACTTACCACGAGTGATTGGGCGAGGTCTGTGTTACCTTAGCTCAAAGGGAAGACGGTGAGGACCGAGTGTCCTTGACTGTGTGTACAGGGCTGGGTGTCTGGGACTGTGTGTCTTCAGGTTTGAATACCTAGCCTCCCTAACCAGACGTACAACTATCACAACAGTTGGAAGTGGTCTACCAAATCATTGTCTTCACCAAGCCTACTGGTTCTATTTCCTCAACCGTTTCATTTCCTCATTCATGTGTTGATGATCTTGATTTGTACAGTTTGAAGACTTTGACTGAAGACTTTCTCAATTTCCTCAACCCTAATTCTTCAGTCTTCAGTCTTCAACCTGCTTATCCTGTTTACATGCTACATGCGCTGTGTGTTTTCTCTCACTTATGACTATGTTACTTCTTTGTTGTGCATGCACTTGAGTATCTATTTCGCTGCTAGTAGTATGTTGCTTAGGAAATTCCTCAGTAAGAAATTTCAAAAAATTGCCTATTCACCCCCCTCTAGTCTATATGACGCACTCTCAAGGATCCAACTGAAACTCCGTTGGCACAACAGGTAGGTTTTAAAAAACTTCCTTGTTTACCTGGTTTGCTGATGTAACTTGTTGTTGTAATCATCTTACCAACTTCAAGTTTTCAGGATCCAATTGCACAGCGGGTACAATTTCAAAAACATATTGGTGTAACTGGTTTGCTACTATAACTTGATGCTCTATTCAAGTTACTCACTACTCAACTTTTTAGGATCCAAGAGAAACTGCAATGCCACAACATGTTCCTTTTGCAAAACTTGTTTGTTTAACTGCTTTGCTGTTGCAACCAGTTGCTCTAATCACGTTATTGGCTACTCAACTTTTCAGGGTCCAAGAGAAACTCCAATGCCATAACAGGTACCTTTTCCAAAACTTGTTTCTTTAACTGCTTTGCTGCTGCAACCGGTTACAATGATGTTAATAACTACTTTTTAGCATCCAATCAAAACTCTTTAATTCCTTGTTTGTTTAACCGGTTCGCTGCTCTAACTCCCAGTTGAGATGTTTTGCTAACTTCAACTTCTTGGAATCCAGTCAGAACTTTAATGGTAAAACAGGTGATCTCAAGATCAAAGAGCGAGGTCCCCATGGACGTTGTATCATCTCATAGCAGTGGCACCGGCCCAATCGTTGATTTTCAATTGCCAACTGCTGATACTCTAGAGGCTAAACTATTGGTAGAAAGAGTTTCTGCTTCTGCACTTAGAGATGAAGTTGACATGTTGAGGAAGCAAACAACGCAATCACAAGCAATACTCAAGACAACCATTCAATATTTGGTGGATTTCAAAATGAAGCGAGCTAAGACTGACCGCATTGTCAAGGTCCTGCAGGCAAATAGTAAATTAGATTCCCGCTAAGTAAATCATAGATGAAATGTTTTTTCCATCGTCGAATAAACTTTATGTTGTTTGTTCATGTAATCGATCAAACCATTTGTTTTAGAGATCATGCCATAATTGTTTTTTGTTTTTTGGTTTGTAATTATTTTTAGTACGAGTCTATATTAATTGACAATACTCTGAGACATTTCATTTTGATTGCTATCCCAGACCTACAAATATGCCAATCGGGCTGAATGTGCATTCAACAATAATAGTACTAGCTTTGCTAAAAAAAATGGCGTTCTTCTAGCAAAAAAAGTACAGCGGCCTGACTTATGTATGTTAGTTGATATTATTGACCCATATACTCAATAAGTGTTTATATGTCTGTTAGTTTTGTACATTATTGGTTGATTGACTCTGTATTTTGAATCTTGATACATCACTTGTGTACTTATCTAAATGGGAGTACACTATATGCTGCATGTGTCATACAAGTTACACTTGAGTTGGACACAAAGTGGTTTCAAATATTTGAATTCACCTTAAACTGGTTTCCACCTTCTTAATTCAAGTATCAGCATTTGTAAATCATATACATATATGATAGTGAAATACCTCGTTGTTGTGCTTTTGAAGATATAAAAAAACTTAGAATGATTTATAAAGATTCATATATGAATACAAAATCGATTCGTTTGCAGGGTAAACGTGAATGCTTATTGTCCCAAATATTGAAAGAAGCGGCAAAATATCCACTCCCACGTTGGCTGCCCGAAGCTAGTCTTTGCGACATGGAAATTACTGTATACCCCTTACACGGACAATCCATTGGCCTGATTTCCATTGTTCTCAATAGGGGTAGGTTAGTAACTTCAATTAAACATGGCACGACCACCTCTGAGTCCATTCAGACATGGTGGGTGCCAAACGTGGGCGGAAAAACACATTTGATTCAGGCTCGTCCGAAAGACCTCTGTCTCTCCCTCCATTTCCCCATTCATACACGATGGGCGGCAAACCAAACTCGATTCCGCTGAAATCGATGTACGCAAACATATTTAATAGGAGCAGGGTTGTAACTTCATTCAGACATGACGCAACCGCCCTACCTGTCAACCCCGTTCGTACAGCGTGGGCGCCAACCGTGGGCACCAAAACACCCTCTCCTCGCCCGAAATTGCTCTGGGCAAATATCAGGTAGATGCGAGATTACGGTCCTATGCCCAACTGACGAGACATCCAAAAACAGGGGCTAAGTTCATAACTTTGCCATATTTCAGACAGGCAAGTACCATAAACATGGTTCCCCATACCTCTCCCTCCATTTTCCCGTTCAAACACCGTCCGCGCTAGAAAACCATTCGCACACCAGCCTCCTCCGTCCACCACCCCATCTGTCGCCGCCGTCCTCAACCTTGCCGAAGCGCAGACCGCGTCCTCCACTCCTAGAGATGGGCGTTTCTCATCCAAGACAATAGACCAGGAGCCTTGAATCGCGTCCTCTCGCATCATCGGCGTCGTCATCCTCCTTGCCAGGGCAGCTCCGAGGAACTTCTCGTCCACCTCAACGGGACTTATCCCCAGATGGACCCATCCACAGTCGCAGATCTGCTTCAACGTCACGGACAGCCATCGCACACCCGATGCCTACACGGCGCCGCAAAAGAGGTGGTACTACTTCATATTTGCTCAACCTTTTGATCTCAACTAGAAAAAGATCGCAACTTTGTTACTGTACTCTCTTTTCAGCTCTTAGAATTTACTAGTTCTTAGTTCGAAGCAAACAATGGCTCCTAAATGGCAGTTCTACGGTTTGCAGGTTCAAATATGCCAAGGCACAGTCATAATAGGGTTCAATTGATCATGCTTAGGGTTTCCCCCCTTTTATGATCACTATACGATCAGCCTATGTGCTTCGTGACATAATAGCACTGTTCCACCCATCAAGCTAAACAAGCTTAGTTGTTCAAATACGAATATGATATTATTAAAATAAAGTCGTTTAATTGGTCAGCTAAATGTTCCTAATTTAGTTTCAGATATGCATGTACGCCGCTGGGGTGTGGATCTACAGGGGCCGCGGCCCACTCTAGGATTTTGGGTCGGCCTAGACCCTAATTCCCCTCTGTTTTGCTGCGCTTCCGATCTCTACTCACCCCTAGCCGCCTGCCTCGCCAACAACTTGCTGTCCCAGGATGACATGAATCTAACAGGAGACGCCGGACTAATAGGTGGTCAGGAGCCGCTCGTCCAACAGCGTCACCGCTGCCCGGGCGCGCCGCCATGGCTACCTTCCCAGTCTGTTCAGGGCTCAGACGAGCTTCACCCACTAAGCCAACCCGATTTATCCTGAGATACGTCCTCAACCCTCAGCAGCTACTCCCCATCACCCATTTTCTAATTGATTCATTACTCATTAGGCAGGACTGTCATTAGGGTTTGGTGTGTACTGAGTGCTACCTACACTTAATGGTTCAGATATTTCAATAATCTTTAGTACCTGTAAAGTTCACAAGGTTTCAAAATTCCGGGCCTAGGAACAGACACTATTCATGTTGGATTGTTTGTCATAGTGACATTGACCCAGATTACTACGGCCGGTCGAGTTTGTTGACAATTTTACTTCTCTTTCTTACTGAGCCGATATGATATCCAGTTATTCACGTCGATTAGTTGCGAACAATTAGTGCTAGAGCAACTTCTTGATTCCTATTTTGGACGGTCTCTTATTGCAGTTACAATTCTGCATACTTGTCAGTAAGCTCACAAGTAATGATTGATTCACTACCTCTATGCTTGCCTTGTCATATTTGTTGTCAATATTCTTTTAGGGTGGACCACGCTGTTTCAAAATACTGGAATCGCAGACATGAGTGAATAGTATTTCTCTATGTGATCTCTTTCATCATCTGTGGGCAACAAACACTGCATTGTATAGAAAGAAAGTGTCATATCCACCTTTTACATAGACTATGATCTTTAGCATGGAATAGAATTTGCCTACTTGCTTTGTGTCGCACTACCAGCACTCCACCCTTGAAGCTAAACATTATGCCACTCATAATTCCTTAGTTTATTTGTTCAAAAACGAATTTGATATGATTCTAATATTCCTATTTCAGTTTTGAAATGTGTGCCCACCTGTTAGAGGCATAAGAGTTTGTATTTCTGTGTGTGGTCTGGTCAGCATTGTTGGTGGATGAAATTTGTATACGCATGGGTTTGTAGGGAGACACTCTTCGAGTTGAATCCGGAATGCATTCCATAATAATTTGTCTACTTTTTATGTTTTCAGGCTTGCTTCCGTGCCGGGGGCTGAGCTGAGGGGTTGGCATCGGGGCACTCGTGTCGCCCCTTGCCGGACATGTCTTCTCCCCTGTTGCTAGCAAGTCATTGCGCTTGAGCTTCTTGGATCGGTGGATAATAGTCTCCGTATCCTCCTCCTCATCCTTGGTGGCAATCAACATATAAGATCAGTTAAAGGATGAAGGTAGAGATGCCAAAGAAGATGCAAGGGAGAGAAAGTACAAGGGGAAGGAGAGATCTGTTACTCTTCGTCGATGAGCATGGAGTTTAGCTCAAACTCCATGGGGGCGTGGTGGCCTACTCCTCTTCTGGGCAAAGGATTGGAGCTCCTCGATAGCTTCAAGCCTTGTCGGGGAACAGGGGCCTCCGATGAAGATGTGCTCTGCGAAGAGCTCGACTAACTTCCGAAATCATTGACCGAGGATGGAGAACGCTTAGCGGGTCATGCCATAACTCTAGAGAGACGAGGAGAATTTCAATGAATGGCCTCAGAGATACCGGCCCTGGTGACAGCCTCTTCCATCCCTCAAGCCATCGGCGTAGGGTTGGGAGCTGCTGTTCCTTGACTGGCTGCTCGCTTGCGGATGCGTGGACCTAAATGTGGCTCGGAGGCTTGGGGGACCTATGCGAGCCACCCTCTACAGGTATCTCCACATCTTCATCCCCCTCTTCCGCAAGAGACTCTGTCGCCACCGTGTACTGAGCCTCAAACCGGAAGAGGCCATCCCCGGCAAGCTCCTCCTCGCCAACATCTTCCGAGGCTGAATTTCCGCCCTTGCCGCGGGAAGAGGTTCCTCCTCTAGTTTTCCTCTGGCTCTTCGCCGCCTTCTCGGCCTTTTCTGTTGCCGCAGCTCGGGCCGATGTATCCTCCTCCAATCACTTCTTGATAAACGCCACCTCCATCGGGGAGGTGCGTTTGTACATCTTAGTCTCCATCATGGTAGCCTCTTCTACTAGAGTGGAGGATCATTCCAACTCTTCATCTAGAGTGGGCAACTGCCAGTCACTCGAGATGTCAGTGACATTGCATTGGGGCATCCATTGCAGGATACGGGTCCTGGCGGAGTTGGCGTTTAGCGTGACAATGCCCACCGGTAGCGAAAACAACCCAAAGCGGTCGAATAGTTGGTCGCACAGCCAGGCATGGCCATAAACCATCAGCTTGTTGGCCAGGCCGGGGAGCAATCTCATCCTATCCGCCGCATCCCCATATTCCCCGGCAAACCTATCCCTTTTTTGTAGAGGAGCGATTCAGCGAAGAACGAAATCCCCTCACACGTGCTCCACAGTTAACCCGGCAGCCTTCAAGCAAGTAATCCTATTAATTGCTGGGCCAAGCCTATCCTCCGTAAGGCCAAACTCCTTCCAATCATTGCCGTGCTCGATGCATCCTGCCCTTGCCCGGCAGAACTCGGGGGCTTCTTCGTCCTGGATCCAGCACCAACCACCTCTCAATTCCTCCCAACGGCTGTGCTAGGCACCAGAGATATAATCCCAGTCCTTTCACGATATCACCCGCGGGGTCCATCTTATGTTGCCTGAATAGTGGTTTTATTTTCCACCCGCGGGACGAAATAATGCCGAAACAGATTAATGTTAGGGGCGACCCCAACGAAATTCTCACACGATTGAGTAAATATCGCCATGCACGCCATTGCATTTGGCGTGAAATTCAGAAGTTGAAATCTGTAAAACGCCATCCTTGCCTCGAAGAACTCCGAATAAGGGGGACAGAGACCACAGATGAAGTATGAACACAAGAAGCGGTATGAATCTAGCTGGTCTTCCTTCCCCTTTGCCAAAACATTGGGAGCGCCGTGCCCCTTCGGGACGGCCCACCCCCACACTTATCCATACCTCTCCCGTAGTATGGGAGCATCTAGGTTCGATGGGAAGAAGACAACATCCTCCCTCCGCTTCTTGTCCAGCTCCGCTCCCCTCTTGTTCCCCTCGACTGTCGTTTCTTGCATAGTGGCCGCCCATTTCTTCTTGGATGTGGTTTTCTTCCCCATCTACCTTGATCACAGTGTAAGTATGCGGGGAGAGGATCCAAGAAGAATTGGCAGAGAATGGGGAGAAGAAGAGAAGGAGGTGGTTGCTTGGCTTGTAGAGGAAGATGAAGAAGAGGCAAGGTAGACAATGAATGAGCAGTACCGTTCTGCGTCTCTCCCTTTTTATGGGAAGAGACATGGGAGCGGCACGGTTTTTCAGAAAAAAATACCGTTTTACATTAACTGCCACAATCCCACGTCCCCAGGTTTCGCGATAAATGCGCGAAGTGGACATCGGGCGGATGGGTCATCACAACAAGCCGTTATGTGGCTCTCCTTGCCACGTGTTCGTGCACTATTTGGGGCCTAACCCAACGTGCCAAGCGACACATTTGGCTCAGGCCCGGGTGTTTATGTCGGGGAATACATACATGGTTATGCATTTTCCCCTAACTAGTGCTCGGACAACAAGTGCCCGGGCTTAAAAAGGCAAGTTTACATTACCATGTACCAGACCAAAACACTTAGAGATTAGCACCTAGGTGAATCAACGGGCTAGTCAAGGAGATTAAGGAAACCAAGGTGCGAGACACCACCAGAAGGGAAACCATCCTTGCGGGGCATGCGAGCCTGGCAGGGAGCCAGATTCGCCCGACAGCAAGTCACCAGGATCGCCCCGGCAGGCTTGCCGGGGCACGCGGAGGTAAAAATCCACCTCACAACAATGCCCATCGACAATCAATGCAGTGTCAAGCGATAAGCTGGCTCAGTGGCGGCTCCTGGATACGTGGCAGCTATTTCCTACCACAAGAACCACCAAATGACACCCGTTCAGAGACATGTCAAGCAAACAAGTGCGCAGCTGGCAGAACAAGCTGGAAAGGCTTGCCAGACAAGCTGTGATGTGACACTAAGCAGTGCAATTAATACAACCTGTCAGCTGAGAGTTATGTATGATAGCATGGTTTGCTATCTAATCAGCTTGGAAAGACTAATTTGCCACTGTGGTGACCCCTTAACCTATAAAAGGAGGCCCATGGCAACCATAGAAAGTATTCGGCCATTCAAACCCGTACACACTAATACGCGCGACCACTCTCACCTCGAGGAAACCTTGCCGGGCAAGAGTGGCATCCATTTTCCACATTCCCTCCATCAATCCACCAAAGCAGGAGTAGGGTTTTACACCTCGCGGTGGCCCGAACCTGGGTACAAATTGCTCGTGTGATCCCCGACGCGCTGCGCGACGCTACATTGCTATTTATGCAACGTACCCGTCCCCTTGCCGAACCAAAAGGGACATCTGTACCATAGGTGCCATGGTTATCCCGCGGCAAATCCAAAGAAGCTCAGTTGATTCAGGCCATGAATATCAAACTCTAAGATTGATCATGGATAAGGAAACTTGGATTTTTATCCAAGGATCAAATGTAAGTCATGAATATCTATTAATTTTCTATACGATCAAATGATACGTCTCCAACATATCTATAATTTTGATTGTTTCATGCTATTATATTATCAGTTTTCTGTACTTCATATGCCATTTTATGTTGTTCTTATGGACAAACAAATTAACTCAGTGCCTAGTGCCAGTTCCTATTTTCAGCAACTTTTGGGTTCTAGGAAATCTATACCAAAGAAGTCCAAACACGATGAATTTTTTTCATGATTTTTTCTGGACATAAAGAGACCTTGGAAGCTTTCGGAGGAGACCAGACAATCCACGAGGGAACCACAAGGCAGGGGTGCACCTTAAGGGTTAGGGCGCGCCCATATGACTTGTGGCCCACTCGTGGCCCTGACTGCCCTAATTAATGGCCTATAATTCCCTTAATATTCAGAAATACCTAGAGCGAGACCTAAAACAATTGTTCTACCAATGCAAGCCTCTAACCATTGGGAAGGCAATCTTCATCAACCTTGCTGCCTCCATGATGATGTGTGAGTAGTTTCCAGAGGACCTACATGTTTATAACAGTATCTAGATCTCTCTCTTGATCTTCAATACAGTGATCACATCCGAGATCAATCCATTGTAAACTTTTGTGATGCATTCAATGGGATTCGATGGATTGTGCGTCTATGATTAGATGAATCTTATTCATTGAAAGTATTTGAATCTTTTGATGTTTCTCTTATGTGTAATTTTTAGCTATGTATGCTTCCCGGTCTATGAGTTTTCTTTGGCAAAGTTAATGATTAGATCGTCAAAGGGAGTGGTGCATAGTGGTAGGTTCAATTAATGATAGAGTCGAGGGTCCCAATCTTTTGATGAGATGATAACTATCGATTTGCTGGAGTCAACTTTGATGATCCTATTGGGAAATGTTGCATGGAAATCAAAAAATTTCTACGCACATGCAATGATCTATCTACGGAGATGCATAGCAACGAGGGGAAGAGTGTGTCTACGTACCCTCGTAGACTGCAAGCGGAAGCGTTTCTCAACATGGCAGATGTATTCGAACTTCTTCATGTTTCAACCGATCAGGTACCGAACGCACGACACCTCCGTGTTCTGCACGCGTTCAACTCGGTGACGTCCCTCGCCTTCTTGATCCTGCAAGACGTCAAGGTAGTAGACGTGTTCCGTCAGCACGATGGCGTGGTGATGGTGATGGTGAAGTGATCTGCACAGGGCTTCACCTAAGCACTATGAAGATATGACCATGGGAGTAAACGGTGGAGGGGGGCGCCGCACACGGCTAACAATTGTCCGTTGTGTGTTCTAGGGCGCCCCCCACATATTTATAGGTGGGAGGGGAGGAGAGGCAACCAAGGGGCGCCCCAAGTAGGCCAACTCGTACTTCCTGTGTCCGAATAACATCACCCTATATAACAATCTTTACCTCTCGACCATTTCCAGACACCCCGTCATGTCCATGATCTCATCCGCGACTTCGAACAACATTCGGTCACCAAATCACTCAACTCATATAATATAATATTGTCATCGAACGTTAAGCATGTGGAAGCTATGGATTCGAGAACTATGTAGACATGACCGGGACACTTCTCCGGCCAGTAACCAATAGCGGAACCTAGATGCTCATATTGCCTCCTACATATTCTACGAAGATCTTTATCGGTCGAACCGTTATGATAACATACGTGATTTACTTTGTCTATCAGTATGTTACTTGCCTGAGATTTTATCGTCGGTATCTTCATACCTAGTTCTATCTCATTAGCGGCAAGTCTCTTTACTTGTTCCATAATACATCATCCGTAGACTAACTCATTAGCCATTTGCTTGCAGGCTTACTGTGATGTGTATTACCGAGAGGGCCAGAGATACCTCTCCGATACTCGGAGTGACAAATCCTAATCTCGATCTATGCCAACTCAACAAACACCTTCGGAGATACCTATTGAGAATCTTTATAATCACCCAGTTACGTTGTGACGTTTGATAGCACACAAGGTATTCTTCTGGTATCCAGGAGTTGCATAATCTCATAGTCGAAGGAATATCTATTTGACATGAAGAAAGCAACAACAGTAAAACTGAACGATCATTATGCTATGCTAACGGGTGGGTCTTGTCCATCACATCATTCTTCTAATGATGTGATTCCGTTATCAAATGAAAATTCATGTCCATGGTTAGGAAACCTTAACAATCTTTGATCAATGAGCTAGTCTAGTAGAGGCTCACCAGGGACATAGTGTTTGTCTATCTATTCACACATATATTAAGGTTTCCGATCAATATAATTCTAGCATGAATAATAAACATTTTATCATGAATAAGGAAATATAAAATAACAACTTTATTATTGGCTCTAGGGCATATTTCCTTCAAATCCAACTAAAAATGTGCGTGATGTTGCACCTTAGCAATCGCTAAACCAATTTCCCGAGGTTACTAATGATACCAGAAGCACGATTAGCCTGACCATGAAGGCCTATTCCTACAAGGAATCGAAGAACAAGCAAGAATATGATAAAGCAATCTTAGTATTGCGAATATATATTAAGTATTGAGAAAGGTTGGGATCCGAAAGCTGTCTTGGTCTGGTTGTTGGATACAAACGATGTGCACAAAGTTGCATTGGCTAAGTTTTAACTAAACAAATCCCAAGGAAAAAGCTACTAGATTGATCTACTTACATAGGAGAAAGGGGTGGGAGCCAAGGAGGTGGGAGGACGTCCCAAGGCAGCCTAACACTAACCGTAGGCCGTACAAGGCCCATGGGCCCATGTGGAGGTGATGCAACACCTTTGGACTTGTAGTTTGACTCGGATTCTGCTGCAGCGTCAGATTGTTTCATCAATATCTCAATGCTCTGAACAAATTTGGAGGTGAATCCAATTGGGTTGGAAAGTGCATGAAATAAGCTTTCCAACAACAAATGAATCACCTAATTTAGAGTTCACATAAAGAGTTCTTGGCGTTTTGAGTTAGGTATGTCTGTGTAGTCTGAATTTGAGATTTGGACTCTATCTTCTCTTCCGCCAAAAGTGATGTGAGAGGAGTGTCGGGGGAAACTGTCCACCACGAACACCTATGGGACCGGAGCCCCTTGTCGTTGCGATGAGGGAGCGGAGGGTGCACAAAGAGCGGATCGAGGAGAGCACGCGGGCAGTTTACCCAGGTTCGGGCCGCGCAGACGCGTAAAACCCTACTCCTGCTTAGTTTGTATTGAGTTTGTGAGCTCGGGAGCTTGAAGAACTAGCTACACCAAGCGAGAGAGCTATCTAGCTTCCGAACCCTTTCTACGTTGTGCATGGGCCTCCTTTTATAGCTCAAGGGGTCACCGACAGGTGTCAACGTAGAAGAAGGGCAAAAACGTAACTTTGGTGGTAGTTGTAACAGTGCGGGAACAGTACATGGGTAGTGGATGAACAGTGGTCATCACCTAACTTGACAGTGGGGGACAAGAGCATTAAATGCCCGTCGCCGTCGACCCCAAAAGCGCCCGCCCTTGCGTCTCCGTTCGCCACGGCGGTAGCCTCGTCACCGTGGAGTGCCACCGTGTCCCCTAGGCTGCACAGCCATCCGCCACGCGTCCCTGGAAGGGCCCCAGGGCGACGCGTGGGCCGATGAGCTGGAGCGCGGGCACACAGTGCAAACTTCCCCCGGCAAGCACCTTGCCGGGGTCTTGATCTTGTCGGGCCGGGAAGCTTGTCGCTCCCCGGGTCTTGCCGGGGCGTAGAGTGCGTCGAGGCTTGTCTTCTAGATACAGTCTTCTGGTCTTCCTGGCAAGCTCCTCTTGCCAGGGCCTTGTGTTAATGACATAATCTTGAGCCTGGGACGGCCTTCCCGGCAAGCTCCACTTGCCGGGGCCTTGATATTCTGTCTTGTATACTTTGTTTTTGAATGGCTTAATAAGGAACAGAGAGGTTTCCGGCAAGCACGTGGTAGACCCCGCCGCGGGAAGCTGCTACTGCCCGTGCACAAGTTGGGGTACTAAGGTACCCCTATCTTAGTACACCGACAGGAGCCCCCGGGCCTGGGCCACACACGGTGCCGAACGCTGTTGGGCCAGGCCCAAAATAGTGCACGGGCACACGCGGCCCACGGCAAGCCGTAATTCCCCTTCCGCATCCGCCGCGTCCCTCCCTAACGGCACGCGTTGATTGCGGCGTCGTGGGAGAGATCGTGGCCACGTTCTTTAATGGGAAATGCGGAGCGTCCCCCACTTCCCCCTTAAAAGCAGAGGAAGCAGGGGCCGTTACCTTACTTCGTCTTCATTGCTTCTTCCTCTTCCAGAAATCCCCCTTTGCGCTCCGCCTACTCACCTCCTCCGCCCTCTTCCGCATCTGCGGCGCCGTCGAGCATCTCCCCCCCTTTCCTCTGCCGCCTCCGCCATGGCCCCGAAGGCCGAGAAGGCGAAAGCGGAGAAGACCAAGAGGGAGAAATCTGAGCAGCCGGCAAAGCTTGTCGCCCTTCGGAAGAGGAACGTCTTCTTCGCGCCGAGGCTCAGCGCGAGGGAGCTCTGGAACAAGTACTACCTGTTCTGGGCCAAGGAGACCAAGGCGCACCCCCGCACCAGAGTCTACCCGGCCGCCGCCCGAGATCTGTACCCCAGCGGGTATTTCTTCTTTGCTGTCTTCTTCCACTGCGGCCTGTGTCCTCCATTCTCTGAATTTTTCTGCGATATCATGAACACCTACGGCCTTCATCTCTTAGACTTCACCCCCAACGCCATCCTTACGATGGCGGTTTTCGCACATCTGTGCGAAAACTCCATAGGGATCTATCCAAACGTAGCGCTCTTTCGGCATTTCTTCATGCCTAGAGCAGAGGCCGGCGCTCCCCTCTCCGGGGGCATCTCTTGGGTCTTCCGCTTGAACAAGAAGGAGTCATATCTGCAAGGAGAGCTCCGCGGCAAGTGGGAGGAGTGGCGCGCGGATTGGTGCTGGATAGTGGAGGACCACCCGGAGCCTTTCACAACGCCGCGCACAACAGCCATAGTGCGCGGCAGGGACTGGAGCGATTTGGCCTCGGACGACATCAAGCTCAACGCTGCCCTCGTTAGGATTCTTCGTCTCCGGGTAGCCAAGTTGACCATCGGAGAGGTAGGAGCAGATTTCCTCTGCCGCCGCATTGCTCCTTTACAAGAGAGGAAAAGGCCAGCATGGGAGTTTGGCAATGCGGCGGACATAATGAGGTTGCGCCCGGGGCTGAACTATAACTTCACGGCGCTGGAGCTGAAGGGGATACTCCGGGAGCTTTTCAAGCACGACCCGGCCCACCCGGAGTGGTTTAGACCTCCCCGGGGAGTAGTACCACTATGCAACAGCACCGCCCGGGACGCATTGCACGCAATGATGCCTGCGTGTGACTCTCACGGCGTCGACCCCACCTGGATAGTGCCGACGCCGGACGCCATCATGAGCTTCTTTGATAACTTGGTGGAGGTGCCGAAGAACTCCGAGGAGATCAAGGGTCTCACTCGGGACACCACGGAGCGGGATTTGGCCTATATTGCTTCCCGGGTGGAAGAGGCCGCCGCAGCCGCAACAGCAGGAGACTTCGGATTCACTGTTGAGGAGGCAGAGGCGGAGGACGCATCGTGCCAAGCAGCGGAGGCAGAGATTCGCAAACTGCTCAAGCTCCCACCCGACGAGCTCGTCGGGGTCCCCTCTCTGAGGCATGCTGGGATCCCCGGGATTGTGAGCGAGGCCGCGGCAAGGGGCGAGGTTGTCGGAGGAAGCAGAGGTGCCGGAGGGAGCGGAGCCGCCGGAGGGAACCGGGCCGCAGGGCAAGGTGCCGGGCCTAGCGAGCCCGCCGAGTAGGAGGAGGAGGATGCCGGAGCCGGCGAGGATACTGGTGAATCTCTGGGGCTCGACGACGACGTCTCCTCGTCCTCGGAGAGCTCCCCGCCCCGGGCAAGTCCCAAGCGTACACCGCCGAAGCGCCTCCGCAAGGCGGCTACGGCGACGAGGACGCAGGCGCCCCGACAGCAGCCCGGTCGCCAGGCGGCGCGCGCCACCAGAGCGAGCCAAACCGCGACGGAGGCGCCCCGCGCACCTGCGCCAAGCGGAGGAGGATCCTCCCAGAGCGGAGCGGCCGCTCCGCCTGCTCCCCTGGCCTCGGCGTCAACAGGGGCCGGGTCTTCGCAGCCCCCAGCCCCGGGGACCGCCAAGCGCCCGAGGGAGCCTTCTCCCCCTGCTCCTCGCGCGGAAGCGCCTCAGGTGGAGTTCGACTTCTCCGCCCTCAGCGACGAAGACGAGGAAGAGGAGTAAGTGTTTGCAATTTGTGACTTCTTTGATCCAGTCTTGATTCTTTCTTTGATGATTCTGATTCTGTTTCTCGCTTTGATTTCAGGACCCTGGCCCAGCGAGTGGCGAAGAAGGCCAAGGTTCCCGTGGTAGTGGTCGAGGACGACTCGCCCGTCGCGGCGACAGGGGACACGCCGGTGATGGAATTGCCGGACCCAACCGCTGCTCCGAGGAGCAGCCCCCAGCGCAGCCCCCAGCGTAAGTCTGGTTTTGAACTTCCTACTTGTCGGGCGCGCCTGAGGTTCCAGCTTGGTACTGATGTTTTGTTGTCTTGCTTGTCTTGTGCAGAAACGGAGCCGCAGCCGCAGGAGCGCCCGGAGACTACTCCCGAGGAGCCGCAGGTCCCGCCGTCCCCGCCAAGGACGAACTCTCCGGCGAGGGAGAGCGCTCCGCCAAGGGCGGGTACTCCGCCAAGGGCGAGTACCCCGCCAAGGGCGAGCAGCCCGGCGAGGGTGGCCACCCCGCCAAGGGTGAACTCCCCGGCGAGGGAGCCAGTCGTCGACGAAGTCCGCGAAGGTAAGTCTTGCAACCTCGTCTTCTTGGACTTGTCTTTTTTGGATATTTGCTTGAACCTTTTCTTTTCTTTTTCTTCTTCTTCTAGATCCTCCCGCGCCGGACCGGATGGAGACCGAGGTCGTCGGCGAGGAAGGCGCGCATGGCGACGACGGCAACGCCCCTGTCATCGAAGACATGGCAGGAGCCGACGAGCCTGCGGCTGAGGAGACTGCCCCGACTGCGGACGCAGCGGCCGGGGAGGGGGACGGCGGCCACACTGCCGGCCCGGAGGCGGCTGGAGCGTCTAGCGCTGCGCCGGCCGCCGATCCCTCCGCCGGCAAGGAGCAGTCGGGCTTCTACCTTGAGGCCCCCAATGGCGTCTTTATACAAGTGCCATGGTGGTCTTCGTCGCGAGCCCCCGAGGAGGGAGAGACCTTCGATGGAGAGGTCCTCGCCTCCGCGGGGCTGAAGATTGTCGAAGCGCCTGGCGGGAGTGATGAGCCCGAGGAGGAGAAGCTGCTTCACCGGCTCCTGGCCCTTTACCGGGCCAGGTAGGCGAAGCTGGATTCCCGAGAAGCCCTCGCCGCCAAGGCTAGAGCAGAACTGGAGAAGCGTGCTGCTGAACTCCGCGCCGCCAACCAAGCGGCCCTCCGCGACTTGGCAGAGGAGCGCGAGAGGCTTGCCGGAGAGCAGCAGGAGTTTCTTCTGGAGAAGGCTGAGGCCGAGGAGCAGCAGCGGCTGGTCGGTGAAGAGCTGTCCCGGCGAGAAGGAGAGCTCACCCAGCGGAAGGTCGACCTCGACGCCCACGAGGAGGACCTTACCGCCCGGGAGCAGGCCCTTGGCGGGGAGTTGAAGGAGGCGAAAGCTGCCGCAGCCGCCGCGGAAATCGCCAAGAAGGACCTTGAGGCTAAGGTGGCGCAGCTGGAGGAGTTCCTGAAGGCGAGCACGGAGAGGGTCACCGCGCTCAACATAGAGCGCGAGAAGGACGCCCACACCAACTCTGAACTCCAGGTACGCCTCTCCAAGCAAGGCAACGAGCTCAAAGCCGCCAAGGACTCAATTGCTGATCTGGAGCTGAAGGTCTCCACGTTGAAAGACTCACTCGACGCCGTCCGGGACCGCGAAACCAAGCTGAAGGACGAGCTCCGCAAGGAGCGAGGCCTGGTGGAGAGCGCCGCCACTTCTGCTAACAACTTCCGCTGGACCGTCGAGATATGGACTGAAGATCTGGTGGCTTCTGCTGCTAACATCGACAAGGAGCTGATGGCGCTGAGGGTGGAACACCTTATATATTCTCCGGATCCAAATCTCCCGCACAGTGCCAAGCTCAGTCTCTTCTTCAGAGGGATCGCGCCGGCACTCGCAAGTCTACAGGAGAAGCTCCCCGCGCAGCTGGCCGAGGAGTCACGCCAGCTCTGCGCGGGTACCTTGGAGCGCGTCTTGACGAAGATCGTCTACCGCAATCCTGGTATAAATCTCGTCAACGTTCTCCGCAGCTTGCCGGCCGACGCAGATATGGAGGCGCTGAAGACGCAGGTCGCCCACATCATCGCCAAGGTGAACAAGATCTCCAGGCGTGAAGGCGATCGCGTAGACTAGGCCTCTTTCTTCTTATTTCTTTTGTTGCTGCAAAGTGTGCCATGGACATGAACTTATTAGTCACTGCGACAAGTTATCTCTGTAATATATTTATCTTATTTTCGAGCAATTGATGCAGTGTTATCTCCCTTGTTTTGGTCCTTTACTTTGTATGCTTTTTACCCTATGCTTTTAGGGAACTTGCCGACAAGGGACCCTTGCCGCGAGCGCTAAGTGCTGGACTCTAAGCAGCCTGCTGGCAAAGGCCCTACCGGCAAGCAACCTTGCCGCAGCTAGTCGCAACGCACTTAGCTTGCTGAGCGAACTCGAAAACGAAATAAGGGCGCGACACTTGTCGCAGCTCTCTTAAGCCGTTGAGCGTACTCGAAAACAAGACAAGGGTGCGGCTAGCTACGGGTAGGTTACTCCGCGCACAGGTTTTCCATACAAAGTGTGGTTGTTCAAGGAAGATAACTAAAATTTAAAATTTGAACTGCTTAAATCCTGGTAACTTAGCTGTCATAATTTGTTCGTTCTCCGGTAAGCTTTTCTTTCTTGAACAGCACTTGGTTCATCCTCCACCTCCTTCCCCCC
>LR738714.1:301991112-302017605 GCA_902687465.1 Secale cereale
CCCCCCCGGCAAACTTGTGCACGAGGAATGTTTCTTCTGCTTAAGAGAGAAAGAAAAGGAGAAGAGGAAACAAGTATAGGGTTCCTCGGCATGGTAATGCTTACCGGATATGTGTGTTGCACAAAATGCCAAATGATGCATGCAAATAACAAAGAAAAGCACGAGAATGGCAAATAGTGCGAAAACACAAAGCTTTACTGATGCACGGGATCTGCGCCCGGCTTTGTACAAAGGTTTACATGCAATAGCGGCAAGACTCGTACAAAAGGTGGTTGCCGGAGCGGATCACGGCAACCGCGCCTTATGGGTGAAACTTTCGAAGATGCTCTATGTTCCAGGAGTTGCTCACCGGTAAGCCTTCTTCGGTCTCAAGGCGGACAGCGCCGGGCCTTGTGACTTGTTTCACCCGATAAGGGCCTTCCCACTTCGGCGTCAACTTGTTGGAATTCTTGGCGGACTGAACACACCGAAGAACAAGTTCGCCTTCCTCGAGACTCCTGGCCCTGACCTTGCGGCTATGGTAGCGACACAAGGCCTGCTGGTATCGAGCAGCTCGTACAGCAGCCTGGAGACGTTCCTGCTCGAGGAGCAATGCATCATCTTGTAGCAGTTGCTCTTGCTCGAGCTCATCATAAGCGGGCACTCGAGGAGATCCGTATACGAGTTCCGTGGGGAGAACTGCCTCTGCCCCATAGACAAGGGCAAAGGGTGTCTGTCCGGTGGCTCGACTTGGTGTCGTTCTGATTGACCAAAGAGCCGCCGGCAACTCCTCTATCCAGTTTCTTCCGCACTTGCGCAGCCTGTCGAAGGTCCTCGTCTTGAGCCCGCGCAGCACTTCAGCATTAGCCCTCTCCGCTTGACCATTGCTCCTCGTGTGAGCAACAGAAGCGAAGCAGACCTTGGCGCCAAGGTCTTGGACGTACTGCATGAAGGTGCGACTAGGGAACTGCATGCCATTGTCGGTGATGATCCTGTTAGGGATTCCGAAACGGCAAACAATTGCTCTGAAGAACCTGACCGCTGACTGTGCTGTCACCTTTCTCACCGGTTCCACTTCTGGCCACTTTGTGAACTTGTCGATTGCAACGTACAAGTACTCAAAGCCCCCGACAGCACGGGGGAAAGGGCCGAGGATGTCGAGCCCCCAGACCGAGAAGGGCCAGGACAAAGGGATCGTCTGGAGAGCTTGAGCTGGCTGATGAATTTGCTTGGCATGGAACTGGCATGCTTCACACTTGTTTACTTGTGCAGTTGCATCTTGGAGGGCTTCTTGCCAAAAGAACCCTTGCCGGAATGCCTTTCCGGCAAGTGCCCTTGCGCCAATGTGGTGGCCACATATGCCTCCATGTATTTCTGCCAACAGCTTTTGTCCATCTTCTTTGGAAATGCACTTCAACCTGACACCATTGAGCCTTCTTCTGTACAGTTCATTGTCCACGAACTGGTACATACTTGACTGTCTGGTTATTTTCTCTATCTCTGCTGGGTCGTCGGGAAGTTCTCCAGTTTGCAGAAAACGGACGATCTGCTGTGCCCATGCCAGAGCCCGGGGCTCGACGGCAAGGACTAAAGGCATGAGGGCCGCTGCGGGGACCCCAGCTTCTACGGCAAGAACCTCTGGTTCTGTCGGAGCTGAAGGCTCCCCGGCAAGCCTGCCGGGGCAAGGCTTGTCGGGAACGTTTGCTTCAACTGTACAGACCCTTGGGTCCGCAGGAGCAAACTGTTCCTCAGCGTTCTGGTCGTTGATCTTGGGGACCTTGGCGGCGGTTTCTGGAAGATCCGCCGGCAAGTAGTCGCCGGAGACCAACTTTCTCTTCTTGGTCTGCCCAATTGATGGTGTAACGGATGGCTGAGTCAGCTTGAGCAGGAAGGTCCCTGGTTCCACAGGTAACTTCATTGCAGCGCACTTTGAAAGGCCATCTGCTATATCATTCTGAGCTCTCGGGACGTGCTCCATTTGCAGGCCCTCAAAGTGCTCTTCAAGCTTCCTCACTTCATCTACATAAGCTTCCATCAAAGGGCTCTGGTAACTCTTGTTGACTTGTCGGACCACCAACTGAGAATCTCCCCGCACAATCAGCTTCCTGATCCCAAGTTCAGCTGCAATTCTGAGGCCGGCAAGCAGACCTTCATACTCAGCAGTATTGTTTGTCGCTTGTTCCCTGGGAAAGTGCATCTGGATAACATACTTGAGGTGTTCTCCGGTGGGTGCTATGAGTACTACACCGGCTCCAGCGCCTTGCAGCGAGAAGGCACCATCAAAGTACATTACCCATTCGCTTGTCGCTTCTTGTACGGGTACGCTTGTCTCTGGAACTTCTTCATCGGGCGTCGGGGTCCATTCAGCTATAAATTCTGCCAAAGCTCTGCTCTGTATGGCTGAGGTACTTTCAAACTTGAGACCAAAGCTTGACAGTTCCAGTGCCCACTCGACGATCCTGCCTGTTGCTTCTGGATTCTGCAATATCCTCTTCAACGGAAAGCGAGTGACCACTGTTATCTCGTGTGCTTGGAAGTAATGGCGCAGCTTTCTCGAGGCCATGAGGAGGCCGAAAAGCAACTTCTGCACGCCGGAGTATCTTGATCTAGCCCCCTGCAAGAGGGAACTCACAAAATACACCGGGCGCTGCACCATCTTCTTCCGCACCTCTCCTTGCTCCTGCGCAGAGTTGTCCTTGTCGGGGCCAGAGCTTGTCGGAGCAGCCCCCTGCTTGTTGCTGGATTCGCTTGCCGGTGACGTAGACTCCTCGTCGGCCTCCCTCTCCGCTACTAACGCAGCACTAACCACTTGATTGGTTGCTGCTAGGTATAGCAGCAACTTCTCTTGTGGCCTAGGTGCGACAAGTATTGGAGTGGAGGATAGGTATCCTTTCAAGTCTTGCAGCGCCGCATCCGCTTCCGGAGTCCATTTCATAGGACCTGCCTTCTTCAAAATCTTGAAGAAAGGCAGGGCGCGTTCTGCAGACTTTGAAATGAACCTACTGAGGGCAGCCACACAACCTGCAAGTCTCCTTACGTCCTTGACGCGCTTCGGGGCTTCGATCTGCTCGATGGCTTTAATCTTGTCGGGATTAGCTTCAATCCCTCTCTGAGACACAAAGAACCCGAGAAGCTTGCCGGAGGGGACTCCAAAAACGCACTTCTCGGGGTTCAACTTAAGCTGGATCTTGCGCAGATTTGCAAAAGTTTCTTCCAAATCTTGGATCAGGGTATCCTTGCTCTTGCTCTTCACCACTATGTCATCCATGTAAGCTTCTACATTTCTGTGGATCTGTGGCTCAAAAGCAGTGTGCACCACCCTTGCAAATGTTGAGCCTGCATTCTTCATCCGAAAGGCATGCGAATAAAGCAATATGTGCCACATGGAGTAATGAATGCAGTCTTCTCTTCATCTTCCTTGGCCATAAAAATATGGTGGTAGCCTGAATATGCATCAAGAAAGGAGAGCAGCTCACATCCAGCAGTGGAGTCAACAATCTGGTCAATGCACGGCAAGGGAAATGGATCCTTGGGACATGCTTTATTCAAATCGGTGAAGTCTATACACAGTCTCCACTTCCCGTTAGCCTTACGCACGACAACTGGGTTTGCTAACCACGTCGGATGGATCACGCCTCTAACTAGGCCCGCTGCTTCTAACTTCTTGATTTCTTCGGCAATGAATTCTTGGCGCTCCATGGCTTGCTTCCTGACCTTCTGCTTGATGGGCCGCGCATGAGGGCAAACAGCAAGCTTGTGCTCAATTACCTTCCTGGGAACGCCGGGGATGTCAGATGGTTGCCATGCAAACACATCGACATTCGCCCGCAGGAAGGCAACGAGCGCGCTTTCCTATTTGCTATCAAGTGTAGCACTGATGGTGAAGGTACCACCAGTGCCGTCCTCCTTGGCGGACACTTTCTTGGTTGCCGGTGGAGCGGCCATCCCTTTCTTGCACTTGCCGGTGGAGCTCGATGGAACGTCCTCGACGGCAGCGCAGCACTCCGAAGAGGTGCGTTTGCCGGAGTGGGCCCCAGAAAACTTGCCGGACTTGGTCTTGGTTTTCTTCCCCCCGGGAGCTTCAGCGGCAAGTGTGTTGCTCTCCGCTCCGGCTGCTGCATCCCGGTAGATCTTGTCGGCGCAGATAAGCGCGTCCTTCTTGTCGCCATGGACAGAGATGACGCTTATCGGCCCCGGCATCTTGAGTATATTGTAGGCGTAGTGGGAAGCTGCCATGAACTTGGCGAGGGCAGGACGTCCAAGTATCCCATTGTATGGCAATGGGATATCGGCAACATCGAAGGTTATCCTCTCCGTCCAAGTATCCCATTGTATGGCAATGGGATATCGGCAATGGGATATCGGCAACATCGAAGGTTATCCTCTCCCCGCCAAAGGTCACTGGCAGAGTGATCTTCCCCTTGGGCTTGCTCCTTCCCGGGTTTATTCCTTGGAACGAACCGGTCTCTTCGAGCTCGCCATCCGGGATCTGGAGTTTCTTGATCACAGCTGAGGAGATCAAGTTCAGCCCGGCCCCGCCGTCAACCAACATTTTGGTGACCTTGAGGTTGCGGATGGTGGGTGAGACCAGCATCGGCAAGCACCCGACCGCAGTGGTGCGGTCAGGGTGATCCTCAACATAAAAAATGATGGGCGTGCTGGACCACTTCAGCAGCCTGCGCGACTCAACGGGCGGCTCTGCGGCGTTTACTTCCCGCACCCACTGCTTGAGTTGGCGGTGGGAAGTATGCAGAGAGGCGCCCCCATCTACGCACAGTACTTCTATGGCCTTCTGGAACTCCTGCTCGCTGTTATCGCCTTCCTCCATGTCGTCGTCGTCGTCTTCCTCTTCATCCTTGTCGCGGCCCCGGGGAGGTCGATCACCTTGCCGCTGCTTGGCCTTGCCGCGGCGTCCTCCCCGGCCATTGAAAGGCCGCTTCTTGCTTGGCTCTCCTCCGCCACCTTGAGCCTTCTCCTTGTCGCGCCACTCGTATTCAGCTTTCTGCTGCTCTACGAGGTACTCGACGCGTTTGCAGTTCGAGAGGTCGTGGCCCTTGGTGCGGTGGATCTTGCAATATTGCTTGTCGGAGCCGTCCGGCTTGTCGGCTGCCGCTACAGGGGCAGGCTCCTTGCCGGAGCCGCCAGCCTGCGTTGTCTTGGCGGGAGCCTCCTTGCCGGACTTCTCGACTACAAGTACCTCCTTGCTCTTCTTCTTTCTATTGTTCCGCCGCCGGCTCTTCTTTGCCGGGGCGGCATCCTCGCTGTCGCTTCCCCCTGCGCCAGCATCCTCCCCGGGGAGTCTCCTCCCCTCTTCGGCGCGCGCGCACTTGTCAGCCAGAGCGTAGAGCTCGCTGACGTCCCGGATCTTCGTCACGGCCATCTCCTCCCGCACGCGACGGTTACGCACGTTCTGGTGGAACGCGCTGATAACCGCGGTGGGGTGGACGTCGGGAATGTTGTGCTGTACGCGGCTGAAGCATTGGATGTACTTGCGCAGAGGTTCTCCTTCCTTCTGGGCCAGAATGTGGAGATCACTCTCCTGGCCGTGGGGTTTGTGGCCGCCCGTGAAGGCGCCAACAAATTGGTGGCACAGGTCCGCCCATGAAGAAATAGAGCCTTCCCGCAAGTGCATAAGCCAAGAACGTACGTTCGGCTTAAGCACCAGCGGGAAGTAGTTCGCCAGTATCTTCTCGTCGCGCCCTCCGGCAGCCTGCACCGCGATGGTGTAGATACTGAGGAATTCCGAGGGGTGCGTCTTGCCGTCGTACTTCTCGGGTACGTTGGGCTTGAAGTTTTTCATACTGGGCCACTGGACACGCCGCAGCTCGCGGGTGAACGCAGGGCAACCTGCCGCGTACGGCAAGTCGCCTGGTTCACCGGGCGCGTGCGCGTCGACAGCGGTCCCAGCACGCTGATCAGATTGTCGCCGGGCTTCTCGCCAGCGCTCGATCGTAGTTCGAGCATCTTCTTGCCGCCGATCGTCAAGGACTTGGCGCTGGTCCCGACGAGCCCGCGGATCCGACGACGCCGTGGAGTCGTCGTCGACGTTAATCCGGCGGGGAGGCGTCTTCTGCTTCCGCGGCGGGGAGTGCATCGTAGTTGCACCCCCGACGGTCTTGTCGCCGTCGGCCTTCGTCTTCTCAATTTGCCGTGGCCGCGAGGTCGCCGGCTGCTGCGGCGTGTCGTTATTGGCGAAGGCGATCAGGCTCTGGATGGTTGCCCTCCAGTCTTCGGCCTTGTCTGCCGCTGGAGGGAAGTCGAGGAGCAGCTGCGCTCTTGCGAGTGCCTCTGCTGGAGAGGAGGGGAGCGGTGGTGAGCGGTGCGAGGAGCGAGATATGCTCGGACTTCTAACAGGGTTAGAAGGAGCAGGGTCTCGCCCCGGCGACCGCGCCTTGCTTGTGCCAGGACGATGGCCTGGAGCATCCCGCGATCCTCCGGTTTTCCCTTGCCCCAGCAAGCGGATGGTACCTCCTGTACCACGGCGCTGCTGGGTGGTCGTCTGCTGAGATGACGTGGTGCGTCTACGTACACCGAGGCTCGGTCGTCCGTTTTGTCCTTGGATTTGGCGGTGCCGCGAGTTTCCTCGCCGGCGACCGCCCTTCCGCCGACGTCTCCTCCACCCACAGTTGGTTCTGGTGGCGGTGGAACAGACGCAGATGGGCCTGCGACCTCCGAAGCCTTCTTCTTCGGGGCCATGTTGCTGTTGCTGATGAAGCTAACGAAGTTGGAGAGGTTGATGAAGAATGCGCCCGCGTGAACGCCGGATCAGGTTCGCACAACCTCGACGCCCCCTACCTGGCGCGCCAAAGATGTCGGGGGAAACTGTCCACCACGAACACCTATGGGCCCGGAGCCCCTTGTCGTTGCGGTGAGGGAGCGGAGGGTGCACAAAGAGCGGATCGAGGAGAGCACGCGGGCAGTTTACCCAGGTTCGGGCCGCGCGGACGCGTAAAACCCTACTCCTGCTTAGTTTGTATTGAGTTTGTGAGCTCGGGAGCTTGAAGAACTAGCTACACCGAGCGAGAGAGCTATCTAGGTTCCGAACCCTTTCTACGTTGTGCATGGGCCTCCTTTTATAGCTCAAGGGGTCACCGACAGGTGTCAACGTAGAAGAAGGGCAAAAACATAACTTTGGTGGTAGTTTTAACAGTGCGGGAACAGTACATGGGTAGTGGATGAACAGTGGTCATCACCTAACTTGACAGTGGGGGACAAGAGCATTAAATGCCCGTCACCGTCGACCCCCAAAGCGCCCGCCCTTGCGTCTCCGTTCGCCACGGCGGTAGCCTCGTCACCGTGGAGTGCCACCGTGTCCCCTAGGCTGCACAGCCATCCGCCACGCGTCCCTGGAAGGGCCCCAGGGCGACGCGTGGGCCGATGAGATGGAGCGCGGGCACACATTGCAAACTTCCCCCGGCAAGCACCTTGCCGGGGTCTTGATCTTGTCGGGCCGGGAAGCTTGTCGCTCCCCGGGTCTTGCCGGGGCGCAGAGTGCGCCGAGGCTTGTCTTCTAGATACAGTCTTCTGGTCTTCCTGGCAAGCTCCTCTTGCCAGGGCCTTGTGTTAATGACATAATCTTGAGCCTGGGACGGCCTTCCCGGCAAGCTCCACTTGCCGGGGCCTTGATCTTCTGTCTTGTATACTTTGTTTTTGAAATAAGGACCAGAGAGGTTTCCGGCAAGCACGTGGTAGACCCCGCCGCGGGAAGCTGCTACTGCCCGTGCACAAGTTGGGGTACTAAGGTACCCCTATCTTAGTACACCGACAAGGAGTTTTTTAACAACACAAAATCATTTCCTTTGACACGAGATGACTTCTTGAACAACACAATCATTTTCTTTTCCTTTGCATTTACACGTAGTTCATACAAGTGTTCATCAATTCTGCATTTAGGCGTGAAATAAAAATAGGTGAAGTATTTTTGTTCCGAATAACATAAATAAATTATTGCATAATTCTTATAAGAGATCACATCACAAATATGCATGTATGCAATATTTTTTGTCATATCTAAGGTAGCCATGTCCTCATCATCCTCCCTTTCTTGAAAACAAAGATGTCCTTGGCGTTGCTTAATCTGAAATGTGGCTAAGAAAAGAGGCAAGGTGTACATGTTGTATATTTATATATTATCCATTTTTATTTCCCTTGGTTTTTGCACATATGACACATGTATACATGAATAACTTTTATATGTTATAAAATATAAAGCCAAAATAGTATCACAAGAAGTAGAAGGCATGAAAATATTGTAACTCCGTTTGCACGTATAAGTGAAACTCTTATTCATATCAAAAGATTGACAATGTTCATCATTAAACCATCCCAACATTGGTAAATAAACTTTACTTGCATCAAATTTACATTTTACAACATTCTTAAATAAGTCATTGGAGAGAGAATCATCACCAAGATTAGAGGTCATATCAAAATGATTAAACATTGGCACAATTATTGTCAAACGTATGTGATCCAAATCTGATTTAATCCCTGATTCACATGGTTATTTCTGAGTTACTTCAATGGGTGCACTCGACATTGTTGATATTCCAGTTGTTTGATCACATGGCAAAGTCAAATCATCAACATAGTCCTCTAAAATGGGAGGTGTGATCAAAGTACTGGGTAACTCATCACATGGTGCATTTAAATTTACAGGGCATGCATTCATTATTCTCATGTGGAGGTGAAAGATCAATACCTTTGTCATTACCTCTTATGATCAACTCAGATGATCTAGGCACTCTCGATGGTGACGTGTCAAATGGTGGAGATGATGTAGTACTCACAACAACGGATGTGGTTGTCATAGTATGCCTAGTAGTTAAAGGAACAACAGTATCTACTCTTGGAATGTGCACGGTGCGCTTGTTCTTTTTTTTTGACTATAAACAGTAGGGTAACACCCCACTGCAACTTTTATTAATGTTAAGGCAGCAACAGAGCAATAGTTTGAAGGGCTTGAGCTAAGCCCAAAAGGAAATAAAAAGAAAAGAAAAAAGGAGAGAAACTAGGGGAAAGCTAAAACAATCTAAAACAAGCTAAAAATAAAAATGAAAATAAGAAAAAGAAAAAGGAGAGAAACTCTAAGAGAAGCTAGAATTAATTACAACAAGGTATCCAACCAAGCAGAGAAATGATCTTCATATTTCTTCTTTATCTTGAATTTCAACAACTTTAGCTCTTCTATGAATATGAATTTCCAGCCTTGAAAAGATGGTGTGATGTTCTCAAAGATTTTGTTGTTTTTACATATCCAGATGGCCCATGAACCAAATATGATGATCTTCATAAAGAAAGGGCAGTTAAGATTGTCTTTGAGATCTTGATATGCTTCCAGTACAGATAAATTTGGTGTTTTGGTGGGGCAGCTAAAATCCCAACACCTGATTGCAAAAGGACACCCCCAAAAGAGATGATGCAAAGTTTCTTCTTGTTGGCAATCCCTGGCTGCACAATTATAAACTTTGAATTACAAAAATTCTTCTTAATAGATTTCTTGTGTTAACTCTTTCATGCAGTAACATCCATAAGAATACTTTTTGTTTAGGTTGGCCAGAGATTTTCCAATTCCAGGAAAAATGAGGTGGGGCTTGTTTGTGGCCAATAAGTACATTATAGGCTTTCTTTGATGAATAAAATTCATTCCCCCATATGTAACTCCATGTATCCATGGTATCCAAATACTCTGATTGCCTTGAAGATATACAAATGTCTTCCATTAGTATGAACTCCCCATATGCTTGCGTAGTCAAAGGCAAGTGAAATAGATCTTGAAGATACTCTGTGTTGATTACTTGTTGCACACTTGTGAGTGGATCTCTGACAAAGGAGTAAAGATGGTGAAATTTGTGTTTGATGACAGAAAGATGCTAAGAATCATCCCAAAACAGAGCACTTTTGCCATCACCCACATTGCACCTGGCAATAGCTTTGAATTGATCAATTAGGGCCAGGATTGATTTCCACCACAATGAGCCCACCTTTTGATCCCCTGGTAGATGTCCATTGCTGTAGTAGGTTTCCAAAATTAGATTCAACCAGGGAATATCATGTCTATTGAAAAATTTGTGTAGATTCTTCATGAGCAAAGTTTTATTTTGTGTGAAGATATCTAGGACTCCCAGTCCAGCCCTGATTTTTTGGTCTACAAACTGTGTGGCAGGCCACAAGAGCTGGTCTTATATCTTCTATGTGAGGACTCCTCCAAAGACATTGTCTCAAATATTTAATGATCTGGTGTTTTATAGTTATAGGGATGTCCAAACAACATATAAAGTAGATTGCTAAGGATGCCTGCACAGATTTAACTACCAGCCTTTTCCTGCCTGAGTCATAAAAGTAAACATACCAGCAAGTCTCTTAGCAATATTATTGACTAGAGGTAAGCATTGCTCCACAGTTGGTTTATAAATTCCCAATGGAAGCCCCAGGTAGGTAAAAGGAAAGTGTCCCGTGGCACATTGCAAGGTATTTGTGAAAATGCTAACCCTGTCTTCTGCAATATTTATGGGCACCATGATTGATTTTCCATATTTGACCTTTAGACCAGTAGCAGATGCAAATGTATTTAGAAGAGCTTTGAGGTACACTATATGTCTAGCAATGGCTTGCATGAGAACTAGTGTATCATCTGCATATTGAACTGTAGGGAAGTCTGGGCAGGAGTTTACTTGTAGTGGTGGTGTGATTAAACCTCTTCTCATAGCTTTGTTCAGAATAGATTGGAGCAGATCAGCTGCCAGCACAAAGATTAAAGGTGAAATAGGATCTCCTTTCCTTACTCCTCTTCTGCAATAGAATTTTTTCTCTAGCACTCCATTTAACATCACAACAGAGGAAGTAGATGTGAAGAGGAATTGCATCCAAGATATCCACTTTTATCCAATTCCCTTAGCTCTCAGAATGTTAATAATAGCTTGGTGCTCAATAGTGTCAAAATCCTTTTCAAAGTCCAGCTTGATTACTAGCATCTCTTCTTTGGATTTATGACACTGGTGAATATACTCATAGGCCCAGCCAAGACAATCTTGTATCACTCTATTTTTTAGAAAACCATATTGATTTATGTGTACCAGCTTGAGTATCAATTTTTGTAGTCTATTTGCCAGTAGTTTTATGATGATTTTTAGCACACCATTCAGCAAAGAAAATGGCCTAACGTCATTGGGAGAGACTAGAACTTCCTTTTTTGGGATGAGAGTGATATAAGAAGTGTTTATGCTCTCCAGGTTAATAGTTCCAGCATGAAAAGCACAAATAAGAGCAGTAACATCATCTTTGATAATGCCCCAACAAGCTTTGATGAACTCATTATTAAATCCATGAGGCCCTGGTGATTTGTCATTGGGTAAGTTCTTAACTACCTCTTCTATTTCCTCCTGAGTGAAAGGTTTCTCAAGATCTTTAAAAAGATGTGGGTCCACTCTGTTCTCATATAGATCATGTAAATCAAAATGCATGGTATGGCCATTGGAGTGTCCAAGTATCTTTTTAAAAGCCTCCCAAAGAATTGCAGCCTTTCTTTCATGGTCAGTAATTTCCACTTGGTCCTCATTCAGGAGCATGGCAATTTTGGGATGTCTATGATTAATTTTTGCCTTTGTATGGAAGAATTTTGCATTCTCATCTCCAAATTTAACACCCTTGATTTTGCCTCTCTGCTTCCAATAGATCTTCTGCTTGCTGAGAACTATTAATAAGAATTCTTTCAACATATTTTTGCAATTGCTCTCAAACATGGCGAGGTCTCTATATTCCTTCAGGAAATTGCAAAATAAAATACATTCATTTAATTCCTCAATCTGCTTTTTAAGACAAGACAAACTTTTGGACCAGAGCTTGAGTGATCTTCTCAAGTTTTTGAACTGAGCATTAATCTTCTTGGCTGGGTCAGGATAGCCAACAGGAATGTCCCAAGCCGCTAGAACTATTTCTTTGAAAGAGTTGTGTTTTAACCAATAATTATCAAATATGAAAACCTTTGACTTGGGGATGTTTGTGTCAATTTTAATTACACATGGCATATGATCTGAGGTGGGTTTTGCTAGAGGTAGAGAAGTGGTGTCAGGGTAACTTGTCATCCAGGCTGCAGAGGTGAAAAACTAGTCCCATTTCTCTAGTAGAGGATTGTCTTGCATGTTGCTCCAGCTGAACTGCCTACCCTTAAGAGGTAATTCAATTAACCCCAATTTACTAATAGTTTCATTAAATAGTAGCATCAGGTTTACATCCCCACCAGGTCTGTTTCTATCTTCAGGTGACCTAATGAAATTAAAGTCCCCCATCACAATCTAGTCAACATCATCGGGCATTTGGATATTAGCAAGCCAATCAATGAATTCCATTTTTTTCTTCAGAATTGCAAGGCCCATAATATTTGTGAGAATCCATGGCCTAAGAGTAGAAGTACAACTGAATTGCAAAGTGAGGGAGAATTTATTTGGAAGAGCATTTCTCCAAAAAAAAGATTTCCATTCCTAGCAGTCAAAATACCTCCAAATGCCACAACGGAGGGCAAGTATTCAAATTTGTTGAATCTCTGAGGACAAAAGTTATGAAAATAGGCAAGATCAAAATATTCTCTCTTTGTTTCTTATAAGCATAAAATTCCAGCAGCACTATCCTCAGCTTTTTGTCTAATGGCCAGCCACTTCTCTGGAGCATTCAACCCCCTCATATTCCAGTTCAAAATATTCTAGAATCTGTTTCTATTCATGATAAACTAGTTGTTTATTTATTTTGACATACCAGGCCCAAACTGCTGATGTAATATCCATCTGAGTCAAAGTATTAGAATTATAGCTCTGAGATCTAAAAGATTCTGAATTTTCATTCAAGCAGCAATAAGAACATATATGCAGACTCAACATGAAAGTGTGTTGAAGTGGCATTGCTTTCCCAAAAGATAGCAGAGTAATTTCATCATTCTCATACAAGACACAATTCCAGGATTGTGGCTGTGTGAATACATGAGCATGCAACAAAAGAAGATACCAAGTCTCAGACACACATTAAACATTTTGTGAATACAGCAGCCACATAAAACATCTTACATCCAACCATCAAACTGTTCTTCCTCATTACTACCCTGAGACTGTTACTAAGATGATAGCACATCATCGAACACTCTTGTTGGGTTTTGTACCACCAGTGGCCTTGGGGACCTTGGCCACATCCTCTTGACCTCTCTTCTTGGGCCTGTTTGAAAACTTCTCCTGAAGCTCATCCTTAGAAACCTCAGTTTCCACCCTTGATTTCCTTGTGGGCAACATGCCATTTCATTTCCTGTTTAGCTTTGCAAGAAATAAAGATGAAACAAATGGTCCACATGTAACACTCTTCATGAATTAGTATCTCTTGAATATCACGGTTTAATCCTCCTAAAAATCTATCCATAAAAACTTTTTCACTTTCTTCTAAAAAGGAGTGCAACAAGGTAGATTGTAAATCATCATAATATTTGTTACGGTGTCACTACCTTGTTTTAAATGTTGTAATTTCTTAATGATGCTACGAGTGTAATAAACATCAAACCATATATTTCTCAAGAAAAGTTTTAAATCGTCCCAAGTTGCAGGTATAAAATCAAGGTATAACCGACAATGTTCACTCCACCAAACTAAAGCAAAACTACAGAAAGTACTAACCACATATTTAACTCTTCACGCTCATCAAAATTATGGGATGTAAATATAACATTCATTTTTACTCCCATTCAATATATAAATCATGCCTAAAATGACCATTAAAGGGTGGCACCGAAACATTAACCTGATTATAAGCATTCTGATGTCTTTGCTCTTATCGTGACTGCTGTTGTAATTTCCTACGTGGTGGCAAGTCTCCCAGGATCGATAAATCCCTCCCACGATCGGTGAATCCCAAGAACTAATAATGCTAGAGCGTGTCATAAATAGTAGAAAAACAAGAAACAAAATCCAAAAATAATGTTCCTATGAACTACTAGGATGTGGTGGTAAAACGCTCAAAATATAGAAAATATCAATGTCTTACAAGTTCTTACCATGCAACAAATGGTGACTGGTAACCACGGTGTCAAATAAATCCAAAAGATTGAGAAAACGATTGCCAGGTGAACCTAAATATGCATGGTGTGGAAATATGTGGAGCTGGTTGACTTTATATATGTTAGCAAAAGATTAGCAATAATCAAATCAGAGATGCAATGTTGAATAAACGCCAACGATGGTACTGTGCTGGTCTTAGGCTAGACCATACTAGAGACCTGACCCTAGAACACTAATGGGGTCAGTGTGTAGCAGAACTAGAAGTAACAAATGATATGAAGTACCTCTGGACAACAATATATAAGCGAAGATCACAATGGCAGCAAAGATAACGATGAGAAACAAGCTCAAAGAAGGATACACCAAACAATCTCTCTCTAACTTTTCTATGGAAAAGTTTGTACTAATTTTCTGATAATTTTTCTCATGATTTCTGCTGACTCATGTTTTACAGCGCAAAAGAATCACTGAATTCCGAGTTGATATGAAGAGGCAAAAAAAATTCTAAAACTGATATGAATATCTGTAACAAACTGTGTTCACAAACTTTGGAGAGCGAAAAGACATATTTAGAAACCGATTTTGAGGTGCCAAATACTGAAATTGCTTTTGTAACTCTTCAGATGTGGCTCGTCGTTAGCTTTAACTTGAGTCCTCGTGGAGCCAAAACAGACTTTGTATGAGAAAGATATGCCTATTTTACTGAACACTACGCAAAACAAATTCCAATCCGAATTTAGTACGAGATTGACTCTTGATTGATCAAATATTTCTCTCTTTTTCTTCTATTTTTTCTCTGATTTTGTTTTTTTACTTTTTTTCTCTATCATCTTTTTTCTCTCTTTCCAAAAAAAACTACATAAGACGCATATTTGATCAAGCGAAGATGCGAACAACCCCAACTATGATTATGACAATGAACTATGGGTAGCACGTGGTGAAAATTGATGGATGGGGTGCTGAAAATTGATAGATGGGATAATGATGCAGCGACGTGATACATCTCCACCATATCTATATTTTTTTATTATTCCATGCTGTTATATTATCATTATTGGATGTTCTATAATCATTTTCTAATAATTTTATATCATTTTTCGGGACTAATCTATTAACATAGTGCCAGTGCTAGTTGCTATTTTTTGCTTGTTTTTTACTTCACAGAATATCAATATCAAACGGAGTCCATGCAACGAAACTTTTTGGAGACTTGTTTTGGACCAGAAGACATCCAGAGGGCCAAAGAAGTCCATGAGAGAGGGCCGGTGGGGCCCACGAGACACCAGCGCGCGCCCTAGCCCCATGGCATGCCCTAGTGGTTAATGGGTCCCATGGGGGGGATCCTATCCACCGCCTCTCAGCTCTATAAAAACTCAGATATTCCATAAGCCCTAGAGTAGTCGGAGGAAAATTGTTTCACCCACCGCAAGTTCCAGAACCACGAGATCCAATCTAGAGCCCTTTTCCGGCACTTCGCAAGAGAGGAACACGATCACGGAGGGGTGCATCATCCTCATTGGTGCCTCTCCGATGATGCGGGAGTAGTTTACCACAGACCTACGGGTCTGTAGGAAGTACCTAGAGGGCTTGTTCTCTCTTTTTTATCTTCAATACAATGTTCTCCTCGGAGATCTATTTGATGTAACTCTTTTGCGGCGTGTTTGTTGGGATCCGATGAATTGTGAGTTTATGATCAGATCTATTTGCAATTATATCCATAAATGATTATTATAGCCTCGTATTTCTTCTTTGATATTTCGGATTTGTTTGGCCAACTTGATTGATTTATCTTGCAATGGGAAGAGGTGCTTTGTGATGGGCTCGATGTTATAGTGCTGAATATCAGTGACAGAAGGGGACATGACATGCATGTATCGTTGCTATTAAGGATGGAACAGTGGGGTCTATTCCTACGTGAATAGATCTTTTCTACATCATGCCATCGTTCTTAAGGCATTACTCCATTTCTTTTTGGAACTTAATCCACTAGATGCATGATGGACAATGGTCGATGTGTGGAGTAATAGTAGTAGATGGAGACATAAGTCGGTCTACAAATCTTGGACGTGATGCCTATATACATGATCACTGTCTTCGATATCGCCATAACTATTCGCTTTTCTATCAATTGCCCAACTGTAATGTGTTTATCCAGTGTATGGTATTTTGTTGAGAGAAGCCACTAGTGAAACCTACAACCCCCGAGTCTATTTCTCATCATATACTTGCAAATCTATATTGATATTCGTATTTTCCATTATTTGCTTCTTTTATTTTCAGATCTATATTATCAAAAACACAAAAACACCTTGCTGCGTTTTACATTCTCTTATTTTATTTGCATCTATCAATCTACCTTATTATCATACTACCTTACCCAAGAGGGATTTACAACCCCTCTATGCGTTGGGTTGCGAGGATTTGTTGTTTGTGTGCATGTGCCGCTTACATATTTTGCTTGGTTCTCCTACTAGATTGATACCTTGGTTTCATAGCTAAGGGACATACTTACCTCCGTTGTGCTACATCATCCTCTCCTCTTCATGGAATTTACTGACGCATATCACAAGTAGCACGGCAGTGTGACTAATATGAACATATCTCGAAACTCTAAAGGAACTAGACACTCAGACCATCAACTCGACACGACGATGCAACCGATTATTCCACACTGCATACAATGAAAAGAAAATTGCAAAGGCTCAGACTGACTTGGACAAAGGATGAATAAATCTAACATTTTTAATGGATTTTTCTGGGACAATAGGTAATAAAATAAATCTAATATAGGGATAACTGGAAATTGTCACTAAGCAAAATGAAAATTGGTACTGCTTGATGGAGTTGAGGGTCCCGATCTTTTCATAAGATGGTAACTATCGATTTGGTGGAGTCGACTTTGACGATCCGATTTCAAATGTGCATGACGTTGCACCTTAGCAACCGTTAAACCATTCTCCTGAGGTTACAGACAATACCGATGGCACATTCAACCAAACCACGAAGGCCTATTCCTGCAAGCAATCAAACAATGATCAAGAATATGATAAAGCAATCCAAATATTTCAATTAGATATGAAGTATTGATAAAAGTGGGTGACGGTATCCTGGGCTAGGGGGTACTCTCCACGTCGTCTCCCGACTAGGTGGATTGGGCTGAGGACCCCCATGGCCATTCACTCATGGGCCACTTTGGGCAGCCGATGACATACACAAGGGAGATTCCATAAGACTTGGTGATCAAGACAAGGACTCCTCTCCACCGACGTATTCGACTAGGACTCTTGTTATCCTAGGCCTCTTGTACATTATATAAGCCAAGGCTAGGCTAGTCGATAGATTAGTATGATATTCATCATACACCTAGGGTATAGGCCACGACTTATGATCTTGAGGTAGATCAACTCTGTACTTGATACATCTTCATGAATATAATCAAGAAGGGACGTAGGGTTTACCTCCATCAAGAGGACCCGAACTTGGGTAAACATCTTCTCATTCATCTCATGTTACCCATCGATCCGAGATCCACAGCTCGGGACCCCCTACCCCGAGGTTTGCCGTTTGACACCGACAATGGTCCTTTTATAGAAAGTTCCATTGTGTGATCAACACAGGATAAACGACTCGTCTGCAGATCAACTACGATGCCGACATTTCCATCGGCGGCTTGACTTGTCGCTTTGGCAGGACCAATGACTGTACTCTACCTCAAATCATCATGTTTGGACGAGGGCCTTCATCAACATCAACTCCAATCTATATCATTATGGAGGAGTCACCCATGGAGCTCGGGGGCTCAACGTCAACATTGCCCTCAAGTGATTGTGCTGTTTTTCTGGACAGCGAACTTGCATCCACTACTACCACCTCCTCGGGCGTCTCTTGGACGATTGCTTCGGTAGAATTGCGCGGAATTGAGTTTACAACAACCTTGTATAATTTCGTCACGTTCCTAAGAAAGAATGTCCGGCGATCTCCAATATACCGGAGCCCTATCAGATATGTACGGGTATCTGGACAAGTTTAGGGTGAGGGGCCCAGTATCTAGCTCGGACATCCTTTGGAAGCTCCAGTCATTTATTGGCTACGAAATTCCTATATCTACCACCCCTCAAAATTTCAGCTCCATCTGACAGTTCAAACTCTGGGAAACCTCTGAGGAGCGCAACAATTTTCGTATCAGTTTTCTACGCAAATACGAATCCGACCTGAGTTCATCTTTCTTCATGAACAGGGTAATGGACAACCTTTTTAGGGGAATCTCTTTCTAGGATATTGTGTTTTTTTCAAACACATGCTCACAATTTTTTCTCCTTTCGGGAGCCAATCTTCACCATCGCGTCGATGGCAAACCAGCCCGACAACATCGCTGCGCGGCTGCTAACTTCCGCTAGACGGCTCGTCACTTAATTGAGCCAAGCTCAACCTCATCGGATCTTCTTCTCGGCAAGCCGAATGAGAGTTCAGCATCATGATGGCTAAATTATCATCAACATTGTCGCCCCATGGATTACACGGGGCAGACATACTGTCGTCATTGTGTGGTTTTTTCATCAAGCCGACGTCGACCACGTGACAAATTTTCACGTGCGTCGGCATTGGCGTGCCTCATCTTCTTCAAGCCAACATCCAACACACCGGCCTGCATCGACTCATCGGCTGACATGGATTCTTCGACACCTCGGCTGGACCAAGGGCTTTGCTATTTCTTCATCAACATAGTCCGGTGACTTCGGCATCACCGGCTGACCAGATTTGACACATCTGCTGGCATGGTGGCTGCAACATCACCTTACTGGCCTACCCTGTCACCTCGGCTAGGCCGGGGGCTTCATCATGAACCTACTTCGGGGACTTCGCCATAACTAGCTGACCGGCTTTACCATGATTAGCTGGACCAGGGGCTTTGGCTCGCCACATCAACCGCGCTGTGTTGTCACTTTGTCAAGCCAAACTCCTCGACCGGGCACTTCGGGCTCGGGGGCTAGGACCTCGGCCAGGATGAGGACTATGTCTTTGTCCCATCACAAGCCCGAATTGTCAACAACACTGAGCACATTAACTAGCAAAGTTAGTTCCATGCTCAGTTTTTTTAATTCTTGTTCGGTTCGACTAAACATTATAGTTTGTTAAAAACTGAGTTTTTCAAAAACTTTGTTTGTTAAAATGCATCATTTTCCTAGGTTAACTAGGGGCTCTTAAAATTATATGAGCCGCTTAATAATAAATGTTTTCTTCTTAGTCATTGCAAAGTCCTTTTCTGCCACTCCTTTCTCGACTTGAATGTGTGGTCAATATCCGGATAGCCTGGTTTCCCTATAAAGCTGCTCGAGTTTAGTTCGCTAAACTGGTCTAAAAGAGAAGCACTCCACCTTCGAGATGGGAGGTTGAAGCCGAAGACTGACCTGCTTGAAGTCTTGAGATCAGATATGTCATGTTAAAGCATGGCATAAGCACATACTAATCTTAAGACCAATTTACGGATTGGCACAAAAAAGACATGATTTAGTTCGGATGTCAAGTTTTTTGGCTTTTCGAGCTTATGGCACTTTTACACTTTTTGTATGTTTTTCTTTTAAGAGGCGGGACATCCCCTAGACCAAGGTATCCTGCATAATAATTCAGCTTGGAAATTCTTTCCGACCCGCAACTCGGCATCTTTCCTGCCGACCTACACGTCGGTGTTGTCGAAACCCACATTTGGACTAATCCTGAGCAGTGCAATGCCAGCCGCCTTTTAAGCATTAGCAAAATTAACGAGGGTCTGCGATTAGAGCTGAACCCACCAAAAGACAAGGTACTTTGAGGAGTCCTCGGCAAAACATTGTCGGATATTGCTATATTTGCATCAAGTTTCGAATTGTGTCTTTGTTCAATAGTTGGGTTGCCCGGCTCCTGTGATTGTGTCATATGTTCCGCTTTGTTCGGCTAGGTGTGCGAAGGGAGAACCACTACGATTGTACTTATGATTTAACTGGTCAACTACCTTAGTGGAGAAATCAAAAAACTGTATGTCACAATGAGCATAAACTGGTCAGCGATTCGATGACCGTGTCAAACTATAGATCGATAGAGGTTAGCCCATGCTAAATGACGGGCCTTAGATAAAATTGGCTGAATTGTTCATGGTTTGACGCTGAACACTAACTTGGCCGAAGCGTCCCAGGCTATCTGACGCTGAACACTAACCGGGGGCTCGTAACAACCCTCCCCAATTTAAGCTCCTATGACTAAGTGAAAGTTATACTGTCCGCATATCTGATTGCCTCGTTTTCGCTAACATAGGTGCCTCTGGGCACCGAGAAGTCGACTAAGGGTTGCTTTGTTATTGCGGAAACACCCTGCATATCATCTACAAAGGGGTGGAAGCCGATGATGGGCCACTTTCAAATGATAAACGGTCGCAACGGAGTCAAAATAAACATATCCCTAGAGTTTGTATTCAATATACGAGCGCTGCCTTCCAGAATCATCATTATAAAGCCATAAATATGCATCAATTTGACTTGATTTTGGCCAAGGTGGGTTGCCTGACTCCCGTGATTACACCCTATCTTCCCAATTGTTTGGCCAGGGGGTAAAGGGAGCACCTATGTGATTGTTACTACCGGGTCATCCGGGTTAGTACCTTAGACAGGGTGAAGCTGAAATCTAGCTATCTTGAGAATATAATTGGTCGGCAATGACGGAAGTGAAATTTTTGGTTCATTAAGACCACAGAGTTTGGGAACTTTCCCCACACTAAAACATTAATATTTTTCTCCCACGTTGATTGGAGATTGAGGTTTCACTATCATGGTTAAACATAATATCCTGGGAAAAGGAACTTGTAGAGGAACTATTTTTCCCAGAAGATGTTTCTTATGTTAAAAGTAATATAACATATCTCTCCGCGTACCTTTGTTTATAAAACCGTATGGCTGAATTGCCTTGTTTGCCGTAAATCTTTGCCCTCATAAAGGCTTTATAAAGTAGGACAAACACTCCCCGACTATTGGCCAAGGAGTTTGAAGCCGATGGTCGGTCAAAAAATCATCGTACAATGTGGATCCAAGGATTAATGATGTAAAGTACTTTGATACATAGAATAATTACACATAAAATTGCGAGTAAAATCCATTTACTGCAACCCATCTTTTAAACCCCTTGGGTCGGTCCTTTGCGACCTCGGATTTCTCTAGCTCTAAGCTCCTTTAAGAGATCTTTATTCTCTTTCTGAGAAGTTTGTGTTAAACACAACAAAATTTCCGTCAAACGACTATCGATCCTTAATTTGGCCACCCATGCCCACATTAAGGCTCGGTGACTACTAGGCTTCGCGCTTATCATTTACAAATATTGAAGGGTAAAATTGATCCCCTGATCTGGTGTTCCCACCTGACCAGTGGCTCGGGGGCTACTTCATTGCCTATCCAATGCAGAAAATTCAAATGCTCAGTGTTCGGCTTGACCGAGCTATGGGAAAACGCGTCTTTGGATGACTATAGGTAACATCTCAGACTTATCCAGCATCAAGCTAATATATTATAGCGACTTCTCAAGGCCCTTTCTCCAGGGCCCATTCGCCGATCACTATCTCCTCTAATATATTACACTGCATTTTCCATTCATACGTATGCTACCGAGCTAGGAGTTGATCCTCAGGCCGATAGCATGAATCGACCTGAGTCTCAGGGGCGACTAGGATTAGTGGTTTCATGTTTTCCTTCAGGTGCATCTCGGATTTTAGGCCGACAAACACCTTGAGGGCTACTGGTTATACATCTCGACTGCAAATAAATTTGCACCAATCAGATTTAAAATCCGCAAACAATCAGCCCACGGCCGAGTTGGTGCACCACCTCAGAAGTAGTCCGACATATAGCTCGAATGCAAGTGGCTGGCTCCATAAAGGGCATTTCCGGCAATAAGCTCGGTTGAACTCCTTCAAAGTTATCCAAGAATGAGGTAATTTATGACACCTCAGATACAGTCCATTGTTGGAGCTTGGATACAACCAGCGTTGGAGCTTGAATGCAGTCCAACGTTGGAGCTAGAACGCTAGAGGACACAGCCGCACAGGAAACACTTCAAACTCGAGGTGCCGTGTAAAAATAACAAGGCATTGATAAAGGTTGAATACTTAAAGGGCTCCTCAAATGTCGACGTGTGAACTCTTCGAATTTAGCTCGGCAACCTTAGGACCGAAGATCGGACGATTTGTTTATCCATTTTTCAAGACCGACGAACGAAGACGAAGAACAATTCAGAAGAACCGAGGAGCGTACCCAACTTGAAGACCGGTTCAGGGGGCTACTGACGGTGTCCTGGGCTAGGGGATACTCACCACGTCATCTCCCGACTAGGTGGATTGGGCCGAGGACCCCCATGGTCGTTCAGTCATGGGCCACTTCGGGCAGCCGATGACATACACGAGGGAGATCCTAGAAGACTTGGTGATCAAGACAAGGACTCCTCTCCACCGACGTATTCGACTTGGATTCTTGTTATAGTTATATAGGAGAAAGAAGTGGCGACCAAGGAGGTGGGAGGATGTTCCAAGGCATCCTAACACTAACCCTAGGTCGTACAAGACCCATGGGCCCAGGTGGAGATGATGCAACACCTTTGAACTTGTAGTATGACTCAGATTCTGCTGTAGATCCAGATTGCTTCATCAATATCTCAATGCTCCATACAAATATGAAGGTGAATCTAAATAGGTTGGAAAGTGCATGAAATAAACTTTCCAAAAAAAAACTAATCACCCAATTCAGAGTCGGGATGAAAGATGTTTTGGCGTTTTGAGTCAGGTATGTATGTGCAGTCTAAATTTGAGTCCAGAACGTGTGAGACTTGGGCTCTATCTTCTCTTGGGCCAAAAGTGACGTGAGAGGACTTTTCGAACCACACAAAAGCATTTCCTTTGACGCGAGATGAGTTCTTGAACAACACCTAATCATTTTATTTTCCTTTGCCTTCACACATAGTTCGTACAAGTGTTCACCAATTCTGCATTTAGGCATGAAATAAAAATAGGTGAAGTAGTTTTGTTCCGAATAAGATAAATACATTATTGCATAGTTCTTATATCAAATCACCTAACAACATGTATGAAATATTTTTTGTCGTATCCAAGGTAGCCATGTCCTCATCATTAAATGTTGCAGTGTAACTACATTATGAAAGGAGGAGTTGTAAGGCATGAATTGTATTGTTGCCACTAAGAAGAAAACAACAGGGTTTGAACATATTGCTTGATCTTATTTTGTCTACATTATGTCATCTTGTTTAATGTGTTACTCTGTTTGTCATGAACTTAATACTTTCAGATGCATGCTAGATAGCGATCATGGACCTCATGCCTATATATAGTGGTAGATGCAGTTGGATTGTAGTCTACTTGTCTTGGACCCGATGCCTATATATATTATGCCATGGATGATCATCCTAACTATGCCCTTTTCTATCAACTTTCGTAATTTGGTTACCCACCGATGCTATTTATGAGAGAAATGCCTCTAATGAACATTATGCCCCCCGAGACCATTCACCTCTATATTAAAACAAACCTTATAATTCCTCACTATTTTTATTTTAGTTTTATTTTAAATATTATTTATTACTATATCTACCACTACCAGATCTGATACTTGCAATGGGCTAGAACAAGGCGAGTTACGCCCTGATACGTCTCCGGCGTATCTATAATTTTCGATAATTTCATGCTATTATATTATAAATATTAGATACTTTATATGCAATTTCATATCATTATTGTGGACAATTCTATTAACCTAGTGCCGAGTACCAGTTGCTATTTTCTGCATGTGTTTGGTGTTACAGAAACTCACAAAACGAAGTCCAAACACGATGAGATTTTACGGTGATTTTCGGACCAGAACGGACCCTAAAAGGTTCGGGAGGAGGCCACAAGACTTACGGGATAGTCACAAGCTCACATGACGCCCCCCCAGGGGGACGCCACCTGAGCTTGTGGGTCCCACACAGCTCTGTTTGACCTAATTTCACTTCTATAAATTCCCATAAATCCACAATCCAAATTAGAGCCACCCGAAACAATTTTTCCACCGCCGCAAGCTTATCTTCTTCCGCTATACCAACTGGTGGCCTCGTCCGGTACTCTTTCGGTGGGGAAAACAATCACAGGGGGCATTTACATCACCCTTGCTGCACCTCCAATGTTGTGTGAGTAGTTTAACACAGACCTACATGTCCACAGTGATTAGCTAGATGGCTTCTTTTCTCTCTCTGATCTTCAATATATTCTTCTCCTCGGAGATCTATTCTATGTAATCTTCTTTTGCAGTGTATTTGGTGGGATCCGATGAATTGTGGTTTTATGATTAGATTATTCATTGAAAGTAACTGAGTCTTTTCTAAACTTTATAATGCATAATTATTACAGCTTTGTATTTCTCTCCATCTATCCATTTGATTTGGCCAACTAGACTGATTTATCTTCGGCGGGAGAGGTTCTTTGTAATGGCTTCAATCTTGCAGTTTCCTCATCTCATAATAGAAGGGATAGCGATGCACGTATTTGTAACATTGCCATTAAGGGTAAAATGGTGGGGTTTAATCATATTGCTTGGTTTTATTCTGTCTACAATATATCATCATACTTCATGCATTAGTTTGTTTGTAATAGTAGAGGCAAGCATATAAGCGCTCTCGAAGTGGTGTAATAGTAGTAGACGCAGAATCATTTCGGTCTACTTGTCACGGGCGTAATGCCTATATACATGAGCATTGCCATGGATAACATCATATGTATGTGTTTTCTATCAACTGCCAAACAATAATTTGTCTACCCCTGGTACGCTATCTTTACGAGAGAGAAGCCTCTAGTGGAAACTATGGCCTTTGTGTCAATTTATTTACTTTTATTTTAGTTTTCAGTTTAGCTATCTACCACTACCAGATTTGATCATTGCAAGTAACCAGTTCAAGGGGATTGGAAACCCCTTGCCCGCGTTGGGTGCCAGTATTTACTCTTGTGTGTGTGTGCATTACTGCTTACTAGGAATTTGCTTGGTTCTCCTATTGGTTCGATAACCTTGGTTCTCACTAAGGGAATTAATATCCGCTATTATATTGCTTTACCCTTCCTCTTTGGCTGAAATCCCAACGCAGCTCACAAGTAGCACACCCCCTTGCCTTGTTAGGGTGCAAGCATTTGTTTGTGAGTGTGTAGGTACTGCTAAAGTTGTCTATGTGCCTTGTCCTATTGGTTCTATAATCCTCGGTTCTTGACTGAGGGAAATACTATTTGATACTATACAATGTCACCCTTCCTCTTCAGGGTACAAGTAGCAGAAGACTTTCCGGCGGCATTGTCGGTAGGCTTGAACAGACAAACGGCGTGCATTCGTACAAACTTATCATTTGATTGTTCTTATTTTCTTTACCTTTTATTTGACTTCTTTCCACTTACATTTTTTAAATACCAAAAATTTATGTGCTACTATCTATACTTGAACTACCATCATGTGTTCTTTTGAGGAAGTCCTTATGGAAACTACTAGTGATAGTTCTAGCAGTAGTCACGAGGAAACACCTAAAAAGGCTACTCCTGAAAATGAGCTCGTACTAATGAATCTCCTTTAACTTGGAAGACAAAAAATATTGTTCTCGTTATTAAAAATTCAAAAACATGATAATATTTTATTTTTCTAGTTTGCCATCTTGTTTGCTTTGCCACTACGGCTGGTTCTTTGCTTGTCATTTGCACCCCTGGAAATGCAGTAAATATTTTTAAACAAAGGGGAGGAGAGATTTAAAAGATGCTTGGTATAGGATTTGCCATGCTCAAAATAGATCAACTATAAAACTAACTTTTAATTACCCAAGGATGAACTCGATGAATTAGAAGGTGGAACGAAGGAAATTGTCGGTTCATATCTTCTGTGCCCGAGCTTGGTGACGAAAGCGAGCTACGGCGATGGTGGAGATGGAGAAATCTGCGGCTGGCGCGAGTACGTCGATAAAGAAGTCAAGGAAGTTAAGCTTTTCATCTCCGGCGATGATGAATTCCATCGGCGGCGCTAGGGTTCGGTAGTTATAGCGAAGTGAAACTAGGTTAACAGAGTCAAACTTATTTATAGTCGCGGTGAAAACCAAGAGTCCGAAGATTTTGGACGGATAAGAGACTCGAGATTTGCATCTCTGTGACACGTGTCACACATGTAATTTTGATGTCCTTATCCACGCGAGTGGTGCGCGGGATTAAGTAACTGTGGCAACCGCCAAAAAATGATTTTGAAAATTTTAAGAATGTGTTCGCAATTTCTTCAGTTGTCAAGGACACAATGAAGACTTTGAACGGTGTCAAGTAGAATCAATATGGAGAATTTTTCAATAGAGTGGGTTGATTTTAGCATAGAGGGGAGGGGGTCTGATCACATCCACATTGGCGAAGAAATCAACTTAAAAAATTAGCAATATGTGGATTTTGTGACACGAAAACTCAAATATATAT
>LR738714.1:302019196-302061019 GCA_902687465.1 Secale cereale
TGTCAAGGACACAATGAAGACTTTGAACGGTGTCAAGTAGAATCAATATGGAGAATTTTTCAATAGAGTGGGTTGATTTTAGCATAGAGGGGAGGGGGTCTGATCACATCCACATTGGCGAAGAAATCAACTTAAAAAATTAGCAATATGTGGATTTTGTGACACGAAAACTCAAATATATATATATATATATATATATATATATATATATATATATATATATATATATATATATATATATATATATATATATATATATATATATCACCTCAATCAATGAAAAATAACCTTAAATGGCGAATTTGAAAAGTTTTACGAAATTGCAAATGACGAAAAACTCAAACTTCAGAATGTCAAGAAGAGGTGGTGGCATTACCCACCATATAAGAACTCTGCTGACTTCAAACACCGCGTACAATTGTCGTATGGTTCTGATAATCAAGTTCTCCATTCATTTCTTCACACGTAGATGGTATGTCTTCATTGGTTGAAGAAATTTGTTACTTCGTGTGTAGTGCATCAAGGTCATCAAGAATGCATAAGTGTTTGGTTGTGTGTCCATTTCAGAGGAAATTCAAAGATTCTAGGATGTTTAACTCAAACCACAACATGCAAGACCTTATCTCATCCAAGGGCTTAGTTAAGATATCTGCTAGATGATCTTCAGTCTTCGCGTGATTGATGAGAATGTCTCCCTTCAACACCCAATCACGAAAAAATGGTGATGAATCTGAATGTGTTTCGTCCTTGAGTGTTTCACTAGATTGTGGGCGATCTTGATAGCACTCTCATTATCACAATAGAGAGGGACTTTCTTCACATTGACACCATAGTCCTTGAGAGTCTACCTCATCCATAGTAACAGAGAGCAGCAAGCACCAGCGGCAATATACTCAGCCTCTGGTGTGACAGCGCGACGCGGTTCTGCTTCTTTGAGGACCAATAGACAAGAGATCATCTGAGGAAATGGCATGTGCCTGATGTTGACTTGCGATCCACACGATCTCCTTCATATTTACAATCAGAAAATCCAGCTAATCAACAGATGAGCCCTCGGGATACCATAATCCAAGCGTTGGTGTGTGATCTAAATATAGAATAATTCGCTTCACAACCTGATGGTGTGATTCCTTTAGTGCCGCTTGAAATCGGGCACACATTCAATAGCTAAGCATATTATTTTGTCTAGATGCACATAGGTAAAGCAGTGAACCAATGCTGGAGCGATATACCTTCTGATGGAAATCTTTACCATTTTCAACAGTGCAGAGTTGACCATTGGTAGGTATTGGACTTTTGAGGCCTTTTGAGTCTTGCATGCATAATTTCTTAATGCAATATTTGAGGTATTTCTCTTGAGAACTGAATATGCCATTGGGTTTTTGAAAAATTTGAAGACCAAGGAAGAATTTTAATTCCCCATCATAGACCTCTGTTATTCTTCACGCATCATATATGCAAATTTCTCACTGAAACGCTTGTTAGTGCAACTAAATAGAATATCATCAACATATATTTGGCATATGAATAGTTTGCCATCATAAGATTTTGTGAAAAGAGCAGGGTCAAGTGAACCGGGTTTGAAACCCTTTTTCTTCAGAAATTCCTTTAGTGTATCATACCAAGCCCGTGGGGCTTGCTTGAGGCCATAGAGAGCCTTGTTGAGTCTGAAGACTTTGTTGGGATGCTTTGGATTGCCAAAACCTGATAGTTGAGCAAGATATACTTCTTCCTCAAGCTTACCATTGAGGAATACACTTTTCACATTCATTTGATATGAGAGAATATTGTGATGGTTAGCATATGCAAGCAGCATACGAATAGCTTTAGGCCTAGCAATAGGTCCAAATGTTTCATCAAAAAAATACCCCAACCTGTGTGTAGCCTTGAGCCACGGGACAGGCATTATTCGTCACCACTTGTCCATTTTCATGTTGCTTGTTGTGGTAGATCCACTTGATGCTGATAACATTGTGCTTGCATGGATCGGGATACTTGAAAAGCTCCACACGTTCTTGAGCTCAAATTAATGCAATTTATCTTGCATGGCTTGAATCCATTCAGGCTTTAGAAATGCTTCATCAACTTTGGTGGGATCTGTGATAGAGACAAAAGCAAAGTGCCCACAATAGTTAGCTAAATGTGAAGCTCTGGAGCGAATGAGGGGAGAACGTCCATGGATGTTGTTGAGGATCTTCTCAATTTGCACTTCATTCATCACTTATGGATGAGCTGGATGAGGGCCTTATTGTGGTCGAGCATTTTACCCTGTCATTTTTCTTCAGGATCAACAATTTCTTCACGATGAGGTATGATTAGTTCTTCATCAGCTATTTCTTTAATGTGCACAATTTCACTAGTGACCGTGAGCTTGATAGATTCCCGATGAGGCATTTCATCTAGCACATGAGGCATGTGCTCTCTTTGTGAGCCATTAGTCTGATCAAACCACACATCTACAATTTCAACAACCTTGTTGTGTTACGTGTTAAAGACTCTGTAGGTGTGTGAGTCGTTTCCATAACCAAGCATAAAACCCGCATGCGCTTTTGGTGAAAATTTAGAATTGTGATGTGGATCTCTAATCAAGCATTTAGCACCAAAGACTTTGAAATAATTCACATTGGGTTTATTTTCCGTGAGGATCTCATATGAGGTCTTCTTGAGGAATTTGTGAAGATATACCCGATTGGTGTTGTGACATGCAATATCAATTGCTTCAGGCCACCATTGACGAGAGGTCTTGTATTGATCAAGCATAGTGCAAGCCATCTCGATGAGTGTCCTATTCTTGCGTTCTGCTAATCCATTCCGCTGACGGGTATATGGAGCAGATAACTCATGAGTGATACCAAGTTCGTCAAGATAGTCATCAAGCCATGTGTTATTCAACTTGGTGTCATTGTTGCTTATGATATGCTTGATCTTGAGAAAATAATTCGTCATGGACCGATTGGAGAACCGTCTGAAGACACCCCGGCACTTTAGTTTTGTAGGTAATGATATGCTCCCAGGTGTAACAAGAATAATCATCAATTATGACGAATCTTTAGAGTGATGCTACATTGGTTAGTGTGGCATAATGAGTAGGACCAAATAGATCCATATTAAGTAATTCAAATGGACGACTAGTGGTCATCATTGTCTTAACGGTGTGCTTGGATCTGGTCATCATTCCAGACACATAATCACTTCAAAGGTGATCTTTAACAAATTTGATGCCCACGCGCCAATGATGTGCTTCTTCTTGACGAGCGTGCTCAACTTCCTCAGGCCAACATGTCCAAGTCGTCCATGCTAGAACCAATATTTCGAAGCTTTTGACATGTGGCAGGCTAACGACCTGGTGAGAAATCTAGAATGTACAAGTCGCCTCTCCTAAAGCCTTCTAAGACTTTGGACTTGTCAGATTCCATTAGCACAATGCATCTATATTTGTCAAAGATGACAATCATATCAAGATCAAAAAGCATTGAAACAAACATGAGGTTGTATCCTATGGACTTGACATGCATGACCTTTTCCATGTGTCGATCCTTTGAGATAGCAACCTTACCTAGACCCAATACCTTGCTTTTTTCCCTTTGTGAATCTAGATGATATGCTCCAGATGAGACAGGGTAAGGGGAGCATCGATGAGGAGATTCCTATCACCAGTCATGTGCTTCCTGCAAACACTTTCTAGAACCCATTCAGTGGATTTTGGTGTGTCGTCCTGTAGAAGCATTAGTCTGACTTACAAATTCATGTACATCAGAGTGAAGAATATGATGATCCATTTTGTCAGTGAATTTCATCAATAAAACATAACTATCAGCATACAGGATGTGTGAAATGATGGATTCATTTCATCATAGTTAGCTTGCGTCCCAACAAACATTATGTCAGGTCTTCAGGAAATTCATCAGACATTTATTAATATCCGAAGACCTGACCCTATAGAAGAGATTAGTTCTTAACCACCCACATTTGAATGGGTGGCTGAGAAGTGATACGCCCCAAATGTATCTACTTTCCCAAACACTCTTGCTCTTATTGTGGAATCTAATTTGCATGATTTGAATGGAACTAACCTGCGCTGATGTTGTTTTGAACAGAATTGCCATGGTGTTATTTTTGTGCTGAAATAAAAGTTCTCGGATCGGGCTGAAAATTTACGGAGTATACTTCCAGAATATATATAAAAATACTACCAAAGAGAATTACCAAAGGGGGGCACTAGGGCTCAACAAGCCCAAGGGGCATGCCCACCCCCCCCCCCCAGGGTGCGCCCTGCATGCTTGTCGGCCCCTGGCAGCTCCGACTACCCTGACACCAACTCCATATGTACATATTCATCCAGAAAAATACAGAGAGAAGGAGTCATCACGTTTTATGATACAGAGCCGCCGCCACCTCCAGTTCTTCATCGTGAGGGCTGATCTAGAGTCCGTTTGGGGATCTGAAGAGGGCAATTCGATGCCGTTGTCATCATCAACCATCCTCCATCGTTAATTTCTTGATGCTCACCATCAGAAGTGAGTAATTCCTTCGTAGGCTTGCTGGACGGTGATGGCTTGGGTGAGATTTATCATGTATCCGGGTTAGTTTTGTTAGGTATTGATTCCTTGTATCTATATTGTTCTGATATTAATGTTGCTATGGCTTTGCTATGATTAATTCCTATGACTAGAGCTGAGTGCCATGATTTCAGATCTGAACCCTTTATGTTTCCATGAATATATTTATGTTCTTGATCCTATCTTGCAAGTTATACACACCTGTTATGTGTTATTATCCACATACCCCAAGTTGACAATAATTGTGATTCTGTCTGGTGATTACCTTAGTTGGAGTTTGGGTATTCACTATGTGTTAATGCTTGATAACACACAAGTATAGGGGATCGGAATAGTTTTTGAGGGTAGAGTATTCAACCCAAATTTATTGATTTGACACAAGGGGAGCAAAAGAATATTCATGAGTATTAGCAGTTGAGTTGTCAATTCAATCGCGCATGAAAGATTTAATATCTGTAGCAAAGTCTTTAGTAGAAAAGTTGTATTATAGTAATGGTAACTGTAGATGAATAGTTTTGCAATACTTGTTGTATTGATGGGGTGCTGGTTCATGTATATATAAGTACGGGGCAGGCCTCAACCTCAACTATACATAAATAGGAGGTGGGCCATAAAACTAAATACATGCAACACAAATATATACACAACCCCCCCCCCTCGCAGTCGAAGCGTCGCCGGAGACACAGAGACTGGACTGATACTCCTCGAAGACGAGAGAGGGCCATCCCTTAGTCATCACGTTAGCAAACTGTTGCGACGTCGGAACATGGAGAACCCGAACATGACCAAGGGCAACCTGCTCGTGCACGAAGTGTATAACGAGCTCAATATGCTTCGTACGGTGATGATGCACTAGGTTGGCGGAGAGGTAGAGTGCGCTGACGTTATCGCAGTAGACAAGAGTGGCCTTTTGAACGTCACAAAGCAACTCCTGGAGTAGCTCACGGATCCAAGAGCAGTCGGCCATGGCGTTAGCCATAGCCCGATACTCTTCCTTGGCTCTGGAGCAGGATACCGTGGGCTGCCGCTTCGATGACCAAGAGATTGACGAGGGCCTAAGGTAGACGCAATAGCTGGACGTGGAGCGTCGAGTGTCGGGGCAGCCAGCCCAGTCTGCATCCGAGTAGGCCACAAGGTCGGTAGAGCCGGAGGCCGTCAGGTTGAGTCCCAAGGACATGGTGTTGCGTATATAATGGATAATACGCTTCACCAAGGTCTAGTGAAAGTCACGCGGAGCATGCATGTGAAGGCGCCCCTGCTGGACAGCATACTGCAGGTCGGGTCGAGTCAGCGTCAGCTACTCTAAAGGACCAACAATGGTGTGATAGAACACTGCATAGGACGCAAGGGACCCCTCCAGAGTAGATACATTCGCCTTCATGTCGACGGGGGTGGCTGCCGGCTTGCAGTTAAGCATACCGGCACGCTCCAGAAGCTCGTGGGCGTACTTTTGTTGATGCATAAAGAAGCCGTGAGTTCGATGGACCACCTCGATGCCGAAGAAGTAGTGTAGAGGCCCCAAGTCCCTAAGGGCGAACTCATCACGAAGACGAGCAGTCAGCCGCTGAACGAGATCGGATGCGGATGCCATGAAAATGATGTCGTCGACGTAGAGCAGTAGATATGCAGTGTCAGCTCCCTGATGATACACAAAGAGTGAGGCATCGGAGCGAGTTGACCGAAATCCTAGAGACTATAGGAAGGCTGCGATACGCTAGTACCAGGCCCAAGGTGCCTGCTTCAGCCCGTAAAGATAACGGGAGTGAAAGTATATGTAGTCTGGATGCTTGGCGTCGATGAAACAGGTGGGCTGCTCACAGAATACCTGCTCGGCGAGATGTCCGTGAAAGAAGGTGTTGGAGACATCCGACTGGTGCACGGGCTAGGCTTGCGAGACCGACAACTGGAGTAAGGCGTGGATCCTGTCCGGTTTGACAACCGAAGAGAAGGTGTTGGTGAAGTCCACGCCTGCATGCTGCCGAAACCCACGAACCACCCACAGAGCCTTGTAGCGCTCGAGAGAACCGTCCAGGCGGGTCTTGTGGCGGAACACCCACTTGCCAGTAATAACGTTGGCACGAGTGGGTCATAGAACAAGATGCCACAAGCGGCTGCACTGCAGGGCGTCGAACTCCTCCTGCATGACGACGAGCCAGTGGGGATCGCGAAGGGTAGCGCGAGCAGAGGCGAGGATGGGGGATGGCGTCGTCATCGAGGAGGCGCATAGATACTCGTTGAAGGAGTAGCGCGTGCTCAGCCGAAGCACACCAGCCCGAGCACGGGTCGTCACGCCGAGAGGTGGGGTGGCAGCAGCAGCGGGGCCACGGCGGCGGCAGGGCCTGCGGCAGGGCCTGCGGCAGCGGGGGCCACGGCGGTGGCGGGGGTTGCGGCGGCAGAAGAGCCCGCGGTGGAGGGGCCTGCAGCGGAGGGTTCCCGCGGCGGCGGCAGGGCCCGCGACAGCGGAGGAGCCCGCGGCGGCAGGCGAGCCGGGGCCGGCATCAGGGGTGGCGATGGGTGAGGTGGAAGTCTAGCCCGTCGTGTGGCTGGCGGTGCCAACCAGGGTAGAGGGAGCCGGGGACCCAGGGTCCGGTCAGACTCGACCTTAGGGGAGGGAGTCGAGAACCCTGGCAGCGGCGGAAGGCGCCGAGTGGGGGGATCGTCGAGGACTGCCACACATTGCTCCAAGCAGGGGGTGCAGGGTTCGGCGCCGGAGGAGCCACAGTCAGAGAAACCTGAAATAAGGAAACACTATCTCGACAATATACACATGCCTCGAGGTGTACACACGATGAGTTACATGGTCATAGCACCGGTAACCATTAGTTTTGGAGGGATAGCCAAGGAAGACGCATGGAACGAAATGTGGTTCATGTTTGTGTGGTGTAGTGGATGCGGTGCTCGGATAACAAAGACACCCAAATATACAAAGTCTGTCATAGGACGGCGGTGTACCGAAGAGGAGGCGGTGAGCGGCGTAGTTCCACCGAGGACGACACAGACGAATGTTAACTAAAAGGGTAGCGGTGGCGAGAGCATCGGGCTAAAACTGAGTGGGCACGTTAGAGTGAAAGAGTAACATGCGAATGCGGTCATTAAGAGTGGAGAGGATGTACTCGGCGCGACCGTTTTGCTGTGAGGTGTAAGGAAAAGTCAGAGAAAAGGTGGTGCCGTGAAATGTGAGAAGGCTGCTGAGAGCGACGTTGTCAAACTCTTTTCCATTGTTAGTCTGGAGTGCGAGTATGGGGCGACCGGACTGTGTGGTGACATAGGAGTAAAAGGATATGAGTCTAGCTACAACATTGGATTTGCGACGAAGAGGAAATGTCCACACATAGTGAGAATAATCATCTAAAATCACCAAATAGTATAGATAGCCCATGTTACTTGCAACGGGAGACGTCCAATCATCACTATGAAGTAGCTGAAACAGAAAAGTGGAAACGGAGGTAGATGCACTAAAGGGAAGACGAACGTGCTTGCCCAAACGACAAGCCTCACAAGTATGCTCATCGAGCTTATTGCATGAGAAAGAAAAACTCCTAAGAATCTGACATAAAACGGTAGGGTTGGGATGATCCAAGCGAGCATGCCAAAGGTCGACGCCAGCGGCGGGAGCAACGGGCGTGGGGGTGGAGGCGCTAGCGTGCACTGGGTAGAACTCATCAGGATTGGGTGGAGGACCATCCTGGTACGGGCGTCCTTGATAGAAAAACCAACACCATCAAATTCAACAGTAAGTGGGTTCTCACGAGTGAGACGACGAACAAAACATAAGTTGGTGACTAGGTCAGGTGAGACAAGTACATTAGACATATTGATAGGTGTAGAATTAGAAGGAAAACTAGTGCTACCGATATGAGAAATAGGTAAAGAGGAGCCATTGCCAACGGTGATACGAGTGGGTGTGTGAACGGGAGTGGAGGAGGTTAGGTTACAGGGATGAGTTGTCATGTGTGCAGTAGCACCTGAGTCCATGTACCAGTCGCCTCCACTTCCATAGTTACTCGGTGACGGCACAGAATGCAGGGCGGCCAGGAGGGCGGGATCCCACGATGCAGGTACCGGCGGCTATGGTGGAGCTCCGTAGGGTGGCGCTTGGGCGGGCGAGACTTATCCACCGAGTGGCGGTGGTGCAAGGGGGGCGTCGTAACTGGCGCCGGCCGGCTGGTAGGGCGCACCAAAGAATGCCTGGTGGCTCCCGGGGCAAGGCCTTAGAAGACCTGATGCAGACACTAGCGTAGGAGCCCGTGGGACAGGCATATGATAGGCATGCACGACGCCCATCCACGGGTTCTGCCCGGCGGCCCACGGTGGAGGTGGCTGCTAGTACCGGGGCGCTCCTCCCGCACCTTGTGCCTGCTGCTACGGCTGCTACTGGCGCCGGCCCACACCGCCTTGCGGCTGTTGAGGAGGCGCGGGCGGCAACGAGAAGTTTCCGGCGGGCGTGGGGGGCAATGGCAAGTAGACGGCGGGTGCGGTGGGCGCATGCGGACGAGGCCTAACCGGTGGAGCAGGGCCGTGGCGGGTGGTGCTAGCAGCGAGGGCAGTGTGCTAGAGCCCCTGCTTCAGCTTCATCATCCAGCGCTCCTCAATCTTGAGGTATGCAACAACGTGCTAGAAGCTCGGCTGTGGCAGGAGGGTGATGTTAGACGCTGCGTTGCTGAAGTCCTCGTTGAGGCCGGCGGTGAGGGTGCTCAGCATAAGGTCGTCAGAGACCTTGGCGCCAATGTCTCGAAGCTCATCGGCGAGCATCTTGAGCCTCATGCAGTACTCATCGATGGTGAAGTTGTCTTGGTGACAGTCGAAGAACTCCCGCTACAAGAAGACAAGGTGCTGCAGTTTCTTGTTGGTGAAGATAACTTTGATCTTCATCACATGGCGCAAGCATCGTCGTCCTCAGCGACAACCATGTGGAAGATGTCCGTCAAGATGGTTTGATAAAACCATCGGATGAGTGTGGCCTCAATGGGGGACCACTCTGGGTCACCCTTCATGTACGCGCTGTCCACGGAGCTATCGATGTGCTCTGTGAGGTAGTACTCACGAAAGAAGAGGTTGAAGTAGGTCTTCCACGCATAGTACGGGGTGCTGGAGCTGTCTAGGTGGATGGGGACCCAGGCCTCAATGGTGAGGTCGTGGATGGCCTCGGCGGAGGGCTCAGGGCCAGCGAAGGGGTTCAACGAGGAGGAGCCTGCGGAGGAGTCCATGGATGTGGCGGCGGCGTAGGTGAAGGGCGGCAACTAGGGTTAGGGTTTTCGTGGGAGAGGGAGAAGTTGATGGTAGCGATGGGACGGGCGGCTGGGACGGGTGGTGCGGTGGCTGCGGTGATAGGAACAGGCGCAACAGCAGCTAGAGGGAAGCGGCGGCGCGGCAGTAGAGACGGCGCAGCGCGGGAAGGAAGTGGCGTGGCGCGGTAGTGGCGGAAGCGGGCGGCACGGGGCGGCGCCGGTGCAGGAGGGAGAGGCGCGATGGTGGCGGGGTGCGGCGGCGGTGGGGAGCGGCAGCGGCGGCGGCACATATGGGTGGTGTGGCGGAGGCTTCGCCCAAGGCCAGGACCTTCAGAGATGATACCATGTAGATGAATAGTTTTGCAATACTTGTTGTATTGATGGGGTGCCGGTGCATGTATTTATAAGTACAGGGTAGGCCTCAACCTCAACTATACATGATTAGGAGGTGGGCCACAACACGAAATACATGCAACACAAATATATACTCAACAACAACGGTGGGAATAGTAACTGTAACAGTCTTGTAAAGATTGTAACAGCAGCAGCAGCAAATGTAACTTTGCAAAGATCAATATGTGAAAAACTCACAGGCATTGGATATGTTATGATAATTGTGTCAAATGATATTCATCATGTAGCAGTCATAACCTAGAGCGATAAAAAACTAGCTCCAATTCATCAATGTAATGTAGGCATGTATTCCATATATACTCATACGTGCTTATGGAAAAGAACTTGCATGACATCTTTTGTCCTAGCCTCCCGTGGCAGCGGGGTCCTAATGGAAACTAAGAGATATTAAGGCCTCCTTTTAATAGAGAACCGGAACAAAGCATTAGCACTTGGTGAATACATGAACTCCTCAAACTACGACAATCATCGGAAAGAATCCCAATTATTGTCACCTTGGGGTATGCAGATCATAACATGTAATAGGTGCATATAACTTGCAAGATAGGATCAAGAACACATATATATTCGTGAAGACATAATAGGTTCATATCTGAAATCATGGCACTCGGGCCCTAGTGACAAGCATTAAGCATAGCAAAGTCATAGCAACATCAATCTCAGAACATAGTGGATACTAGGCATCAAGCCCTAACAAAACTAACTCTCTTACATGATAAATCTCATCCAACCCAGCACTGTCTAGCAAGCCTACGATGGAATTACTCATGCCCGGTAGTGAGCATTATGAAATTGGTGATGGAGGAAGGTTGATGATGATGATGGTGACGGATTCCACTATTCGGTGCCCTGAACGGACTCTAGACCAGCCCTCTCGATGAAGAATAGGAGGTGGCGGTGGCTCCATATTATAAAACATGATGGATCCTTCTCTCTGATTTTTTCCTCCTCGAATACGTATATAAGGAATTGGGGTTAGGGTTGCGGGAGCTCCATGGGCCCCACAAGCCAAGGGCTCGCCCTGGGCGGTAGGCGCGCCCCCAGGGCTTGTGGATCCTAGGTGGCCCTCCTTTCGAATCTTTTTCTGCAAGCATTATTTATATATTCCACAAACATTCTCCATAAATTTTCAGGTCAATCCGAGAACTTTGATTTCTGCACAAAAATAACACCATGGTAATTCTGCTGAAAATATCGCCAGTGCGGGTTAGCTCCATGCAAATCATGCAAATTAGATTCCAAAACAAGGGCAAAAGAGTTTGGAAAAGTAGATACGATGGAGACGTATCAATGCTTTTTTCGGATTCTCTATTAAAAGGAGGCCTTAATATCCCTTAGATTTCCTTTTGGACCCTGCTGCCCTGGGAGGGTAGGACAAAAGATATCATGCGAGTTCTTATATAAGCACGTATGACTATATACGGAATACATGCCCACATTAAATTCATGAATTGGAGCTAGTTCTATGTCACTCTAGGTTATGACTATTACATGGTGAATGTCATCCAACATAATTATCCATCATTGATCCAATTCCTATAGTTTTCGCCTGTTGTTCTTTGCTAAGTTACTTTTGTTGGTGCTAATGTTACAATTACTATAAAATTGCTACTGTCACCACTGCTATCAAATTATCATACTACTGCGCTACTGATCACTTTGTTGGAGATATTTAGCTCTCTAGGTGTGGTGAATTGACAACTCAACTGCTAGTATTTGCAACTATTCTTTGGCCCCCTTTGTGTCAAATCAATAATTTTTTGTTGAATACTCTACCCTTGAAAACTGTTGCGATCCCTTATACTCGTGGGTTATCAAGAACTTTTTCTCTTATAAGATTTGATGAAGGTGATATTTCTTTCATAAATCTGCTAGTCAGTGCTTGGATGAATTTGATAACTATATTTTTAAGCAAGAACACTTCAATGTGTATTCTAAGAAACAATTGAAACACGATGCTTTCATGATTGAACATTTAAGTGACTTTATGTTTAGAATTGCTAATGATGTTAAGGTTTTAAGTAAGCATTCGTACATGGTACAAACTTAGTTAGAACAAGTTGTTAAGTCACAGAATAATTTGCTCAATGAGATGAATAATAATACGAATGAGCAAGATGTTAGAGTTATGACTACAGGAGGTAGAATGACTCGGGAACCTATCTATCCTGAAGGTCTTCCTAAAATAATTGAACAAGATTCTTAGAGAATTAATAATAATGTGCCTAGTTCATCTCAGAAGAAAAGGAAGAAGAAAAATGATAGAACTTTCCATGCTTCTAGTGAACCTGTAATAGAAAAACCTTATGAGAATAGCATTGATGTTTCTATTTCTAATGCTGAAACACAATCTGGTAATAAACATTCACCTGGTGATAATGATAATGATAAATATAATGTTCATGTTGATGCTCAACCAGACAATGATGAAGAAACTAACAATGATGTAGAAATAGAACCTGATGTTGTTCTTGATAACCCACCTCCTAAAAATAAAATAGATTTTAGTGCTAAGAAACATGGTAAAGAAAGAGAACCATGGGTTTACAAACCCATGCATTTTCCTATGAAGCCACCTAAAAATAACGATGAGGAAGAATTTGAAAACTTTGCTGACATGCTTAGGCCATTCTTTTTGCATACTGGTTTGACAGAGATTTTGAAGATGGTCCCATATGCCAAATATATGAAAGGTATCGCACATCACTAATAAAAGAAAGATACCTGAACCTGAAATTTCCACCACCCTTGGAAATTATTATTTTAAGGGTGGAAAACCGAAGAAGTTAGGGGATATAGGAATACCAACTAAACCACGCTCCATTAAAACAAGTTATGTAAAAACTGCTTTATGTGATTTAGGAGCTAGTGTTTGTGTTATGTCTTTCTCTTTATATAGAAGCCTTGATTTGAATAATCTCAGACCTACTGAAATTTGTTTGCCAATGGCTGAGAAATCTATTGCTATACCTATTGGAATTTGCGAGGATGCGCCCGTTGTTGTTGTTGAAATTTTACTATCTTGGCACACTTTGTTATACTTGATATGCCCGAGGACGACAACATGTCAATTATCCTTCGTAGACCCTTTTTGATTACCGCAGGGGCTGTTACTTATTGCAAAAAAAGCAAGGTTACTTTCCATGTCAATGGTAATGTGCATACAATTTATTTTCCAAAGAATCGAAGTTCAGTGAATGGCATCAATATTATTGAAAAAAAATCGACAATCACTATTGGATGTTTTCAATTCCCTCTTCCTACTGTAAAAAAGAAATATAGAAGTCTTATTGTTGGGGAGATGCATATCCCCGTTAGGTAACGTAGTGTTATATGAAGATTCTTTAGTTTCATGACATTTGAAAATGGTTCGTTAATAGGACTCGATCAACCTTATTAATGCATACTTTTTGTGACGCACACTACTACAGGATGCTACTAACGCGACACTACAATCGGAGACCCTTTGACGAAATAGTGTGTGATGCATTAATCACAAACGATGATGTAAAAAACCGTCAAAAAGATGCAAAACGTTTGCGATGAAGGATACATCAAACACGGTTCAGATTTTAGGTATGTGTGCGATGTGGAGCATTCGGTTCAGTTCAATTAACTATTTGCGATGAGGCGGAACAAAGGAAACGGGCATCTAGATGAAGGCGTGTGTGATATACGGCTTACAGTTCACTCAGATAAACTATTTGTGATGAGGCGAAACAACAGAAACGGGCAGCCAGATGAAGGTGTATGCGATATACGACATACAGTTCACTCAGATGAACTGTTTGCATTGAGTCAAGAGAACAGAAACGGTTCAACTTAACAAGATGTGTGTGATACGCGGCAAACAGGTCTGTAATCGGAAATGTGTGGGAAGACCGATAACAACACAAACGATTCTGGTTAACAAGCCGTGTGTGTTGTGAGCAAACGATTGCTGGTATACATTTATTAGTGATTGATGAAATCATCACTAACGGGTTCCATTGTTTAGACTGTGTGCGATGTGATTTGCTCTGTCTACAGAGCATCAATATATATACTTAGAAAGACCGCATTGCAAAACCAAATAAGCATACAATTACACAAGTGACTACACACATAACATTTCCACACACCAAAGTAAGCAATTACATGCATACTAAACTAGGAGAAATGAGGATCTAATCACCTACTTATTGTTGCGACGATGCTTGCCATTGCTCTGGTTCCGGCTGGATCCCTAGCCCTTTTGGGGAAGGAAGCAATTCCTCAGGTCAACGATCCTCCTGTACATCACGTAGCTCGTGTACGCATCCTTGGCTGCATACACGACGTGAGATTTGTCGAGTTTCTCCATGCAAGCCGAGTGCTAGACACGCTTGTCCTTGTTGTAGGAATCCTTCATGTCTCTATAGTAGGGGTCAATGATGGCCTCGACTAGGTGAACCAGTGAGTCCTTCTCATGGTTGTTGCTACCCCAGATCTTGTATTGGCCCTGGATGTCGACAAGATTCTGGCAGGCGATGCCCGAATTCATGAGCACCTTTACATCGTTGGTGATGTCCACCGTAGCGAACATGTTGTGGGGTAGTTGAAAAATCTGGCGAAACACTCGCAAGGCCTTGTTTCTAGGCAGTAGTGGTAGACGAGGATGTGGTTGCGCACACACAACTGGGAGACGACGACCTTGGGACGAGACCCAGCACGAGCGCGCGTGTACTCGAGTTACCGCACAATTCAGAAAGTAAGCTTCCCGCCCGGCTAGTTCGGCCACGCGTCAGCTAGAAGACGGACAAATTATGGGTGTTTATTGGCAAAAAGCTTTGTAAAAATGAATTGTATTGAATGACTTTGGTCATAAGTTTACCTGTGGGTGATGAGGTAAAAGTTACACAGAGGGGTGTTGATGGACACTCGAGTTCGATAATTTATTTTTCACTCTAAAGGACACACGATTGAAGAAACCAACTGTGTTCCATAATGTAGAAGATCGCATTCGAGTTAGCTATACAGATCGTGTGCTATGAGATCGACAAGGTAAGAAGATTTGAGAATGGTTAATAAAATCTAAGTCCATTTCATATTAAGGTCAAAATGGTGCCACCAATATACGAGTCTCATACGATGCCATTTCAACGATTGTAGCACAAAAGCTCGAAATGTTATAAGGTTCAAATTCTAGAGTTATATGGCTCAAATTAGAAGATTACAAGGTTCAAACTGATATTAGAAATGAAATTCAGGTCAACAGCTGCAAACACTCGCGCTGATCCGCTGAACATGCATATATCAGAGGTTCAAACTAATGTTACCACTTCTAAGTCTTATTTTGAAACCTCATGATTTTTGCAAAGGGGTCAACCACTGAGAAGTCATGTATGGGATTGACATGATGACTTCCGATTACTCTGTCATCTGAAGTTCCAAAATGAAATTCAGCATTTTCGAAGACTATTCCATTTTGCCAAAGCCACAGGCGTAGATCAACAAACCTCTCATTTTTTCGAATTAATGTAGGGAAAACCTCATTACCTTTAGCACCCTTGCGCTGACAACAAAGAACCCGACGAATATAATCTCCGGTAAGGTCCCTCTGTAGTAGTTCAATGTAATTTATGAGAGATGCAGATCTAGGCATGCGACATGATTGTTATATTGTATAACATTATCCACCATCGGGCCTAATCTTATCTGGAAAAGAAGAAAACGTGTTAGTGCCTACATGCAGTGTTAAACACTACTACATGCCTATTTGGTTTTCAGGATTTGTAAAATGCACTAACATGCCATATTCGACCCGACATGATTAACATGGGCATTGGATTATAATCTAGAAAAATGTAGCCTTCTTCACAAGAGGTTGGAGTGGATGAGAAGTTCCGTATGAAAACTAGTACAGATGAGTCCAACAGAGAAATGCTTATGGATTGTAACTATATGGATCAAGCAAGCAATATAGGGTGGCATGTATGTACTGAAATCCTCCAAAAAAATCCTTCAAAAATTGTAGTAAATTGTCATTATAAATTTGAAAAAAGGTGTCACAAATTGAACCCCAAATATGCTTAACATTTAATAGGAAAAGAACATCACATTGATATATAGCATCTCCAGGCGCGGAAAGCATCTCAGGAAACTGACAACTTGCTCCAGGTTGGGGCCGATAGATTCTAGTGCCAAGCCATTCACTATGCGCAATTTCGGGGTCAAGCTTGTTAGAATCATTTTCTGGATGACACACGAACATACATCTTCAAAATTATAAATAATGTTAATTTCTAGAAGGAGTGGTAGAAGGCGGCTGTTGTACCTGAACGAGTGTGGATCCAATAACAAGTTCAGAGTATTTGTCAAACGAGAAGCCCACTACTGTCAATTTCGGCGCAGAAATGAAACTGATTCTTGTTGGACCTACTTGATCAACTACAAGTAATCTCTCAAGTGAAGGTGTGTCCTCAATGACCATACCATGGTACACATCTTGTGATTTCTTCTTGCCACATCAGCAACACACATAAATAGTCCGGAGAGTCATGGAGGTCGTGTGGAAGCTATTCAACCCATTGATCGCCTGAAGACGAAGGTACTCGAGTGTAGTACAGCCATGGAGCAGGTGCTCCCTGTCACCGTTTGCGAGGCAGACGGCGATGAGCTTGAGGTGTCGCAGTCATGGTAGCATAAGAGCAGGCACGTCATTAAAGGGGGATGGAAGTTCCTAAAGATGGCGATGCGCAGCATGGGCGCGAGGAGGAATGCAGACGTTGGTAGCGAGCGCATATGCCCATCATCAAAAGTGAGCTCCTCGAGTGGATCTACGGTAGGGGATCGGAACAAGTCGTCAAGCTTGGCTCGGTCCTTACCATTGGAACATATCTTGCCCACTCTAAGGCCTCTGGTTGGGCCAGGGTGACTACAGAGGATCTTGGAGAACGCATCCAAACTTTTGCGATAGCGATGGCAGAGCTCATGGGTGTTGATGAGGTCGAGAGGGTGGAGTTCCATAGGGGGCACCACCGCCGAGAAATGATGGTTGTCTGCGCCACATATTTGATTGGGAGGAGGGAGATGATGACTGTCGACATATCATCGGGGAGGCCGTTGATGAAGTCTAGGCCTACTGGAGTCGCTTGCGGTTCTTGCTCGCCCTGCCTCCACTTGCTGGCAGCCCCGTTCTCCACCTTGGGAGTCTCCTTGTCGGCTGCGCTTTCTGATAGAAGTGGAAGTACATGGAATATTTAGTTAAAACATGGCAATAGAAAAGTATATTGGTAACTAGAAGTTAGTAGGTAGGAATATAGTAAGAAAAAGGAATAATAATTGGTTGCTTAAATACTACACAATTCATTTGATATTGCCGGGTAAGTCAACATGCAGATACTTGAAAAGAAAACTTACTTCGAACAACGTCTGGACGGATGATATCATCGGGGAAGTTAGCATATATCTCATGACTAGGCTCTTTTATGGGCAGTGCAGTTTGAGTGTCAGCTTTCAGGACATAAAACATAGAAATTTCTTTCCAAAGGCCAGTGCCAAAATAGGAGTCACCACATTCATCAAGTCTTACAGTACCAACGATTGTAAATCCATGGATTATGTTCAGTATGACATCCCTGCAGTCTTCATTTATGTAAAGGGAAATATTGTGCACTATAGATTTTGTTGCATAGCAAGGGACGCGCTGCAGAAAATTGTATGATTGTTAAAGAAAAATATCGTAACATGCAAATATGGGCCCAAATTGAAAGAACTGTACAACAGTTGAAATTAAAGGATAAAAATCTATAAATAAACAGATAGGGTAAACATGATGTCATGGAAATATGAGAGTAATCAAAAGAACAATACATCATTAGTTTGCCTAATATAGAAAAAAGAGGAAGAAAAAAAATCCCCTTTGACGTATATGGTGCATGTGGCATCTTTTGTCCAAATGTAGCTATATTTAGTATCTGTTTACGAAAGTAGGCCATGCCAACCGATTTAGGGTGAAATTGAATATACCACATGCATCCTCAATTCATCTGGTAAGGTGAGATGGAACTCCATGGATGTCTGTCGAAGGCCGCAAAGTCCTGATGTGTCCACGCGCTGTACACTCGATGAATGAAAGAAAACCCTCAAATCAGCTCAAATAAAAATGAATTCACAACGATTTTGGCTGGGTGATTAAAGGAGGCCGATGAATTGGGATAAGATATGAGATAATATCTCATTAAATTAGTGACCTTGTTGTCCATGAGAAGAAACCCTCAGTATGGTGGATTCCCCAACCTGGCGGAGCTGGGCAACCGCGAGTAGAGTCGAGAAAGTCGATGGCGATAAGTGGCGGCAAGCGGAAGTGGCAAAATGCGATAGGGTTTGCCGGCAGCCTGGTGAAGGCGGCAGGCGGCGAGCTAAGTGGTTGTCGCCGGGATAGGCGGTACCATGTATAGACGCGGACGAGCTTGTGAAGTTGTGAATGGGGACCGGAGGGGCTGGCGGGCGGCGTGAGGGTTTTTGTGACATGGGGATGGTGAGGGTTTTATATTTTAGTTTTTGAATTGGGTAGTAAGGGATTTCTGTCCCACAAAGAGTTTCAGAGGCAACTGTTTGCTAGACCCAACCGTGTTTGGTTGACGTAACAGGAAAAATGAAAGTCATTGCACGTGGTTCCAATTTTGGGAACTATGTGTGATTGACGTACTACCTCCATCAACCGAACTGATTGCATCCATATCCTACACTTAGACATAAGTAAACATAGATTAAACAAACTCAGACTTAGATAATAAGTGTACACAAGCATAGTTCAACCATAAGTACATAGTTCAATCGTCATTAACCATACTCAAGCGTACATAGTTCGGTCCCACATCTCATCTCGTATGTCGGCCAGATCCCGAAGCTTCTCCATGTCCTTGGTGTACACGGCGTGCACCACCCTGCAAGAATACATCTGCTTGAGGAGCTAATGACTTGTCCTCTTGCATGCGCCAGAAGACTTTGATATGCATTACGAAGCTTTTGGTTGCAAAATGGGCATCGATAGATGCCGTCCCAGGTCCTAATACGCCTGTTATGCATTCCCGCATAAAGTGTGACGCCCCAAGACCGACGCGTCAGAAGACTTCCATTTATTTTGGTTGTCGCCGTGTGCTTTCTTTATTTGCTGCATTCATCATGGCGTCATGTGCATTGCCTCTGCATAGTTTTCAAAACTTGCATCCGTTCGTAGTTGCCGGGTCCCCCGTCCTATCTGTTGTCCGTTCTGAGCCCAGACACACTCTCACGTGCCCGCAGCACCTCCGAAACCTTGTTTTGTAAGTGGGTGGAAAACTTTCTCCGAATGGGTTGAAACTTGGCGTGTGGTCTTATTATAGTGTGGACAGACCGCCTGCCAAATTTCGTCGCATTCGAAGTCCGTTTGATAGCCCAACCGTTGAAGTATAGCGGCACCATTGCCGGTTTATTCGTCAAACATTTTGGTGACCCGAAACCTGTTGCCGGGCTGCCATCTACCTCTCTTCTCAGCCTACTCACATTCTACACGGCCCACTTTTCCTCTCCTCGCAACTTTTCCGAAACTGCCCCGAACCCGACCGTGCTCTCGTTACCGATGGGTCCGGATCGTCCCCAAACATCCCTAAAACATCTCCGTTTTCTTATTTGGACTCCCTACCTATTTATTTCTCGACCCTCAAATTTTGATTGGATGATCCAAAGCCCCTCTTTCTGATATACATATATAGTCCATCCTAGTCTAATATTAGACCAAACCCTAGACCAACTCCCTAATTCCTAGCGCCGCCGCCACTCGTCTTGTCCCATCTCCCTCGGGATCCTCCTGATCCAAATCCTCCCCGACCATCTCCCTCGTCTTGCGCGTTTGACTAATCGGGTCGCCCGAGCCCCGAGCTCCTCTCTTCCCTACCGAGCTCCTCGCTGCGCCAGTACCCTCGGAGCCCCAAGCCTCCCTGTGCTCCTCCACCTCGCCTCGTCGTCCGGCGACCGGTGCCGCCGCCGGCGACCACGAGATAAGCGCCTGCGCCCCCATCTTCCTTCCTCCATTCCTCACTGTCTCTCTCTCACAATCTGCCTCTCCCTTCCTCTGTTTTTGCTCACAGGAGACCACCATGGCCGCTGCGTCAAGCTTTGTCGTCGTCGAATTCGTGCCTGGAATGGATGGATCCATGCTCACTGACCCCGGATCTGCCACCCGCCGCATCTCCACCGCCCTCGCCATGGACAGCGTCTCCCGAGCAACCAGGCTCGTGTCACCGTCTTTAGTCGCTGTTCCGCCCCAATTCGTCGTCACCTCCATGCCGAGCAGCAGCTCCCCGGAGCACGAGCTCCACCCGGTCAGCCTCCCTCTGCCCGTCCCTCTCCTTAGCCTATCTTATTCCTCCCTATCGGACTCTCATATGAATTTCTTCCCCGCCATGGCCTTGCAACTCCTGCCGCCGCCCTGGATCTCAACTCCGCCCCTGTCCCCGACCACCTCGTTGCCTGCGTCACCCGTCGGACCCGGTCGCTCCGCTTCCAGCCGCTGGCGTCAACGGGGATGCCCCGTGCTAGGCCTCCTCTGCCTCACTGTCGCACGCCCACGCCATGCGTTGACTGTGCGTCGCTCGAGCACTCTTGTGAGACACGCCAGGCACGCCAGCAAGGCCGGCCCAAGTCGCTACCCTGCCCGCATAGACTGGCCTATGGGCCCTCTGGTGAAAAGCCCAGACCCAGCGCCCCTGCCTCTCTCTATCCGAAGCACTGCTGGGCCAGCCTGTTTTGGCCCAACACATGTTTTTTCCAGTGATGCGATTTTAGCTATTTTGAGAATCAATTTTTACAGAAAACCCCTCCAAGTTTCATGCATTAGTAACTCCATAACCATGCACCACATGTAAAAACTTTGTATATGAAAAATGCTTAGAATTCCGTGTAGATTATTAATATGCCACTTTCATCCATATTTAAAATGTTTAAAATGATGGTTGCATAAGTTTGCTTAAATAACATGCCAAAATGATTTTAATTCATAACTAAATAATCGTAGCTCCAAATTTAATAAACTTCATATGTAAATGCGGTGGAAAAAGTGTAGAATAACATGGTGCACTTTGTTTTGCCGTTTAACAACATTAAAAGTATGTAATAGCCAGAACAGTACCAAATTCATAATATGCACATGGGGATTTTTTTTTCTGGAATTGTGGTTGTTATTTCCGGCCTCGTTTTAAAATGCCTAAACAGATAGTTTACTTATGCTTCACCTCTTGCCATGTTAACAAACATTTAATCTTGTCTTGTAAATAAATGAGAGTCAGCTAAATAAATAAAATATTTTGTTTCATCAATATGCAACTCGTTGTATATGGAGATCAACTTAATTTGTAATATTGTTTGAGCACTTTGCCATGCCATGCATAATTAAACCGAACATGCATCATATTTGTTTGTGCATCATGCCAATGGTTATGCTTGTGTGTTTACCGTGTTGTTTGCTTCTTTCCGGTTTGCTTCTCTCGTTAGCTTCGGTTTCGTTCCGAAGTTGGGAGGAGTTGTTCGACTACTTCATGGACTCATTCTTCTTCCTTGTGGAATCCCAGGCAAGATGACCGTTCCCCGATATCACCTCTATATTTGCCTATGCTAGTTGTCTCACTCTTTAGATATGCCTCGATGCCTATTCATGTTTGTCAGCCTCCTATTGTTGCCATGAAACACTCTAACCGCCTTCCTAGCAAACCATTGATTGGCTAAGTACGCTTTTGCTCAGCCCCTCTTATAGCGTTGTTAGTTGCAGGTGAAGTTTCGAAGATTGCTCCATGTTCTGACTTGTTTATTGGGATAACACAATATATATATCTTAAATAGATTAATGCACATATATATTGGTAATGGGTGGAAGGCTTGGCCTTCTGCTTGGTGTTTTGTTCCACTCATGCCACCTTAGGACCCGATAAACCGGTCTTATGTTCCTTGATTTTGCGTTCCTAACACAGTTGGGGTTTATGGGCCCCCTTGATAATTAGCACTGCTCAAAGCTTTTCCAGCAAGACCCAACTTTGTTTCTACTTTTGCCTAACAACTAAATCTTGCCGAGGGAGTAATTAACCCAAGGATTTATTAATCAACCCCATGGGCCAGTGCTCGTCTTGACTGTTGGTCCAAACTGGGCAACCTGCGGGGACACCTGGAGGCAACTCAAGGTTTGTCTCCCGTAGCTTGTCCCATCCGGTCGTGGCCTGAGACGAGATACGCGCAGCTATTATCAGGGTGTCGGCACGCCGGGAGGTCTTGCTGGATTAGTTTTACCTTTGTCGAAATATCTTGAGCACGGGATTCCCAGAATACTCGGGTCTTCCCAACATGGAGTTGCGACTCCGCAAATCGTGAGCTTGTGATTGGCTAAGTTGGGACACCCCTGCAGGGTTATGAACTTTCGAAAGCCATGCCCGCGGTTATGTGGCAGATGGGAATTTGTTAATATCCGGTTGTAGATAACTTGACAACATATCCTTAAGAATACACTACTTGTGTGAGTAACCATGATGGTCTCTTTCCGAAGGGCTTCGGGAAGTGAACACGGTGGGGTTATGTATGAACGTGAGTAGCTAGGATCACTTATTGATCAACTTGGCGACCGTTGGCACTTTTCTCATCTCGCTCTGAATTCGTAAGCTAGTTGCTTAGTGCTTGCTACAAACACTTTATTACCTCTCCACACCTAAAGGCTTTGTTAGTTTTGATACCCGGGAATGGGATTGTTGATTCCTTGTGACTCACAAATTACAACACACATCAGATGCAGGTACAGCCGAGAACAATGCTGGAGATGGATCAGAACTTCACCGGGAGTTCGATGAAGGGTGTGGTCGTTTCTATGTTACGTACTCGACGATCAGTAGTGGTTCCTATTAGGGGCGGTCAGGACTGTGGTTGTGGTATATTTTCTCGTTTGGATTTCGTCCGTAGTCGGACCCTGTGTTATTTGGATGAATGTATGTTATTGTAATCATTGTGTGATGTGGTGAGTGTAAGCTAACTATTTTACTCTTTCATCCCTGTATTTTACCCTAGTTGTGCAAAGATACCATGCTTGCGATCATTCCAGAATGTGCTCATGTCTCTAAGTCGTGCCTCGACACGTAGGAGATATAGTCGCATCCTGGGCATTACATAAAGCTCGCTTGAGATTTGCCTCTTGTACCTCCTTTGGACATCTTCATCCTCGCTATCCACATCGTCAGACAACACCTATACAAATAGTAAAAAAATGGGGCGTCAAATTAATGTCACTACTGCAGGATGCTGCTAACGCGACACTACAATCAGAGACCCTTTGACGAAACTGTGTGCAATGCATGATGTATAATAACCATAAAAAAAGATGCAAAACGTTCGCGCTGAAGGATATATCAAACACGGTCCAGATTTTAGCTGCGTGTGCGTTGAGGGGCATACAGTTCAGTTGAGTGAATTCTTTGCGATGAGGCCAAACAAAAGAAACGGGTAGCCAGATGAAGGTGTGTGCGATATACATCATTCGGTTCACTCGGATGAACTATTTGTGATTAGGCAACACAAAAGAAACGGTCAGCCAGATCAAGGTGTGTGTGATATATGGCATATGATTCACTTGGATGAACTGTTGGCTTTGAGCCAAGAGAACAGAAACGGTTAAATTTAACATGATGTGTGTGATACGCAGCAAACAGGTCTGTAATCAGAAATGTTTGCAAAGACCAATAATAATGCAGACGATTGCTGCTGATAAGTTGTGTGTGTGTTGTGGGAAAACGCTAGGTGGTATACAATTGTCAGCGGTTGATGAAATCATCACCGACGGGTTCCTAGTATGGTCCGTGTGTGACGTCATTGCACACAAAACAACATCATATGTACATATAACTTAGAAGCACTTGGTTCCATAAATAGATTGAACATCCAATTACATATCTGGCTAGTACACACATGACCTTTGCACACACCAAAGTATCTTCCAAAATGCCTAAAAAACTCAAATAATATGTGAAAAGGCAAAATGAACCATCAATAATTTCATATTACTATAATTGATGTTGCCTCTATAAAATAAATCAAGGCGAGAAGAGACAGTGTATGTTGTTTCACACACATAAGTGACAAGGTCCCTCTCGGAATCGTGAGCCTTTTTGAGAGAAGCTCCGGTCTGTAAGAAGTTTGTACCAAAACTTTTCCCAAAATTGGACTAATTTTTTACCACAACATGTTGGTGCTATGTCATAACACCATGCCAAGTTTCATGATTTTGAAGCGAGTTTTGGATTTACAGTAATTTTAAAACCAGATTTCTCAATGTTTACTGTTGAGTCGGCACCGCCCTGGATAGTTGTCGATGAAAATGACACCTATGGGATCCTGGGGACCCCTACTACGGTTGGTGGAGGCGTAGTGATGCACAAAGAGCAGGTCTAGCGATCAACGCGTGGGGATTTTTAGCTAGGTTCACGCCGCAAATGATGCGTAACACCCTAGTCTTGCTTGTCTGTGTTTATCTTGTGTCTTGAGTTCTTGAACTGGCAACTAAGTGTGCCCTGTCAAAAAAGTCTGAATCCTTCCATAGTATGCTTCGGGCCTCCTTTTGTATGGCAAAGGGGTCGCTAAAGTGGCACACAGGAGGTAGAAAGTATCTACAGTGTACAAGCTAATCGCCTGACATCATAGGACAAACGCATTTAATGTGCCGCCTACGTGCCCTTTTGCTTTATTGGGGACAACAAGAGAGCTCGTCCCGTCCATCACCACCTCGCCTTGTTCCGACACGCGTCCAAGCTGACGAGGCATGTAGCGCAATGCTGGCTGGCTGGTTGCTGAGCTGGTGCGGTGACATGGTCTTCACAAAGATCTGCATGCCACCACGCAGGTGCTTGAATAGTTGGCCTGCTCGTTTCCACGTCAGAACGTTGCGGGGCAGTGAATCTTTGGCAGGTGCGGGCCTGTTCGTGGCCCCGTAGACGCCCCCGACAAGGGTCTTGCTGGGGTCTCGTGGCCATCCCCGACACAGATCTTGACGGGGGTCTTCGGTCATCGCCGACAAGGATCTTGCTGGGGGTCTTCGGTCGTCCCCGGCAAGGATCTTGCCGGGGTTCTTCGTCTTCTGGGCCTTATTTATATTCGCATGCCTTTGGTCTTCACAAAGATCTGCATGCCACCACGCAGGTGCCCCTGAGTCTTGGTCTCGACGTCATCAATGCTGTCAGAGCTCTCAGGCTCGAGGATGGCGGCCTTGCTGGTGTTGGGAAAGTCACCCCGACAAGACTCTTGTCGGGGCTATGTAGGCCGCCCTGGCTAGGGTGTTGCCGGGGGGATTCCACCTTGCCCCTCTGCTCTTCATGCCTCTGGCTTGAGTCCTTCCTTGGCAGTCTCGTACTTTTTCTTCCTCTGCCCTGACAAGCATGGCTGCAGGTGTGGCTACGACTCCCCGTGCACAAGTAAAGGGGTGCAGACAGGCCCCTACTTTTGTACACAGACAGGATCCCCGAGGCCTACGCCACACATAAGCGTGAAGCATTGTTGGGCCAGGCCCAGAACGGTGCGCGAGCACGCATCACGGAGTTTGAACTGCGATAGTTTCCTCGCAAGTTGTGCTTCCCCATGACTCGCATTGAGGGCGTGACATGGGCGTCATGTGTGAAACGGTCGTGGCATGCTTGCATCACGCCGCGGTAAATAGTAAAGAGGCAACCCGCGGCTTCCCCTAAAAATAGGAAGCCGCAGGGGCGCTTCTCATTTACCATCTACGCCTTTTCCAATCTTGGAACCACGGTTCCCCTCTTCTTCTCCAAGCGCAAATCGAAGCTTTCATCTCTTCTCGCCGCCGCCGAACCCCCATTTCCCTTTATCCCTCGCCCCCCTCTCAGCCGCCATGGCACCCAAGGCAATCAAGGGCGAGGGAGCGGCTAAGGACGCAGGGGGGAAGGAGGCACCGGAGAGAGAGTTGGTGGAGCTGTAGACGCAGTACGCCCTCTTCACCCCAACGGTCGACGTGCTCACCCTTAGGGAGACATTCAGGTGCTTGTGGTGGAGGGAGACGACAGGGCATCCCGCCACGCGCTTCGTCCCTGCCTTCTTCGCCAAGCCCAGTCCAAATCGATACCCTTTCTTTGTCAACTAATTATCCCACGGGCTCTGCCCCCCCCCCCCCTTCTCAGATTTCTTCAATGATGTCATGCACACCTACGGCCTCCACATTTTGGACCTTATGTCGAACGCCGTGGTGTGCATGGCCTTCTTTTCTCACCTTTGTGAGGGTTTCACTGGAGTGCACCCAATCACAGAGCTCTTCCGCCATTACTTCACCCCTCGTATCTAGCCAGGGGGTTCCATCTCTGGCTGCATCGCTTGGATCCCGAGGCCCTAGATCAAGGGCATGTACCCGGAGGTTGCTCAGAAGGAGAGGTGGGACGAGTGGCAAGGCCGGTGGTGCTGGATCGAGGAGATGGATCCGGCAAGGCTGCTACCGAGGAGGCTGCCAAGGAACCCGCCGGGGAGGAGGTGGTCGATGACCAAACTACCTCCCCTACATCCCACTCCCCGCGCAAGTACTTGAAGGTGTGCGATGATCTGTTCATCCGCCTCCCAGGGACGGCAAGCACCAGAGCGCCAGCTGAAGGGAAGGTTTTCGATGATGAGGCCCTCGCCACCGCCGGGTTCCAGGTTGTCAACGAACCGAGCGCCGTCGGCGGTGGTTCCCAAGAGGAGCAGCTCCTCCGGGCCATGGGTGCCAATTTCCAGAAACTTCAGGTGCTCTACCGTGCCCGCCAGGATAAGGTGAACTCTAGGATGGCGGCCGTGGACAAGGCGGAAGCAGATTTTCAGGAGCGCGTCGTGATACATCTCCAACGTATCTATAATTTTTGATTGTTTCATGCTATTATATATTATGTTTTGGATGTTTAATCGGCTTTATTATACACTTTATATTATTTTTGGGACTAACCTACTAAACCAAGGCCTAGTGAAAATTATTGTTTTTTGCCTATTTCAGTTTTTCGCAGAAAAGGAATATCAAACGATGTCCAACCGGAAAGAAACCTTCAGGAGTGTTATTTTTGGAACGGTATCAACACAGAAGACTTGGAGTACACGCCAGGAAATGAGAGAGGCGGCCACAAGGGTAGGGACGCGCCCAGGGGGTAGGCGCGCCCCCACCCTCGTGGGCCCCCTGTTGCTTCCCCCAAGTCCCTCTTCCTCCTATATATACCTACGTACTCTGAAACTATGGACGAGGACCACGAAACCCTAATACCACCGCCGCAACCTTCTGTACCCGTGAGATCCCATCTTGGGGCCTGTTTCGGAGCTCCACCGGAGGGGGCATCGATCACAGAGGGCTTCTACATCAACACCATAGCCTCTCCAATGAGTTGTGAGTAGTTTACCACAGACCTTCGGGTCCATAGTTATTAGCTATATGGCTTTTTCTCTCTCTTCGGATCTCAATACAAACTTCTCCTTGATCTTCGAGGAGATCTATTCGATGTAATTCCTTTTGCCGTGTGTTTGTCGAGATCCGATGAATTGTGGGTTTATGATAAAGATTATCTATGAACAATATTGCATTCTTTTCTGAAATATTTTATGCATGATTTAAATATCCTTGCAAGTCTCTTAGAATTATCGATTTGGTTTGGCCTACTAGATCTATAGTTCTTGCAATGGGAGAAATGCTTGGCTTTGGGTTCAATCTTGAGGTGTCCTTTCCCAGTGACAGTAGGTGCAGCAAGGCACGTATTGTCTTGTTGCCATCCAGGATAAAAAGATGGGGTTTATGTTATATTGCTTGAGTTTATCCCTCTACATCATGTCATCTTGCTTAAGGCGTTACTCTGTTCTTACGAACATAATACTCTAGATGCATGTTGGATAGCGGTCGATGTGTGGAGTAATAGTAGTAGATGCAGAATCGTTTTGATCTAATTATCACGAACATGATGCCTATATACAATGATCATGCCCCGATATTCTCATAACTATGCGCTTTTCTATCAATTGCTCGACAGTAATTTGTTCACCCACCGTAGAAATCTGCTATCATGAGAGAAGCCACTAGTGAAACCTATGGCCCCAGGGTCTATCTTCATCCTATAAGTTTCCCGTCAACTTGCCAATTGTCGTTGCTTTAATTTGCATTATTTACTTTTTATCTATACCAAATATACCAAAAATATTACCTTATCATCTCTACCAGATTTCACTTTTGTAAGTGACAGAGAAGGGATTGACAACCCCTTTTATCGTGTTGGCTGCAAGGTTCTTATTTGTTTGTGCAGGTACGAGGGACTCGCGCGTGGTCTCCTACGGGATTGATACCTTGGTTCTCAAAAACTGAGGGAAATACTTATGCTACTGTGCTGCATCACCCTTTCCTCTTCCAGGGAATACAACGCAAGCTCGAGAAGTAGCAAGAAGAATTTCTGGCGCCGTTGCCGGGGACATCTTCGCAAAATTCATGTACCAAGTACCTATCACAAACACTTATCCCTTGCATTACATTATCTGCCTCTTGTTTTCCTCTCCCCCACTTCACCTTTGCCGTTTTATTCGCCCTTTTCTGGTCGCTTGCCTCTTGTTTGCTTGTGTGTTGGATCGCTTGCTCGTCACTATGGCTCTACCTATTAGTGTTGATCCTCACCTTAGAAGGGTGGAAGAAATTGAAAACAGTGTTAGAAGTTTTATGTCTGTGCCATTTGAGCATAATGATTTCTTCAGAAACGAGCTTAAAGAACAGAAAAGTTTTATGGAGTACATGAATAAAGAGCTTGATGGTATGTCTAAAGAATTTTATGGTTTGAAATCTCAGTTTCCTCATCTTGAGAACTTAATAGCCCGAATATCGGACAAGCATTCTACCTTAGTTAATAAGATGGCCGCTAAACCGAAAGAGTTAGAAAATAAAGATGAAGATCTGAAAGTGATTGATGTGTCTCCTATTAAATCTTTGTTTTCTAGTATGAATCTTGATAAAGATGGGACTGGAGATGAGTCTACCTTAGTTAAAAGGCGTCCCAATGATTAGGAGTTTTTAGATCTTGATGCTAAAAGTGTTAAAAATGGGATGGAAGATGTCAAAACTTTACATAGTAATGACCCCACTATTTTGGATTTCAAGGGATTTAATTATGATAATTGCTCTTTAATAGATTTTATTTTCTTGTTGCAATCGGTGCTAAATTATCTGCATGCTTATAGTCAAAATAATGTTTTTACCAAACACATAGTTGATGCTCTAATGCAATCTTATGAAGAAAAACTTGAATTAGAAGTTTTCATCCCTAGAAAGCTTTATGATGATTGGGAACCTACTAGTAAGATTTAGATTAAAGATCAAGAATGCTTTGCTTTGTGTGATTTGGGTGCAAGTGTTTCCACAATTCCAAAAACTTTGTGTGATATGTTTGGTTTCCATGAACTTTATGATTGCTCTTTAAATTTGCATCTTGCGGATTCTACCATTAAGAAACCTACGGGAAGGATTAATGATGTTATTATTGTTGCCAATAGAAATTATGTGCCCGTAGATTTTATCGTTCTCGATATAGATTGCAATCCTACATGTCCTATTATTCTTGGTAGACCTTTCCTTAGAACGATTGGTGCAATTAGTGGTACGAAGGAAGGAAATATTATATTCCAATTTCGGTTAAGGAAAGGCATGGAACACTTTCCTAGAAATAAAATCAAATTACCTTATGAATCTATTATGAGAGCCACTTATGGATTGCCTACCAAAGATGGCAATACCTAGATCTATTCTTGTATCGTGCCAACTAAGGGCGTTAAACGATAGCGCTTGTTGGGAGGCAACCCAATTTTATTCTCTTTGTTTTTTGATTCTGCTTAGGAATAAATATTGCATCTAACTTCTGTTTAGATGTGGTTTTGTGTTTTAATTAGTGTTTGTGCCAAGTAGAACCTTTGGGAAGACTTGGGTGAAGTTTATGCGATCATGCTGTAGAAAACAGAAACTTTAGCGCTCACGAGATTAGACACCATTTTTTACTGGAGATTGATTTTTAGTTGATTCTTTTTGCAGATGTTTAATAAACAAATTCCTCACGACCACCAATTTATTTTAATTTTTTAGAGTTACAGAAGTATTCGAAAGTTACAGATTTCTACAGACTGTTCTGTTTTTGACAGATTATGTTTTTCGTGTGTTGTTTGCTTATTTTGATGAATCTATGAGTAGTATCAGGGGGTATGAATCATAGAGAAGTTGGAACAAAGTAGGTTTAACACCAATATAAACAAAGAATGAGTTCATTACAGTACCTTTGAGTGGTGGTTTGTTTTCTTATACTAACGGAGCTCACGAGATTTTTGGCTAAGTTTTGTGTTGTGAAGTTTTCAAGTTTTGGGTGAGGATTTGATGGACTATGGAACAAAGAGTGGCAAGAGTCTAATCTTGGGGATTCCCAAGGCACCCCATGGTAAAAGTCAAGGACAACCAAAAGCCTAAGCTTGGGGATGCCCCGGGAATGCATCCCCTCTTTCCCTTACGTCTATCGGTAACTTTACTTGAGACTATATTTGTATTCACCACATGATATGTGTTTTGCTTGGAGCGTCATGTATGATTTGAATCTTTGCTTTTTAGTTTACCACAATCATCCTTGCTGGACACACCTTTCGAGAGATATACAAATGAATCAGAATTTATTAGAATACTCTCTGTGCTTCACTTATATTCTTTGAGCTAGATAGTTTTGCTCTAGTGCTTCACTTATATCTTTTAGAGCACGGTGGTGGTTTTATTTTGTAGAAATTATTGATCTCTCATGCTTCACTTATATTATTTTGAGAGTCTTTTAGAAGAGCATGGTATTGTGCTTTGGTTATAAAATTAGTCCTAATATGATAGGCATCCAAGATGGGTATAGTAAAAAACTTTCATAAAAAGTGCATTGAATATGATGAGAAGTTTGATACTTGATGATTGTTTTGAGATCTGAGGATGGTGATATTAGAGTCATGCTAGTGTATTAATTGTGAATTTGAGAAACAGTTGTGTTAAAGTTTTTGATTCCCGTAGCATGCACGTATGGTGAACTGTTATGTGATGAAGTTGGAGCATGATTTATTTATTTATTGTCATCCTTTGTGTGGAGGTCGGGATCACGCGATGGTTAACTCCTACCAACCCTTCCCCTAGGGGCATGCGTTGAATACTTTGTTTTGATAACTCGTATATTTTTTCAATAAGTATATGAGTTCTTTATGAATAATCTTGAGTCCATGGATTCTACGCACTCTCGCCCTTCCACCATTGCTAGCATTTCTTGTATCGTGCAATTTTCGCCGGTACCATACACCCACCATATACCTTCCTCAAAACTGCCACCATACCTACCTATTATGGCATTTCCATAGATTTTCCTAGATATATTGTCATGCAATTTTCCACCGTTCCGTTACTATGACCCGCTTCATCATTGTCATATTCCCATGCATGATCATGTAGTTGACATCGTATTTATGGCTAAGCCACCGTTCATAATTTTCATACATGTCACTCTTGATTCATTGCACATCCCGGTACACTGCCGGAGGCATTCACATAGAGTCATATTGTGTTCTAGCTTTGAGTTGTAATCTTTGAGTTGTAAGTAAATAAAAGTGTGATGATCTTCATGACTAGAGCATTGTCCTAGTGAGGAAAGGATGATGGAGACAATGATGAACCCACAAGTCGGGATGAGACTCCGGACGAAAAAAAGAAGAAAATAAAAAAGGAGGCCATAAAAAAAAGAAAAAAAGAGAAAAGGCCCAATGAAAAAAAAATGATGAGAAAAAAAGAGAGAAGGGACAATGTTACTATCCTTTTTCCACACTTGTGCTTCAAAGTAGCACCATGATCTTCATGATAGAGAGTCTCTTGTTTTGTCATTTTCATATACTAGGCGGAATTTTCATAATAGAACTTGGCTTGTATATTCCAATGATTGCCTTCCTCAAATGCCCTAGGTCTTCGTGAGCAAGCGAGTTGGATGCACGCCCACTTAGTTTCTTTTGTTGAGCTTTCATACACTTATAGTTCTAGCTCATCTTTTGCATGACAATCCCTACCTCACATTGATATCTATTGATGGGCATCTCCATAGCCATTGATATGCCTAGTTAATGTGAGACTATCTTCTTCTTTTGTCTTCTCCACAACCACCACTCCATTCCACCTATAGTGCTATATCCATGGCTCACGCTCATGTATTGTGTGAAAGTTGAAAAGTTTGAAAAAAATTGAAGTGTGAAACAATTGCTTGGCTAAAACCGGGGTTCCGCATGATTTAAATATTTTGTGTGATGAAGATAGAGCATAGCCAGACTATACGATTTTGTAGGGATAACTTTCTTTGGCCATGTTATTTTGAGAAGACATGATTGCTTTGTTAGTATGCTTGAACTATTATTATTCTTATGTCAATATTAAACTTTTGTCTTGAATCTTTCAGATCTGAACATTCATGCCACAATAGAGAAAATTACATTGAGAATTATGTTCGTTAGCATTCCACATCAAAAATTCTGTTTTTATCATTTACCTACTCGAGGACAAGCAGGAACTAAACGTGGGGATGCTTGATACGTCTCCAACGTATCTATAATTTTTTATTGTTCCATGCTATTATGTATTCTGTTTTGGATGTTTAATGGGCTTTATTATAAACTTTTATATTATTTATGGGACTAACCTACTTACCCAAGGCCCAGTGCAAATTGCTGTTTTTTTGCCTATTTCAGTGTTTCGCAGGAAAGGAATACCAAACTGAGTCCAAACGGAATGAAACCTGTGGGAGAGTTATTTTAGGAACGATATCAACCAAGGGGGGTATGCGCGCCCCCACCCTCGTGGGCCCCCTGTTGCTTCCCCGATGTCCCTCTTCCTCCTATATATACCTATGTACACAGAAACTATCGTGGAGGACCACAAAACCCTAATTCCACCGCCGCAACCTTCTGTACCTGTGACATCCCATGTTAGGGCCTGTTTCGGAGCTCCACCGGAGGGGGCATCGATCACGGAGGGCTTCTACGTCAACACCATAGCCTCTCTAATGAGTAGTGAGTAGTTTACCACAGACCTTCGGGGCCATAGTTATTAGCTAGATGTCTTCTTCTCTCTTTGGATCTCAATACAAAGTTCTCCTCGATCTTCGAGGAGATCTATTCGATGTAATTCCTTTTGCGGTGTGTTTGTCGAGATCCGTTGAATTGCGGGTTTATGATCAAGATTATCTGTGGACAATATTGGATTATTTTCAGAAATCTTTTATGCATGATTTAAATATCCTTGCAAGTCTCTTCGAATTATCGGTTTGGTTTTGCCTACAAGATCTATAGTTCTTGCAATGGGAGAAGTGCTTGGCTTTGGGTTCAATCTTGCGGTGTCCTTTCCCAGTGATAGTAGGGGCAGCAAGGCACGAATTGTATTGTTGCCATCGAGGATAAAAGGATGGGGTTTATATCATACTGCTTGAGTTTATCCCTCTACATCATGTCATCTTGCTTAAGGCGTTACTCTATTCTTATGAACTTAAGACTCTAGATGGATGCTGGATAGCTGTCGATGTGTGGAGTAATATTAGTAGATGCAGAATCATTTCGGTCTACTTGTCACGTACGTGATGCCTATATACAATGATCATGCCTAGATATTCTCATAACAATGCGCTTTTCTATCAATTGCTCGACAGTAGTTCATTCACCCACCGTAGAAATCTGCTATCATGAGAGAAGCCACTAGTGAAACCTATGGCCGTCGGGTCTACCTTCATCATATTAGTTTCCCGTCAACTTGCCAATTTCTTTCGCCGTTGCTTTACTTTGCATTATTTACTTTTTCTCTATACCAAAAGTACCAAAAAAATTACCTTATCATCTTTATCAGATCTCACTTTTGTAAGTGATCGAGAAGGGATTGACAACCCCTTTTATTGTAGTGGCTGCAAGGTTCTTATTTGTTTGTGCAGGTACGAGGGACTCGCGCGTGGTCTCCAACTGGATTGATACCTTGGTTCTTATAAACTGAGGGAAATACTTACGCTATTTTGCTGGATCACCCTTTCCTCTTTGAGTGAATACAACGCAAGCTCGAGAAGTAGCACGTCACTCAGACGCAAGTCTGGTTCAGCGAGGCCCGACGGGAACTAAAGGCCATCCAGGATCAGCTGGACGAACGCAAGTGAGAGCTCGTCCTGAAGCAAGCTGACATCGAGAAGCCCCAAGAGGCAGCGAAGGAATAGGCCTCCAAGGACGAAGCTGGCCGGAGGTAGCAGCAAGCTCTACTGGACACCCAAGAGGAAGACCTCATTGCTCGTGAAGAGGCGCTCGCCGTTGTGCTCCGCGGCAAGGACGAGGAGATAGAGAAGCTCGTCGCGCAGCGGACCAAGGAGCTGGAGCAGAAGCATAAAGATGCACTTGATGCTCTGGCCCTGGATCAGGCCGGCAAGGTGGAGAAGATGGAGCTGGAGCGGGAGGAGCTGAAGGACAATATCTCAAGGCTGACGAAGGAAAGGGACCAGAGCAACCGCACTCCATCGATGATCTAAATCTGAAGTTGGAAACCTAGGATGGGACACTTTCGGAGGTCAGGGCCCATGAGGAGACCCTGAACAAGGCCCTTGAGAGCAAGAGGCAGCTGCGACAGGATGACGCCGCTGCCCACAAGGACTATGTGGACAGGGTACAGCTCTGGACCAGCGGCCTCAAAGACGTTGCAGAGAGGCTCACCACGTAGCTAGCCGCCATGGGTATGCCGGACTTCAAGTACTCCCAGGAGGCGAACATAAGCCCTAGTGCTAGGTTGACCTTGTTCTTCAAGCATGTCCTCGATGCCATGGAGCAGCTGCGACTTATCTGGCCAATGAGGCTCGGAAGCTTTGCCGGAGCGCCCTGACCAACGTGCTCACCAAGGTGGCGTTCTGGAATCCCAGCGTCGACTTTGCCAACGTGCTTGAGAGTTTGTTGGAGGATGAGGACCTCATGACACTCGAAGAGCGTATCGAGCCCATCATCAGCTGAGTTGACGGAGTCAAGAGGTTGGCAGGCTAGAGCCGGGACTAGCCACCCTGTTACTCATTGCCGCTGCGAGTTCATGTCCAAGACAATTTTATCTTAAGTTAGAACCGCGGCAACCACTGATGTAATATAACTTAGCAGTATTTTGAAGTTACGCATGCTATCTTCCTGTTTGATCTTTCTTTGTATGTATGCACCCTACGCTTAGTTGGATATGTTTACTGGCGTGTAAAACCGTGCCGTCACACATTGAGGAACGGATCCTTAGCAGCCTGCCAGGGGTGCTTGCTACCAGGCAAGCCACCTTGCCATTCTCGGCATAGCCACTTGAACTGTTGAGCGGACTCGAAACAGAACAAGGGTGTTGCCAATAGCGGAAGGGTTCCTTTGCGTGCAGGTTCCCCGTACTAGGAGAAAAATCTTTTGAGGAAAATAACCCTATAGAAAGGAAATTGCTCAAGGTTTTGCGTGACTTGGCTTTTTCGTCGCCATGCGGATGGTTGTTGCGGCTGCAGACGACGCTGCTCGCTTGGCTGACGGCACCGAAGTGATGGGGACGATTTTGACCTCCTCCGCCGCCAGCGTCCGCCCTGTCGCTTGCCCGATCCAGCGCAGCCACCGGCTTTACACGAGCCGACCGTTGGGGCCTTCTTCTTCTTCAAGGCCATCACGATGAAGGAGTTGATGCCCTAACTTCCAAACCGGATTTTCACACCTAGCACCCCTACCTGGCGCGCCAAAGATGTCGGGGAAAATGACACCTATGGGATCCCGGGGACCCATACTATGGTTGGCGAGGGCATAGCGTTGCGCAAAGAGCATGTCTAGTGATCAACGCGTGGGGATTTTTACCCAGGTTCGGGCCGCAATTGATGCATAACACCCTAGTCCTGCTTGTGTGTGTTTATCTTATGTTCTTCAGTTCTTCACTACTAGGAAAAGGCTTATCAGTGGCGCACTTGTTTTGTCCATTAATGGCGCACTAAAGGTGCGCCACTACTACCACGCCATTAGTAACAATTACTAATGGCGCACCCCTGGTGCGCCATTAGTATACCAGAAAATAGTGGCGCACCAGGCAGTGCGCCGTTATTATGTGCCGAAATGCGCCATTAGTATGCCTCCTAGAGGGCCATATTTACCTTGTGCTCCGGGTTACTAATGGCGCACCTCTCAGGGGTGCGCCACTAGTGTGTTTATTGCAGTGCGCCACTAAAGTGCAGAGTGGCGCACCACTACTATGAATATTAGGATTTTTTTGTTTTTCTGATATTAGCACAGGTTACAAAATACATTACAGCACAGAACATAAATAGCACAACATATAAACTGCAGATTTATCGAATACAATAGAAGATTAGTCTCCCAATACAATTCATCATATTAGTCTCCGAATTCAAAATACCGAACAAAGTTAGAACATTACAAGTCTCGAGACTGCGAGTAGCGAGTTTGGCTTCACATTACAAGTTGATATCTAAACTACCATCATCACATAGAAGAGAGCTACGGTCACGATGAGCATCATTGCGATGAAACTGGTCTTCATCCGGTTCCTCCTCCGTTCCCTCCTCTCTCCCACTAGATAGCGCGCGTATCTACCTTCCGCCTCCGCCCTAGTGGTGTACCCTTTGTAACTGTTACCGCTGAGACAGTGAACCTGTCTCCGACACTCCTCCCAGTCATCGTAGACTCCGGGAACCTTACCCTTGTACACGACATACGATGGCAACTCGATGCACTAGACAAACAAAACGTTAGTAACAATTCACACACAATACATAAGCAAAATATAAGTATGGAACAAAAGGATCGGAAGAGAAAAGCAACACATTAATATATAGCATGATTCATGGTCCTACTAATAAATAGCATTGATTACATAAAAGTTGAATGACTGTCCAAACCAAAGAGACATACAAGTTCATTAAAAAGTTGAATTACGACATGAGCTAATCGATATTTCACAACTACATAGCATCACTACTACTTTCGACTCGACTCACGCAACGGAGCGTGGATGAAGCCGCCGTCTTTCGTGATGGTCATGAATGTGCGGTCGTTGCCATCCTGCATTTGTAGCGTTGTTTCTATTTCACTTTTGGACGGTTGATATTTGAGGTAGAACTGCCCCGAGGTACGAAGGACATCTTGAAGGATGATTTCCGAAAACTCCGACTGGATGCGAAAGAATTCTTGTCTGAGGTCCGCGTCCTGGATTTCCGACAAGCGTGCGGCCCATGCTTTGAGACCATTTGGTAGCAGAAGGTGATGATGGTTCCGTACGATCGCCCGCATGTGATAGAGGGCATAGTAGGCATCCTTCTGACCACCAGGCGGCTGCTTGACGGAGGGGAACGTCGTTATGTGGGTGAACACGTGCCTGCCGTACCTACAAACTGGCCTCTTGAAGGTGCCTCCAGATTTGGCGTAGCCGGGGAGAACTTCATCAAGAACTTTCTTCACATTTGAGTAGTCTTTCTTCGATTGACGGTCTGAGTCGAAATACGTGGCCATGGAATATTGCGGGCTTAAGAGGATGAGTGTGCAATGTGTGTCACTGCACAAAACATAGAATGTTAGAAAAAAAAAGAACGATAAAAATCTAAGAAATCGTATGTTACGGGGCGGTGAGGGGATGACTTACTCAGAAAAGTAAGGCACGAGGAAGTTATCCTTATCTGCGTTCGACAGAATGACGCCTTCGAGGTATGAACTCGCGACTTGCCGGTCCCAAGCGCTGCCCAAGATCTTGGCATGCATGTAGAAGGGGTCGACTATCACGATGTCCGAAGTATTGTCTCTCCATACACAGCGAAAATAGCCAAACGAAGGTGTAGTGCAGCGGATGAAGGTTAAACATAGCAAAGATGTCATCAAACCACAGGACGATCAGACCCCCGATGGCACTATCCACAAAGCCCTTGCGCTCTGGCACCTTGGCCACAAAAACCGGGTATGCCACATCGTTCTCGGAGAGACGCAGCTTCTCCAAAGAAAGAACACTGTCATGCAGACTCCGCATAGCATCGATTGTAGCGTTGAGAATATTAGTCGGTAGCATCAGCATACCCGCCACATGCACCCTCCTCGAGATATCCTTAGGTGAAGGTGGCCCGTCCTAAGCACGGGTCGTACTCGGTGCCGGCTGGCTCGCACCCTTGTTATTCTTTCTTTTCCGCCCCTTCTGCTTCTTCTACTGTAATGGGATCGAGTTCTGCTCAGAGACCACCTTCTTGAGTGTGTTGGGTCTGATAATATTTCGCACCTCGGCTATCTGAGGCTCGGTGAAGGCGGCAGCTGGAGGCTTCTCCTGAGAACTGAATGCCAGACGATGCCTGTTGCAATTGAGTTTCTCCGCGGTACCAGCTAGATCGCGATCGTCTTTTGCAGGGTTGGGTTCTTGAGAAGGAGGCCCCAAGAATTCATCATTGTACCCATGTTCGTTGAAGTACTTATCGACATTGGTAAATGTACCATCGTCGTCGTTCGGATCCTGTGCCATATGCATGTCCGGATCAGCTGATGGCGGTAGCATTGCGGCGGTCTTGCCATGGCTTGGCGCTGGCACGACTGGCGATGTTGTCTGTGGGGTGGTGTCCCCCGCCCCCAAACAAATCTGGCTCCTCGGCCAAAGCATGGGCCAGCTTATGCAGGTGCTGAGGGTCATCGCGTCATCTTCGTCGGCCCCAGGGGGTCGATACGGAGGTAACAAGTCATCGAAGCCCCGGAGCACCCGAACTAGTTGAACCCTATACACGGTGGGTGGCATCGCATTACCGTGGAACACGCGGCTGCCCAGTTGAACGATTCTGGCCTTGGCGACATCGATCAACTTGCCGTCCACGAAGTGCAGGAGAGTGCATGGAACGTCGACAGCGCCCTACGAAAACATGTAGGGCGTCACGGATGCCCAGTCAAAGGCAAGGAGATGAAGTCATCGGCCGAGAGAGGCTTAATTAGTTACCATGATGGCGTCAAGCTCGGCTAACGTCGAGGCACCGCCAACGGCGGGCGTGCAAGTGACAGAGGGGCCGCTTGATGCCAAGGTGCCGGCCGGCGTATTCTTCCCACACCCGGGTGCATTAAGCTCCAATGCCGGCGCCAACGCCGGAGACACCAATGCCGCCTCGCCGGAGACACCAATGGCGCCGCCGGCGCATTGTGCGAGTTGCTGCCCGTGAAGCTGGGAATCGGGGGCGGCCCCTGTTGGCCGCCCGCAATCCACGCCTGCAACCCCTCAATCAAGGCGGGCACAATGGCGGTGGTCGTCGCTCCCAGTTGTTCTCGCACTTGCTCTTCGACAATCTCCGGAATCTGTGCCACTTGTGCCTTGAGTTAGTAGGAGTAGCTTTCCAAGCCCTCTTTCCAAAGCCACAACTCCTCTAAGTTCTCAAGATAACCTAGTTGTCAAGGGATGTGTCCAAAAAGTTGGTTGATGTCAAGATACTTGCTGATTAATTTTTGTTTCGGTTGAGAATCGGGCACCTTCTAGGTCAAGAAAATTGGGCATGACCTTTGCTAATTTTCTTGACCTAGGAGTGCCCCAATCTCAACCGAAACGGAAATTAATCAACATTTCAGGAGAAAGGGGTAACAAAGTGATGTGATTTCAGAACTGCAACTCTGTTTTGCATTCTGATGGCATTTGGTTTCCTAACAAAATGGGTACTATATATGTTTCAACAATGCTCATGCTACACCAGATAGAGATGTAGCAGCAGCAAATGTAGAGTAGCATATTTTATTTGGACGACGGAACCTTGCAATTCCAAGTAATTAGCAGAAAATCCTAACGGCGAGTACATACTAAGTAGCATCATCTTCCTTAGAGTATATACTAAGTAGCATCATCTTCCTTAGAGTATGCATTAAAAGATCATGTTACTTGACTGTTGTAAGTAGTAAACACTAAACAACACTCGCTCGGAACAGGGGACGTGCAGAGTAATAAAAAATATAGTTATCCATAAGCAGAAATGAAAAGCTATGTATGTCTTCCTTTCTGATGTGCAGTTAGTACATATGAGAACGATAAGCTGCAAGCAACTGTGGTAAGTTCAGCAGCTTTATAAGCTATGGTAGTTCAATATGTAAAGTTTGATTATACATAATTAAATCATAATTCTCTACACAGTGCTCAGGCTTCATGGTGTGGTTAACAGTTTCTTGGAAAAGGATAGTAGAGAGGTGGGTATGATACCAAATGTGACCAAATAAGAAGTTAACATAGGAAACTTGCTTTCCGAAAGAAACTACATACTACACTAATTAATAATCATGCTAGTTTTATGATATTCCTAATGATTTGAAGACACTTTTCTTGTTAAACAAAGGTTTTGAAGGCTTTGGGCAAAGGACATGACAGGAATAAGCATAGTCAGCCCTAATTATTGGACTAATAAAATTTGAACCCTGCAACTTTTACAAAAGGACACCTACATGACTTTGATCTAAAATACAAGAGCAGTCATTAGGCATGGCATTGCCTTTCCAACGCCCATATGTCCTTGTTTTTATGAAGAATTATTATGGCAGCAAGGGCTATCTTGTTATGTGCTCATTCAGTGTTGTCATAGGCAAGCAATATTCTGTGACCCTCTTGTTCGTCAACATATATGGCATTGATAAAATGCGAGTGAAAAAAAGAATCAGTCTTCGGTGCGAGCAACACCCAGAGACATGCTGTAGTACTTTACTGCATTTTTCAGTTGCCTGAATTTGTCTAAGTGTTGAAATTTAAATCAATCTTTTCAACTAACTGAATCTCTGAATTTCAGTCAAATGTTAACTGAATATTCTAGTTATCTCAAGTTGTCCTGGGAGTTCAAAGTTAACCCAGTTTTTGGGGTTAACTCTGAATTTAACTCAATATGCATTGCTGTTCATATTTAAGTCAGTTTGTCTGGGTAAAAGAAGTTTGTATCAGAGTTCAAATGTAACTGAATAGCAAAGCATCAACAGCAACACTGATAACTTGTTAACTGCATACCAAAGGCACGAACCCAAGTTCATAGCATACATAAGCAACAAAAGCAACATTGAAAAATTGCTAACTTGTATGCTGAATCTATACCTAATCAGCATACCTAACTAGCCTTCACTTGTTCCGCAACTTCTTCAGTTCTTCAGAGCCTCCGAACGACACGAATAAACCGAGGCTTAAACAAATCACGCCAATTAATAGCCAAACCAAACCTTCTTTAGTCCTACAGAACATTCGAACGACACAAATTAAACGGTGCTAAAACAAGTGATGCCAATGATATGATCTATAACTAGGCATATGGTGGGCATCCTAGGGGAGCAGCATCGGCATATGGTGGGCATCCTTGGCAAAGAAACACAATTGCTGACCTTTGCTGGCGAGGAGGAGACCAGCACCTTGCAGACCTCAACTTGCATTGGAGCACCTTGTCGCCGGAGCACCTTGCAGAGGAGGATGAGGTTGTTGCAGACCTTGCCGCCGGAGTACCTTGTAGAGGAGGAGGAGGTCAGCAGGGGCAACTTGCCGCCAGAGCAAACACCTTGCCGAGGATCTGCAGAGAACACGGCCGGTGAGAGAGAGAGAGAGAGAGAGAGAGAGAGAGAGAGAGAGA
>LR738714.1:302061343-302208922 GCA_902687465.1 Secale cereale
GGCGGAGTGGAGGGACGGGGCGGCGGCGCAGTGGAGGCCGAGGAGTGGAGGGACGGGGCGGCGGCGCAGTGGAGGGAGAGGGGAATAAGTGGGCCAGGGCGGCGGCGAATGGAGGGAGAGGGGAATGGGGGGAGGGCCAGATGGAGGGGGGAGACTTAGCAATGGCGCACCTCCTCCTGGTGCACCATAAGTACACTAATAGCAATGGCGCACCTCGCAGCGGTGCGCAATTACTAGTGTGAGCCCTCAGGTTATCTTCTGTCTAGCCCTTTGTTCATCATAAGCACTTAACTAGCCCAACTGGTTAGCACGCAGCACACACACCAGGAGGTCCTGGGTTCGATTCCCAGGTGCCCCAATTTTTGTTTTTATGCCACCATTTTTTTCTTTGCTCTTATCTTTTTATCCATGCATCCAAATATAACATGTCACATATGCTATATGATCAGAATTTCATGTAGAATAATAATATGCAGTTTGTTGCCATGTTAACAACATTTAAAATGATGTTTGATATTTATTTGTGTTTAAATATGTTCAAACTTGTTTAAATCATAACTAAATATCCATAGCTCCAAATTTGACAAACTTTATATGCTTTTCGGAGTAACATCTAACCAAGAACAACTTGTCTTTTTTTGGATTTTTAGTTGCATTCATTTGTGAATTGGTAAAACATTTACGAATATGAAAAAATATCATCAAATTCGAAAAATTATTCATGAACTCAAAAAGTGCGCATGAAATTTTAAAGTATTCATGAATTCAAAAAGTGCCCATAAAATATAAAAATATTCATGAGTTCAAAAAATATTCATGAGTTCAAATAAACATAAATAAATATTCATGAGTTCAAATAAACATAAATAAATATTCATGAGGACTAGAACAGAAGAAATGTCATTTCCATATGTCGAAATACAATCGAGAAATGAAGGCTACAATTTGAATACAATCGATCTTAACTAGCTATCTTTTCACAATCTTCTTGCCCTTCTTTTTCACAAATGGAGTTCTTCTCTTGACCGGACGTCCTTTAGGTAGGGTGGTCCTACTTCTTCTTGTGGTGTATGGCACTTCATCGTCGTCTTCATGTTCCATCTTCGGGTCGCCGTACTTGTCGAAGTCTTGCTCATTGGCGAGTCCATCCATTCCGATGATCTTCCTTTTGCCTCTCCTCACGGCAACACGACTTGGCTTTGGCGGGTCGGTAATGAAGAAGCATTGGTCCACTTGGGAAGCCAGTACCCATGGCTCATTTTTTGCGGTAACGTTTGCACCCGCGGTCTTGGATTTGGCTTCGGGTATAACCATGTTGGTGAAATACCGGTCTTCTTTTAGGACGCTGTTGGCCCATCTGACACGGAACATCGGGACCTTCTCTCCAGCGTAGCTCAGCTCCCAGATCTCTTCGATCCTTCCGTAGTATCTGTACTTGTCGTTACCGGTGTAGGATTCCATCGTTAGCCTGGAGTTCTGATAACCATCGCTCTTCATGTCCTTGTCCTCGGTGTAGAACGTGTAGCCGTTGATATCGTACGCCTCATACGTCATCAGGTTGTGCTCGGTGCCCTGTGACAAGGTGAATATGAGATTTTCTTCCACGGAAGAATCCTCATGTAAAGGGTACGGCAGAAGCTTCTCCTTGAACCAACGCGTGAAACATCAGTTGGGCTCTTTGATTATATCTCCGTCCGACCTTTGTTGGCCTCGGTCATTGTACGTCTTCTCAATAAAGGTTTTGTGCTCTACCACCCAAGGCATTCTTTTTGGTCCTATTTTTAGGCAAAGTCAGGCCAAATTTTTTTTGGGTTGTAATATATCGTTTTGCTCTACCCCGCAGGCGACCATGGTCCGCACGATGATCGAAGGCATTGTGAATAGGTTTTTGAGCTCCACGAAGGCCGAGATGCTTCAAAAGAACGAGACGGAGATAAGATGTCCGTGTCGAAGATGCAAGCTGAAGAACCTTATTACGGACCCGGATTCCGGACAGGTGCGAGACCACCTGCTCTTGCGTGGTTTCATGGATGTCTATCGGTGGCAAGGTGGTGAAGATGACTATGAAGTCATCCATGGGGGCCAGTGGGCAAGAAATGAGGAAGGGAAGCAAGATAACCGCGGCGAGGGCGGGCGAGAAGACGAAGAATCTCCAGGACACGGTCATCATGTAGAAGATGTCGGACATGATGATGAGGAAGATCAGGACGAAGGGCATGATCAAGAAGATGAAGATGCCGGAACAGACGACGATGGACCATCGATGGGCTGGGTGCAGGACCCTCATATTCTAGAGCTGCTTCTCAAGCAGACGGATAACGCAAGAGCTGCTGCCCGAGAGAAAGCCAAGCTAGATCAACTGGAGATAGACGCGGTTACTACATTGTATGAAGGATGCAGGATTGAGGATACCCGCCTGAAAGTAACGCTCATGGCTCTGGAGATGAAGGTAAAACACAAAATGACCGACGCATGCTTCGACAAGAACATGTCATTCTGGCACGAATGTCTTCCCAAGGGGAACTAGTGCCCGACCAGTTTCAAGGAGGCGAAGAAAATCGTGTGTCCTCTGGATTTACCGCACGTGAAATACCATGTGTGCCTTAACAATTGCATCATTTATCGGGACAAGCACGCGGAGTCTACCATATGTCCGGTGTGCGGTGTCACTCGATACAAGAAGAGGAAGAAAGATCCTCGAAAAGTGGTGTTGTACTTTCCGATCACTCGTCGTCTACAGCGTTATTTCGCGGACCCTAAGCTAGCAAAGCTCCTGCGTTGGCACGAGGATATGGAGGAGAAGAAGCGAGAAGATGACGGAAATGATCCGGATATAAATAAAAAAGCCAAGATGCTGAGTCACCCTAAGGATGCGAGCCAGTGGCAAGCGTTGAACTTCGAAGACGCGGAATTTGGGGACGATCCAAGGAACATCGTGCTGGGCGCGAGCACCGATGGAGTCAATCTGTTTGGCAGCCAGAGAAGCACACATAGCACCTGGCCTATGTTTGTGTGGATATACAACCTTCCCCCCTGGTTGAGCATGAAGAGGAAGTACATTCACATGAGTATGCTAATTAAAGGGCCGAAACAACCAGGGAACGACATCAATCTATATCTCGGGCTACTGAAAGAGGAGCTAGACATGCTGTGGAAAACACCAGCCATTACGTGGGATGCCGCAGAGAAAGAATATGTCCCTATGAGAGCCGCACTGCTCACGACAGTGCACGACTATCTCGGTTACGGATATGTCGCGGGGCAGGTGGTCCACGGATTTTCTGGATGCGTCAGGTGCATGGATGACATAATGTATCGCCAGCTAGATAGAGATCACGGGTCTTCAAAAACCGTGTTCATGGGACATCAAAGGTGGCTTTGCGACGATGACTCATTGAGAAAACGCAAGGATCTGTTCGATGGTGAAACCGAACCCCGAAGACGCCCGCATACGAGGAGCGGCGAGGAAATAGACGAGCTGTTGAAAATTTGGAAAGAGTGCCCACCGCCGGGGAAGAAGCGAAAGGCGCCAGAGCCACTACTGAAGGTATGGAAAACGAGGTCTGTTTTCTGGGACTTGCCGTACTGGAAGATCATCTGTGTGCCTCACAGCCTTGATGTCATGCATATCACAAAGAACGTGTGCGAGAGTCTGCTTGGTACCCTGCTCAACATGCTAGAGAGGACCAAAGATGGGCCGAAAGCAAGGGCAGACTTGAAATCAATGGGCATCAGGGAGGAGCTTCACGCTAATGATGATGATGAGGCGAAGCAGGACACGGAAAGTCGTCGCAAAGGCAAAAAGGCCAAGAAGATCGGAAATGACTACCCTCCCGCGTGCTTCACTCTATGTCGGGAGGAGATCGAGCAGTTTTTCACCTGCCTCGTAGGAGTAAAACTTCCTTATGGTTACGCGGGGAAAATAAGCAGATACCTAGAATAAGCGAAGCAGAAGTTCAGCGGGATGAAGTCTCACGACTGTCACGTGCTGATGACGCAGATACTTCCAGTTGCAATCCATGGGATCATGGACGCGCACGTCCGTGAAACGCTATTTGGCCTATGCAACTTTTTCGACATCATCTCTCGGAAGTCGGTTGGCGTGAGGCAACTCAGAAGGCTACAGGAAGAGATCGTGGTGATACTATGCGAGCTTGAGATGTACTTCCTGCCCGCATTCTTCGACGTTATGGTGCATCTGCTGGTCCATATCGTGGAGGATATCATCCAACTCGGGCCGACGTTCCTGCACAGCATGATGCCATTCGAAAGGATGAATGGTGTCATCAAAGGATACGTTCGCAACATGTCACGTCCAGAGGGAAGCATAGCCAGAGGCTTTCTGACCGAAGAGTGCATCTTCTACTGCACGAATTATCTAGGCATCGATAATCCCGTAGGTCTGCCCGTCAACAGGCACCTCGGCAGGCTCGCTGGATGGGGTCACCGCGATGGTCGCCGCGAAATGCATGTCGACTTCGAGGGTCGACTCGCCAACTTTGATAGAGCAAACCTAGTCACGCTACAACACATAGACGTGGTCGACCATAGTGCCAAATTGTCACCGAAACGGAAATGAATCAACATTCCGGCAAAATATTGGCAACTATTGCATTTCAAATACCGGTACCTGCAAACACAAACATATGCAACACCACAAACATACGTAGATCTAGGCCATAAAAAGTGCATGTGCACGTTGTTGGAGGGAGAAAAAAGTAGATCTACAACATAAAGAAAGCTTTCCCCTTACTTACCTATCAAAAAAGGTGATTTAACCACTTAATTTGGGTGAATCTATGGTGCAAATGAGGTGAGGAGGAGGAGGCAGCCGAGACAAGTTTGGAGGAGAAGGTGGAGAGAATGAAGTGGGGAAAGTGAGTGTGGTAGGTGGATGTCAAAAAGATCTAGCTGCTCTCAGGTTACCAATGGCGCACCACCTTATAATGCGCCATTAGTAACCCTGGTTACTAATGGCGCACCTGTTAGGTGGTGCGCCATTACTAGTTTAAAAAAGTAAAAAAAAATTGTTAGTAGTGGCGCACAGAGTGTGTGGTGCGCCATTACTAGTTAAAACTAGTAATGGCGCAGTGTGCCCTAGTGCGCCATTAGTAGTTTATAAAAAATATAAAATATAAATATGTTAGTAATGGCGCACCGTGTGTCTGCTGCGCCATTAGTAATGAGGACACTAATGGCGCACCTGTATCTAGTGCGCCACTGCTATATAGCAGTGGCGCACCACATACATGGTGCGCCATTAATGTCCATATTAGCTATAGCCATTTTCCTAGTAGTGCTTCAACTGGCTCCTATGCGTGCCTTGTCCAAAAAGTACGAATCCTTCCATAGTATGCCTCGGGCCTCCTTTTATATTGATGAGGACATCACTAACAAGGTTACACCCACAACTCCAACTGACACATATACAGGACCAATTACTAGAGCTCGCGCACGCCAATTAAATTACCAGGTACTTTCGTTTCTTGGTAATGAATCTAATGTTCATGAGAATATGATGCTGCCTAAATTGGATACATTTGTCTTGCTTACAAATGAAGGGCCTAGCTTGGACAAGAATGATGAACATTGGAGCAAGATCAAGCATGGAGATGATGGCATGCGCAAGGGGAACAAGAATGGAGTTTCAATTGATGATTTCAAGACTTTGAAGCCACCATAATGAGTGTGAGAAGCCTTGGACGAAATATACAAGATGCCACTTCATAAATTTCGTCCAGAGGCTATTATAGGTGCTGCGTCACCTTATTATTGGGCCAGGCCCATGTAATTTCGAAATACTTGAGTATAGGCTGTTTTTAGAGTCCGTCTGTGTGGGGAAACAAGAGTTAGGGTTGGTTTCGGACCCCTCCACCAAGGGCCACGAAATTCCCCCCTCTTTCCCTCATATATACAGCCCTTAGGGCGTCGTTTAGACTTTGGGTTTTGTTTAGATTAAAAGTTCGCCATAGCTGCAACTTCGCGTACTTCGTTTGTGTTCAACGACCAGACAAAGGCGTCACAGAACCCCACCATGATCAATAAAGCTTTCCTCTTATATTCGCAATATCCAGATTGCAATCTTAGTTTCTTGCTTGTTCTTCGTTTGCCTGCAGGAAACAGAGCTTCGTGGTCAGGTTGATCGTGCTCCGGCATGGTCGATAACCTCTCGGAGTTGGTTTAGCGATTGCTAAGGCGCGACGTCCACGCACGTTCATAGTCGGATCGTCAAAGTCGACTTCATCCAAACGATAGCCACTATCTCATCGAAAGACGGGACACCTTTGCCTCTATCAAGTGGTATCAGATTTCCAGGTTGCTCGGTGAGATTTTACAGTTTTTCATAGTTTAGATTGAGTCTGTTCTTCATACCTATAGTCCACGGAAAAGCCAATTTTTTTTTCCCTATCCTATTTTTGAGCTTTTCTGAGTCTTTTGAGACACGTGCCACCATACTGATTTTTTCCCCCACTTTTTCGTCGTCGCTGCCCTGATTCCGAAAAAAAAAATTCGTCAAAAAAAATTTCGTGCCTATCATCTTAGTTTGACTTGGGAAGTGTTTTGAGACACTCGCCATTATAGTGATTTTCGGCAAAAAAAAACAGCGCAAAAAAAAAGAGGCGAAAAAAAAATTCAAAGTGTGCTTTCCCCTTGATTACGTGCAGCGCCGTGATTTCGTTAGTGTTCTAGGCTCGCGTCTCTAGTACGGTCTAGCCTAGGACCAGCACAGTACCGTCGTTGAGCATTTATTCAACTTTGCATCTCTGAATTGATTATTGTTGACCACTTTTGCTACCATCTTATAAGCCTTCCCAGCTCCACATACATCTACGTCGTGCGTTTGATTCTCCCTGGTAATCGCTTTATCCAAGCTTTGAGAGTTTTGACTACTACGGTTGCCGATCACCACCTGCTGCTGGGTAAGAACTGGTAAGAATTTGAGATTTGCTTGTCGGATTTGTGACACCCGCCACCACCACCACTTATTAGTAGTCTGTAGGATAATATTCTTGTGTGTTTCTATTGCTGCTAACCATGCCAGGATCACAAGTCGACGAGACTGTTTGGGAGAACTTGACGAACAAGGAGCTTCATGATAAGTTTCAGCAAATGATGAGTGAACAGGTGCAAGATGTGCTAAACAGATTTGACGAGGCCATGGAGAAGATAGATGGCATGGAGAAGACGTTTGAAACAAAGCTGGATAACAAGTTTGCTGAATTGCTTGCGCGTTTTCCACCACCACCGGCTGCTGCAGCTGTCCCACCTCTTCAACAACAACAACAACAACAACAACAACGCCGACTTCCGAATCAAGTGGGACGAGCACAGCGCGTTCCCCTTGAGATTGGTCAAGCTTCTGTTGCTGCTGTTGATGTTTCTGTAGCTCCTGCTGCTACTGCAGAGGTGGAGGACCATTACGAGGATGAGGTTGACCAAAATCAGAACTACGTCCAACAACCAGCACCACCACCACCAGGTCGTCCTCATGCATATCATCGCAACGGTAGGGCTGCACCACCACCTGAGGTACATGACCATCTTCCTAAACTGAAATTGAATATTCCACCATTTGAGGGTAGATATGTTTCTGATATATATCTTACTTGGGAGTTACAAACTGAACAACGTTTTACATGTTTAAACTATCCCGAGGAGAGACGTGTTCCTGCTGCTGTTTGTGCTTTCACTAGTTTTGCAGGTGTTTGGTGGTCTGAACATTGTAGATTATATCCTACTCCAGCTACTTGGACTGCTTTGAAAACTGCTATGCGTACTCGTTGGGTTCCACCATATTATCAACGTGAATTACTTCAAAAACTGCAGCGCTTAAGACAAGGAAAAAATTCTGTAGAAGAATATTATCAGCAATTACAAACTGGCCTGATTAGATGTGGTATTGTTGAGGAGAATGAAGCTATGCTTGCAGGTTTTATGGGTGGATTAAATAGAGAGATTCAGACCATTCTAGAGTATAAGGATTATACTAATATCACTCGTTTATTCCATCTTGCTTGTAAAGCTGAACGTGAAGTGCAGGATCGACATGCATTGGCGCGGACTAACTTTTCTGCAGGTCGACCTTCATCATGGACACCGCGTGCATCCTCTACTTCCACACATTCTACTGCACCGACACCTCCATCAGCTGTTACCTCCAGCCGTGATACAAGGAAGCAGGCACAACCTCCATTATCTGCCAAGAGCACACCTATTGGGCCTGCACAGAGTTCTTCTTCTTCCATGGCATCAACAGGGCACACTAGTGATATTATTTGTCGTCGTTGTAAGGGAAGAGGACATTTTGCGAGAGATTGCAAATCTCAGCGTGTGATGATTGCTACTGAGGATGGTGGATATGAATCAGCTAGTGACTATGATGAGGAGACTTTGGCTCTTATTACACGTGAAGAACACGGTGGAGACGATTCTGATCATGAGACGCAATACATGGATCCTGAAGATGCTGACAGGTATGAATGTTTAGTTTCTCAACGTGTTTTGAGTGTGCAGGTTACACAAGCTGAGCAAAATCAGAGGCATAATTTGTTCCATACAAAGGGAGTTGTGAAGGAACGTTCTGTTCGCGTGATCATAGATGGAGGGAGTTGCAACAACTTGGCTAGCATGGAGATGGTGGAGAAGCTATCTCTCACCACAAGACCACATCCACATCCTTACTACATCCAATGATTCAACAACAGCGGCAAGGTTAAGGTAACACGTACTGTTCGTGTGCATTTTAGTATCTCTACATGTGTTGATTATGTTGATTGTGATGTGGTACCTATGCAAGCATGTTCCTTATTACTTGGTAGACCATGGCAATTTGATAAAAATTCTGTACACCATGGTAGAAACAATCAGTATACTCTTGTTCATAAGGATAAAAATATTACTTTGCTTCCTATGACTCCTGATTCCATTTTGAAAGATGATATTAATAGAGCTAATAAAGCAAAACATGAGAAAAATAAGAGTGAAAATCAGATTGTGGCAAAAGAATTTGAGCAACAAATGAAGCCTACTAATAAACCATCTACTGTTGCTTCTGAAATTAAATTGAAAAGTGCATGTTTATTTGCCACCAAATCTGATATTGATGAGCTAGATTTTAGCAAATCTGTTTGCTATGCTGTTGTATGCAAAGAGGCCTTGTTTTCATTCGAGGACGTGCCTTCCTCTTTGCCTCCTGCTGTCACTAACATTTTACAGGAGTTCACCGACGTCTTTCCACAAGACGTGCCACCGGGATTACCACCTATTCGAGGGATTGAGCATCAGATTGACTTAATTCCCGGTGCATCGCTACCCAACCGCGCACCATACCGTACCAATCCAGAAGAGATGAAGGAGATTATGCGTCAAGTACAGGAGCTACTCGACAAAGGTTATATACGCGAATCCCTTAGTCCTTGTGCTGTTCCTATTATTCTAGTGCCGAAAAAGGATGGTACATCGCGTATGTGTGTTGATTGTAGAGCCATTAATGATATTACTATTCGTTATCGTCATCCTATTCCTAGGCTAGATGATATGCTTGATGAATTGAGTGGCTCTACAATATTCTCCAAAGTTGATTTGCGTAGTGGATACCATCAAATTCGTATGAAATTGGGAGATGAATGGAAAACAGCATTTAAAACTAAGTTTGGATTATATGAGTGGTTAGTCATGCCTTTTGGGTTAACTAATGCACCTAGTACTTTCATGAGATTAATGAATGAAGTTTTACGTGCTTTCATTGGACGATTTGTGGTAGTATACTTTGATGATATACTGATTTTTAGCAGATCTTTGGAGGAACATTTGGAACATTTACGTGCTGTTTTTATTGCTCTACGTGATGCACGTTTATTTGGTAACCTTGGAAAGTGCACCTTTTGCACCGACCGAGTCTCTTTTCTTGGCTATGTTGTTACTCCACAGGGAATTGAGGTTGATAAAGCCAAGATTGAAGCTATTGAGAGTTGGCCGCAGCCCAAAACGGTCACACACGTGAGGAGTTTCCTTGGCCTCGCTGGATTCTATCGGCGTTTTGTGAGAGATTTAAGCACCATTGCTGCACCTCTCAATGAGCTTACAAAGAAGGATGTGCCTTTTGTTTGGGGTACTGCACAGGAAGAAGCATTCACGGTATTGAAAGATAAGTTGACACATGCTCCTTTACTCCAACTTCCTGATTTTAATAAGACTTTTGAGCTTGAATGTGATGCTAGTGGAACTGGGTTAGGAGGTGTGTTATTACAAGATGGTAAACCTGTTGCATATTTTTCTGAAAAAATGAGTGGGCCTAGTCTGAATTATTCTACTTATGATAAGGAATTATATGCTCTTGTTCGGACTTTGGAGACATGGCAACATTATTTATGGCCCAAAGAATTTGTTATACATTCTGATCATGAATCTTTAAAGCACATTAAAAGTCAAGCAAAACTGAACCGTAGACATGCTAAATGGGTTGAATTCATAGAGACTTTCCCTTATGTTATTAAACACAAGAAGGGAAAAGAAAATGTTATTGCTGATGCATTATCTCGTCGTTATACTATGCTTTCACAACTTGACTTTAAAATATTTGGTTTGGAGACCATCAAAGATCAATATGTGCATGCTGCTGAATTTAAAGATGTATTGCAGAATTGCAAAGAAGGGAGAACATGGAACAAGTTCGTCGTTAATGATGGATTTGTGTTTCGTGCTAACAAGCTATGCATTCCAGCTAGCTCTGTTCGTCTTTTGTTGTTGCAGGAGGCGCATGGAGGAGGATTAATGGGACACTTTGGCGTGAAGAAGACAGAGGACGTACTTGCTACACATTTCTTTTGGCCAAAGATGCGACGGGATGTTGAGCGTTTTGTTGGTCGCTGCACTACATGTCAAAAAGCTAAGTCACGACTCAATCCTCATGGTTTATATATGCCTTTGCCTGTCCCTAGTGTTCCTTGGGAAGATATATCTATGGACTTTGTTTTGGGTTTACCTCGAACAAAGAAGGGGAGGGATAGCATATTTGTTGTCGTGGATAGGTTCTCGAAGATGGCAAACTTTATACCATGTCATAAAAGTGATGATGCTACTAATGTTGCTGATTTGTTCTTTCGTGAAATTATTCGCTTGCATGGTGTGCCAAATACTATTGTTTCAGATCGTGATACTAAATTTCTTAGCCACTTTTGGAGATGCTTATGGGCTAAGTTGGGGACTAAACTGCTTTTTAGTACTACTTGTCACCCCCAAACTAATGGACAAACTGAAGTAGTCAACAGAACTTTGTCTACTATGCTTAGGGCTGTTTTGAAGAATAATAAGAAAACGTGGGAAGAATGCTTGCTCATATTGAATTTGCTTATAATCGTTCATTGCATTCTACTACTAAGATGTGCCCTTTTGAAATTGTCTATGGTTTTCTACCTCGTGCACCTATTGATTTGTTGCCTCTTCCATCTTCGGAGAAGGTTAATTTTGATTCTAAACAACGTGCTGAATTGATCTTAAAAATGCATGAGTTAACTAAGGAAAATATTGAGCGCATGAATGCTAAATATAAACTTGTTGGAGATAAGGGTAGAAAACGTGTTGTCTTTGCACCTGGAGATCTTGTTTGGTTACATTTGCGTAAGGATAGGTTTCCTAATTTGCGCAAGTCAAAGCTAATGCCACGTGCTGATGGTCCTTTCAAGGTGTTAGAGAAAATAAATGATAATGCATATAAACTTGAGCTGCCTGCAGATTTTGGGGTTAGTCCCACATTTAACATTGCAGATTTGAAGCCTTACTTGGGTGAGGAAGATGAGCTTCCGTCGAGGATGACTTCAATTCAAGTAGGGGAGGATGATGAGGACATCACTAACAAGGTTACACCCACAGCTCCAACTGACACATATACAGGACCAATTACTAGAGCTCGCGCATGCCAATTAAATTACCAGGTACTTTCGTTTCTTGTTAATGAATCTAATGTTCATGAGAATATGATGCTGCCTAAATTGGATACATTTGTCTTGCTTACAAATGAAGGGCCTAGCTTGGACAAGAAGGATGAACATTGGAGCAAGATCAAGCATGGAGATGATGGCATGTGCAAGGGGAACAAGAATGGAGTTTCAATTGATGATTTCAGGACTTTGAAGCCACCATAATGAGTGTGAGAAGCCTTGGACGAAATATACAAGATGCCACTTCATAAATTTCGTCCAGAGGCTATTATAGGTGCTGCGTCACCTTATTATTGGGCCAGGCCCATGTAATTTCGAAATACTTGAGTATAGGCTGTTTTTAGAGTCCTTATGTGTGGGGAAACAAGAGTTAGGGTTGGTTTCGGACCCCTCCACCAAGGGCCACAAAATTCCCCCTCTTTCCCTCATATATACAGCCCTTAGGGCGTCGTTTAGACTTTGGGTTTTGTTTAGATTAAAAGTTCGCCATAGCTGCAACTTCGCGTACTTCGTTTGTGTTCAACGACTGGACAAAGGCGTCACAGAACCCCACCTTGATCAATAAAGCTTTCCTCTTATATTCGCAATATCCAGATTGCAATCTTAGTTTCTTGCTTGTTCTTCGTTTGCCTGCGGGAAACAGACCTTCGTGGTCAGGTTGATCGTGCTCCGGCGTGGTCGATAACCTCTCGGAGTTGGTTTAGCGATTGCTAAGGCGCGACGTCCACGCATGTTCGTAGTCGGATCGTCAAAGTCGACTTTATCCAAACGATAGCCACTATCTCATCGAAAGACGGGACACCTTTGCCTCTATCATATATGGCAAAGGGGTCGCCATGGTGGCACACAGGAGGTAGAAAGTATATACAATGTACAATTTTATCGCTGAATAGGACAAACACATTTAATGCGCCGCCTACGTGCCCTCTTGCTTTATCGGGGACGGCAATAGAGCTCGTCACGTCCGTCATCGCCTCGCCTTGTTCCGACGTGTGTCCAAGCTGATGAGGCATGCAGCGCCACGCTGGCTGGCTGGTTGCTGTGCTGGTGCAATGACAGGGTCTTCACAAAGATCTGCATGCTACCACGCAGGTGCTTGACTAGTTGGTCTGCTGGTTGCCGCGTCGAAACGGCCACGGGGCAGCAAAACTTTGGCAGGTGCAGGCCTGGCCGTGGCCCTGCTAACGCCCCCGGCAAGGGTCTTGCCGAGGTCTCGTGGCCATCCCCAGCAAGGATCTTTCCGGGGGTCTTCGGTCATCCCCGACAAGGATCTTGCCGGGTGTCGTGGAGTTTTCACGGTAGATGTCCTAAGAAAAGGACATAATTGCGGAGCCATAGCGACGTGGTTAGCTTAAAGGGGTTAAAACGGGACAAGAGACACGGGAAGTTTATACTGGTTCGGCCCCTTGCGTTGAGTGTAAAACCTAATCCAGTTTGAGGTGGAATTGCGGGGGTGTCGATTACTAGGGAGAAAATACGCTTACGTGGCTCTCGATCTGTTGTTTCTTGCCCTATGCCACTGTCGGGTCGTGCCCTTATATACACGGGTTGATGCCCTGCGACCTATGGAGTCCCGGCCGGCTCATACAATCGTGTCCGGCCCGGTGACTCTTTGTTACATGCCTTACAATGCATGTTAACATACATGGCGGTTTATACTTACATGCCTTAAGCCGATCTGAGCCTTGGGACCTTTATGAATTACTCTCATTAAACCGCCTTCTTCAACATGCTTCTAGGCTTGGCCCATGAACCGCCATTGGGTAACCCGGCCCCTCCTGGGCGGGTCATATCAAATACTTATATCCCCAACATTAGACCCCTGGTTGATTTGAACTTGTTCGTGTCAATCTTTCTTCATCTTTCCATGAGAAATTATAACCCGCCATGACGTCAGCCCATGAAATGGTGGTAACCCGCAATGACGTCACTTGCCACTTATTTTTAAACTCTCTAGATCTTAACAAATCTCCGTATATATTGTGATTCGGACAATCGAGGCACCTGCACTGTTACTTATCTGTTTTTCCGTCTCCTTGATTCTCGCGCGTGACCTTTATCCATTCAGCTTATAAATAGGGCCAGGAGTTCCTTTCCATTCTCTGACTTTGCCTCTTCCTCTTCATCTCCTTCCTCGTGACGCTCCTGCATCCGAGCTCCGCCGGTGCCGTCGTTCTCTGCCTCATCCTCAATAGCAGATGTTGCATCAACCTGACGCGACCAGACTTCTTCCGTGCGCCGCCGTAGTTCACTCGCTCAGGTGCATTCTTCTCATTCTTCCCCCCTTAGATCCATTAGGGTTCCCTCAAAACTCGCCGGAGTTCGTCTCGTTCTTCTTCTGCAACTACGATTTTCCTTTATAACTTGATATTCCTCCGCGCGATAGTGTTGATAGTGTCTCTTTAGCAAATACTGTAATGCCTCATCTATGCGGAAAGACTAATTCATATCCACGAACTATATCATACTGATCTTAGGTCTGCCTGTTCGTCGTTTTTAGCTTTATTTTCCGAACTGCTATAGATCCAAAGTTACAGCTTCAGTCTGTGAAAACTGCTTATCCCCACACTTAGTAAAATCTTCTTTCTATAGTATCCGCACTTGTCATGGCGGCTTAACTCTCCGATTTATAACCACTCTTATGCCATTAGGCCCCATTTAAGCCGCCATGCCCATCTTATATTGTAATATGACTTTTCGGTTCAATGAATTTGAACCGGCAATAAATTTTCTTTCCTCAGATTTCTTTGTTCACAATGCCACCAAAGACAGTCACCACACGCAACTGGGTCCCTTACATTGTCACTGAAGCTACTCTTGCCGACTTTATCAAAGTTGGGTACCTGCCGAAAAAATCAGTTATGCATTACCGTGCCCCTAAGCCGGGCGAAGAGAAACCTCATCCAAAGGATGATGAAGTTATTGTTTTTCGGATCAAATGAATCGGGGTTTTTCACCACCCGGCTCGAAGTTCTTCCGGGACGTTATGCACTTTTTCCAGGTCCATCCACAAGACATCGGACCCGATTCCGTGTCAAATATTTGCAACTTTCAGGTGTTCTGTGAAGTGTATCTTCAAGAGGAACCTAGCCTCGAGCTCTTCAGAGAGTTTTTTTACTTACACCACCACAATGAGTTCACCAACGGACCCAGTTTGGAATTTGGAGCCGTCTCAATTCAGAGAAGAAGAGATTATATTTTTCCATATGCCCGTCTACCGAGTCACCCCAAAGACTGGAATCAAACTTGGTTTTACTGCAAAGACATCTCCCCAGCTGATGAGAATCCGTTGTCGGGTTATCGTGTCCAGTGTTTAGACACCAAGCATCCTCTTGCTGAAAAACTTACTGTCGCAGAACGCAAGAAAATTGCTCCCACTCTTGCAAAGGTGAAAGCCCTAGTGGGAAATGGGCAAACCGGAATTGATTTGGTCCGGTGCTGTGTCACCTGGCATATAATTCCCTTGAGCCATAGGACCGGCTTAATGTGCAACTATACTAGTGAGACCATAGATCGATTACGTCACAACCATGAGGACTTGGATGAGGATGTAATCACAGACATGACCAAGACTCTCTTAAACGAAAGACTGGGAGACTGCAGCAAGGTGGGTCTGAGCCCTTTCTGCAAACTTAACCCGGCACCAGAAGTGAGTCTTAACTTTAACTGTTCCTTCTTATCGTTATGATTCTCCTGTCAACTCAATTTGCTGCCCTCGCAGGCTAAGTCGGCATTCTGGAAGAAAACCTACGTCCACGAAGCTGTTGAAAAGGCCAGAATGGTCAAGAAAGCCGCCAAGAAGGCTGTAAAAAAGACAAAGAAGAAAACCAGCGCTTCTACTTTGTTGGAAATGAACTACAGCTCAGAGCTAGAGGAAGTCCTTTACTCTCTTGGCTCCTATTTCAATTATCTTATTGACACTGGTTATTGCCAGGATGACACGGAGGCCAGCTAGGCTGTTGATGAAGATGTAATTACTATTTCCTCCGCCTCAGACTCTTTTCCGAGATAGAAAATTCGACGAGTAAACCAGAGAGTAATATTTTCACACCCTTTAGCTTATTTGGATCCTCACTTTCTTTTGAAGCAACAGCAACACAAGAAACAATGTCACACCCGGAACACGGGAGACGATGAACTGTCCTCCGGCTTACCGAACACTCTGGTTCATCGAAAACATCGAAACGAGGTCTTTCCATACTCAAACTCTCTTTACCCACTGGCGGGTCTTATTCGTCAACCACTGAACTCTTCCGATTCAAACTATCAGGGGACTTCTCGCTCTTCGTCTCTGCGATTCATCTCAAACTCAACTACCGGCTTTCTAGACTTCTCCCGGGTAATGGTTGTTCCTTGCTCTACTTCTTCCTTGTCTTTTATAAATTCGTACTGACTTTGCTTATCTTGTGTAGTGGTCAAGGCAAGACCAGTAAAAGGGAAAAACAACTAAGCCGGCATCTGATCCAAAAACTGTTGAACTGGCACAACCAATCTTGGCAACAGATGTTCAGATGCCAATGGAGGAATCTACCCATGATGCTCCTCCTGAAATTCCTGACGCCTCTCTTGATCCTGTTAAAGTCATTTCTGAAACTGCTGAACTGCCAGCCCCGTCTGAACCAGCCGAGAAACAAACTAAAGATGTCACAATCGCTGGCACCGCCTTTAGAGAGACGGGCAATCCAACTGTTCTGGCCAAACATACTGCCAAGCTAGAACTTGTTGAGAAACGGAGAGTAAGGTTCGACATGGCTCAGTATGAACAGTTGAGTAGCAGTAAAGTGCTTTCCGGATATCTCAGTCAAGTCCACAGCAGCCGTGACCTTGAGATTGACATGGTGAAGCAAATGCATAAGAAGTTTGAGGTATGAAGCTTAACCAAATTATATACATCCTTCCAGCCCCCAAGTCTATTGGATATGCTAGAATTGAATATGCTATATACTTAGAATATGATGTATAAGAATTGAATCCTTAATAGGAGATCTGACTTTGATGAACATTGCATGTGTAGCCCCCAAGGGTCGGCTTAATCAGCATGAATGAGTCGGTCTTATTCTTCATTGTATAGAACTTGCTTGTTTACCCCTCATAAGCCGGCGGTTACTGATTAGAATGCCACCGGGTTAATGTAAACGAATGATAAGAAGGAAGTACCATGCATTAGCCCCCAAGTGCCAAGTACTCTTGCTTGCAGAGTGCTTGGGACTTTTACTGATATGAACTGTTATCTAAAAACACTTACGCATCCATTAACCCCCAAGGGCCAAGTGCTCTTGCTTGCAAAGTGCTTGGGACTTTATTGATATGAACCAGAACTGAAAGAACACTTCATCATCCATTAGCCCCCAAGTGCAAAGTGTTGTTGCTTGCAAAAGGCCTGGGACTTCAACTTTTGTAACCCGGAGAATAATTTGCTTCATAATCCCTTTATTGATACAGGATACCACTTTTGAATTGCAAGCGCAATTAGATGACACAAAAAGCCGGCTTAAATTTCAAGAATCTAAGACCCAGAAGGCTGAATCAAAGTTTCAATTTAGTCTGACTGAAAAGGAGAAACTGAAGGCTGACTTTGAAACGGAGAAGTCTTCTTGGGCTGAAGAGAGAACCACCTTGATGCCGAGAGCCGAAAAAGGAGAAGCAACCCTTGAAAAGGTGACATCTGAACTCACCGGATTAAAGCATCGTGTCTCTGAAATGACTTCAGCTATCTTCGGTAAGCCGCCATGTTGCAAATTCAAATTTTCCTTAGGTAACATAAACCGCCACTGACCAATTTATGACTCGTGTAGGTAGCAGGAGCAGTAATCTTGGCAGAGAGCCGCTTGTAAAACTTAAAGCTATCTACACCATTGTGGAAGAGTTATAGACTGGAGCTCAGCATGCCTTAGCTACTGTCTCTCCGTCCAACCAGGCACCAATGTTTTTTGTGGATATTTTAAGGAGACTTTCTGTTCTACCTGCCAGAATTGATGAAATGAAGCGGTCATCTACAAGAGCCGGTGCTGTAACAGCTTTGAGATGGGCTAAGGCGTGGCTTCGAGAGCTAGACCCAACTGACTTAGCCATTGGTTATCCAAGCATAAAACAAGACGACACAATTTTTGATCATAAGGACTTTGCTGCTTGTGTCAGGAATATCCGCTCTCTGTCCACCTTAATTGTTAATGAAACATACCTGTATAAATATCAGGCGGCTTATAGTATTGAAAATCAGAAGATGCCCACTCCGTCTTACAAAGTGATGGAGCTAATCCCTCCAATCAGTAAGCATACTTTCGCTCCTAAAATCAGAAGATGCCCACTCCGTCTTACAAAGTGATGAAGAGGTTGAATTGGAAGCTTTGGCTGGCTTCAATTGGTTGGCATAGAACTTTCAGACAGAGGAGGACGAAGAACCGGAGAAGGGTAATCTGGACACTTCAGCGCAGCAAGGTCAAGAAGAGTGAATCATCTTGGTGGTTTACATACTTGGTCCCATAGAGAAACACTTATTTTGATTGGCTCATGGAGTCTTGTTATAGGGTAGTTGAACTTCAATCTGGCGTGCCATCGTGCACAACTCTGCCTTTGCAAAATATTATTGATCCGCTAAGTGCCAAAATACCACTTTATGCGTGTGACAGTACTAACTTGTGTAGATCATTATAAACCTTATCCTGCACATACACATAAAACAATTGCCCTGGCGGCTTACCGCCGGGTGGGTCATTATGCCCGACCGATGCCACTGGGGACAGATGTCCATAACCTGGGCCGGCTTAATTATCATGGAAAATCATCATACCTGGAATACATGGCTAAGACTACCGGCTTTATCAGTCTTCATTCAGTTATAACTATGTAGAATTATCGCTCCAGAAATAAGATTATTACTTTCTCACGTCTTAGAGCCATTCATTGGGTTGGGTTTGCAGAGACTCGGAGATGCTTCAAATATGAGCCATAAGTAGAGCCATAAGTAGAGGCAACTTCGAATATGAGCCATAAGTAGAGACCCAGAGAGGCATCAAATATGGCGTCTTAGAGCCATTCAAATATGAGACCCGGAGAGGCTTTATCAGTCTTCATTCAAATATGAGACTTGCAAAAAATGCAGCTCAAACGAAAAACTCACAAAAAGCAAAAGCACCAGAGAAAAAAGAGATAAAAAAACATCCGAGCCTTTTGTAGGCCGCCAAGCCAAAGGTTTTTCTTCAATGAAACTAGCCTGTTGGCCACTGGAAGGTACGTGCGTGTTGTGAGCCGGCTCTCACAGTACCCAATCGACATTTGAACCTAGACAAGTACATGTCTTTGCTTTAAAGATAGACTTATCTAGAGTACGCGGGATCAGAGTTGCATCTTGCATCACAGGACGAATTATCCAAGTTTCAAGGAAGGCGGCATTTTGAGCCTTGATCTATCATGACTATCGGTAAGTCGTGCTCTCACATGACAGCCGGCGTTTGAACCTCAGCAAGCTCAGGTCTTGGTCGAATACGTGATATAAGACTGATTGCGAAGAGTTCGTCGGGTCAATCAGGATGACATGATGGAGTTGAAGCAGCTGAGTACTGGTAAGATGACCCACAGGTTACGCCCTATTTGGTCGAATATGCCTATGTTTGAACATAACACGGTCAAATGGGTAGTAATGATGTGTTCTCTTTGGTTGAATACGCCTATGTTCGAACAGGAAGCCCCCAAGTGACATACTTACTAATTATTCTCACCAAAGGCCTATGCTTGAGCTGTGCTATGCATCCAACTCTCTTTGGTCCCTGCAATTTGGGCATCAAGCCTCTTGAGTAAACATGTAGGAGGATGACAAGGACTCTTCTTGGAGGAAGTGAAAACAACAGAGGCCTCGAATTATCAGGCATGCCGGCTTTATTATATTGTTCTAATATTTACATCATTGAACTATATACATCATGAGAGCCGTAGGCTTAAGTATAGTAAGGCAGTAAGGCCAGAGATGAGCAATATTCCACGGCCAATTAGTCTCCTCTTCGGATGTGCGTAAATCCTTGTGCCCTCAAACATCAATCAGATAGTATGACCCATTGTGCAGATTCTTGCTGACGACAAAAGGTCCCTCCCAAGGCGGTGAAAGCTTAGGCATATCCGTTTGATCTTGGATGAGCCGGAGCACTAAGTCGCCTTCTTGAAAGGTTCTGGTCTTGACCCGCCGACTGTGATATCGTCATAAATCCTATTGATAGATCGCTGAACGAGCCGCCGCGAGATCACGCTCTTCATCCAACAAATCCAATGCATCCTGTCGTGCCATCTCATTATCAGTTTCAACATAAGCCGCCACTCGAGGCGAGTCATGATGGATATCACTCGGAAGAACCGCCTCAGCTCCATAGACCATGAATAAGGGTTTGTAACTTGTAGATCTGTTGGGTGTTGTATTAATGCTCCATAACACAGAAGGTAACTCTTCCACCCAACAACCCGGCGTTCTCTACAAAGGAACCATAAGCCGGGGCTTGATCTCAGGCAGAATCTCTTGATGAGCTCATTCTGCTTGACAATTAGACTGGGGGTGAGCCACAGAAGAAACATCAAGTTGAATATGCTCACGTTGAATAAATTCCCTCATAGCACCCTTAGAAAGATTAGTGCCATTATCTATTCTGATGCTGTGGGGAAAGCCAAAACGGAAAATCACCTTCTGGATGAATTGAGCAGTTGTTTCCGCATCACACTTGCTGACTGGCTCTGCCTCAATCCACTTGGTAAATTTTTCCACTGCCACCAAAATGTGGGTTTTCTTATCCTTGGACCTCCTGAAAGGTCCAACCATATAAAGCCCCCAAGTCGCTAACGACCAAGTTATTGGGATCATCCTCAACTCTTGAGCCGGAACATGAGCACGCTGTGAAAATTTCTGACAACCGTCACATCTGCTGACCAAGTCTTTAGCATCAACATGATCCGTCAACCAATAGAAACTATGACGAAAAGTCTTGGCCACAAGAGATTTAGAGCCGGCGCGATGACCACAATCTCCTTCATGGATCTCTCGCAGGATCTCACAGCCTTCCTCAGGAGAGACGCAAGGTCCTCCTCTGTGGGGAACTTGATAGACGGGTTAAGCAAAACATCCAAAAAGGTGTTGGGCGGCACCAGCTTGCGCTGAGATCCTAACCGACTTAAGGCATCAGCCGCCTCGTTTTTTCTCCGATCAATAAGCTCAACTTGGTAACCCTTGAAGTGACCCACAATAGCATCAACCTCTCGATGATAAGCCACCATGAGTGGATCCTTGGAATCCCAGGTGCCAAAAACCTGCTGAGCTACCAGATCTGAATCGCCAAAGCATCTTACCCGACTTAAGTTCATCTCCTTGGGCATCCGAAGACCGTGGAGCAAGGCCTCATGCTCAGTTGCATTATTAGTACATGGGAACATTAACTAGAGAACATAAGAAAATTTATCACCTCGCGGGAAAGTTAAGACAACTCCAGCCCCCGAGCCTTCTAACTGTCTGGATCCATCAAAGTGCATAGTCCAATATGTGCTATCCGACTTTTCCTCACGTGTCTACAGTTCTATAAAGTCATTGATAAAATCCACGAGCGTTTGCGATTTGATGGCCGTCCGAGGCACATATTTTTAACCATGAGGCCCAAGCTCAATGGCCCACTTGACCACTCGTCATATGGCTTCTCTATTTTGGATGATATCCCCTAAGGGAGCGGAACTCACCATCGTAATAGGATGACCCAGGAAATATTACCTGAGCTTCCGGCTTGCCATGAAGACCCCATATACCACCTTCTGCCAATTTGGATACCTATGTTTGGACTCAATGAGCACCTCGCTGATATAATTAACCGGGCTTTGAACCGGATACTCCTTGCCAGCCTCTTTCCTTTCCACCACAATGGCCACGCTTACAGCCCTACTATTTGCAGCAACGTATAATAACAAAGGCTCTTTGTCAATGGGGGCCGCAAGAACCGGTGGCTCAACCAATTGCTTTGAGTGCCTCGAACGCCTTGTTAGCAGCTTCACTCCAAACAAAGTCCTCTGTCTTCTTCATCATCTGATATAGAGGGATAACCTTTTCATCTAGGCGTCTTATGAACTGGCCCAACGCTGCTATCCGTCCTGCCAAGCGTTGGACATCATTGACACACTTCGGCCTTGCCAAGGATGTGATAGCCTTGATTTTCTCCGGGTTAGCCTCGATGCCTCGCTCAGAGACCAAAAAACCAAAAAGCTTGCCCGTTGGAACACCAAAAACAAACTTGGCCGGGTTAAGCATCATCTTGTACACCCGAAGATTGTCAAACGTTTCCTTCAAATCGTTAATCAAGGTCTCCTTCTTTCTGGATTTGACCACAATATCATCCACATAAGCATGAACATTTCGTCCGATCTGGTTGTGCAGGAAATTCTGTACACACCGTTGGTAAGTCGCCTGGGCAATCTTGAGCCCGAAAGGCATAGACAAATAGCAGACGGCTCCAAACGGAGTGATGAAAGCAGTCTTCTCCTGGTCCTTATCTGCCATCTTGATTTGATGATACCCAGAATATGCATCCAAAAAGCTAAAACGCTCACAACCCGCTGTAGCATCAATGATCTGATCAATACGAGGGAGGGCGAACGGGTCAGCTGGGCAAGCCTTGTTTAAATCCGTGTAATCCACACACATTCGCCAAGTGCCGTTCTTCTTAAGCGCCAAACCGGGTTAGCCAACCACTCAGGATGAAAAACTTCCACGATGAACCCGACCGCTAAGAGCTAGGCCACCTCTTCATCAATGGCCTTCCGTCTCTCCTTGTTAAAACAGTGAAGAAACTGGCTGACCGGCTTATACTTTGTATGAATATTTAGTGTGTGCTCAGCGAGTTCTCTCGGTACACCCGGCATATCTGAAAGCTTCCATGCAAAGATGCCCCTGTTCTCATGGATTAACTCGATGAGCGCGCTTTCCTATTTCGGATCCAGATTAACACTGATGCTGAACTGCTTAGATGAGTCGCCAGGAACAAAGTCAACTAGCTTGGTGTTGTCCGCCGATTTAAACTTCAGCAACGGGTCATGCTCTATGGTTGGCTTCTTCAAGGACATCATATCTGCCGGGTCAACATTGTCCTTGTGAATTTGAGCTCCTCTGTGGCACAAACTGACTCTGCGTAGGCCGCATCGCCTTCTTCACACTCTAGGGCTATTGTGCGACTCCCATGCATTGTAATGGTCCCCTTGTGATCCGGCATCTTAAGCTACAGCTAAACATAACACGGCCTTGCCATTAATTTAGCGTAAGCTAGCCTCCCAAACAGAGCATGATAAGGGATGTGGATCCTAACAACCTCAAATGTTAGAGTCTCCATTCTGGCATCATATTCATACCCAAAGGTTACCTTCAAATCAATTTTTCCCACTGGGTATGCTGACTTACCAGCCATCACTCCATGGAAAACTGTGTTGGATGGTCTAAGATTTTTCTCAGTCAAACCCATACGACGGAAAGTATTATAGTAAAGGATATTGATACTGCTGCCTCCGTCCATGAGTACCTTAGTGAATTTATATTCTCCAACCTAAGGTGCTACCACCAAAGCCAGCTGACCCGGATTATCAACTCGGGGAGGGTGATCCTCACTGCTCCACACAATGGGATGCTCAGACCATCGTAAGAAACAGGGAACTGCCGGCTCAACAGCATTCACCGGCCTTTTATGAAGCTTCTGGTCCCGCTTGCACAGACTTGTGGAAAAGACGTGGTACTGCCCACTGCTCAACTGCTTCGGGTTACTCTGATAACTGGACCACTGCTGATTCCCTTGATTGTTCTGCTGGTTGTTGCCGCCTTGATTTCCTTGGCCCTGAAACCCGGAGTTTGAGCCGCCAGCTCCATGACCCAGACCTCGAAAACAGGACCCTGAACCGCCGTTTGGTCCATAGTTGTTCTTGATAGACTCCCTCTAATACCTCATGATGTTGCAATCTTTCCACATATGGATAGTCGGTTTTTCGTCTGTTCCATGCTTTGGACATGGTTGATTCATCACCTCATCAATGTTATATCTTGGAGGCGGCTTCCACTTGCGACGCTGGTTAAAATTTGGTGTCGCATTATTAGCTACAAAAGTGTCAGCCTTGCGCTTATTGCCATTGCTCTCATTGGCTGGGTTAAACTGATGTCCTCCCGGGTCATTACTCTTCTTTCCCTTTCCCGGCCTTTCAGCCTCAGATTCGGGTCCTTGGTAATATCGGAGTCGGCATATTTGACGAGAGCCGCCATGAGCTCCCCCATATCGTCACAATGACGCTTAAGCCGCCCCAACTTCTGCTTGAGCGGAAGGAACCGGCAATTTTTCTCCAACGTTAATATCGTGGATTCAGTGTTGATCTTATCTGAAGAATGCATAATGGTTGAGACCCGGCACACCCAATTGGTCGTAGATTCGCCCTCGTTCTGAACTTGGCATCGGCTGCTTAAATGTATCCTTGAAATGCTTGATAAACTTGGCTTTCAGCTCTGCCACGACCCAATGGAATTGATGGGCAATCATTTCAACCAGTTATGAGCTGTGCCTTCCAGCATCACGGTGAAATACTTAGCACATGCGGCTTCACTAACATCCAACATCTCCATAGCCATCTCATAACTTTCTACCCAAGCCTCAGGGGGTTGATCCGCTGTGTAGTTAGGCACTTTACGAGGGCCCTTCAAATCCTTGGGAAATCGCTCGTTTCGTATAGTCGCCGTTAAGCACGGTACGCCCCAAGCTCTAGAAGTTCTGCCTGTCTCTACTGAAGTTGCCGGGTAATATGGCGTCGGCTGATGATCAGCCGCCTGAGCCGCCATCTCAACCTCTCGACGCATCTTGCCCTGATCCACTAAGTCCTATGCGTTGGCGTCATGCCGCGTTGGGTTATGCCCACGAGGCGTGTTACGGTGTCGCTCTGTGCTTGAAACCCCTGGCGAGTCAACATGCATGTTGTAGTTGACACTTGGACGAGGGGTTGATTGAACCCGGTCACGACTATAAGAGTAAGCATGTTGCTGCCGAGGTGCCATCTAAAGAAGCTCCTAGGCCCTCCGGGTCTCCACTGCCACTGGAGTTTCTCCCTCAACTGGTAAAGCTGCCAATCTTGTCGCTGCTGCTATCATGTTATCCAGAGGGTTGGAATAATGGCCCACCGGCGTCGCCGGGTAATGAGGTGTTAGGAGGTTTTGATTTGCATGCAGAGAACCTGTCATACGCTGTTGAACCGGCCCTCCAGCCCTAGGCACTTCAGCCATCTGGTTTGCCCCCGGCGGGTTACTGCCCCCCGCTCTAGCTGTGTTGAAAAGATTCCTCGGCTCATAAACGAAAGGCAGACGACTCCGTTGCTTCCTCCTCATGATCTCATTAGCAGCATTCTGATCCACCGAGAGCCGGTAAGGATCCACTTGCATCTGCTAAGCCTAAGTGTCCAAAACAACCCGTTCTACAGTCATCCTGGCATTCTCCACCGCCAGGTCTACTTTCGCTTGCGCTATCTCCTGTCGTAGTTTATCCACATCTGCCTAGTGTTGGTCCTGGTTCTCTAGGGTTACCTCCGTCCCCATCAGAGTCGCCAGAGCCTCCAACAGATCTGTCAAGACTTGAGTCAGCAGGCTCGTTGATCCGCATATGCCCGCCGCAGGGGACGTCGCCTCGGGTGTTATAGCCCCAGCGACTGTCGAGCCAAGAGCCGGCTGGGTGCTAGTCATGAAAATCTCCGCCCTGCTCGGCGGCTCACAGGGGTCCGGAATACTGCTTCCATCAGACCAGCCCCCAAGCTGCCCGCTCTGCATCTGATACATTAAGTTAGTCTCACCTGTGGACGATTCACCGTCGGAGAGAACGGTCGTCTCATCGTGAGATCCAGAACCTCCAGCACCATAGATGTATCCAACAAAGGACGCTTCGCGGCGGGCTGAACCCAGGCGTGTTGCGCACGCTGAGCCGTCTCGATGATGTCAGTGCAGATGTGAATTCCACCGAAGGGGGCCCAGTTCACCGATCTTGCCGATGAAGATGTGAATTCCGCCAAAGGGGACCCGGTACCCGTACTCAATTGAGCCGGCCTCGGGACCCCAGCCTGCATCGTCGATGTAGAGCTTGCCTCGACGACTCTTGGTCATCCGGCCCACAGCGCATCCCTTGAGCCCCTCGAAGTTGCCCTTCAAGAACTCGAAACCACAGGACGTAGGCCCCACGGTGGGCGCCAACTGTAGTGGAGTTGTCACGGCAGATGTCCTAAGGAAAAGACTTAATTGCAGAGCCATAGCGACGTGGTTAGCTTAAAGGTGTTAAAACGGGACAAGAGACACGGGAAGTTTATACTGGTTCGGCCCCTTGTAGTAAGGGTAAAACCTAATCCATTATGAGGTGGAACTGCTGGGGTGTCGATTGCTAGGGAGCGAATACGCTTTCCTAGCTCTCGATCTATTGTTTCTTGCCCTAAGCCGCTGCCCGCTCGTCCCCTTATATACATGGGTTGACACCCTGCGGCCTACGGAGTCCCGACCGGCTCATACAATCGTGTCCGGCCCAATGACTCTTTGTTACATGCCTTACAATGCAAGTTAACATACATGACGGTTTATACTTATAGGCCTTAAGCCGCTCTGAGCCTTGGGCCCTTTATGAATTACTCTCATTAAACCGCCAACTTCAACATGCTTCTGTGCTTGGCCCATGAACCGCCATTGGGTAACCCGGCCCCTCTGGGTGGGTCGTATCAAATACATATATCCCCAACACCAGGGTCTTCAGTCGTCCCCGGCAAGGATCTTTCTGGGGGTCTTCGTCTTCTGGTCCTTATTTAGATTCGCAGGCCTTTGGTCTTCACAAAGATCTGCACGCCACCACACAAGTGACCCTGAGTCTTGGTCTCAACATCATCGGTGGTGTGAGAGCTCTCAGGCTCGAGGGTGGTGGCCTTGCTAGATTTGGGCAAGTCGCCTCGTCAAGACTCTTGCCGATGCTATGTAGGCCGCCCCGGCAAGGGTGTCGCCGAGGGGAGTCCATCTTGCCCCTCTGCTCTTCATGCATCTAGCTCGAGTACTGCCTTGCCAGTCTCGTACTTTTCTTTCCTCTGCCCCGCCAAGCATGGTCGCAGGTGTGCCTACGACTTCCCGTGCACAAGTAAAGAGGTACATAAAGGCCCCTTCTTTTGTACAATGACAATAGGCTTTTTCCTCGTGGGTCCCTAATGACAAATCCAAATTTGTCACTACCATGCAGCTTTTCTTATTAAGAATTACAGCCCATTTGGTGTTCTAGCTGAAAATAAGTTTGTGGGTGCTGGTGGGCGCTAAGAACTTGTGGTTCTGTAATGAACAAACATCTCATGGATCCCGCGAGAGTGAGGTTCTTTCCCTATGTTGTGAATGCTTATAATATTTATGTCTTAATTAAAGAAATGGCAAGCCATTGGCCTAGTATGAAAGAAAATATGGGTCAAAGCCGAGTTGAAATGGGCAACAATATCTGACTCCATCTTACAAACAGTACAAAAGCACGACAATTAATTCATCATCAAGTTTAGACAAAATCTAGATTGAACAGGACAATGACATCTAACTAAACCAAAGTTTACGGCAGTCACAATCAAATGGATCGGTCTAATTCATAAAATCAAGATCCCTGGCAAGAAATTCTATTAGTACATGATGACAAGCTGTTGTAATTAGAAACCGAGCACGATCAGAAGCCCTTAGGTCCACCTGAAACTTCTTTTTATGATGTTCAACACTTGCAGCCGTAAGAAATTTCTTGTCGAAAAACTTAATCCTCACGGACAGTAGTGCCCTCGCACTACACTACAACACTAATGCAATGTCATATAATATGCCGGGAGAACGCCCTTATGAGGGCTGAAACACTGCCGGGACAAAGTTTCTCCTGGTAGATAGATCTTCCACGACAACGGCTGCCGGGAATTACTTCTCCCGACGGATAAACAATCCCATGCAGTTTCTCTGCCCTGACCTTTATATCTCCCGACAGTTTATTTTGTCCCGACAGACTGTGTCCTAGGGTAGGAACTACAATTGCTGGCAGTTTCACTGCATGCACAAACACATTTACCTGAGAGGTAGTATGCCATGACGTCTTTTTTCGCAAGCAATCTAAATTGTTATGGATAACATATCCCTTATTTAATAATCTGATCCATATGTTCAAACAATTATGTTAGATCAAGCAATTTATACATGTGTTTCAGTCAAAGTTATATGTAAGGCCTCGTTCAATAATATAAACAGACCAAAGACATATGTACATATGTTTCAAGATAAATAAAAAGTGTGGCACACAAGCAAAATGAGGATATAATGGCTTGTGTGCCAAAACAACCACCAAAATGACCAGAGTAAAACTTTGCAATGTCTCCAGGTTCAACAAACAAGGCATATTACATATATGTTATCACTCCACTAACTTGTAGATCTTCCTAACATCAATCAACTTCTGCAACTTTGAGAAACCTGCAAAAAAAAGTGAAACTCAAAATGCTGCTCTCGTTTCATATTTTAAATATAAATGGAAGGTCAAGCTATGTTTCATGGAGAACTAGGAAGACTCGATTACCTCAAATAGCCATTTTTACGTGGGGGTATCTTAAAATTTCATCAAGTTGCAAAGTATGTTTTGACTACAACAAATATCAACTCTGAAAGGCTGGTGTAAAGGGTAAACCAATTGTGGTAGAAGTCTAGGCTACCATATTAGAAGTTCTATCAAAATATCCTATCAAGATCTCCCAAGTTTTGTAACCAAATATACATCAACCGAGAACAACAAAAGAGATATTGCCTGAGTGGGCAGAAGTACTGTATGTACAAGATGAATGCCACAATAAAACATCATAAGTTTAGGTGCATGGATATCACAACCCACAAAATTAAGGAACTCATTACCAATGAAGATCGCTAAAGAGCTCCAATTAGCATCCTTATCTTCATAGGTGACATACTCCTGGGCCTTAAGAGAATCTATCCTAGAACCATCTGTGAGCCTGTCTCTTGTTGATGTTTTGCAAGAATATTTGTTTGCCTGTAATACCATGATTTTATTAATGACTCTGCTTCCTTCAAATATACATCAATTTTAGAGGAAAATAGAAAACACCTATACTTACACAAAGTTCCATAAGTAATGCTAGGAATATTATATATACTAGCTATCTGCCCGTGCATTGCCAAGGAACGACATAAATTTATTTGACTGGTGACTGTAGGCAGAACCCCCCATAGCATTTAACTTTTATTCAAACGAAAAGATTACAATGTACAAAGATTACAAGGGGTAATCAGAAAACAAAAGTAAAAGAAAGAAAAACTAGTCATCTGAGAATACAAAAACCTCATGGAGGTAGAAAGGAAATCCATTTTAGAAGCTCCTTCTTGTCTCTAGCCTTGACTCTGTGTTGCATGAGAGTAATATCATGGATAAACGCACTTCTCCATTTATTGAAACTCTGCCTCTCATGCCTGAACATTCTTGCATTCCTGATTATGCAAATGTACCAGCAAGCAACAAAAACAACTTCAGTAAAGATTGGCTTTGCAAAATCCTGTTTAGCTTGCATAACAATAGCAGACATGTCATCCCTAGGATGCCATGTAACTTGCAGATAGTTCCATATTATCACACTGAAGTTACATTCAATGAACAGGTGGTTCCTGGTCTCACGAGTCCTCAAGGGACAAAGAAAGCAGTTAACTCCATCATCCAGATGCCAATGCCTTCTTTCCACCATATCTTTGGTATTGAGCCTCTCCAAGATTAACATCCAGGAAAATACCTTAATTTTCATTGTGCAGGAGGATTTCCATATCCACAGAAGGAGAGGATTAAAAGACATGTTAGAATGCATGAAAGAGTAAAACAGCTTGGGCTTAAATGCATCACATGTCCCCTGCGAGAACCAAATGTCCTTTCCCTCCACTTCTCTACTACAGGAGACCATAAGATCTTGCACAGTCATAAATTCCTGACATGCCCGTGCAGATACAGGCAAGTGAAAAATATTAATCATATCCTGTGATTGGGAGGATTCAAAGACTATGATCCATGGATCTTTCACATAACAACAAAGCCTAGGGAACCTAGATTGCAAAGGTGCAAGTGAAGCCCCAATCTTCCATTTGTCAGACCAAAACTGAGCAGAATGTCCATAATTGATTTGAACCCAAGTTGTGTTCCTATAGTGATCGAACAACTTACATATATCCTTCCACCAAAAAGAACCGCAAATATCAGTCCCCTGAGGTACAGAAGAATCATAGTATGTGTCCCAAATAAGAGAGACCCATGGTAGATCTACCCTGTTTAAGAATTTGTGCAAATGTTTGAGCAAAAGAGCCATGTTCTGTACACCCAAATTCAGAATTCCCAAATCACCTTTATTTTTTGGCCTGCAAATGAGATCCCAAGCTGCCAGGGATGGTGATGGGTCATCCCTATGCTTTCTCCATAGGCACTGCCTCTGAATTCTTTCCAGTTTCTTTAATATTCCTACAAGAGCAAGCAAGCTACCAAGATAAAAGATGGGCATGGAAGACGGAGCAGAATTCATGAACTGAAGCCTTTCCCCTTGATTCAGAAAGGAAGAACTAGTTGTTATCCTTCTCTCCATACAGTCAATAAGTGGCATAAAATCCATCATTTTAGGCCTGGTAGTGCCAACAGGTAGAACAAGATAAGTGAAAGGCATTTTACCCACTTGACAACCAAAAGTAGTAGCTAAACCAATGATATAATCCTCATTAACATTTATGGGCACCATAGAAGACTTGTGATAGTTAACAACTAGCCCAGTTGATGTGGAAAACACTTGCAACATGTACTTCAGAGCCAGATGCTGTTTTTATCTGCTGGTAAGATGGTTGGAGTATCATCAGCATATTGTACTATGGGATAGTCCTGGTCATCGCATGGTATTGGCAACTGTAAAATTCCCCTCCTGAACATATCATTTACCACTGATTGCAACAGGTCAACATCAATAACAAAAAGTAAAGGTGAGAGACAGTCTCCTTGTCTAACCCCTTTCTTACAGAGAAACTGCCTACTAGGTACACCATTTAAGAGGACTGATGATGTCCCAGTGGAAAGTAACTTCTTGACCCAGGAAATCCATTTCTGATTGAAGCCTTGGAATTTAAGGATCTGCAGAATAGCTTCATAATCAATTGAATCAAAGGCCTTTTCAAAATCCAGTTTAAGAATCACTATAGGCCTCTTTGATTGGTGACACTGGTGCAAATATTCCAAGGACCAACCAATACAACTTGTTGCATGTGCAGTACTAATTATAAAGACATGAAAGTATTGCCTCGACCTTAGAAATGTGAGTACTACTTAGCAAAAGCAATATCAACATCAACCTTAAGCACGTGGAGTGAATGAACGAATAGACAAAGAACTAGGGTTGTTCATCAAGATTTGTTTTATCCCTTGAAAAGCTCACGAAGAAGATTAAAACACGGGACCGACACATAAGTGCTAAGTTAAACTGGAGAGGCAGGGAGTATGTTCCATGAAAACGATGCACAATCGCCAATTCCACTTTAATAGTAAAGATGGTTAACAAAAAATGTTAACACAAATCAATGACATAAAAAACAATAATTTAGGAGAGAAAAGAACAAGAGAAAAATTATATGGACCTTTCACAGTTGATGAAAGGCTTCAGCATGATCCAATTTGGTGTATAATATTGGCCATTCATAATCATTAAATCTCATAGGGAAATGGAAAATTTACATTCAACTTACATGATTGCTTGGTGTGGTACTATTAGCTTTGCATGCCGACATGAATATGAAACTGAAAAATGCTGCTCTCTTCAAATGAGATGAGCTCATGGTACTCAAATCTTCCAAAAAGATTGGATCATAGTGTATGCAATCCTGTAAAATAACAAAAAGAATCTTCTTTATAGACAAACTCTAAATACAGGACATGCAACCGATTGAGGAGATGAATGTGGCACTGAATTAGAAGAAACAGTTCACCGAATTGTGAGCGGTGTTGAGGACATACCAAAACATGATGGCGCAAAAATTAAACTTCCCAATAGGTCAGGATGCATGATCGATTCTAGGAAACAAATTAGGTTGGAAAAGGTTGTCTGTGTCACGAGGAAAAAAATGTCTTGGGGAAAATAGAAGGTGGGCCTCAGATTGAGAAAAAACATCGATAGGAGGGGAAATCGTACGAGAGGGCGAAACATGGAGGTAACGAATGACGGCAATGGAAAATACTGTATAGAAATTACACATCAACAAACTAACTGAACGCAGGTGACCAAAAGCTGCTTCTTTTGCTGTAATATTGAATGAATGTTGTGAATGGCATGTGTTGTTTTGCCTCTGTGTTCCTACCATTTAGGAAAGACCAGACTCTGGCACTCAAGTAGAAATATACATATCTAATTATTTATTTCTGTCCTTTGAAAAGGATGTTACAGTTAATCCTGGTGAGTAATTATTTAGTGGTCATCGATTGCCTCATATACATAGTTAAGATAGTGGGATTGAAACATAGTCCTGCATTTTTATCTTTCGGAGAGCTTCAGTAACCAAAAAATGCATAAGGAAAATCTGATTCCTAACTTCACATTTACTTCAGACTAGATACTAACCTATATTTTGTAATGGTAACTTACATCTGGAAACAACAAAGGAAAGAACACTACACATATATAGCTGGAAATTGATCAAATGAAAACAGCGACACTCACCAGTGATGAAGCAGCTGAACATCTTCTCGAGCTCTAGAGAAAGATTATTGTATAGCACGAGTTAAGTCTTGAGGTCGACCTTCCTTAGGTATGGGGCTCCATTCATGATGACCTTGACATAGCAGCATCATGCCTTGCTTTTACCTTTGTTCTCCACCTTTGTCGGTGTACTAAGGTAGGGGGTACCTCAGTACCCCAACTTGTGCACGGGCAGTTGCAGCTTCCCGCGGCAGGGTTTACCGCGTGCTCGCCGGAGGCCTTTCCTGCTCCCTATTAAACCATTCAAAAACAAAGTATACAAGGAATAAGACCAAGACCCCGGCAAGAGGAGCTTGTCGGGAAGGCCGCACCAGGCTCAAGACTGTCCCGCTAACACGAGACCCTGGCAAGAGGAGCTTGCCAGGAAGACTAGAAGACAACGCCTCGGCGCTATATGCGCCCCGGCAAGGGGCCCGGGGAGCGGCAAGCTCCCGGGCCCGGCAAGATCAAGGCCCCGGCAAGGTGCTTGCCGGGAAGGCTGCGCTGTGTGCCCGCGCTCCAGCTCATCGGCCCACGCGTCGCCCTGGGGCCTATCCAGGGACGCGTGGCGGATGGCTGTGCAGCCTGGGGTACACGGTGGCACTCCACGGTGATGGATCCGTCGCCGTGGCGGACGGAGACGCTAAGGCGGGAGCTTTTGGGGTCGACGGCGACGGGCATTAAATGCCCTTGTCCCCCACTGTTAAAGTAGGTATAGACCACTATTCTGTACTGTAGCTCCACTGTTCCCGCACTGTTACAACTACCACCTCTTTTACATTTTTACCCCTTTCTCCTACGTTGACACCTGTCGGTGACCCCTTGCACTATAAAAGGAGGCCCATGCACAACGTGGAGGGGGTTCGGAACCTAGATCACTCTCGCGCTGGGGGTAGCTGCTTCTTCAAGCTCCCGAGCGCTCAAACTCAATACACAACCAAGCAGGAGTAGGGTTTTACGCGTCTACCGCGGCCCGAACCTGGGTAAAACTGCCCGCGTGCTCGCCACGATCTGCTCTTTGTGCTCCCTCCGCCCTCGTACCACACAGACAAGGGGCTCCGGTCCCATAGGTGTTCGTGGCGGACAGTTCCCCCCGACATCTTTGGCACGCCAGGTAGGGGGCGTCGAGGTTGTGCGAACCTGATCCGGCGTTCGCGCGGGCGCATTCTTCATCAACCTCTCCAGCTTCACCAGCAACTTCATCAGCGACAACTCCATGGCCCCGAAGAAGAAGGCTTCGGAGGTCGGAGGCCCGTCTGCGTCTCACCCGCCGCCACCGGAGCCAACGGTGGGCGGGGGAGACGCCGTCGGAAGGGTGGTTGCCGGTGAGGACGCTCACGACGCCACCAGATCCAAGAACAGGACGGACGACCGAACCTCGGTCTCCGTGGACGCGCCGCGTCCATCGCAGCAAACGACGACCCAGCAGCGCCATACCACGGGAGGTGGTATCCGCTTGCTGGGGCAAGGCCAAACCGGAGGCTCGCGGGACGCCCCGGACCCCCGTCTGGGCACAAGCAAAGCGAAGGCGCCGGCGCGGGACCCCGCTCCTTCTAACGTTGTTAGAAGTCCGAGCGTATCCCGCTCCTCGCACCGCTCGCCCGCGTTCCCTTCCACTCCAGCAGAAGCGCTCGCAAGAGCGCAACTGCTCCTCGACTTTCCTCCAGCGGCCGACAAGGCCGAAGAATGGAGGGCCACCATCCGGAGCCTGATAGACTTCGCCAACAACGAATCTCCACAGCAGCCGTCGACCTCACGGCCGCGGCAAGCTGAGAAGACGAAGGCTACCGGCGACAAGACTGCCGGGGGTGCGACAAGCGTGCACTCCCCGCCGCAGAAGCAGAAGACACCGCCCCGCCGGAACAACCCCGACGACGGCTCCACAGCCTCGTCGGACCCGCGGGCTCGTCGGGACCAGCGCCAAGTCCTCGACGACCGGCGAGATGAAGACGCTCGGACCACAATCGAGCGCCGCCGAGAAGCTCGGCGACAATCCGACAAGAGAGCTGGGAATACTGTCGACGCGCACGCGCCCAGTTAACCAGGCGACTTGCCGTACGCGGCAGGCTGCCCTGCGTTCACCCGTGAGCTGCGGCGCGTCCAGTGGCCCAGCATGAAGAATTTTAAGCCCGACGTACCGGAGAAGTACGACGGCAAGATGCACCCCTCGGAGTTTCTCAGCGTCTATACCATCGCAGTGCAAGCTGCCGGGGGGCGCGACGAGAAGATCTTGGCGAATTATTTCCCGCTCGTGCTAAAGCCGAACGTCCGTTCGTGGCTCATGCACTTGCCGGAAGGTTCCATCTCTTATTGGGCCGACCTCTGCCACCAGTTTGTTGGCGCCTTCACCGGCGGCCACAAACCCCATGGCCAGGAGAGCGATCTCCATATCTTGGCCCAGAAGGAAGGCGAGCCCCTGCGCAAGTATATCCAACGCTTCAGCCGGGTGCAGCACAACATCCCTGACGTTCACCCTACACCCTGCCGCGGTTATCAGCGCGTTCCATCAGAACGTGCGTAACCGCCGCATGCGTGAAGAGATGGCGATGACGAAGATTCGAGATGTCAGCGAGCTTTACGCTCTTGCTGACAAGTGCGCACGCGCAGAAGAGGGGAGGAGACTCCCCGGGGAAGATACTGGCGCAGGAGGAAGCGACAGCGACGACGCCGCCCCGGCAAAGAAGAGCCGGCGGCGGAACAACAAAAAGAAGGGCAAGAAGGAGGTGCTTGCCGTCGAGAAGTCCGGCAAGGAGGCCCCCGCCAAGCAAGCGCAGGCTGGCGGCTCAGGCAAGGAGCCTGCCCCTGCGGCGGCGGCCGACAAGCCGGGTAGCTCCGACAAGCAATACTGTAAGATCCACCGCACCAAGGGTCATGATCTCTCCAACTACAAGTGCGTCGAGTATCTCGTCGAGCAGCAAAAAGCTGAGTACGAGAGGCGCGACAAGGAGAAGGCCCAAGGTGGCGGGGAGGAGCCCAGCAAGAAGCGGCCGTTCAACGGCCGGGGAGGACGCCGCGACAAGGCTAAGCAGCGGCAAGGAGATCGACCTCCCCGGGGCCGCGACAACAACGAAGACGACGATGAAGACATGGAGGACGACGAGAACAGCGAGCAGGAGTTCCAGAAGGCCACCGAGGTCCTGTGCGTCGACGGTGGCGCCTCCCTGCACACCTCCCACCGCCAGCTAAAACAGTGGGTGCGTGAGGTAAACGCAGCGGAGCCGCCCGTGGAGTCGCGCAGGCTCCTCAAATGGTCCAGCACGCCCATCGTTTTTGATCTTGAGGATCACCCTGACCGCACCACTGCGGTCGGATGCTTGCCGATGCTGGTTTCTCCCACCATCCGCAACCTCAAGGTCACCAAAATGTTGGTTGATGGCGGGGCCGGGCTGAACCTGATCTCCTCTGCTGTGATCAAGAAACTCCAGATTCAAGACGGCGAGCTCGAAGAGACCGGTTCATTCCAAGGAATCAACCCGGGAAGGAGCAAGCCCAAGGGAAAAATCACTCTGCCAGTGACCTTTGGCGGGGAGCTCAACTTCAGGACTGAGCGCATCACTTTCGACGTCGCCGATATTCCATTGCCCTACAATGGAATACTTGGCCGTCCTGCCCTCGCCAAGTTCATGGCAGCTTCCCACTATGCCTACAACGTGCTGAAGATGCCGGGGCCGATAAGCGTCATCACTGTCCACAGCGACAAGAAGGATGCGCTTATTTGCGCCGACAAGATTTACCGGGATGCGGCAGCTGCGGCCGAGAAGGATACTCTTGCCGCTGAAGCTCCCGGGGGGAAGAAGACGAAGACCAAGTCCGGCAAGTGCTCTGGGACCCACTCCGGCAACCGCACCTCCTCGGAGTGCTGCGCTGCCGTCGAGGACGTTCCATCGAGCTCCACCGGCAAGAGTAAGAAAGGAATGGCTGCTCCTCCGGCAACCAAGAAAGTGTCCGCAAAGGAGGACGGCACTGGTGGTACCTTCACCATCAGTGCCACCCTTGACAGCAAATAGGAAAGCGCGCTCGTTGCCTTCCTGCGGGCGAATGTCGATGTGTTTGCCTGGCAACCATCTGACATCCCCGGTGTTCCCAGGAAGGTGATTGAGCACAAGCTTGCTGTCTGTCCTCATGCGCGGCCCATCAAGCAGAAAGTGAGGAAGCAAGCCGTGGAGCGCCAAGAGTTCATCAACGAGGAAATCAAGAAGCTAGAAGCAGCAGGCTTAGTTAGGGGTGTGATCCATCCGACGTGGTTGGCAAACCCAGTCGTCGTGCGCAAGGCCAACGGGAAGTGGAGACTGTGTATAGACTTCACCGATGTCAATAAAGCATGTCCCAAGGATCCATTCCCTTTGCCGCGCATTGACCAGATCGTTGACTCCACTGCCGGATGTGAGCTACTCTGCTTTCTTGATGCATACTCAGGCTATCATCAGATTTTCATGGCCAAGGAAGATGAAGAGAAGACTGCATTTATCACTCCATGTGGCACTTATTGCTTCATACGCATGCCATTTGGACTGAAGAATGCAGGCTCAACCTTTGCAAGGGTAGTGTACACTGCTTTTGAGCCACAGATCCACAGGAATGTAGAAGCTTACATGGATGACATCGTGGTGAAGAGCAAGAGCAAAGAAACCCTAATTCAAGATTTGGAAGAAACGTTTCAGAACCTGCGCAGGATACAGCTCAAGTTGAACCCCGAGAAGTGCGTCTTTGGAGTCCCCTCCGGCAAGCTTCTCGGGTTCTTTGTATCGCAGAGGGGGATTGAAGCCAACCCCGACAAGATCAAAGCCATTGAGCAGATAGAGGCCCCAAAGCGCGTCAAGGATGTCAGAAGGCTTGCAGGTTGTGTTGCTGCCCTCAGTAGATTCATTTCAAAGTCTGCAGAACGCGCCCTACCTTTCTTCAAAATCTTGAAGAAGGCAGGTCCCATGAAGTGGACTCCGGAAGCGGAGGCGGCGTTGCAGGATTTGAAACGGTACCTGTCCTCCACTCCTATACTTGTCGCACCTAGACCACAGGAAAAGTTGTTGCTATACTTAGCGGCAACCAACCAGGTGGTTAGTGCTGCGTTAGTAGCGGAGAGGGAGTCCGACGAGGAGTCAGCACCACCGGCAAGCGAATCCAGCGACAAGCAGGGGGCTGTCCCGACAAGCTCTGGTCCCGACAAGGAAGACTCTGCGCAGGAACAAGGAGAGGTGCGGAAGAAGATGGTGCAGCGCCCAGTGTATTTTGTAAGTTCCCTTCTCCAGGGGGCTAGATCAAGGTACTCTGGTGTGCAAAAGTTGCTTTTTGGCCTCCTCATGGCCTCGAGAAAGCTGCGCCATTACTTCCAAGCCCATGAGATAACAGTGGTCACTCGCTTTCCGTTGAAAAGGATATTGCACAATCCAGAAGCAACAGGCAGGATCGTTGAGTGGGCACTGGAGCTGTCGAGCTTTGGACTCAAGTTTGAAAGTACTTCAACCATACAGAGCCGAGCTTTGGCAGAATTCATAGCTGAGTGGACCCCAACGCCAGATGAAGAAGTTCAAGAAACAAGCGCACCCGTGCAAGAAGCGACAAGTGAATGGGTAATGTATTTTGATGGTGCCTTCTCGCTGCAAGGCGCCGGTGCCGGCGTGGTACTCATCGCGCCCACCGGATAGCACCTCAAATATGTTATCCAGATGCACTTTCCCAGGGAGCAAGCGACGAACAACACTGCGGAATATGAAGGCTTGCTTGCCGGCCTCAGGATTGCGGCCGAACTTGGGATCAGAAAGCTGATTGTGCGGGGCGATTCTCAGTTGGTGGTCCGACAAGTTAACAAGAGCTATCAGAGCCCTTTGATGGAAGCTTATGTCGATGAAGTGAGAAAGCTTGAAGAGCACTTTGAAGGTCTGCAGATGGAGCACGTCCCAAGAGCTCAAAATGAAATTGCAGATGGCCTTTCGAAGTGCGCTGCGATGAAGTTACCTGTGGAACCAGGGACCTTCTTACTCAAGCTGACTCAGCCATCCGTTACACCATCAGTTGGGCAACCCAAGAAGAGAAAGTTGGTATCCGGCGACTACTTGCCGGCGGATCTTCCTGAAACCGCCGCCAAGGTCCCCAAGATCAACAACCAGAACGCTGAGGAACAGTTTGCTCCTGCAAGTCCTCGGGCTTGTACAGTTGAAGCAAACGTTTCCGGCAAGCCTCGCCCCGGCGAGCTTGCCGGGGGACCGTCAGCTCCGGCAGAACCAGAGGTCCTTGCCGTAGAAGCTGAGGTTCCCGCAGCGGCCCTCGAGCCTTTAGTCCTTGCCGTCGAGCCTCGGGCTCCGGCATGGGCGCAGCAGATCGTCCGTTTTCTGCAAACTGGAGAACTTCCCGACGACCCTCAAGAGATAGAGAAGATAACCAGGCAGTCAAGTATGTATCAGTTCGTGGATAACGAGCTGTACAGAAGAAGACTCAACGGTGTCAGGTTGAAGTGCATCTCCAGAGAAGATGGACAGAAGCTGTTGGCGGAAATACACGGAGGCATATGCGGCCACCACATTGGCGCAAGGGCGCTTGCCGGGAAAGCTTTCCGGCAAGGGTTCTTTTGGCAAGAAGCCCTCCAAGATGCAACTGCACTAGTAACCAAGTGTGAAGCGTGCCAGTTCCATGCGAAGCAAATCCATCAGCCAGCTCAAGCTCTCCAAACAATCCCTTTGTCATGGACCTTCTCGGTCTGGGGGCTCGACATCCTCGGCCCTTTCCCTCGTGCTGTCGGGGGCTTTGAGTACTTGTACGTTGCAATCGACAAGTTCACAAAGTGGCCAGAAGTGGAGCCCGTGAGGAAGGTGACAGCACAGTCAGCAGTCAGGTTCTTCAGGTCGATTGTTTGCCGTTTCGGGATCCCTAACAGGATTATCACCGACAACGGTACGCAATTCACTAGTCGCACCTTCATGCAGTACGTCCAAGACCTTGGCGCCAAGGTCTGTTTCGCTTCTGTTGCTCACCCGAGGAGCAACGGTCAAGCGGAGAGGGCAAATGCTGAAGTGCTGCGCGGACTCAAGACAAGGACCTTTGACAGGCTGCGCAAGTGCGGAAGAAATTGGATAGAGGAGCTCCCGGCGGCTCTTTGGTCAATCAGAACGACACCAAGTCGAGCCACCGGACAGACACCCTTTGCTCTAGTCTATGGAGCAGAGGCAGTTCTCCCCACGGAACTCGTATACGGATCTCCTCGAGTGCTCGCTTATGATGAGCTCGAGCAAGAGCAGCTGCGGCAAGATGACGCATTGCTCCTTGAGGAGGGACGTCTCCAGGCTGCTGTACGAGCTGCTCGATACCAGCAAGCTTTGCGACGCTACCATAGCCGCAAAGTCAAGGCCAGGAGTCTCGAGGAAGGCGACCTTGTTCTTCGGCGTGTTCAGTCCGCCAAGAATTCCAACAAGTTGACGCCGAAGTGGGAAGGCCCTTATCGGGTGAGACAAGTTACGAGGCCCGGCGCTGTCCGCCTCGAGACCGAAGAAGGCTTACCGGTGAGCAACTCCTGGAACATAGAGCATCTTCGCAAGTTTCACCCCTAAGGCGCGGTTGCCGTGATCCGCTCCGGCAACCACCTTTTGTACAAGCTTTGCCGCTGTTGCATGTAACCCTTTGTACAAAGCCGGGCGCAGACCCCGTGCATCAGTAAAGTTCTCGTGTTTCTCGCATCAATCGCCTTTCGCATGCTTTTCTTTGCTATTTGCATGTTCTGTTTGGCGTTCAATGCAACACTCAAGTATACGGTAAGCATCAGCACGCCGAAAGGCAATATGCTTGTTTCCCTCTCCCTTTTCTTTCCTCTTAAGCAGAAGGAACGTTCCTCGCGCACAAGTTTGCCGGGGGGGAAGGAGGTGGAGGAGAAACTAAGTGCTGTTCAAGAAAAAGAAGCCTTACCGGAAAGCAAGCAATATAAGCGAGCAGCATATGAAAGATAAGTTGTTAGAATTTGATCAGTTCAAATTTTAAATTTTAGTTGTCTTCCTTGAACGATCACATTTTGTATGGAAAACCTGTGCGCGGAGGAACCTACCCGTAGCTTGCCGCACCCTTATCTTGTTTTCGAGTTCACTCAACGATTTAAGTGAGCTGCGACAAGTGTCGCGCCCTTGCTTCGTTTCCGAGTACGCTCAGCAAGCTAAGTGTGTTGCGACTAGCTGCGGCAAGGTTGCTTGCCGGCGAGGACCTTGGCCAGCAGGCTGCTTAGAGTCCAGCACTCAGCGCTCGCGGCAAAGGCCCCTTGCCGGCAAGCTCCCCGGGAGCGTAGGGTGAAAAACATACAAAGTCAGAGATTGAGACAAGGAAGATAACATTGCACTGATTGATAAAAATAAAGCAAATATCTTACAAAGGATAACTTGTCGCAATGGACTAATAAGTTCATGACATAATGTGCAGCAACAAAAAGATAAAGATAATGGAGCCCTAGTCTACGCGGTCGCCCTCCTTCCTGCCAAGCTTTGCCACCTTGGCGATGATGTGGCCGACCTGCTCCTTCAGGTCCTCCGTGTCTGCATCAGCCGGCAAGCTGCGAAGAACGTTCGTGAGATTGATCCCCGGGTTGCGGTACACGATCTTCGTCAGCACCCGCTCCAGAGTTCCCGCGCAGAGCAGGCGCGACTCCTCGGCCAGCTGCGCGGGGATGCGGTTCCGGAGACCTGCAAGGGCCGGCGCGATCCCTCTGAAGAAGAGGCTGAGCTTGGCGCTGTGCGGGAGGTCCGGGTCCGGCGAGTAGATGAGGTGTTCGACCTTCAGCGCCAGCAGCTCCTGGTCAATATTGGACGCAGAAGAAACCAAGTCTTCGGTCCATACCTCGATGGTCTGGCGGAAGAGCTCGGACGCCTTGTTGACGCTGTCCATCAAAGTCCGCTCCTTGCGGAGCTCCTCCTTCAACTTGTTCTCCTGAACCCGGGCAGCGTCGAGCGATTCCTTCAGAGTGGTGACCTTCAGTTCCAAGTCCTCAATGGAGTCCTTGGCGGCCTTCAACTCGTCGCCCCTCTTGGAGAGACTCACCTGAAGCTCGGAGTTTGTGTGAGCGTCCTTCTCGCGCTCCAAGATGAGCGCGGCAACCTTCTCGGCGCTCACCTTCATCGCCTTCTCCAACTGTTCAACCTTGGCGGCGAGCTCTTTCTTGGCGTCTTCCGCGGCAACCGCGGCGGCTTTCGCCTCCTTCAGCTCCCCGCCAAGGGCAGCCTCGCGAGCGGTAAGGTCCTCCTCATGGGAGTCCAGCTCGACCTTCCGCTGCGCGAGCTCTCCTTCTCGCCGGGACATCTCCACCCCGGCGAGACGCTGCTGTTCTTCCGCTTCAGCTTTCTCGAGCACCCATTCCTGGTACTCGCCGGCGAGACGCTCCCGCTCCTCCGCCACCTCACGGAGGGCTGCCTGATTGGCGGCGCTGAGCTCCGCCGCACGCTTCTCCATTTCCGCCGCGGCCTTGGCGGCAAGGGCCTCCCGGGAGGCCAGCTTCGCCTGCCTGGCCCGGTAAAGGGCCAGGAGCTGGTGGAGCAACCTCTCCTCCTCGGGCCCCTCACTCCCGCCGGGCGCCTCGACGATTTTCAGGCCTGCGGAGGCGAGGACCTCTCCGTCGAACGCCTCGCCCTCCGCAGGAGCTCGCGATGAAGACCCCCAAGGCATCTGGATGAAGACGCCGTTGGGGGCCTCGAGATAATACCCCTGCTCCTTGCTGGCGGAGGGGCCGGTGGCCGGTGCAGCATCTGATGCTCCCGCCGCCTCCGGGCCGGCGGTGTGGTCGCCGTCCCCCTCCCCAGCCGCTGCGTCCGCAGCTGGGGCAGTCTCCTGCGCGGCCGGCTCGACGGCCTCGGCCATCTCCTCGACGACAGGAGCGTCGCCGCCGCCGCCCTGCGCGCCCTCCTCCTCAAGGTCGATGACCTCCGTCTCCATGGGCGCAGGAGGAGGAAGATCTAAAAAGAAGAAGAAGAAAAAGAAGTTCAAGACTCAAGCAAATATCCAAAAAAGAGGCAAGCCAAGAAGACAAGTCACAAAACATAACTTGGCGGACGTCCTCAGCGGCGGGCTCCCTCGCCGGGGAGCTCGGCCTCGTCGGAGTAGCCACCCTTGCCGGGCTGCTCGCCCTTGGCGGGGTACTCTGCCTCGGCGGAGTACCCGCCCTTGGCGGAGCACTCTCCCTTGCCGGAGAGTTCTGCCTTGGCGGGGACGGCGGGGCCTGCGGCTCCTCGACGGTGGTCTCCGGGCGCTCTTCCCGCTGTGGCTCCACCTCTGCACAGAACAAGACAAGAAACGTCAAGACATGAAGACAAAACCAAATCCTCAGGCGTACCCCGACAAGCGAGAAGAGAAAACCCCAGACTTACGCTGGGGGCTGCGCTGCGGGCTGCGCTGGGGGCTGCTCCTCGGAGCAGCGCTCGGGTCCGGCAGGCTCGGCTCCGGCACACCCTCTGTTGCCGCAGCTGCCGAGTCCTCCGCGACCTCGACCTCGGGTGCCTTGGCTTTCTTCGCCGCGCGATGGGCCAGGGTCCTGAAATCAGAGCAATGAACAGAGTCAACATCAACAAAAAATCAAGACAGAAAATCGAGAAGGTGTAAGGCCCCGGATCCTTACTCCTAGTCCTCCTCGTCGTCCTCGCTCAGGGCGGAGAAATCGTACTCCACCGTGGGCGCGTCGGCGCGAGGAGCGGAAGACGAAGACTCCCTCGCGCGCTTGGTGTTCACCGGGGCTGGGGGCTGCGAAGACCCAGCCCCTGTGGTAGCCGGCGCCCGAGGGGCGGGCGGAGCCGCTGCTCCGCTCCGAGAAGACCCCTGCCGGCTCGCTGCCGGCCTGCGAGACGCCTCCGTCGTGGTCCGCGCACGGGCCGCCTCTGTTGCGGCTGGTGCGCCGGACGGCCTTGGCGCGGCTTGACTCCCCCGGGGAGCCGCCCGGCGGGGTGGCTGTTGCCGGGGCGCCTGCGCCCTCTCCCCCGTCGCCGCCTTGCGGAGGCGCTTCGCCGGGGACTGCCTCGGGCTCGCCGGGGGCGGGGAGCTCTCCGACGAGGAGAGGTCGTCGGCGTACAACTCCGTGGATCCGCCGGAGTCCTCGGCCTCCTCCTCCTCCTCTGCCCCGGCCGGCTCACTGGGCCCAGCGTCCTGCGCCGCGGCCCCCTTTCCCTTAGCGCCTCCGCCCCTCGCGGCGCCTCTGCTCCCTCCGGCGGTGCCCTCCATTGTCGCGGCCTCCACCGCGATCCCGTGGATCCCGGAGTGCCTCAGCGAGGGGACCCCGGCGAGCGCGTCGGGTGGAAGATTCAGCAACCTGCGGATCTCCGCCTCCTCCGCCTGGGTGGACGCGTCCTCAGCCTCCGCCTCCTCCGGCGAGAATCCGAAAACTCCTGCCGCCGCGGCTGCGGCGGCCTCCTCAGCCCGAGAAGCTATGTAGGCGATCTCCTGGTCGGTGGTGTCCCGCGTGTGCAGCTTGAGGTCCTCCTTGTTCTTCGCCACCTCGACGAGGTTGTCGTAGAAGTTGAGGACGTCGATGGGCTTCGGGGCGATCCACGTGCGGTCCAAGCCATGCGAGTCACACATGGGCATCATGGCGAGGATCCGATCCCTGACGGCGTTGTTGCAGAGCGGCACCACTTCCCGGGGAGTCCTGAACCACTCGGGGTGCGTCGGGTCGTACTTGAAGAGTTCCCGTACCATTCCCCGCAGCTCCAGCGTGGTGAAGTTGAAATTGAGCCCGGGGCGCAGCCTCATGATGTCTGCCGGGCCGCCGTACTCCCAGGCCGGCCTCTTCCGGTCTTGGAGAGGGGCGATGCGCCGGCGGAGGAAATCTGCGCCCACCTCAGCAACTGACAGATTGGCCAACCGAAGACGAAGAATCCGGACGAGGGCGATGTTGATCTTGACGTCGTCCGAGTCCAGCTCACTCCAGTCCCTGCCGCGCACGATGGGCGTTGTGCGCGGCGCGGTGAAGGCTTGCGGCTGGTCTTCTACGATCCAGCACCACTCCGCTCGCCATTCCTCCCACTTGCCGCGGAGCTCCCCCGGCAAGTATGCCCCTTTTTTATTCAGACGAAAGACCCAAGAAATTCCTCCGGAGAGGGGGGCATCGGCCTCGGCTCTAGGAGTGAAGAAGTGTCTAAAGAGAGCTACATTGGGGTGGACTCCTATGAAGTTTTCGCACATGTGTGCGAAAACGGCCATGGTGAGAATGGCGTTGGGGGTGAAGTCAAGCAGATGGAGGCCATATGTATTCATGACGTCGCAGAAGAAGTTTGAGAAAGGAGGACAGAGACCACAGTGAAAAAAGGCAGCAAAGAAGTAGTACCCGCCGGGATAGCTGTCCTTGGCGGCGGCCGGGTATGCTCGCGTGCGGGGATGCGCGTCGGTTCCCTTGGACCAGAACAAGTAATACTTGTTCCAGAGCTCCCGCACGCCGAGCTTCGGCGGGAAGACGACGTGCCGCTTCCGGTACGCGATGAGCTTGGCCGCTTGCTCTGATTTCTCCCGCTTGGCCTTCTCCGCCTTCGCCTTGTCGGTCTTTGGGGCCATGGCGGACGCGGTGGAAGGAGGGGGACGAAGAGCTCGGCGGCGGCGGAGATGTGGGGGCAGAGCGCAAGAGGGAATCTTTGGAGGAGGTAGACGACGTAATGAGAGCGCAAGGAGGGGAACCGCGCCCGCTCCCTCTGCTTTTATGGGGGAGTGGGGGGCGTTTCGCCCTTTCCATTAAGAGATCGTGGGCACGTCCCATCCCACGGCGCCGCGATCGACGCGTGCCGTTACCGTGGGGTGCGGCGGATATGGAAGTGGATTCGGCGCGCCGCGGGCCGCGGGTGCCCATGCACTGTTTTGGGCCTGGCCCAACAGCGCTCGGCACCGTGTGTGGCCCAGGCCCGGGGGCTCCTGTCGGTGTACTAAGGTAGGGGGTACCTCAGTACCCCAACTTGTGCACGGGCAGTTGCAGCTTCCCGCGGCAGGGTTTACCGCGTGCTCGCCGGAGGCCTTTCCTGCTCCCTATTAAACCATTCAAAAACAAAGTATACAAGGAAGAAGACCAAGACCCCGGCAAGAGGAGCTTGCCGGGAAGGCCGCACCAGGCTCAAGACTGTCCCGCTAACACGAGACCCTGGCAAGAGGAGCTTGCCAGGAAGACTAGAAGACAACGCCTCGGCGCTATATGCGCCCCGGCAAGGGGCCCGGGGAGCGGCAAGCTCCCGGGCCCGGCAAGATCAAGGCCCCGGCAAGGTGCTTGCCGGGAAGGCTGCGCTGTGTGCCCGCGCTCCAGCTCATCGGCCCACGCGTCGCCCTGGGGCCTATCCAGGGACGCGTGGCGGATGGCTGTGCAGCCTGGGGTACACGGTGGCACTCCACGGTGATGGATCCATCGCCGTGGCGGACGGAGACGCTAAGGCGGGAGCTTTTGGGGTCGACGGCGACGGGCATTAAATGCCCTTGTCCCCCACTGTTAAAGTAGGTATAGACCACTGTTCTGTACCGTAGCTCCACTGTTCCCGCACTGTTACAACTACCACCTCTTTTACATTTTTACCCCTTTCTCCTACGTTGACACCTGTCGGTGACCCCTTGCACTATAAAAGGAGGCCCATGCACAACGTGGAGGGGGTTCGGAACCTAGATCACTCTCGCGCTGGGGGTAGCTGCTTCTTCAAGCTCCCGAGCGCTCAAACTCAATACACAACCAAGCAGGAGTAGGGTTTTACGCGTCTACCGCGGCCCGAACCTGGGTAAAACTGCCCGCGTGCTCGCCACGATCTGCTCTTTGTGCTCCCTCCGCCCTCGTACCGCACAGACAAGGGGCTCCGGTCCCATAGGTGTTCGTGGCGGACAGTTCCCCCCGACAACCTTGGTCTTTGTGGCATTCGCGGCTAGTGTGTTCTTCTCGTAGCTCCCACGAGGCGGCCACCGAACAACTTGATCCCTATAGAGTGCATCACAAACACTTGCTATTAGATCAGATTGCACAAGCATCAAATGGATGCATTATTTTTAAAACAGACAATAGTCTTGTGAACGTCTTACAACCACATGAACAGAGCAAATAAAAGAATACAACGGAAACCAGACAATTGATGAGAAACTGAGTCATGTTCTGAGGGGCAGATTACTAAAGAGTACAAATAATATTCCAAATAATCTGGCTAGCTTTCTGCCAATTGAAGCTTTATGTTAGTACACTGCATCGCATGACTAAAACTACTAGACACTGAATAAAAAGAAAAGTATACAAATAAATTTCACCTATCAAATGTTCTCTTTGGGACATGGAAGTAGAGGAGTCAGAGCTGCTCGCGGGAAGGGGACAGACGCTCCGTTGCTTGGGGCAAAGGACATAGAGGAGACGGCCTTGGTCGACGCACCGGTGACAAGTCCTACTTGGGGGGAGGAAGCTCGTAGAGTATGGTGGTGGCAATGGAGAGTTAGGTAGAGGACAGTGGTCGATGGTGGAGTGGCTCAGCGATGGGGGCCGTCGGCGGTGACCTAGATCTGTGTCAGCTGAATGTTCGGTGATACTGCAGTGAGGTGTTGGGGGTGATGAAGGCAGGGGTCGGGGACTCGGGGTGGCTGGGGGTGTAGGCGGGGGTGCGGTAGTTGGTTGCGGTGGCGAGGGCACATCACGATTGGGGCGGCGGTGGTGGGGTGGAGCGGCCATGGAGGGCAGGTTGAGTTGATTTGTGGGCGATTTCGAGGACAAGATGAATCGATAGATTAGGGCCTTGTACTTGTTTTTAGAATTTGTGAACCTTTATTATGTGTGGGGCCCCATACTTGGTTCGGTGCCAAAATTCTCACGGCTCGCGGTCTTTCGAGAGCGAGCGCATGCTTAGGGCCAAAACGATTTCAGTATCACGTGCCTACCACATCCCGGCAGAAAATGGGTCGTGCTTTAGTTGTCCCGGCTGTTTTCTTTCCCTTTTCACATAGACATGGTTACCGGCAGTTACCCTGTCCTTGTTTTCGAATTTCTACCGGTAGTTCTTCTGCCATGAACTACTTCTACCGGCAGTAACAAGATTCCTGACATATCTTTTGCCCCTATTTAGATATTTCTCCCAGCAGTTAATTGCCCCGAATAAAGTGTTGTGGTGTAGTGTCGCATTCAACATGAAGAATGTGACAAAGCTAGTGTTTGCATTGTTGGATGCATATCATTCCAGCGGTACTGTCTTCAAACGAATGTCATGAGATCTAAGACAATCCCAGTGCTTCTTGTACGATCGGTTGGTTATACTTTTTTTCTCCATGTGTTAATGCTAGATGAAGATAGAAAACACTTAATGTCCAAAAAAGACTATGTTGAAAGAGTGATAGCTGAACGATTAATTATAGTACATTATATATGGGCTTCAATGTGCGTGAAATAATCACCTTTATATACAAATTATCCAGACATGGAAAGCATTGCAGCAAACCAATAATCATGTTCAAATCAAAACACCACATACCGACATGTAAGGTCTTGATAGAATTCAACACCACTGATAGGATGGACAAGCTCTTCATTGAGCATAGAATATAATATTAGTACCAAAAGTGTACTCCAAGATGATACTTATACGCACAAATGAAAAAAGAAGATTTCAAAAGTTTACGTGCATAGTATATAGTATTTTAATAGGTGTGGAGCCAAACACCATCTTGAACCATCTAAAAAGATCATGAATTGCACCCATGGTCTCCAGTTTAGGCGTAGAGACTACAGTTATTTGCGAAGGTACTATAATAGAATCAAGGAGCAACCTTTGAAGTGAAGGGGCATCTTCGATGATGAGATCATGTCCAAAAAACAAATTACCATGCTTACAAGGTGGGGCGACTTTGTTTTGAGACAACGGATAAGAATTTCCATTCCAAACACATGCAGCAAGCATTCCAGGCCAGGGCAGCTAGAGTGGATTATGCTGTGTAGTGCGGCATCCGACAGATCAACCACCACAAGCGCAAGTTTTTTTAGAAGTGGGAGTCGAAGCATTTGTACCAAATTATCTGTTGATGGCACCGGGCGAAGGTGGTGGTGTGGAGAGAGGAGGAAAACCACGAGATCGACATCGATGGTGAGAGCACAAATACATCGGTTCGTGGTATGCTACATACATAGTCATTGTAGAACTCAAGCTGTTGGATTTTATCAAATTGATGGGATGTCAGCCAGGTGGCCACTCTGCATGGTATGTCTAGCGGGTAGCATGCCGAGATGCAGATGCGCTGAACGGAGCCCTGGTGCGAGGAGATGATGGCTCCGTAGAGTTCAGAATCATCATCAATAGATAGCTGACGACAGTCCAGATTAAGAGGCGCGGCGCGCCACAGAGTGCGCCACCAAGATGCGCGGAATTGTGTGCGGCAGCCATCCTTGGTAGGGAGAAGGGAGATGATTTCCCCAAGGATGTCATCCGAGAGATCGCTGATGCGTTCTGCCGGAGATTCTACTAGTTCCTTCGGTCCAGGGGGCCGCTTCTGGCCGCACAACCGGGTTCAAGATCTATATCCGGCGGCGGCGCTGGCCGGTGTCTCATCAGTGTACATACCAATCTGAAAGAAAAAATGGCATAAACATACATGTAGGACATTCAAAATCAATTCTCAAGATCTGGAAGAAAAAAGCACAAACATATATGTAGGACATTTAAAATCAATTCTCAACATCTGGCCACGAATTACTAGCACGCAAGCTAACTCTAGTCGGATTATTAGCAAAACTCTTTTGTACATAACAAACAATTAATCACTAACGCTATACGGATAACATTCAAACAATCAATACACTACATGCGTCTAACAGATCTTAATTACTCTGATTTCATGGACTGAGAGAACATAACCATAGGGTTTGTATTCCAGAAATATTATAGAGGGGGTGGAGTAACCAGAGAAAATAGATGATATGTTTGCCGCACAAATGGGTATATAGATAACTATCCAGTTTTCCGTAAGAGTTGCCGTCGACGGCGAAGTTACTGTTGACCTCCGGCTCCGGCTAGGGCGGGGGGACACGACGGCACCGACGAAGTCATGGGCGTGCTTCTTCTCGCGCGAGACTTCATCAGCAGCAACGACAACCTATGTTCCCATCTTCACACGTTGCACGGGTGCTTCACCAGCCCCGACATCGCCACTCCCTCCGATGGTGCGCTTCGGCGGCATCCTCATACACTCCAGAGTCAAGATGTTAGTGACCACTATGGACCAGGGGTGTGGCCGCCTATTTTGGCCGGTGGCTTGGTCGCGCAATTAATATGGACCAGTGGGACCGAGGCAGACTGCGGTCAAAAGTTGCCTCGCCTCCCGGTGAGCCTGCGTGGCGGACTTCTGCCATTCCTACCATCATTTCACAGATTTACTTGCATGCCTCCCCTCAATACGCACACCAGCACGCACACCTCCCGGTATGCCTGCGCGGTGAACTGCTCGCATGCGTCCCGTCAACTCACGCCTACTCGCACGGCGCACCGGGCTTGTGGCAGCACATATATATTTTTGTTTATTGATGATTCATTCTGCCACTTTACTGCTTTACTGAAGCATGAAACGATCTAACGCACATGGTCCGAATAAATTATCCATTTGCGATATTGGTTGCCAGTTTTTTTTAATCTCCCTTTGTAAGAAGATTATATCAAAATGGGTCTCATTGACGAAAAAATACAATATCACAGTCTACTGGTGTCCATATCTGACACCATGATAAGTTTCATGAATTTCAACTAAGTTATGGATTTACTGGATTTTAAAAATGTATCTCAATATTTTCAAATCTCTTGCATAGGGAAACATGCACCCAGGGACACATATGATTTTGCAACCAATTTTGGTGCACATGTAGCTCAAATTTTATTTTTGCATATTAAATCCATAGGAAATCAATCAATGTATAAAAATATTCGAATGATGTCTATTTAAAAAAAATTAACACGACACTCCGCCTTTCGTCACATGTTCATTGCAGAAAAAGTTTGACATGCCTCAGAGTGGCTGTGGTGGTGCGGGATGTCTGTGTGGGGGGTGGGGGGGAGGGGTCCGGCAGTACACTACGAGTCGTGAACCTCCGTGTGGGACTATTGATCATTTTGTGAGTCATATATGCCACATCAAAGTCGTGAATTGGTTATTTAAAGTATTACACAACCCTTTCATACATAATGTTCGGGCCACATGCATGCATTGGTGGTCCTCTTGGACACTCTCCCTCGTGCGGTTATCAGGGACATGCCCATTCATTAACCCGCAAAGGTTTTCAGTTTGCACCGACAATGAGGGGCATTTGACCAAAAGGTGGATTCATGTTGGCATGTGTGTGCTGTGGATCATGGTGGGATTACATATCAAAGTTCGAGGATGTGCGTACACACTCCCACCAGCTTGAAGTGAGGGGGCTACACGCATCATGGTGTAGTGCGTTTCTGTTTGCCAAGCATGTGCCATTTCAAAGTTATGCATTGGGTATTCAAATATCACATAACACACGAGCGCATGCATGCGGTGGTTTTGTCCTATGACCTCACTCGCGTGTGCCTCTCTCTGTGGCCCCATGAGGTCGTCGTCGACCAGTTGAACATACAATGAGAGAGAGGTCAATTTGACCAATAAGGATGGTTCTTTTTTTGTTTGTGTTGGGTATATGCATGGTATAGGAGTATGTACATGTCAAAGAGGGGGCAACGTGAGTACTCTATATATATATCTGTGTCATAACCTCGCTCCATGTGGGGACTTTTCGGTTCCCGAGGCCGGTTCCACATCAAATTTGCACATTATATTGGTATTCAAACATCACGAAATACCATGCAGACGGTGGTAGCCCTATATATAGGAACTCATTTGCGTGTGGCGCTTCCATCCGTGGGCATGCGAGGTTGTCCTCCATCACTTTGACCCAATGAGAGAGAGAGGTTCATTTGATCATCAAGGAATGATTCTTTTCCGATTTGTGCTATAAAGTAGAAGTACATATATACCACACGTCGAATGTGGGCATACATATAGCACACAACACACATCATGAACCTCGCGCTCCCTGTGGGGACTTTTTGGTTTCCTATATATGTGGCGCCACATCAAAGTTGTGCATTGCGTATTCAAACATCACATAAAAAACTCTTTGGGCCACATGCAGACGGTGGTACGTAGTCCTATATAGGATGATCACTTGCGTACGACGTACGCTTCGCTTCTGTGTTGGGCCCACGAGTTCGTCGTCCATCACTTTGACCCAGCGAGAGAGAGGTACGCGTTTGGTGAACAAGGAGGATTAATTATTTTAGGGCTGTGTTACTAGGTGTATATATAGTACATGCCGAGGGGGGTAGACCATCTTGGTCCATCACTTTCACCGACAAGGCGAGAGAGGTTAACTAATTTGACATAGGTGGGGATTAATTTTTTGTTTTGTCTTGATATAGATCATGATGTGAGATTGCGTATATATAATAGAGCAGCTGTACATATGAATCCATCCCGTTGGATCGAAGAGGGGGGCGAGCACATGGCACGTCATGGACGACCTCTTGCTCTGTGTGGGGACCTCTCAGATTTTCAACACATGAAAAACATTAATGTTGTGCATTGGGTCAGGTATTCAACACATGCATGCATCACACATCTCCATAAATATCTTCGGGAGACATGCATGCAATAATGGGTGTCTTTGGACACACTCTCACTCGCTTGGTTATGGGCGGCAAGCCTATATATATTCGTGGGCCCGCGTGGACGTCCATCAATTTGACCAATGACGAGAAAGGTTACCATGGTGGATAAATTCTTCTTCTTTGCTTCGAGTTACCGTATAGTTGGTCGACCCATTCCAAGCCTAATAAAATTTGAGCGCATGCTATGCATCGTGAACCCTCGCTCGGTGTGGGGATTTTACGGATCCAAAGCATGGTGCCACATCAAATTTGTGCATTGGGTATTCAAACACCACACACACCACTTCCATATACATACTTGGGCCACATGCATAGAGTGGGTTTGTCTTCATACAATACTCCGTCATGAGGTTATCGGTGACAAGCTAGCCCATTTTGCGGGGTCGTGTGGACGTCCATCACTTTGACAAACAACGAGCGTGGAGAGGTTTTTATGACCAAGTTGGATTCTACTTTGGTCCGTGTTACAGTACCTCTTGGTGAGATGCCCTCCCCCCGATATGTGTGTGTGGGATGGGGCTACTTCGCTCTACCTGCAACCTCCGTGGGCTCGGCGAATTCCGGTTAATTTGCGAGGCACACGTGCCACATCAAAATTTGTTAATGGTAGTTAAATATCACACGCCACACCCTTTTCATACATATAGTAGGGCCACCCGCATGTGGTTCGTATGTGGTCTCACCCATCTTGCACCACACGCAAATATTTCCGGGTCGGCACACAGTCCACCTTTGTCGAGAAGCGAAAGGGGAAGTTTGACCACGGTATATACACACATATATATATATGATGGACTCCTATACATTTTGTGTTACGGTAGGGTAAGATTTCAGACCTAGCTATTTGGGGCCATGCATTCGTTGCTACGATTCCCTTACCGCCAACATGAAGTGGCGTTCGTAGGGGGTGGCTTACTAGCAATACTGTGCTTTTGTGTGACAGGTGCCACATCAAAGTTGTGCATTGGATATTAGAACATCAAACCACCCTTTTCATACATATATTTGGTCCACATGCAACTGTGTTCACATTCTAACCATCTCTCGCGTTATTCTTCTTGCTAATTTTTTAAACAACACACGAGTTGAATGTAGAAACCATCTGTGATTGGGTACGCAACTGACACGGTTCGGTCAGACTACCCGTGTGCCACGCCTGTGTCCTGTAGTCCCTCACATCAACACAGTAGATTGGGCTCCACGAGGCTTGCCTCCCGGTCTCGAAAATATCTAGTGCCTCGTAATCTTGAAAATATCTACCGCCTGGAAGGTTTTAATGTTTGATAGCACACGATTAGTATGTGCGGACCGTGTGCGATTTCTGTTACTCCCGCTTTGCTTCAGTACATTGATTCAAATTTTCTGTAGCCCTGGTTTTATTCCCACTTCTTCATCCCTCGAAATCTCAAAAATATCTGCTCGCCCTTGATCCAAAATTTCAGTAGCCCCGCCTTGTTACTCCCGCCTAGTAAAATTATGAGTTGACGCGGTATTTCCTCAAACACCACCTTGCCCCCTCCACACACACCACACACTCCCCAAAACCTCCGCTAATACAGACACACACCACCCCCGAAACCATTGGTAGGTCACCGCCATCGCCGCCGCCTCCATCCTCAACCTCTGCCTGTGTGCCGGGGAGCTCAAGGAGCCAATGGCCAAAAAGAGGTTTATCGCGGCCTCTTCGCCCGACGCCAGCGCGGTGGCCGCTGAGGTGCCGACGTCATCCTCCGCGGTCTCTTTATCGATCCGCCATCGCCGGTCCCCTGATCCGCCCGCCGCCATGCACCTATGCCGGTTTGAGGACTTCTTCGTCCTCCCTCGGACCCGGCAGCCGACGAGGTCCTACCTCGGGGTCCGTCAGCGGTGGTGGGGAACGTGGGTCACCGAGATTATAGAGACCCACACCCGTCGGTGGCTCGGTAGCTTATACACGGCCGAGCTTGCGGCCATGGAGTACGACCGCTGGCAGGTATGCTACCACGGCGCAGTGGCTGGGCTGAATTTTCCCTTTGGTACATGTCCGATCGACCTCGTTCCGCCGGATCCAGGGGTGGTGAGCTCGGCTATGGCACGGGAGGACCGCGAGGTGTGGGAGCGCCTCGAGGCTGAGGCCATCACCGAGGCCTACATGCAAGAGCTCCGGCGGCAGCACCCGGAGGTTGTGGAGGCGGAGCGGGCAATATTTGTCGGCGCAGAGGGAAGCGAGGTTATCGCACTCTCCTCCGATGAAGAGGTCAAAGGTGGCGAGAACGGCGGCACGGAGGGCATCGAGGTGGGCGGCTAGGACGAGGATATCGACGTCGACGAGTGGAGGAGTGTTGTCCCTAACGACCCTGACAACGGCACCGGCCTGGACCCGGCTTGCGGCACACCGTACCTGACAAGGAAGGATTGGCTTGACCTCCACTTTGACTGAAAGTAGTTTAGCTTAGTTTAAATTTATGTTTTAAGTTCAGTTATGCAAAACTATCTATCTTTATGTTTGAATGCATGCTACTTTCGGTTGAACCTGCTTTGAACTTGATCAAATTGAAATTTACAACGTTAAGTTTAGGAGATCGACTCGAAATGGCCAAAAAATGCTGCAGTATTTGGTTCATGTTTTAGTCCTTTAAATTTAAAAGGATCGGTTAGAGATGGTCTTATGCCTTGTTTATTTCAGTTGTTCACAATGTGATGCTCTATATGTGCATCTCTTTGTCGTGCAGTTCAATTTCATCAATAATAGTTTCAACAATACCACTACGAATTACGATATTTGGTTGTTGTTAAGGATATTGCAGTTAACATTCCTTTTCGTTTTGAACAATAACTAGTGTACTTTAGACCTGGACAATACTAGTTTGAATGACTATTTGCTTGTTTTTAAATGTTATGTCTGATGCAGTTAACACACCTTTCCACTTCTTGTTTTCCTTAACGAGCGTGCTTAAGCCAGCACACTGAATCTATCATTTGTAGATTATGTTGTCTACCATGGATATATTTGGTTCATGTTTAGCCTGTTGTTCTTAGCATGCCTTTATATGTACTCATACAGGACAATATTGTGAACAGTGTTGTTTTCCATCAGATTAGTTTCATCGCATTGCTTATATGTACTCACTATTCAGGATATCTGTAGCTGGTACCATATAGCCTGGGAGCTGATAAGGGATTAATTGTCGAATCGTACATTTCACTGAATATATCTGTAACCCATTTATCCTTAGGTTAACTAGGGCCATAATTAATATATCTAAGGCTACATAGCAACAAGGAAGAGTGTTATCTAAATGTTCTGATGATGTGTAGATATACATGTAATAACATATTATATAATGGGATGGAGGGACTATTGTACAACATCATTTTGCAATTATTGTTTAGCTTCTAATATTAACTTGGTGCTTTTAGGTACATATGTCATTGCCAAAGATCTATACTTCGACCCTGTCTGCGTATGGGGCAATGAGATATTCCTGAACCAACATCAAGTGAGGAAACTGATAAAGATTTTCACTAAATGGGGTCAAAAGATGGCAATCGAACTAGTTGTTTACACTTTATGCAAGACAACAGTGAATTCCGGAAGAACCTTATAGCCTTCTTTTTACTTCCCGTAATGAGTTGTGTTTGATGAAAATGTCTGAATCTTTTTTCCCTTGCAGTGGATCCTGAAGCAGTTAACTCAAGATAACATGGGGTTGGACTAGACTGGTGCCTGCCTTCTTCATCCAGGAGAGCAAAATAGGGCCATTCTGCTTGACCTTGTTCACCAACCAGAATGTCTATCACCTCTTTCTTTACCATCTGTAATAGTACAAGTATAGAACCCTGGTTCATCATTCTTTATTTGGTGCTTATGTAATTCTTAAACATATCTACCTATGAATCAAATAATGCATTGGTTATTTGAACCTGATGGATATGAATAAAGCTATAGCCTACTTTCAATTTCAAATTAGGTAAAATTTGAAATATCGGCGATTAAATTAGGGCGAAATTACGGTGTGCAGGTAATTATGGCGCACATGGTTAATAAAGCACAGCGTGTGCGATATACATCATAATCCAACATGGTTCACGGAGAGAAAGTGTGTGTAATAGTGCACATAGTTGCCGTTTGCAAAGCATGTGTGATGTCAGACACTATCACATACGGTGCGGTAAAACTAAATGTGTGTGATTGTCTACCTACCGTACATGGTTTATAATCATGAACTATTTGTGATGTGCCAGGCATCGTAAACGTAGAGCCAGTTTGGTACATGCCTGGAAAACTCCCGTGCCTAGAATCTGCCTGGATTTAGGTAAAACCACAGAACTCCCACTGCAATGTCAATGCGGGCACAAACGAGTATCAAGGATGAAGCATTTTGGATATTCGAGATATCGGAAATGGTTATATAGGGACAAAAGTATGCATCAAGGCTCCCTATCCCCGATGATTTCTAGTTCGTGTGGCCAGGACCCCCCTATCGCCCACACTCACTTGGCGACGCTTCCAAATGTCGTTGTGGAAATGGGTAAAAAAACCATTTGTATAACACCTCGCTGTACCAGTGTGTTTACAAACTAATATTTAGCAAACATTTGGCAGTTGCAAAAATTTGGCATCAAATCAATATTTACATGCCGTGAAGTAGGATTAGGAATTTATGGATATTTTTTCATACATATCCAGAGATTATGTTTTGAAGTTTAAGCACAGTCATCTATGTACAGACCAATCTTGAAGAAAATAATGGCACATGGTCCTTCAAATTCATTGGCATTTCCCCGACATCTTTGGCGCGCCGGGTAGGGGGCGCGCAGTTGTGCAAATCCGGTCTAGCAGTTAGTTTAGCAGTTCTTCATCGCCATGGCTTCCAAGGAAGAAGATGACCAAGCGAGTGGCATCATCGGCAACTGCAATGGACGCCCATGCAATAACGGAAAAGATAAGTAATGGAAAACTTTGAGTAATTCCTCTTTATATAAGGTTATTCTCCTCAAAGATCTTCCTCTTTGTATGATAAACCTATATGCAATGGGGCCCTTCCGCTATTGGCAACACCTTTGTCCTGTTTCTAGTCCGCTCAACAGTTCGAGCGGCCGCGTCGAGAACGGCAGGGTAGCCTTTCTGTTACTGGGAAAGCTTTTGTCCTGTTTCGAGTCCGCTCAACAGTTCAAACGGCTGCGCTGAGAATGGTAAGGTGGTTTTCCTAGTAGCAAGCACACCCGGCAGGCTATTGAGGATCCGTCCTCAAACCACCGTGGCTTGGGTTTGCGCGCCGTCAAGCCTATCCAATTAAGCGTAGGGTGGACATACAAAGGGGAATAAAACCGGAAAAGAGCGCGCATCACTTCAAAATACTGGAGAGTTATATTACATCAATTGTTGTTGCAGTTCTAACTAAAGATAAAAATGGTCTTGGTTGTGAACCTGCAGCAGCGATGAGAAACAGGGTGCATAATCCCGACGCTGGCCTTCTATCCTCTGAACTCCGTCGACGCAGCTCATGATGGGCTTGATACGCTCCTTGAGCATGGTGAGGTCTACATCCACCGGCAAGCTCTCCAGCGCGGCGTCGAAGTCGAGGTCGGCGTTCCAATATGCCACCTTGGTGAGAACCTTGGTCAAGGCACCCCGGCAGAGCCTCTGGGGCTCATTGGCCAGATAAACCGCTCGGTCAGAGAAGAGCTTTTCTAAGGCGTCGAGGACGTACTCGAAGAACAAGGTTAGGCTGGCGTTGATGGTGAGGATCGCCTCTTGGAAATACCTGAAGTTTGGCATGCCCATGGCGGCCAACTACATGGTGAACTTCTCCGCGACGTCGACGAGGCGGCTGATCCAGAGGTTCTCGCCCTTCACGTAATCCGCGTGGTTAGCGGCGTCATTCTTCCGTAGCTGCCTCTCCTTCTCTAGATCCTTGTTCAGGGTCTCCTCCCGAGCCCTGGCCTCCGAAAGCGTCCCCTTGAGACCCTACAGCTCCAGCTTCAGGTCTTTAATGGAGTCGCGGGCAGTGGAGAGCTGCTCGGCCTTGCCGAGGACTTCGGCCTGCGCCTCCGTCAAGGCGGCGTTGATCGTATCCTTCTCCTTTGCCAGCTTCAGAACATGTTCATTCAGGCCATCCCGCTCCACCTCCAGCTCCTTCACCTTGCCGGCATGGGCCAGAGCTTGAGAATTGAGTGCCTCTTTGTGCCTCTGCTCTAGTTCCTGGGTCCGCTGCGCGACGAGCTTTTCAACCTCCTCATCCTTGCCATGGAGTGCAGCGGCAAGTGCCCGCTCACGAGCGGCGAGGTCTTCATGAATGCAGATCTTCATGAATGTCCAGCTAGTCAAGCACCTGCATGGTGGCATGCAGATCTTCGTGAAGACCCTACCACCACGCCATCTCAGCTGCCTGCCCCGTTGGTCTGGACGAGCATCGCAACCAGATGGAGCGGCAGCGGATGGGACGGGCCTCGTTCCCGTCCACGATAAAGAAAGTGGACACCTAAGTAGCGCAGTTAATGCGTATTGTCCCGTAATTTCATGGGATAACCTTGTACACTGTATACCTTTCCACCTCCGATGTGCCACTGTAACAACCCCTTTTGACTATAAAAGGAGGCCCAAGGCATACTGGAGAAGGATTCGAATCTTTTGGACTGGACACATACCGTAGCTAGTTCAAGAAGCTCAAGAACACTCAAATACACATCAAAGCAGGACTAGGGTATTACGCATCTTTGCGGCCCGAACCTGGGTAAACGCTCCTTGTCCTGACTCCTAGACCCGCTCTTTGCACAACCCCATGCCCGTCAATCGTAGAAGGGATTCCAGTGATCCCATAGGTGTAGTTTCCCCGATAGGGCGGGCCAGCGATGGCTATGTCCTGCGCCTTTATCGTCGCCCAGTGCACTTTTACACGGGCAAAGGGCATCGGAAAACCATCTATGCAGGCCGAAGGCTTCAACACGTCGACCTGCAGACTCGCTTCAACGAGCCGGTTCACCAATCCGAAGTAGCTACTTGGGACTGGCTCAGCAAGCCACAGCCGGACAATCAAGTCCTTCATGGCCGAACCCGCCATATTGTGCAGCTCTACCAGCTGCTTCATCTGGTCGTTGAGGGGCACCGGATGTTTTGGCGCATAGAACTGCGACCAGAACATCTTCTCCGTGTCGTTCCCCTCCTGGGCTCGGAAGTATTGGGCGGCATCAGCACTGCTCCTCGGGAGATCCACAAGCACGCATGGAGAACTTCATAACTGTGTCATCCCAACGTACGTCTGCCCTCCGAAGATGCTCTGTAAGAGAAAAGTCTTACCAGATGCTATCTTCCGTGCCTGCTGGATTTCCTCGGAGACGTTGCGTGACTTGCTTCACGCATGCTGGGCAGCCTTGATTGCCGCAGTGAGCTCGGATGCTTGTTCCAAAGTCTTCTCTTCCAATGCCTCACATTTCCGAATAGCATCTTTGAGCTCAATTTCAACTTCGGACAGCCGAGCCTCGTGCTTTTGGCACGCGGCATTTTCGGCCTCTAGATCGGCAACCCCCTTGTCAGCAATTGCCTTGCTCGCTTCAGCCTCCTTCTTGGCCTTCGCGAGGTCGCCCTTGAGGGCCTCAAGCTTAGTGGTGCCAACTGTTCAATACAGAATATCAGAAAGAGTTTATACTCATACTCAATTAATATTAACAGTCTTCTTGACATATCGATTTTTCAAATCCGCATACCTTGCGTCTCATCTAAACGTTGGTTGACGCGGTCGAGGTCCACGTTGGCGTGCGAAACCTTCCGATTTAGTTCGGCAACTTCTGCATCTTGCGTAGTTCCCGCTACTAGTGAAGCCAGTTCAAATGCAAAAGCATATAGTTTAGCTCTATAATTATGCTATATTATGGATACTTCGTCCGATTCTGTACAGAATCAGACAAAGCATTAGGGGCTACTGGCTATATATGTGCATATGAAAATAAAGTTCCATAAAGAACATTACATTACTTACCTCCAAGCCTATTAGTAGGCTATTGAAGGCTTCATTCAGTCCTCCTTTGACGGACTGAATCTTCTTCATCACTGCACCCATTACGCTGTGGTGCTCCTCCATGACGGAAGCACTTCGTAGTGCTCCCTCCAAAGGGTCCGGCACCTCCGGATTGACACCGGCCGCCGTTGTATCCTCCCCCGCCTAGGGGTCTGGTCTTCGGACCCCGGAGCCGCGCTAGGCTTCGGATCAGTATTCGGCGAGGCCCCGGATTGTTTGGGCCCCCCGTCTTCGGTCTCCATGGGGATTGTTTCCCCATGGTCAGCGGCAGCCGAGATGTTACCCTCGGTAGCCCTATCACTTGCCCCGCCCCCATCTCCTTGAGCAGGAGATGCACGCTGAGAGGACACTTTAGTGTCCCCCCGGGCTACGGGCGATTGAGCTCGGACCGGCGGGTCACTCTCCGTCTCTCCAGGTGCCAAGGAGTTCCCCTTTGATAAGGAGGCGTCGGGGTGTGCTCGAGGAGGGCCGTAGGTCAGCAAGTGAGAAATACTTAAAAAGCATTAATATGCTGAATAAACAAGGTGCAGCAATTAATATATCCGAACAACTTACGTATTGGCTAGGGTCTTCTCCCTAGGCTTCACCACAAAACTGTGTTCGGACGATGAGTCCGAACTTGCGGCGAGGTTTACCTTCCTCCGGGGTGCAGCCTTGGCCGTGTCAGCAGGGGCCGCCCTCTTCTTCCCCCTGCCCTGGGCAGAGGACTCGTCTTCTTCATTATCCTCCTCCTCTTCAGAAGAGAGGATGTTAATCTCCTTGGACTTCACGTCCACAGGGCGGGGGCTGCTCTTAGCGTCCTTGCTCTTCTTGTTAGGCTTCTCGTCAGACGCCTTGTACGGTGCCGGAACCAGCATCGCAGTCAGTTAAGGCATGTCTGGGTCTTCTGGCAAAGGCGTCGGACACTTAATCTGGATTGCCTTCTTTGTCCAGGTGTGTATATAACGCAAAAACTCCAATTCCTATTATTGTTAAAATAAGAAGGAGATATATGTTTGGCAGAGTTTTTGATTACCTCTTGTGCGGTAAATGCAGTGTTGTAGCCTGCGTCCTTAGTTTCCTTTGGCCACTCCTTCTGGCTCTTGAAGAGATGTTTCCATATATCTTTGTGCATGGAGCCGTATAGATGCTCCAAGGGCCGGGCTCCTACCGGATCGAACTCCCATAGAGAGGAATCCCGGCATTGGCAAGGAAGGACAAGTCGGGCCAGCATTACCTGAACCACGGTTGTGAGTTGGTAGCCCTTGGTAATCATGCCGGACGCACGGCCTTGGATTGTCGTCACCTCAGCCTAAGACCGCCAGTTCAGACTCTTATCGGTCCAGGAGGTTAGCCTCTTCTGGGGTCCAGATCTAAAGGTAGGCGCCGCTGCCCATTTGGCGCCGCGGGGCTCAGTGATATAGAACCACTCCTGCTGCCAAACCTTGTTCATCTCCACGAACGACCCCTTTGGTCAGGTTGCATTCGGGAGCTTTCTTATCATAGCGCCCCCGCACTCCGCGTGTTGCCTGTCCACCACCTTCGGCTTCACATTGAAGGTCTTGAGCCATTGGTCGAAGTGTGGGGGAACACGGAGGAAAGCTTCATATAGCACTATCAAAGCGGAGATGTGAAGGATTGAATTCGGGGCCAGATCATGGAAATCCAACTTGTAGAAAAACAGTAAACTCCGTACAAAGGGGTGAAGAGGGAATCCTAGCCCCCTAACAAAGTGTGAGAGGAACACGACTCTCTCACCCGCCTCCAGGATAGGAATCGCCTAATCCTGGGCGGGGACTCGCTGCGCGATGCTGGTGATACGTCTCCAACGTATCTACTTTTCCAAACCCTTTTGCCCTTGTTTTGGACTCTAACTTGCATGATTTGAATGTAACTAACCCGGACTGACGCTGTTTTCAGCAGAATTGCCATGGTGTTGTTTTTGTGTAGAAATAAAAAGTTGTCAGAATGACCTGAAAAATTATGGAGGATTATTTTGGAAAATACAAAAAATACCTGCAAGAAGATCCAGACCAGGGGGGCCACACCCTGTCCACGAGGGTGGGGGCGCGCCCCCCTGCCTCATGGGCCCCCTGGTGCTCCACCGACGTATCCCTAGATCCTATATATTCACTTTCGGGTAGAAAAAATCAAAGAGGAAGAATTATCGCGTTTTACGATACAGAGCCGCCGCGAAGCCCTAATCTCTCTCGAGAGGGCTGATCTGGAGTCCGTTCGGGGTTCCGGAGAGTGGAGATCGTCACCATCGTCATCATCAACCTTCCGCCATCAGCAATTCCATGATGGTCACCGCCGTGCATGAGTAATTCCATCCTAGGCTTGCTGGACGGTGATGGGTTGGATGGGATCTATCATGTAATCGAGTTAGTTTTGTTTGGGTTTGATCCCTAGTATCCACTATGTTCTGAGATTGATGTTGCTATGACTTTGCTATGCTTAATGCTTGTCACTAGGGCCCAAGTGCCATGATTTCAGATCTGAACCTATTATGTTTTCATGAATATATGTGTGTTCTTGATCCTATCTTGTAAGTCTATAGTCACCTACTATGTGTTATGATCAGACAACCCCGAAGTGACAATAATCGGGACCACTCCCGGTGATGACCGTAGTTTGAGGAGTTCATGTATTAACTATGTGTTAATGCTTTGGTCCGGTACTCTATTAAAAGGAGGCCTCAATATCCCTTTGTTTCCAATAGGACCCCGCTGCCACGGGAGGGTTGGACAAAAGATGTCATGCAAGTTCTTTTCCATAAGCATGTATGACTATATTCGGAATACATGCCTACATTGCATTGATGAACTAGAGCTAGTTTTGTGTCACCCTTGGTTATAACTTCTACATGATGAATTGCATCAGACATAATTTCCCATCACCGATCCAATGCCTACGAGCTTTTCACATATTGCTTGTTGCTTATTTACTTTTCCGTTGCTACTATTACAAAAACTACGAAAACATTATCGTTACCTTTGTTACCGCTACCACTTCTATCGTATTACTTTGCTACTAAACTATCTTGCTACAGATAATAAGTTTGCAGGTATGGTTGAATTGACAACTTAGCTGCTAATACTTAAGAGTTTTCTTTGGCTCCCCTTGTGTCGAATCAATAAATTTGGATTGAGTACTTTACCCTCAAAAAATGTTGCAATCCCCTACACTTGTGGGTTATCAGTTGGCAGTGAGATAGCCCATGCTCCGGAGATCGTCCATGGCTTTTTCAGTAACCATAGAGGTCTCCCACTTGCCCTTGGCGCCGGATCCAGCCATTGCTGGGGAAGGAAGTGGTGGTTGAAGAAACGGAGAACTGCGGGCGCAAGAGATGAGGATGCTCGGGCTAGGAAGATTGGAGAGCTCGGGCTTGAGGAAGGCATGGGGCTGATGGAAGGGATTGATGTCATTTTATATTGCTGTGAATACAGAACATCCCCCCACTTTAACTGCAAACCACGCCGGTTGCCAAAGTGGTCGTGCGTGCTGCGCGGTTTGGCTGCTCACGTCACATTGACAGAGATCCCCTAATAAGCGGGCACGATCTCTGTATTGATAAGACGTGCCAAGTGGGGTGATACCTCGAAATGCGAAACTAGGACCAAATAAAACAGTCTGATATGTTAGTGGGATGGACGTGACGCGTCACCAAAATGTTGTCAGTAAAGACACATTATTCGTTTTCTTTCAATGCCTTGCATTCAAGGCTAAGGGTTGTACTAACCATGCAGAGCCGGACACATTACACTTTTTACAGAAGATAGTGCCTCGATATGTTCGGAAGAAGGAACCCGCCTTGCAATGCCGAAGACAATATGTAAGCCAAACTCATCGTCATCGAAGACAGGTTCAGGGGCTATTGAGGGATTCCAGGATTGAGGGGTCCTCATGTGGCCAGATAACTTGTGGTGGGCCGGACTGGTGGGCCGTGAAGTTCTTTGCTGAAGATCATCTCTCGTATCCGGATAGGACTCTTGTATGTGTATAATGGCAGGTTTTAGGTTCGGGTGTAATTTTTCCTTCCTCTGCAAGTTGGTTATGTACAAACCCTTGGGCCATCCCATGCGTATATGAACTAGAGGGATTAGTCCGTAGAGGCTGAAGAACAACAGAATCTTAAGCTAGAATCTTAGGTTTTAGCCATTACGATCTCGAGGTAGATCAACTCCTATAATCATATTTATCAAGATCAATCTAGCAGGAAGTAGGGTATTACCTCGATCGAGAGGGCCTGAACCTGGATAAACATCGTGTCCCCGGTCTATTGTTACCATCGATCCTTAGACGCATAGTTCAGGACCCCCTACCCGAGATCCGGCGGTTTTGACACCAACAGTGTGCCCTCCACCCTTGTGACTGCCTCGTAGATCCCCTGGCATGTACTCCAAGTCGATCTGATGTCTTCTGGTCCAAGAAAAATCTCCAAAAAGTTCCATTCCATTTGGACTCCATTTGATATTCCTGTTATGCGAAACTCAAAAGCAAGGAAAAAACGGAAACTGGCACTGGGCTCTTGGTTAATAGGTTAGTCCCAAATATCATATAAAATAGCATATAAATTCATATAAAACATCCAAGATAGATAATATAATAGCATGGAACAATCAAACGTTATAGATACGTTGGACACGTATCAAGCTTCCCTAAGCTTAATTCCTGCTCGTCCTCGAGTAGGTAAATGATAAAAACAATTTTTTTGATGTAGAATGCTACCCAACATATTTATTAATGCAATATTGTTTATTGTGGCATGAATGTTTAGATCCATAAGACTCAAAACAAAAGTTGCTCAATATCAAAACAATAATATTTTAATCATACCAAAAGCAACCTATAAGCTTCAAAAATAACATGGCTAAAGAACGTTATCCCTACAAATCATATATTTCTTATGCTCCTTTTCTTAATACAAAGCACTCCTCATACCCATCTCGGAGTCAGCCAAGCAATTGCTTTCATGATCTACTCTTTCAAACTTCTCAACTCTTCATGCAATATATGAGCGCGAACCATGGACATAGCACTATGTGTGGAATGGAGGTGGTAATAGACAAAATGTGGGAGAAAGTCTCACATCAACTAGGCAAATCAATGGACTATGGAGATGTCCATCAATCGATATCAATGTGAGTGAGTAGGGATTGGCATGTAACAGATGCACTAGAGCTATAAGTGTATGAAATCTCAAAAGACAACTAGTGGGTGTGCATCAACTTGCTTGCTAATGAAGACCTAGGGCATTTGAGAAAGCCCATCAATGGAATATACAAGCCAAGTTCTATAATGAAAAATTCCCACTAGTGATATATAAAAGTGACAACATAGGAGACTCTCTATCATGAAGACCATGGTCCTATTATGGAGCACAAGTGTGGAAGATGAAAGTAAAATTGTCCCTTCTCTCTATTTCTCTCATTTTTTTTTATTTTGGGCTCTTTGGCCTATTTTTTGGTGGGCTTCTTTGTACTCTTTTTTTATTTGGGATTCATTGGCCTCTTTTATTTTTGATAACCTCACATGGGACAGTGTTCTAATAATGATGATCATCACACTTTTATTTACTTACAACTCGACGCTAGAACAAAGATATGACTCTATATGAATTCCTCCGACGGTGTACCTGGATGTGCAATAAGTAAGAGTGACATGTATGAAAATTATGAAAGGTGGCCTTGGCACAAATACTATGTCAACTACATGATCATGCAAAGGACTATGACAATGATGAAGCATGCCATAAACGGAATGGTGGAGTTACATGGCAATATATCTTGCAATAGCTATGGAAATGCCATAATAGGTAGATATGGTGGTTGTTCTGAGGAAGGTATAAGGAGGGTTTTATGCACCAGCGAATGTTGCACGGCACTAGAGTGGCTAGAATGGTGGAAGGGTGAGAGTGCATATAATCCATGGACTCACATTAGTCATAAAGAACTCACATACTTATTGTGAAAAATCTACTTAGCCCTCAAAGCAAAACAATACGACACATGCCCCTAGGGGGGAGGTTGGTAGGAGTTAACCATCGCATGCCCCCGACCTTCCCACAAAGATGAAACAATCAAGATACAGTGTGCGCCAATTTGGTTACATAGGCCATACGTGCATGCTTCGGGAATCATAAACCTTAACACAATTATTTCTTTAACCTCACAAACTACCTCTAGTATGACTCTAATATTACCATCTTAACATCTCAAAACAATTACAAGGAGTCAAACTTCACATAATATTCAATGCTCTCTATATGAAGGTTTTTATTATATCTCGTTTGGATGTCTATCATATTAGGAATAATTTCATAACCCAAGCCAATTACCATGTTGTTCTTAAAAACTCTCAAAATTATATAAGTGAAGCAAGAGAGTTTAACAATTTCTACAAAATAAACCACCACAGTGCTCTAAAAAGATATAAGTGAAGCACTAGAGCAAAATTGCCTAGCTCAAAAGATATAAATGAAGCGCATAGAGTATTCTAACAAATCACGATTGAAGTGTGTCCCTCTCAAAAGGTGAGTACATCAAGGATGATTGTGGCAAACTAAAAAGAAAAAACTCATATCATACAAGACGCTCCAAGCAAAACACATATCATGTACTCCCTCCATTCCTAAATGTAAGTCTTTTTAGAGATTCCCCTACAAATTACATACGGATGTATATAGACATATTTTAGAGTGTAGGTTCACTCATTTTGTTCCGTATGTAGTCCATATTGGAATCTCTAAAAAGACTTATATTTAGGAACTGAGGGAGTAGTTAATAAAAATATATCCTCAAGTAAAGTTACTGATGGATGAAGACGAAAGAGGGGATGCCTTCCCGGGGCATCCCCAAGCTTAGGCTCTTGGCCGTCCTTAATTTTACCTTGGGGTGTGTTGGGCATCCCCAAGCTTAGGCTTTTTCCAGTATTTATTCCATAGTCCATCAAATCTTTAGCCAGAACTTGAAAACTTCACAACACAAAACTCAACCGGAAATCTCGTGAGCTCCGTTAGTAAAACAAAGCAAATAACCACTAAGGTACTGTTGTGATCTTATTCTAATTTTATATTGGTGTAATATATACTATATTCCAACTTCTCCATGGTTCATACCCCCCGATACTAGCCATAGATGCATCAATATAAGCAAACAACACATAAAAAACAGAATATGTCAAAAACAGTACAGTCTGTAACACTATGAAAACTTCGCATACTTCTGTCACTCTAAAACTTCTAAACAAATTGGATGATATGGGGAACTTGTATATCAATTCTGTGTAAAAATTTCGGAAGGTTTCGACGTTCCAGTGATTTATTGAATTTTCTGCACTGGACGCAAAATTTTCCGTTTTCAGCAAAATCAATTCAACTATCATCGTAAGCCATCACAAAGGTCTTACTTGGCTCAAACACTAATTAAAACACAAAAACACAATTAATACACAAGTAATAATGTGTAAAACTTCAAAAACAGAACCGAAAAGTTAAAGTATAAAATAAAATTGGGTTGCCTCCCAACAAGCGCTATTATTTAACGCCCTTAGCTAGGCATAAAATGCAAACAGATCTAGGTATTATCATCTTTGGTATGCAATCCATAGGTAGCTCTCATGATAGATTTATATGGAAATTTAATTTTCTTTCTTGGAATGTGTTCCATGCCCTTCCTAAATGGAAATTGAAATCTAATGTTTCCTTCTTTCATATCAATAATTGCACCAATTGTTCTAACGAAAGGTCTACCAAGAATAATAGGACATGTCGGATTGCAATCTATATCAAGAACAATGAAATCTACGGGCACATAATTCCTATTTGCAACAATAAGAACATCATTAATCCTTCCCATATGTTTATTAATAGTGGAATCTGCAAGATGCAAATTTAAAGAACACTCATAAATTCCACGGAAAGTTAGCACATCACATAAAGTTTTTGGAATTGTAGAAACGCTAGCACCCAAATCACAATAATCTTTAATATTGATTTTAATAGTTGGTTCCCACTCATCATAAAGTTTCCTTTGGATAGAAACTTCTAATTCAAGCTTTTCTTCAAAAGATTGCATCATAGCATCAATGATATGTTTAGTAAAAGCTTTATTTTGATTATAAGCATGAGGAGAATTCATCATGGATTGCAACAAGGAAATACAATCTATTAAAGAACAATTATCATAATTAAATTCCTTGAGATCCAATCTCATATGTTCGTCGCTACTTATGGTTTTAACTTCATCTATCCTTTTTTATCAATTTTCGCATCAAGATCTAAAAACTTCGAATCATTGGGACGCCTCTTAACTAAAGAAGACTCATCTCCGGTCCCATCTTTATCATGATTTATTTTAGAAAACAAAATTCAATAGGAGTCACATCAATCACTTTAAGATCTTCATCATTATTTGTACGGAAATGAGAAGAACACGTTTTTATAAACCATTCTTTTTTAGCATGCATCTTAGTGGTTCTTTCTTTGCACTCATGAATAGAAATTATCATAGCTTTGAGAGACTCATTGATATCACGCATTGGTGGAATATATCTAAGCTTCCAAGAATCAACATCAAGAGAAATTATATCCACACTTCTAGCCAAATCATCAATCTTAAGCAATTTTTCTTCAATCATAGTATTCAAATTCATTCGAGAACTCATGCATTCATTAACACTATTCTAAAAATCAGAGGGCATCTTATTATAATTTCAATAATAATTGTTGTAAGAATTACCATAATTATTAGAGGAATTACTAGGAAAATGCCTAGAGTTAAAATTTCCTCTATAAGCATTGTTACCAAAATTGTTCCTACCAACAAAATTCACATCCATAGATTCACTATTATTCTCAATAAAAGTGGAAAAGGGCATATTATTAGGATGAATATTAGTACCCTTGCTAGCAAATAATTTCATAAGTTCATCCATCTTTCCACTCAAAACATTAATCTCTTCAATTGCATGCACTTTTTTTACTAGTGGAAGTTTTGTCAATAAGCCATTGAGAATAGTTAACCATTATATTAGCTTCTCCTAATGTTATTTCCATGAACGTACCTCCCGCGGCCGAATCTAAAAGATTTCTAGAAGGAAAGTTCAACCCCGCATAATTTTTTTGTATAATCGTCCATGCATATCACACAAATCAACAAAATTATTCATATGAGATGAGGAATCTTCACTAGGAAGGCCAGAAAATTGATCTTTTATGACTAGATTCAATAAAGCAGCATTGATTTCTCAAGATTCCACATTAGTAGAGGGAGCAATCGGGGTACTAAAAAAATTGGTACTAACGAACTCATTATTATTGGTGTTGGAGAAATCACATAATTTCGTATTTTCTTGAGCCATCGTGACAAAGCAAGCAATCTAACACACAAGCACACAAGAAGCAAATGAGCAAGACGAACAAAAGAAGGGCGAGAAAAGGCAAATCTTTTCGGAAATCATTTTAGAAGTGGGGGATATGAAAACGAGAGGTGGATGACAAATAATGTAAATGCGATAGATGAGAGTTTAATGAAGGGTACTTGGTGGTCTTGACTTGGCGTAGATCTCACCGACAACGGCGCCAGAAATCCTTGCTGCTACCTCTTGAGCTTGCGTTGGTTTGTCCTTTGAAGAGGAAAGGGTGATGTAGAAAAGTAGAGTAAGTATTTCCCTCAGTGTTTAGAACCAAGGTATCAATCCAATAGGAGATTATGCACAAATCGCCAAATACATGCACAAACAATCAAACAACTTGCACCCAATGCTATAAAGGGGTTGTCAACCCCTTATTGGTTATTTGCAAAAGTGAGATCTAATAGAGATAGATAAACGGTAAAGTAAATATTTTTGGGTTTTTTGGTTCATAGATTGAAAAGTAAAAGATTGCAAAATAGTAGATCGAAAACTTATAAGATGTAAAATAGACCTGGGGGCCATACGTTTCACTAGAGGCTTCTCTCATGATACCAAATATTACGGTGGGTGAACAAATTACTTCCAAGCAATTGATAGAAAAGCGAATAATTATGACGACATTTAAGGAAATGATCATAAATATTGGCATCATGTCTGAGACAAGTAGACCGACTCCAGCCTGCTTCTACTACTATTACTCCACACATCGACATTATCCAGCAAAGCACTTCTCCCATTGCATGAAATATGAATCTAGTTGGCCAAACAAAACCGATAATTTGAAGAGAATTAATAAGATATTAGATCATGCATATAAGAATTCAGAAAAGACTCAAATAATATTCGTAGATAATCTAATCATAAACCCACAATTCATCAGATCTTGGCAAACACACCGCAAAAGAATATTACATCGGATAGATCTCCAAGAACAACCAGGAGAACATGGTATTGAGGATCCAAGATGTAGAAGACGCCATCTAGCTACTAGATATGGACAAGTAGGTCTATGGTAAACTACTCACAATACATCGGAGGGGCAATAGGGTTGATGTAGATGCCCTCCGTGGATGATTCCCCCTCTGGCAGAGTACCGGAAATGGCCTCCAGATGGGAACTCGCGGAAATAGAAGGTTACAGCTGCGAAAAAATGGTTTCGATGGATGTTATGATGTTTCTGGAATATATGGGTATTTATAGGCGGAAGAAGTAGGTCAGGGGAGGCACGAGGGGCCCACAAGGAAGGGGGCGCGCCCTACCCCCATGGGCGCACCCTCCACCCTTGTGGCGCCTCGTAGATCCCCTTGCGTGTAAGGATAGTAATAAAAAGGAAATGTGATGATCACCATGACTCTTGTATAGGGGTAGGAGATAAAAGTAAAAGATAGGCCTTCGTAGAGGGAAGCATGGGTTATCACGCGCTTTTATGGTTGGATGCTCAAAATCTTAATGCAAAAGAACGTCACTTCATATTGCCACTTGTGATAAGGACCTTTATTATGCAGTCCGTCGCTTTTAGTTCTTCCATATCACAAGTTCATATAAAGCTTATTTTTATTGCTTGCACCGATGACAACTTACTTGAAGGATCTTACTCAATCCATAGGCAGGTTTGGTGAACTCTCATGGATAAACTGGGTTCAAGGATGTTTGGAAGCACAAGTAGTATCTCTACTTGGTGAAAATAATTTTGGCTAGCATGAGAGGGAAAGGCAAGGTCAACATGTTGGAGGATCTATGACAATATTTTAGCATGTCATATTTTAAGAGTGCTCAAAATCATAAAATATGTCCAAGATAGTATATTTATATGTGGAACCTCTCTTTCTTTATTACTTCCTATTAATTGCAAAAATGACCAAAACTATGTTTGTCAACTCTCAACAACTTTTATTCTCCATACTCTTTATATGTGAACTCATTACTTCACATAAGATCTACATATGATCCTTTTATTTATTTTTAATTATTTTCTTTCTATATTTTGTTATTCCCTCAAGATCATAGGAACATATCAAAGCCCTCAACTCAAAACTACTCTTTCTTATATATAACTCAAGGACTCGATTACATAGATAGATATCAAAGCAAAACTCAAAGCTAAATCATACTAAAAACTTTATTCTACTAGATCAAGATATAATCCAAAGGATTGAACTAAGAAGAACGATAAAGATAAAAGTTGTGATGGTGATACGATACCGGGGCACCACCCCCAAGCTTGGTAGTTGCCAAGGGGAGTGCACATACCCATGTATTTATGATTCTTTCTTCGAAGGCGGTGTTGTGATATTCTTGGCGATGATGCCCCTTAAGATACGAATCTCTTCCTCGAGCTTATTAATTTGCTGGTTAAGATCCATTACTTCCTTGCGAAGTTTACCCGTGGTAAGGTGGTCAAAACCTTTGGTAGATTATATAATGATTTTCTACCGACCAAAAGAAGTATTGTGCAAGAAAATAGAGTCCGGAGGGCACACGTGGTGGCCACAAGGAAAGGGGCGCGCCCAGGAGGGTAGGGCGTTCCCTCCACCCATGTGGTAGTCTCGTGTCTCTTCCAAACTACTTTTAATTTTCCTAATTTTTTAAATATTCCAAAACTGAGGAAAAAATCATTGGAAACGTTTTGGAGGAGGTTTACTTACCGTACCACGTACCTATTCCTTTTTGGATTCTGAAACGTTCTAGAAAGTGCCTCCGGTGTCACGGTGTCAATTATATTGGTCTCAACATTTAAGGGAGTACCTAAGATATAGTGTTTGATTCTTTGACCATTTACCACCTTCGGATTCGTGCCTTCGGCGTTGTTGATTTTGATGGCACCGGAGTGATAGACCTCCTTAATAATGTAAGGGCCTTCCAATTTAGAGAGAAGATTTCGTGCAAAAAATCATAAACGAGAGTTATCTAGCAAAATGTGATCACCTACGTTAAACTCACGCCTTTGTATTCTCCTTTCTATTCTCATGTCATCCCATCTTTTAACTTTTTCTTTAAATAACTTGGCATTCTCATAGGGTTATGTTCTTCATTCATAAAGTGAGCTAATTTTAAATAACCTCTTCTCACCGGAAAGTTTGAAATCATAACTGAGTTCTTTAATAGCCCAATATGCCTTATGTTCTAATTCAAGAGGTAAGTGACATGTTTTTCCATAAACCATTTTATACGGAGACATATCCATAGGGTTTTTATAAGCAGTTCTATAAGCCCAAAATGCGTCATCAAGTTTCTTGGACTAATTCTTTCTAGATCTATTCACAGTCTTTTGCAAAATCAATTTAATCTCTCTATTACTCAATTCTACTTCACCACTAGACTGAGGGTGATATGGAGATGTAATTCTATGGTTAGCATCATATTTAACAAGCATCTTACCAAAAGCACCATGAATAAAATGTGAATAACCGCCAGTCATTTAATATCTAGGGACTCCAAACCTCGAAAAAATAACTTCTTTAAGCATCTTCATAGAAGTGTTATGATTAGCACTACTAGTTGGAATAGCTTCTACCCGCTTAGTAACGTAATCAACATCAACTAAAATATGTGTATACCCGTTAGAGGAAGGAAAAGGTCCCATATAATCAAAGCCCCAAACATCAAATGGTTTAATAACAAGTGAATAGTTCATAGGAATTTCTTGACGTCTACTAATATTACCTATTCTCTACCATTCATCATAAGACAAGACAAACTTACAAGAATCTTTGAAGAGAGTAGGCCAATAAAACCCGGATTGCAATACCTTGTATGCAGTTCTATCTCTAGCATGGTGTCCTCCATGGGCCTCGGTGTGACACTTGCATATGATATGTTCATGTTCATGCTCACGTACGCAACGTCTAATAACACCATCTACTCCTTCTTTATAAAGGCGTGGGTCATCCCAAAAGTAATGTCTTAAGTCATATTTTCTTTTCTTTTGTTGGTATGTGAAGCTAGGTGGCATAAATTTAGCAAGAATATCATTAGCATAATCAGCATACCATGGAGCATTACAAGAAGCATTTATGACAGCTAGTTGTTCACCAGGAAAGCTATCATCAATAGGCAGTGGGTCATCAAAAACATTATCTAACCTAGACAAGTTATCTGCAATGGGCTTCTCAGCTCCTTTTCTATCAACAATATGCAAATAAAATTCTTGTAGCAAGAGGACCCATCTAATAAGTCTAGGTTTTGCATCTTTCTTTTCCATAAGATATTTAATAGCAGCATGACCAGTGTGAACAGTTACTTTGGAATCAATAATATAAGCTCTGAACTTATCACATGCAAAAACATCTTCTAAATTGTTTTTTGGTAGTAGCATAATTTCTCTGGGCACTGTTTAGAGTTTTACTAGCATAATGAATAAAATTAAGTTTCTCATCATGTCTTTGTCCTAAAACAACACCAATATCATAATCACTCGCATCACACATAATTTCAAAGGGTAGATTCTAATCAGGTGGTTGAACAATAGGTGTAGAAATCAAGGCTTTCTTAAGTATTCCAAATGCTTCTACAAAATAATCATAAAAAAATAAAAAGAACATCTTTTTTCAAGAGATTAGTGAGAGGCCTAGAAATTTTAGATAAGTCTTTAATAAACCTCCTATAGAAACCAACATTACCAAGAAAACTTTTCTAATACCTTTGATATATTTAGGACACGACATATTTTCAATAGCATCTACTTTAGCTTTATCAACTTCAATACCTCTTTCAGAAATCTTACGCTCCAAGACAATACCTGCATTAACCATAAAATGGCACTTCTCCCAATTCAGGACAAAATTAATTTCTTCGCATCTCTGCAAAACTCGATCAAGGTTGCATAAGAAAACATCAAAAGAAGTTCCATAAACGGAGAAGTCATCCATGAAAACCTCAACAATCTTTTCACAAAAATCAGAGAATATAGCAGGCATACATGTTTGAAAGGTAGAAGGTGCATTGCATAAACCAAAAGGCATACGTCTGTATGAAAAAGTACCGAAAGGGCAAGTAAAAGTGGTCTTTTCTTTGTCCACTTTTGACACATGTATTTCAGAGAAACTAGAATAACCATCTAGAAAGAAAAAGTGTGTAGGTTTGGATAGTCTATCTAGCATTTGATCAATAAAAGGTAGAGGGTAATGATCTTTCATAGTAGCTTTATTTAATTTACGAAAATCAATTACCCTTCTATAACATGTAACAATTCTTACCGGGATCAATTCATTCTTATCATTAGGAACACCAGTAATACCTTCCTTCTTAGGGATTGTAAGATCCCACTTTTCAATTTGGATGTTATCATATAGATCATGCATATGCATTCATAAATTTGTGCATTTCAGAATTTGTATTTTGTTGGAAATTGATCCAAGGGACTTTAATACACTCAAGGACCAGATGAGAGAGTTTGAAGTTTCTCAAAAAGACCCACATTTTTATTTCTTACCAATTGGGTTTAAATCAAATAAATTTTTGCCAATTTTCATTTCCAATATTTTTAAAATAAATAAAATAATGAGAGAAGATAACATGACTTCCTCAAAAACGGAATAGAAAATGTTGGAAATTGAATTTTGAGTCAAAATATATATATTGAATTTTTATTTGCAAAAAATATTTATTTTATGAAGTTTCATTAGTACTAAAATGTTTGTTTTTATTTTAGGCATTTTGGCCCAGAAAAATGTTCACAAGGTCATTAATAAGGCCCTAGTTACGTTTGAATTTTTCTACGATTTTTAAAAATATATTTGTTATGTTTTTCTGGTTTTTTGTATTTCTAGAAAAAATATTTATTTAAAAAAAAGTTTTGGCCGACCGAACTGGGCCGGCCCAGCCAGCCAGCCCAGCCGGCCCACCGCCTAGTCTCCGTCCCCAAGTGGGAATCCGCTCGGAGTCCGACGCCGCCGGCCGCCATGTCCGTCCCGGACTGCCGCTGCGCCTTGCCCCCTCCCCCAAGTCCAACTCCTCTCCCCTCCTATAAATACCCGCCCCCTCTTCCTCCGCACCAGCCGCCGCCGCTCGCATTGCCACCGCCGCTACCCAGCGCCGCCGCGTAGCCACCGCCGCCCCGCGCCGCCTCCGCCCCGCGTAGCCACCGCTGCCCACGCCGCCGTCCACCGCTACTGCCGTCGAACCTCGCCTCGCCGCCTTTTACCGGTAAAACCCCCGTCGCCGAATCGGTCTGATCTAGATCGGCTTTTTTAAACCATTTTGTTTTTTATTTAGCGAACGTTTTCTGTTTAGATCTGTTAGCGAACGGTTTTCGTTGTATTAGGTTCGATAGCGAACATTCGTTCGGTAGATTTCTCTTTTTTCTTTTATTTTTTCCCAGGGACCTATTCGATAGTTTTTATTTTATAGATCAGTCCCTATTTTTCAAACGATCACTACATTCTACTCGTTTGCCAGAATGGGATGGAACCAATGCCAATTTTTTTTATTATGATCTCATCTATCCAGAAAACCAACTCAAGTTTATTTTTGAAAGTTTTCAAATTTGAATTCAAACAGATTTAATTTTGAACTTCTTTTGATCGTATCTTGAGTTTCGTAACTCCGTTTGAGTTGATTCTTTTTGCAAATCAAAGCTCTTGACCTAAACTTTCTGTTAAGACCTAATCCACATAATTTTGGTACTGTTGAAACTGTTTTCTATTCGGAAGAGATATTTGCTTGCTTCGAAGTTTTCCGAGATCTTTTCTTCGAATCTTTTGCATGAGTGCTTATGTATGCTATTGTTTGTATATGATAGATTTCTGGAGTGCGAAGCTTGCTACTACGAGTCACTAGGGTTTAACAATTATCATAAAGGCATGTTATACTTTGATCATACTCCTTCAATACCCAGTTTTACTTGCATTAGTTACACCCTCAAAGATTTGCATGAGTAGGACTTCGGTACATGTGGGATTGCTATGTAGATCATGTGGTAGGAAACTATGACTTGTGATCACCCCAGGAATATACATTTTGTTACATGTTGCTTAGCGATGCTCGTAGACTAGACTGGTATGTGAGATTCATGAAAGTTCCGAGAGTAATAACAACTAAGGGAAAGTTTAAGGTGACAACATTAATACACATCTTGGTAGCTTGGTTGCGGGCACCTGGAGAATCCATTGTTTTCCTAGGAGATCCCAGAGGACCCATGTGGTCATCCTATGGAATGCCACCCAGACCCAAAGGGATCATATAATTATTCATGCCTAGAAACTTCCTTGTGCAGCCACTAGCCATTATGGGCTAGGCATAGCTGAGTAAGTTATATGACCTCTTTTAGTGGTGGACTAGCAGATGTAGGGGAAAGTAGGTGTACCGGTCTACCCAGAGTAAAGATTTAATGCTTCTGAAAGGTTATGTCTCGATGTTACAATCATGGACGCGGTCGAGTCTTGTGGGGAAAAGTGTGCAAACCTCTGCATAGTGTACAAACTATTCATGATTAGCCGTGTCCCCGGTTATGGACATCTTGAGTATCATGGTATTTGAATTATTGGTTGATCTCATCACTCTATATAATTAAATTGTTGGGTAACAAATGACTTGGTGATTTTGGGATTGAGATGGAGGAACCTTCTCAATATTGGTAATTTAACTTAGTAGTAAATAAAATTTATTCCTTTGTTGTAGGGAAAAATTAGCTTTATGCAAAATTAAACTTAGAGCCTCCACCAGCCAAATATGCATGTAGTGGTAGATTTTTTGCTCATCATTATGACTACAGTGTGACTTTGCCAGACTATTCTATGTGCTGACCTACACGGCTGGAAGGTATCATGTTGCAGAGTTTTCAAACGAAGATTAAGGTGCGATAGGTCATTGTCTTGCACTCAGTTTCGCCGTGGAGTTGGATGGACTCATTTATCTTCGAAGTTTCCGCAGTATCTTAATTTAGTTGGCCTTCAACTATAATTTTTGTAATAAATACTATTTATGTGGACCTCGATGTAATAAGTGTGTGATTGAAACTCTGTTATAATTCCACGAGTATTGTGTGTGTCAGCATACCGATCCAAGGATGACACTTAAGCACAGAGACTTCAATCCATTGGGATCATTTCGCTACAAGATGGTATCAAAGCACACGCTGACTGTAGGATGCGACCACTAGGAAAAGCCAGATGATACTCTTATATTTTCATTTCTAATCCTTCTCTATTTCTACTCTATAGATTTCGGACCCCAGGAACAAGTTTACTCGGCCCGATGACATCACCCCATTCGGACGACACCTGAAGGAAGTCCTAAAGTATATGAACATTGGAATACCAAGTTTCATCGGAACATTCACTGCAGCTTTATCAGAAGAAGAGTGTCGGATGATCAAACTTTGTGTTCCTGGGAGAACTATTACACTAGTTACGGAGCCCATAGAGCTTATCTTTGATGCACCAACTTGGAGCTTAGGAAAGAATATGGCCGCTCACATCACCTTTGGACGTATTTGTGAGGTTGACAACATGGATCTTGAAGACACCGTATACCAGATATGTGATTTCCAAGTTGAGCAATGGGAGATGATTCGCAATAGGAATGATGGATCTATTGCAGCATTCATACAGGAGATGGACCAGCACATTCGTTGATATGATAATCAGATGTGCACTGTCATGCATAAGACCAAGAAGGTGATGACTCGGAATATCGAGCTACAGGATGAACTCAAGGCAACTCGTGATGGATATGAAGAGGAAATTGTTGTGCTACTGGAGCAGAATGAAGACCTAAAGAAGAAGCTAGGAGTACCCGTGCTGAAACCAGAACCTGAAGTGGACATTCATTCGGACAAATACATCATACTAGATGACACCGACACCAAAGTGATGATGATGAAGACGAAGCTGGTGATGATATTGAGCCAATGGAGTCTTCTGCCGATCAAAACTTCTAGACGACGACCTGCTACCTCTTGAGCTTGCATTGTATTCCCTCGAAGAGGAAAGGGAGATGCAGCACATTAGCATAAGTATTTCCCTCAGTTTTTGAGAACCAAGGTATCAATCCAGTAGGAGACCACGCGCCGGTCCCTCGCACCTACACAAACAAATAAGAACTTCGCAGCCAACGCGATAAGGGGTTGTGAATCCCTTTACGGTCACTTACGATAGTGAGATCTAATAGAGATGATAGTTATATTTTTTGGTATTTTACGTTTAATAAAACAGCAAATAAAAGCGGTAAAAGTAAAGTAGATGTAGATTGATAAGTTGAGAATAGACCCGGGGGCCATAGTTTTCTCTAGTGGCTTCTCTCATGATAGCGATATTCTACGGCGGGTAAACAAATTACTGTCGAGCAATTGATAGAAAAACGAATAATTATGAGACTATCTAGGCATGATCATTGTATATAGGCGTCACGTCCGAGACAAGTAGACCGACTCCTGCCTGCATCTACTACTATTACTCCACACATCGACCGCTATCCAGCATGCATCTAGTGTATTGAGTTCATACGAACAGAGTAATGCCTTAAGCAAGATGACATGATGTAGAGGGATAAACTCAAGCAATATGATGAAAACCCCATATTTTTATCCTCAATGGCAACAATACAATACGTGCCTTGCTGCCCCTACTGTCACTGGGAAAGGACACCGCAAGATTGAACCCAAAGCCAAGCACTTCTCCCAATAAAAGAACTATAGATCTAGTAGGCCAAACCAAAGCAATAATTTGAAGAGACTTGCAAGGATATTATGAGAACATATAAAAAGTTCAGAGAAGAACCAAATATCTTTCATAGATAACCTTGATCATAAACTCACAATTCATCGGATCTCGACAAACACACCGCAAAAAGAGATTACATCGAATAGATCTCCTCGAAGACCGAGGAGAACTTTGTATTGAGATCCGGAGAGAGAGAAGAATACATCTAGATACTAGCTATGGACCCGAAGGTCTATGGTAAACTACTCACAAATCATGGTGAGGGCGATGATGATGATGATGAAGGCCTCCGTGATGCATCCCCCTCCAGGAACAGGCTCCAAGATGGGATCTCCACGGGAACAGAAGCTACGATGGAGGAATTAGGGTTTTCTCTCTGCGTATGTAGTTTCTGGGGTACGTAGGTATATATAGGAAGAAGGAGGGCACCCGGGGCCGTGTAGGCCAGCCTCGAGGCAGGGGGGCGCACCCCCACCCTCGAGGGCTGGTCCCTTGCCCCCTGACTTGGTCCTACATTTCCCGAGCGTGATTTCCTCCAAAAATATCTCTCGCGAAGGTTTCATTCCGTTTGGACTCCGTTTGATATTCGTTTTCTGCAAAACCCTAGAATAGGCAAAAAACAGCAATCTAGACTTGGCCTTTGGGTTAGTAGGTTAGTCCCAGAAATGATATAAAAGTGAATGATAAATCCCATTAAACATCCAAGACTTCATAAACAATAGCATGGAACAATCAAAACTTATAGATACGTTGGAGACATATCAAGCATCCCCAAGCTTAATTCCTGCTCGTCCTCGAGTAGGTAAATGATAAGGAAAGAACTTTCGATGCGGAATGCTAACCAATATAGTTTATCAATGTAATTCTCTTAATTTTGGCATGAATGTTCAGATCTGAAAGATTCAAGATAAAAGTCTATGTTGACATAAGAAATAACAATACTTCAAGCAATACTAGCAAAGCAATCATGTCTTCTCAAAATACTATGGCTAAACAAAGTTATGCCTACAAAATCATATAGTGTTGGCTATGCTCCCTTGTTATCACACTAAATATTCATATTATGCACAACCTCGATTTCAGCCAAGCATTTGTTTTCATGCTCTATCTTTTCAAACCTTTCAACTTTCACGCAATACATGAGCGTGAGCCATGGACATAGCACTATGTGTGGAATAGAGGTGGTTGTGGAGAAGACAAAAAGAGGGAGATAGTCTCACATCGACTGGGCGTATCAACGGGCTATGGAGATGCCCATCAATAGATATCAATGTGAGTGAGTAGGGATTGCCATGCAACGGATGCACTAGAGCTAAATATGAATGAAAGCTCAACAAAAGAAACTAGTGAGTGTGCATCCAACTTGCTTGCTCACGAAGACCTAGGGCATTTGAGGAAGCCCATCGTTGGAATATACAAGCCAAGTTCTATAACAAAAATTCCCACTAGTATATGAAAGTGACTAAGCATGAGACTCTCTACAATGAAAAACATGGTGCTACTTTGAAGCACAAGTGTGGAAAAAGATAGTAGCAATTGTCCCTTTTTCTTTTCTTTTTTTCTTTTTTTTCTCTTTTTTTGGGCCTTTCCTTTTCTTTGGCCTTTCTCTTTTTTTCCTTTTTTTTGCGGAGGGGCTGTATAGATTCAGCCTTTCCTCTCATGGGACAATGCTCTAAAAATGATAATCATCAAACTTTCATTGCAACACAATATTACAACTCGATACTACAACAACAAAGTATGACTCTATGTGAATGCCTCCGGCGGTGTACCGGTATGTGCAATGAAACAAGAGTGACATGTATGAAAAGATTATGCATGGTGGCCTTGCCACGAATACGATGTCAACTACATGATCATGCATGGCAATATGACAATATGATGTGTGTCATATGAACGGAACGGTGGAAAGTTACATGGCAATATATCTCGGAATAGCTATGGAAATGCCATGATAGGTAGGTATGGTGGCTGTTTTGGGTTAAAATATGGTGGCTGTTTTGAGGAAGGATATATAGTGGGTTTATGACACCTGCGAAAGTTGCGCGGTACAAGAGAGGCTAGCAATGGTGGAAGGGTGAGAGTGCGTATAATCCATGGACTCATCATTAGTCATAAGAACTCATATACTTATTGCAAAAATTTACGAGTCATCAAAACAAAGCAATCAACGCATGCCCATAGGGGGGAGGTTGGTAGGATTTAACCATCGCGCGCCCCCGACCTCCACACAAAGGTTGTCACTCTACATATACCTCATGCTTTAACTTAGTCACACAACGGTTCACCATACGTGCATGCTATGGGAATCACTAACCTTAACTCAAGTATTTCTCAATTTCATACTAACTCCACTAGCATGACTCTAATATCACTATCCTCATGTCTCAAAACAATTATCAAGCATCCAACATCTCTTTCTATTCAATGCACTTGATGTGATTTTTTTACTACATTGACATTGGACGTTTATCATGTGAAGGCTAGTTTCTTTAGCCTAAACACTTTACAATGCTGTTTTAATAGACTCTAAAATAGATCTAAGTGAAGCATGAAAGTTCAACAATTTCTACAAAATATTACCACCACCATGCTCTAAAATATATAAGTGAAGGACTAGAGCAAAAACTATTCAACTCAATAGATATAAGTGAAGCACATAGAGTGTTCTAACAATTTCTAGACCATATTTAACTCTCTCAAATACGTGTGTACAGCAAGGATGATTGTGGCAAACTAACAAGCAAAGACTCAAATTATAAAAGACGCTTCAAGCAAAACACATAACATGTTGCGAATAAAAATATAGCTCCAAGTATAGTTACCGATGGATGAAGACGAAAGAGGGGATGCCTTCCCAGGGCATGCCCAAGCTTAGGCTTTTTGATTATCTTGAATTTACTTGGGGTGCCATGGGCATCCCCAAGCTTAGGCCTTTGCTACTCCTTGTTCCATAGTCCATCAAAGCAATACTCGTGAGCTGCGTTAGGAAGAGAAAGCAAACCACCACTCAAAGGTGCAGCAAGGATGTCACACCCTGCATTTTGTAACATGTTAATTGCATCAATGAAGCATGAAAATTTGGACCAGCAATTTTTTTTGGCATCATTTGGCTTCTATTTGGAATTTAGTTTTTTCTTCATGTGTTTTTCATGTGCTCATTAAAGTCAACTATTACCTCTTGTAGTATTCATCTCCTTACACAAACCTTCTGCCCAATGATCATACCAAGTGTTTATAGCAGTATAGTATTTTCTTATAAAAATAATTTGGCCAAAATGCATTTTAAAAATTTAGTATTCCAAAAACCCCTGAATTGAGGTTTGCACTACAAGTACTTGATTTAGGGTGAGAAGATTATTTCAAAAAGTATATTTGAGACCTAGTAGTCATAGGACTCCCAGAAACCACAAAATTATAATTTTAAAAGTTATTTCCCTATTTTATTTAAAAGCTTTTTCTTAAGGCCAGAAATGGTCTTTAATAGGAAAAAATTATTTAAGTATTTCAAAAATATTTGCCAAAATTCAGGGAGGCTCATAGGACATATATTGTCCATATATAAGAGTTTCAACACTTGGTCATGTTCAAAATAATGGGCTAATCCCTCAGAAACCCTTTCTGGATATTTCAAGCTTTTGAAATATTTACAAAGGAAATATTCTCCAAAAATTCCAGGGAAATTCAATCGTGTCATATATGACATATTTGATGATCTTGCCAAGCCCCATGCCTGGGAAGCAAGAAAACATCCTTAAAACCCTTCATAACCATTCTGTCCATATCTGAAGTTTGAGCAACTTTACATTGCCAAACTTGTCCAAATGCTCTCAAACTTGGTGCACATGCTAGAAAGGCCTCATAAGGCATTTATACCAAATGGCACAAGATTTGGAGTAGGGCAACTTGATCAGAATACCCCAAAACCATTTCTGTTCAAATGCAAATTTGAACAACTTTACATTACCAACTTTTTACCTGGAGCTTCAAACTTTGTGGGCATGATCAATACCCCAAATGATGAAACTACACCAAGTGGTGCAACAAGGGGAGATGATTAGCTTGACTTAAACAAGATGAAGCCATTTCTGTTGATTTCTAGGGTTCACCAAAGTTACATTGGTTAGTTTCTTCAAATGAGCCTAAATTTGGTGAAACACCCTATTTCCATATGACTTTCAATCCTGTTAAGTCTCATGGCTAGTGAAGATCATCTGCTTGTCCAAAACTTGATCAAACACCTTCTGCCAAATTATCAAAACTATCTTCTTGACCTCTTTTACTATTTACTTTTGCCTCAACTTTCTACCACAGCTTCATCTAGTTACATTCTACCTCCAGTAACTCTCCCATGTCCACAGCTCCATGATTGAGGGGTGAAAACCCCAATTTACCTTGCTGGACAGCCAAATTCTACTCATTTACCAGCTTCATTCCTCTCTCACTGCACCTCCAGAGCATCCAAGGCCTCAGCTGGGTTGATCACTTCGTGCTGGACCCCCCAGACACGGCGGACACGCCCAGGGAGCCAATGGCATGCCATGGCTGCGATAAGCTCGCTCCAGAGCGCGCTACAGTGCACACCCGCACTGTAGCTTCGCCCAATCGCTCGCCCCTGACCACCTCGTGCTCCCCCCTCGCGCCTACCGATGCGCCTCGACGTCTGCGACCCTCCCCGGCGCTGTCCCCCTCCTCCTCCTCCCTCCAGTGGCCACCCTCGCACGCGCGCCGGCCACCCGCAAGCACCACTCGTCGGCCTCACACGCGCGAGCCCTCTAGAGCATCCCCCGCTCCCCCTCTTCCTTCCATCCGCCCTGGAATTCGTCCAGCAACACCCCAGACTCAATCACATCGCCTCCCGTGCACTGTGGCGTCGAGCAGAAGCTCGCCGACGCACAGGTTCACAGGACCTCGCCGCTCCCCTATAAATAGGGCCTCCGAGCCCCTCCTTTCTTCACCAACAGCCTCCTCTCCCTCTCAATCGCCTCCCTGAGCCACTCGCCTCTCCCCAGACCCGCCCGAGCTCGAGATCGAGCTCGAGCTTCGCCGCGGCGGCTCCCCATCGCCAGCCCAGTACAGGCCGCCCTGGCTCTTCCTTTTGCTCGATCTAGCACCGCAGCACTCCACTGATGCGTTCCCCTCTCTTTTCCCTCTTTGCAGCTGCTGGAATCGAGCGGAGCAGCGACCTCCCGACGATCCTCCGCCGCAAGTCCTCGCCACCGGCGAACCAGGCCTCTCCGGCGGCCAACTCCAGCACCACTACATCCGCGACTCAGTGCTGAGCCCGTTCCTACCCTCCGCTTGCCCCGCCGTGCCCGGAATCGCCGCCGGTGAGCTCGCCGTCGCTCTGGCCGTAAGGTTGAAGATGACAGGCGGGCCCCGCCTGTCATCCTCACTACTCTCACTCTCTCCCCTCTCTGCCACTGACCGCCGGGACCCGCCCGTCAGGTTCAAAAACCTGACGCGCGCGCGCTGGCTCCCGTGCGGTTGGGCTATTCGCCCTGGGCCGTGCACTGTGGCCGCTCTGGCCCAGTTGCACAGGGCCTTTTCTCTTTTTCTTTTTCCGTGACTATTTCAAATAATTTCACAGAAATTAATATTTGTCCAAATGAATTAATTCCAACTCCTAAAAACTTGTAAAATTCCAACCTATTTAATGGTGTCACTTTCACACATATCCATGAACCTTTTCCGTTATGTTCAAATTTAAATTCATATTTGAACATTAAAACTCTTGTTCAAAAATCCTTAGATCCCATTCTGCAACTCCAAGACTCCAACTAAGAATTTTTTTCCATCTTAGTTTTCCCTCTAGTATTTAACAAAAATAAGTTGACATTTTTCTGAGCATTTTGATTTTGCTGTTTTCATTGTGGTCTTATTTTCCCGTTGTTATTTTGCGACGATTAGATCCCGTATTTGACGAGGTTGCTGAGGAAGAAGGTGGGGAAGGATTTGAAGACGTTGAAGACCAAGCCAATCCAGGCAAGCAGCCCTTTGACCATGATACACTTGTGTTCTTCGAAACCTGTTTGTTTCCGATTGCATGATGATAAGAGTTATGGTGGTGACCGTTTGAAACCACCACATGATGCATGCTTGCTCATAATCTTGCTATGTGCTTGATGCCATGCAATGGTTAGTAGTGATGCTTAGTGATGCATGTATGCCATGCAATTTTCGTGGTTGCATTCTTTTTAAAGACCCCATCGGGTGCCACTTATGCCCGGGGGAAAAAGATGAGATGTGTAACCACTTGATGACGAAGTGGTGTACCGAGAAAAGTGTGTGTGAAGTTTTTCAAACGGATTGGTTTAAGTTGCGACCGTTATTCCAACCATACATGTGCAACCACTCTACCCCTTATGAGACGGGGCTTTATTGATTACTTAGGCCGATACTAGCATGGTGCCCGCATTACTAGTGACGGGAAGACTTGAGGTCTTTTCCCCGGACGGGGTCGTGCTTGGATAGACGACCATGACTATTTTCATAGGGCACCGGACACACCATTGGTCCCTTCGTGTACGCATGACATTGAAAGTAGGGCAAGTCCCATGATTTATTGTTGTACTCGAGGGCTGTGCACCAACGAGTGGACTCTATGTTAGTGTCGTCTAAGGAAAGATAATGACCGGGTGCTTCCCCCGAGTACCTGAGGTACTGCGGGATCTTGGGTGACACGAAAGCTTCCCGGATCTTGTGGGTAAAGTGTGCAACCTCTGCAAAGTGTAAAACTATTCGAATAGCCGTGTCCACGGTCAAGGACAGTTGGGTAACCGCTCTTGGGCTACGTCCAATGTTTCTGAAACCTTGTGTGTGTATGTTGAGTCAAGGTGGTGACTTGACTCGTTGAGCTGAATCATATTCATGTTGATATCGGTAACCTGTCCTCGAGGTTACGAGAAATTATCGATGCATATACTTGTTGGCAGAATATTTATTCTAGCTCATAGCGAGATTGCTCATTGTTATTCAGTTGCATTGTTACTTTAAACCAAATCATGGGTTGCTTGCGAGTACATTCAAAGTACTCATTGGCTTGCCACTGGTTATTTAATTGGCCAGGCATGGATGAACAGGAATATGAAGAAGTGTTCTATGGAGACGAACATGCAAACTAGGACGCTATCCCAATCAAAATGCCTGTAGGGTTAAGGCAGATGGCATGGGTTCTACTTATCATCGAAGACTTCCACTATTTGAGTCATTTGCTATTCAGCCCTTGAGGCTTTATCTATGTAAGACTTGGCCATAATGGCCTTAATTTTTGTAAGATGGTTTGTATGGATGTAACACTCTTGTTATTCAGCTTCTGTGTGTTCAGTGAGCATTGATCTCTGGGATCACTGTACACGTGCATTCGGTGATCTCGACTTCTAAGTCGGGGTCCCCACAGAGCTGGTATCAGAGCCATCCTGACTGTAGGAAGCCTTAGTTAGCATGGGCGTTAGTTAGATGAGACCCCTTTTTCAAAAACCTTCTGAACCTCTCTTCTTTTCTAAACCTTACCAAGCTGAGATTTCATCAGCTTATTAACCTCTCCTATTCCACCTTTGTAGATGGCCACTATACCTGAAGAGCACCTGACCACTGGGTTTCCCTTGCTTCTCGAGGATAGCCTCCAGGAGTGCCAGTTCCACCGAGCACCCATCCTCACCTACCTTGAGCATTGGGTTAGCGACACTGAGGTGGAGTACCATGTGGAAGTGATCGTGAAGGCAAACGATCCTCCCACAAGTTGGTTCTTCGAGGGACCTCAGATGGCAACACTACCTCTCGCTGTCGAGGCTGCTGCACTCAAGGCACTAACCCATCTCCGCGAGATTTTTCCGGAGATGGCAGCCAAGATGAAAACCCGCTTCTTGCCTTACCGGAAGGAAGGTGAAGATGAAAGCAGCGCACTAGCCCCTCCACTCAAGGAAGGACTCCCGCTTCGATTCCAGACCTACTTCAGTCTATGTGCCGACAGCTTGGCACAAGACTTGGCCTCGGAATCGAGGAAGCTCCGAGAGGAACTTCACAAGACCAAGGCACTTCTTCGTCGAGCACAAGAGAATACAAATAGGATCAAGAAAGGAGGAGCGCCTTTCGGACAGTCTGCTATCGCATACCGAGGCGGAAGGTCCTCCGAAGAGGTATCTTCCAAGAATGAAGAACCACCTCGGCGACGCCGGATGACGGCAAGGGAATATCGCAAGCTTTTCCCTGCACCACCAATGAAGCACCGACGTATCCAACTCCTGCACTCCCCCACACCCTCAAGTGACAAGATAGATGAAGAGAAGGAGGAAGACCCCAAAGAGCCAGAATACGCGACCGAGCATTCCGCCACTTAGGCAATATTCGCTACTCGGATATGCCAGTTCGTGACCTCTACGGTAGGATAGGTCGTGTAACCCCTATGCGCAGTCGAGTCCTTGTATGGTTCATATGAAACCATCTAGTGTTTGCTTTTGTTGTGTTGCATGTACGTCGTATTCTTGCTTCGGGAATGTGTAAACGATTGCATCACCCATTTGGATTTCAATGAATGTGTTTTGGCCTTCGGGTCCTTGCATGATTTGATTAGTGTCACACCCACCGCCTTACTAGGCACCCATCTATATTACTTTCCCTCTTCCAAGTCATGAGACCTTTTACCGCTCCAGCATGATGCCTGTTGTAACTCGTACTGGTACCTCTACCCAGCAGCCTGAAGCTAGAGCATCCGCTCAGTCAGAGGCCGGCCACGACCAAACCAACGACCAAGCTCCACCACCACCACCTCCTCTGAACATGGACATGGCTCAGCTTCTCCAAGCTTTTCGAGAGGAACACCAAGCCAACACCGCAGCCCTTCAGTTGATTGCTCAAGCTGTCACCAACAACCGCCAGCCGGCGGGGAATGGCAATGGACGTTCCATGTTGGCAGAGTTCAAGAAGCATGCACCGCCAACTTTCGTCGAGACTGCCGAACCCCTGGATGCAGACGACTGGGTCCGCACCATTGAGGACTTGCTGGAACTAGTCGGATGCACCGAAGACCGCGAGAAGGTGGCTTATGCAGCCCACTGCCTCGGGGGGACTGCTAGAGCTTGGTGGGATGGATTCAAGGTCATGCATGCTGGACAAGACATCACTTGGGACAATTTCAAGGCAGAATTCCGCAAAGCCCACATTCCTTCCGGAATCATGGCTATCAAAAAGCATGAATTCCGAGCCCTGAAGCAAGGAAGTGGCATTGTCAAGGAGTACATGCAGAAGTTCAGTGTTCTGTCAAGGTATGCCCCTGAAGATGTCAGCACTGATGCTGCAAAAAGGGAGCGCTTCATGGAAGGCCTCAATCAGACTCTGCAATACTCGCTTGTCGTGTGCGACTGCCCAACCTTCCCTGACCTGGTGAAAAAGGCACTCATGCTTGAAGACAAGCGGCGTGCTCTGGAAGACACTCGCAAGCGCAAGATGGCCAGCAAGGGAAGTTCCAACAACCAGAAGCCTCTTCCGTGGCAGTCAGCCCCGGCCAAGCCAACCTATCAGCAACCAAGAGCTCCTGCACCTCGCACCAACTATCAGCCTCAGCAGTATGCCAACCCAAGGCCAGCTTTCAACCCCAATAACAGTGGTGGCAACAAGATCAACAATCCAAACCAAGTCACTTGCTTTGGATGTGGTCAGTCAGGACACATCTCAAGGGTGTGCCCCAACAAGAAGCCTGATGCCCCGCGCCCCAATGCGCAGAACCCAGGACAAAGCCGCGGGATGCCACCAAGGAACCCAGCTCCTCGCAACCTGCCTAACCATGGGAAGGGGCGTGTGAATCACGTCACTGCTGAAGAAGCCCAGGAAGACCCGGACGTCATGCTGGGTACGTTCCTTTTCAACTCAGCACCTGCAACTGTCTTTTTTGATTCTGGAGCCACGCATTCATTTGTCACTCAAAGATTTGCATTAAAAAGTGGCATGACCCCTACACCCCTGAATAACCCCATGGTGGTACAAACCCCCGGAGCAGAGATGAGAGCCAAGATAGGCTGTAAGGGAGTCAGTATTACCATTAACGGTGTAGATTTCCTAGCAGACCTCATCGTCCTGAGATCACAAGGCTTGGATGTGATCCTAGGCATGAATTGGCTCAGCAAGCACCAAGGCTTGTTAGACTGTGCCAATCGGACAGTCACTGTGACCAATGACCAAGGAGTCGAAGTCAAGTTTGCTTCCAGCTCCTCTTCCGCTCAAGCCGTGCAAGTCAATTGTCTGTCTGAAGTTGGACTAGAGCAAGTACCGGTGGTATGCGAGTATCCTGATGTCTTTCCGGATGAGCTACCAGGAATGCCCCCTGACCGTGACATTGAGTTCATCATCGAGCTCGTGCCCGGGGCAGGACCCATCTATAAGAAGCCTTATAGAATGGGGACGGAAGAGTTAGCTGAGTTGAAGAAGCAACTGGAAGAGCAGCTGAGGAAGGGATTTATCCGCCCAAGTGCCTCCCCTTGGGGATCACCTGTTCTGTTTGTGGCAAAGAGGGACGGTACCATCCGCTTATGCATTGACTATCGCTCCCTCAATGAAGTTACAATCAAGAACAAATATCCACTTCCCAAGATTGAAGATCTGTTTGATCAGCTCAGCGGAGCCAAGGTGTTCTCCAAGATCGACCTCAGATCTGGGTACTACCAGCTGAAGATCAGACCCCAAGATATTCCGAAGACGGCATTCGTAACCAGATATGGCCTGTACGAGTGCACGGTCATGTCCTTTGGGTTAACCAATGCCCCAGCTTCATGTATCTCATGAATAAAGTCTTCATGGAATATTTGGACAAGTTCGTTGTTGTCGTCATCGATGACTTTCTTGTCTTCTCGAAGACGGAGGAAGAACACGAGCAACATTTGAGGATGGTCCTAGACAAGCTTTGGGAGCACCAACTATATGCCAAATTCAGCAAGTGTGAGTTCTGGCTGCATAAAGTTGGATTCTTAGGTCATGTCTTGACCGAAGAAGGATTATCAGTTGATCCCGCGAAGATCGAAGCTCTGACCCAATGGCAATCTCCAACGACTGTCAAGGAAGTCAGAAGCTTCCTCGGACTTGTGGGCTATTACCGCAAATTCGTGGAAGGATTCTCTAGCATTGCCGGCCGTTGACTCAGCTCCTCAAGAAGGACAAGAAGTTTGAGTGGACGCCAAAATGCGAAGAGAGCTTCCAAGAGCTCAAGAAGAGATTGACCACCGCTCCAGTTCTGGCAACACCTGATATTCACAAGGAGTTCGTGATATATTGTGATGCCTCTCGAACCGGATTGGGAAGCGTTCTGATGCAAGAAGGCTGAGTCATAGCCTACCTCTCCAGGCAGCTACGACCTCATGAAGAGAACTACGCTACTCACGATCTTGAGTTAGCAGCAGTGGTTCATGCCTTGAAGACATGGCGGCATTACCTCCTAGGGAAACGGTGTGAGATATACACAGACCACAAAAGTCGGAAGTACATTTTCACCCAAAAGGAATTGAACATGAGGCAACGAAGATGGTTGGGACTCATCAAAGATTATGACCTCAGTGTTCAATATCACCCCGGGAAAGCTAACGTGGTGGCCGATGGCTTAAGCAGGAAGGCTTGCTCCTTGAATGCCATTATTCAAGAGAGGCAACCAGCCTTGTTTAAGGAACTCGAACAATTCAGTTTGGAATTGGTCACCCCTGGATTTCTGGATCATTTGGAAGTCAGACCGACCCTGATGGATGAAGTCAAGAAGGCGCAAGGCGGACATGCAAGCATTGGAGCCATCAAGAGGAAGATGAAGCTAGGCAAGGCCCCAGGATTCTCTGAAGACGTGCACGGGATTGTTTGGTACAAAGGCCGCATCTGCGTACCAAACAAGATGGAGCTGAAGAACCTGATCCTGCAAGAAGCCCACGACACTCCGTATTCCATCCACCCTGGAGGAACCAAGATGTATCAAGACTTGAAGGAAAGATTCTGGTGGCACGGGATGAAAACAGAGATTGCAACCTATGTTGCAAAGTGTGATGTGTGCCAAAGGGTCAAGGCTGAATATCAGCGACCCGCTGGATTGCTCCAACCACTCAAGGTTCCCAAGTGGAAGTGGGATAAAGTCGGAATGGACTTCATCACTGGACTACCAAGGTCGAATAGAGGACATGACTCCATCTGGGTCATAGTCGACCATTTGACCAAGGTGGCCATTTCATTCCTGTCCAGACTACCTATTCAGGCAACTAGTTGGCAACTCTCTACATCAACCGAATCGTGAGCCTCCATGGTGTTCCACAAGAAATTGTGTCAGATCGAGGCACCCAGTTTACTTCAAGGTTCTGGAGAAGATTCCAGGAAGCCTTGGGAACCAAGTTGTCTTTCAGCACAGCTTTCCACCCACAGACCGGAGGTCAGACGGAATGAGTAAATCAAATTCTCGAAGACATGCTCCGAGCCTGTGTCTTGGCATATGGAGCCAAGTGGGAAGATTGTCTCCCTTTTGCCGAGTTCTCCTATAACAACAGTTACCAGTCGAGCCTTCAGATGGCACCATTTGAGGTGTTGTACGGACGCAGATGTCGCACACCCCTCAACTGGTCAGAGACTGGAGAAGGGCTAGTCTTTGGACCGGATATTCTCTGCGAAGCAGAAGAGCAAGTCCAACTAGCCAGAGAGCGTTTGAAGGCAGCCAAGTCAAGGCAGAAGAGCTATGCTGATACTCGACGCCGAGACATAAGTTTCCGTGTTGGAGATCATGTGTACCTGCGAGTAACCCCCATAAAGGGAACCAAGCGTTTCCACGTTAAGGGGAAACTTGCGCCAAGATTTATTGACCCTTTCAAGATCATCGACTGACGAGGAGAAGTGGCTTACCAGTTGGACCTACCACCTGAGCTATCCGATGTGCACAACGTATTCCATGTGTCACAACTCCGGAAATGTCTCCCAGTTCCGGACAAGCCTGATCTCTACAAGGATGTTGATCACCAAGACATTGATCTGCAGCCTGATTTGACCTACCGCGAGAAGCCCATTCGCATTTTGGATGAAGCAGAACGATGGACGCGAAGCCGCGCCATCAAGTACTTCAAGGTCCAGTGGAGCAAGCACACGGAAGCAGAAGCAACCTGGGAACATGAAGACTATCTTAGATCCGAGTATCCCGATCTCTTTTAAGACCTAGTTTAGGAATCTCGGGGACGAGATTCTTGTAAGGGGGGTAGGTCTGTCACACCCTGCATTTTGTAACATGTTAATTGCATCAATGAAGCATGAAAATTTGGACCAGCAAATTTTTTTGGCATCATTTGGCTTCTATTTGGAATTTAGTTTTTCTTCATGTGTTTTTCATGTGCTCATTAAAGTCAACTATTACCTCTTGTAGTATTCATCTCCTTACCCAAACCTTCTGCCCAATGATCATACCAAGTGTTTATAGTAGTATAGTATTTTCTTATAAAACTAATTTGGCCAAAATGCATTTTACAAATTTTGTATTCCAAAAACCCCTGAATTGAGGTTTGCACTGCAAGTACTTGATTTAGGGTGAGAAGATTATTTCAAAAAGTATATTTGAGACCTAGTAGTCATAGGACTCCCAGAAACCACAAAAGTATAATTTTAAAAGTTATTTTCCTATTTTATTTAAAACCTTTTTCTTAAGGCCAGAAATGGTCTTTAATAGGGAAAAATTATTTAAGTATTTCAAAAATATTTGCCAAAATTCAGGGAGGCTCATAGGACATATATTGTCCATATATAAGAGTTTCAACACTTGGTCATGTTCAAAATAATGGGCTAATCCCTCAGAAACCCTTTCTGGATATTTCAAGTTTGAAATATTTACAAAGGAAATATTCTCCAAAAATTCCAGGGAAATTGTATCATGTCATATATGACATATTTGATGATCTTGCCAAGCCCCATGCCCTGGGAAGCAAGAAAACATCCTTAAAACCCTTCATAACCATTCTGTCCATATCTGAAGTTTGAGCAACTTTACATTGCCAAACTTGTCCAAATGCTCTCAAACTTGGTGCACATGCTAGAAAGGCCTAATAAGGCATCTAGACCAAATGGCACAAGATTTGGAGTAGGGCAACTTGATCAGAATACCCCAAAACCATTTCTGTTCAAATGCAAATTTGAACAACTTTACATTACCAACTTTTTACCTGGAGCTTCAAACTTTGTGGGCATGATCAATACCCCAAATGATGAAACTACACCGAGTGGTGCATCAAGGGGAGATGATTAGCTTGACTTAAATAAGATGAAGCTTTTCTGTTGATTTCTAGGGTTCACCAAAGTTACATTGGCTAGTTTCTTTAAGTGAGCCTAATTTGGTGAAACACCCTATTTCCATATGACTTTCAATCATGTTAAGTGTCATGGCTAGTGAAGATCATTTGCTTGTCCAAAACTTGATCAAACACCTTCTGCCAAATTACCAAAACTATCTTCTTGACCTCTTTTACTATTTACTTTTGCCTGAACTTTCTACTACAGCTTCATCTAGTTACATTCTACCTCCAGTAACTCCCCCATGTCCACAGCTCCACGATTGAGGGATGAAAACCCCAATTCACCTTGCTGGACAGCCAAATTATACTCATTTACCAGCTTCATTCCTCTCTCACTGCACCTACAGAGCATCCAAGGCCTCAGCTGGGTTGATCACTTCGTGCTGGACCCCCCAGACACGGCAGACACGCCCAGGGAGCCAATGGCATGCCATGGCATGCGATAAGCTCGCTCCAGAGCGCACCCGCACTGTAGCTTCGCCCAATCGCTCGCCCCCGACCACCTCGTGCTCCCCCTCGCGCATACCGATGCGCCTCGACGTCTACGACCCTCCCCGGCGCTGTCCCCCACCTCCTCCTCCCTCCAGTGGCCACCCTCGCACGCGCGCCGGCCACCCGCAAGCACCACTCGTCGGCCTCACACGCGCGAGCCCTCTGGAGCATCCCCCGCTCCCCCTCTTCCTTCCCTCCGCCCTGGAATTCGTCCGGCAACACCCCAGACTCAATCCCATCGCCTCCCGTGCACTGTGGTGTCGAGCAGAAGCTCGACGGCGCACAGGTCCACGGGACCTCGTCGCTCCCCTATAAATAGGGCCTCCGAGCCCCTCCTTTCTTCACTAACAGCCTCCTCTCCGTCTCAATCGCCTCCCTGAGCCACTCGCCTCTCCCCAGACCCGCCCGAGCTAGAGATCGAGCTCGAGCTCCGCCGCGGCGGCTCCCCGTCGCCAGCCCAGTACAGGCCGCCCTGGTTCTTCCTTTTGCTCGATCTAGCACCGCAGCACTCCACTGATGCATTCCCCTCTCTTTTCCACCTTTGCAGCTGCCGAAATCGACCGGAGCAGCGACCTCCCGACGATCCTCTGCCGCAAGTCCTCGCCGCTGGCGAACCAGGCCTCTCCGGTGGCCAACTCCAGCACCACTACATCCGGGACTCACTGCTGAGCCCGTTCCTACCCTTCGCTTGCCCCGCCGTGCCCGGAATCGCCGCCGGTGAGCTCGCCGTCGCTCTGGCCGTGAGGTTGAAGATGACAGGCGGGCCCCGCCTGTCATCCTCACCACTCTCTCTCTCCCCTCTCTGCCACTGACCGCCGGGCCCCGCCCGTCAGGTTCAAAAACCTGGCGCGCGCGCGCTGGCTCCCGTGCGATTGGGCTATTCGCCCTGGGCCGTGCACTGTGGCCGCTCTGGCCCAGTAGCACAGGGCCTTTTCTCTTTTTCTTTTTCTGTGACTATTTCAAATAATTTCACAGAAATAAATATTTGTCCAAATGAATTAATTCTAACTCCTAAAAACTTATAAAATTCCAACCTATTTAATGGTGTCACTTTCACACATATCCATGAACCTTTTCTGTTCTGTTAAAATTTAAATTCATATTTGAACATTAAAACTTCTGTTCAAAAATCCTTAGATCCCATTCTGCAACTCCAAAACTCCAACTAAGAAATTTTGCCATCTTAGTTTTCCCTCTAGTATTTAACAAAAATAAGTTGACATTTTTCTGAGCACTTTGATTTTTCTGTTTTCATTGTGGTCTTATTTTCCCCTTGTTATTTTGCGACGATTAGATCCCGTATTTGACGAGGTTGCTGAGGAAGAAGGTGGGGAAGGATTTGAAGACTTTGAAGACCAAGCCAATCCAGGCAAGCAGCCCTTTGACCATGATACACTTGTGTTCTTTGGAACCTGTTTGTTTCTGATTGCATGATGATAAGAGTTATGGTGGTGACCTAGTTTGAAACCACCACATGATGTATGCTTGCTCATAATCTTGCTATGTGCTAGATGCCATGCAATGGTTAGTAGTGATGCTTAGTGATGCATGTATGCCATGAAACCTTCGTGGTTGCATTCTTTTTAAAGACCCCATCGGGTGCCACTTATGCCCGGGGAAAAAAGATGAGATGGGTAACCACTTGATGACGAAGTGGTGTACCGAGAAAAGTGTGTGTGAAGTTTTTCAAATGGATTGGTTTAAGTTGCGACCGTCATTCCAACCATACATGTGCAACCACTCTACCCCTTATGGGACGGGGCTTTATTGATTACATAGGCCGATACTAGCATGGTGCCCGCATTACTAGTGACGGGAAGACTTGAGGTCTTTTCCCGGGACGGGGTCGTGCTTGGATAGACGACCATGACTGTTTTCATAGGGCACCGGACACACCGTTAGTCCCTTCGTGTACGCGTGACATTGAAAGTAGGGCAAGTCCCATGATCTATTGTTGTACTCGAGGGCTGTGCACCAACGAGTGGACTCTATGTTAGTGTTGTCTAAGGAAAGATAATGACCGGGTGCTTCCCCCGAGTACTTGAGGTACTGCGGGATCGTGGGTGACACGAAAGCTTCCCGGATCTTGTGGGTAAAGTGCGCAACCTCTGCAGAGTGTAAAACTATTCGAATAGCCGTGTCCACGGTCAAGGACAGTTGGGTAACCGCTCTTGGGCTACGTCCAATGTTTGCGAAACCTTGTGTGTGTATGTTGAGTCAAGGTGGTGACTTGACTCGTTGAGCTGAATCATATTCATGTTGATATCGGTAACCTGTCCTCGAGGTTATGAGAAATTATCGATGCATATACTTGTTGGCAGAATATTTATTCTAGCTCGTAGCTAGATTGCTCATTGTTATTCAATTGCATTGTTACTTTAAACCAAATCATGGGTTGCTTGCGAATACATTCAAAGTACTCATTGGCTTGCCACTGGTTATTTAATTGTCCAGGCATGGAGGAACATGAATATTTAGAAGAGTTCTATGGAGACGAACATGCGAACTAGGACGCTATCCCAGTCAGAATGCCTGTAGGGTTAAGGCAGATGGCATGGGTTCTACTTACCATCAAAACTTCCGCTATTTGAGTCATTTTCTATTCAGACCTTGAGGCTTTATCTATGTAAGACTTGGCCATAATGGCCTTAATTTGTGTAAGACGGTATGTATGGATGTAAGACTCTTGTTATTCAGCTTCTGTGTGTTCAGTGAGCATTGATATCTGGGACCACTGTACACGTGCATTCGGTGATCTCGACTTCTAAGTCGGGGTCCCAACAAAGGAATTCATTCTTTGTTTCTATTGGTATTAAACCTACTGTACTCCAAGTTCACTATGGTTCATATCCTCCAATATTACTCATAGATGCATCGGAATAAGCAAACAACACACGAAAAACAGAATCTGTCAAAGACAGAACAATCTGTAGTAATCTGCAGGGTTCGCCTACTTATGGAACTCCAAAAAATTCAAACTAAATTGGTAAATTTTCCAAATTTGTCTACCAATCAGCTGCAAAAATAATCAACTAAAAACAATGCTCCAGTAAAATCTGAAGACTACTTTAGCGAGCGCTAACGATTCTATTTTTCACAGCAAGATCATATAAACTTCACACAAGTCTTACCAAAGGTTCTACTTGGCACAAACACTAAACAAAACATGAAAACACATCTAATCAGAGGCTAGATACAATATTTATTCCCTAACGTCAACAAAAACAAAAAACAAAAAATTGGGTTGCCTCCCAACAAGCGCTATCGTTTTACGCCCTTAGCTAGGCACGATACAAGATAGATCTAGGGATAGCCATAGTGGTACGATATATCGCGAAAGCTCATCTCATATACCCTACGCTCAGCAGCAAGCTTCCTTTGTGGCAAGCAAAAGTAATCAAAAGGGATAAATTTAATGGGACAAAAGTCCCCTACATCAATCTCGGAAGGAACAGGTTCCTCCTTTGGCCCTTTGTAGTGGATGACCAATTCATCATTATATGCATCCTTTTGGCAGAAGGCCATAAGCCTTCGTTCAAGGGAGAAGCCTAACCCATTATTTTGAACAACAAAGTCATCGTTTATCTCAGAAATTCTATCAATCAAGATCTCAACAGGAACCTTTTTTCTAAGGTTTTCATTAAAAGCAACATGATCAGGAGATCGCAACCGCATAAGGTCTTCTTGATTGAACAAGATAGCCTCTATAGGAGGTCGACCGGCATCTACTCCGTAATGAGCAAAGATTTCTCTGGCCTCTTTCATGATATATCGAAATTCATGAGCCAAAAAGATAGTAGCTGCACGCTTGACGAAAGAATGCTCAATATTGGAGAACTCCAAAAATACTCTCTGAATACAAGGATGCATATGGATAACTTGCCTTTCAATTTCTACTATGAGCATAGATACAGCATCCGCAAGGCTACTAGTACTGTGAAGAATAGAGCCACCCATAGTGGGAAAAGCACCGGCACAAGTAAAGAAGTCTTGAAGAACCCCTTTTCCAATAATATTACCACTACCAACCCAGAACTTCTTAATATGTAAAGTGGTAGCTTCATCCTGGGGGTCAACATGAACGTTGCCCTTGGCATTGCTACCCTTCTCGATAAAATCATCCCCCATCTCAGACATGAGGGCAAGCAAGCAAGCAACACACAAGCAAACAAAAAGCAAGCGAACGAAAAACACATGGCAGAAGAAGGGCAAATAAAACGGCAAAGGTGAAGTGGGGGAGAGGAAAACGAGAGGCAAAAAATGTAATGCGAAGGATAAGGGTTTGTGATAGGTACTTGGTATATGACTTTTGCGTAAGCCTCCCCGGCAACGGCGCCAGAAATTCTTCTTGCTACCTTTTGAGCTTGCGTTGTATTCCCTCGAAGAGGAAAGGGAGATGCAGCACAATAGCGTAAGTATTTCCCTCAGTTTTTGAGAACCAAGGTATCAATCCAGTAGGAGACCACGCGCCAGTCCCTCGCACCTACACAAACAAATAAGAACTTCGCAGCCAACGCGATAAGGGGTTGTCAATCCCTTTACTGTCACTTACAAGAGTGAGATATGATAGAGATGATAGTTATATTTTTGGTATTTTAGGTTTAATGAAACAGAAAATAAAAGCGGTAAAAGTAAAGTAGATGTAGATTGATAAGTTGAGAATAGACCCGGGGGCCATAGTTTTCTCTAGTGGCTTCTCTCATGATAGCGATATTGTACGGTGGGTAAAAAAATTACTGTTGACCAATCGATAGAAAAGTGAATAATTATGAGACCATCTAGGCATGATCATTGTATAAAGGCATCACGTCAGAGACAAGTAGACTGACTCCTGCCTGCATCTACTACTATTACTTCACACATCAACCACTATCCAGCATGCATCTAGTGTATTGATAGTAACGCCTTAAGCAAGATGACATGATCTAGAGGGATAAACTCAAGAAATATGATGAAAACCCCATCTTTTTATCCTCAATGGCAACAATACAATACGTGCCTTGCTGCCCCTACTGTCACTGGGAAAGGACACCGCAAGATTGAACCCAAAGCCAAGCACTTCTCCCATTGCAAGAGCTATAGATCTAGTAGGCAAAACCAAACCAATAATTCGAAGAGACTTGCAAGGATATTATGAGGACACATAAAAAGTTCAGAGAAGAACCAGATATCTTTCATACATAACCTTGATCATAAACTCACAATTCATCGGCTCTCGACAAACACACCGCAAAAAGAGATTACATCGAATAGATCTCCTTGAAGATCGAGTAGAACTTTGTATTGAGATCTGGAGAGAGAGAGAAGAAGCCATCAAGATACTAGCTATGGACCCGCAAGTTTGTGGTAAACTACTCACAACTCATGGTGAGGGTGATGATGATGATGATGATGAAGGCCTCCGTGATGGATCCCCCTCCCGGAACAGGCTCCAAGATGGGATCTCCACGGGAACAGAAGCTACGGCAGTGGAATTAGGGTTTTCTCCCCGTGTATGGAGTTTCTGGGGTACGTAGGTATATATAGGAAGAAGGAGGGCACCGGGGGCCGTGTGGGCCAGCCTCGAGGTAGGGGGGCGTGCCCTGGGAAGGGTGGCGCGCCCCACCCTCGAGGGCTGGTCCCTTGCCCCCTGACTTGGTCCTGACGTTTCCCGAGCGTGATTTCCTCCAAAAATATGTCTCGCGAAGGTTTCATTCCGTTTGGACTTCGTTTGATATTCCTTTTCCACAAAACCCTGAAATAGGCAAAAAAACAACAATCTGGACTGGGCCTTTGGGTCAGTAGGTTAGTCCCAAAAATGATATAAAAGTGAATAATAAAGCCCATTAAACATCTAAGACATCATAAATAATAGCATGGAACAATCAAAAATTATAGATACGTTGGAGACGTATCACCACCCTATTACTATTAGTGTTTTCCCAAGTAGTTAGAAATCGTTCGTGAGATCTTGTAATAGTAGCTTAGGATCGATTGTGTGAATTTTGTTTGAAATTGAGTGGTGTGAATGGAATATGTTTGTCACATATGCATATGGGTAGTGAAATCTTTCATTAGACCTTATTCTGTTCTATTTCTCACCCCTCTAACATGTCAGATGCCTCCGAGAGGTGAGCCCAGATTCACTTTCCCACCCAAGCTCACCCAGTTGATCCAACAACAGAACACTCTGATGCAACTTCTTGTCTAGAACAAAGGCAACAACAACAACAACAACAACAACAACAACAACAACAACAACAACAACAACAACAACAACAACAACAACAACAACAACAACAACAACAACAACAACAACAACAACAACAACAACAACAACAACAACAACAACAACAACAACAACAACAACAACAACAAACTTCCCTCAGTTGACAACCTGACCAGTTTCCTAAGGTTGAATCCGCCTATGTTCTCTAGTAGCACCAAGCCGATTGTTGCTGATAACTGGCTCTGCATGATGGGAAGGGAGCTAGCAACTGCTGGATTCACAGATGCAGAGAGGGTGCGCTTTGCCGCACATCAGCTTGAGGGAACAGAAGCCCCTTGGTGGGAGAACTATGCCGCCACTTATCCCCTTGTTACAGTTACTTGCGATCTGTTTCAGAAAGCCTTTTGCACGACACATGTTTAAGTTGGAGCAATGAGCCTAAAGAAGTGTGAGTTCCGCAACTTACGCCACGGCAACCGTACCGTGGGGCGGTACGTGGATGACTTCAGGCAGCTAGGTCACTATGCCCCAAATGACGTGGCCATAGATGCCGTGAAGCAGGAGAAATTTCTTGAGGGACTCAATGATGAGCTTAGTGTGCAGCTGATGGTGGCAAATTTCAAAAACTACCAGGAGCTGGTAGACAGGGCCATCATGATTGAAGGCAAGCATCAGTAGATAGAGAGTTGCAAGCGGAAGTATGGACAAGGAAAGTACAACTCTGGAGCTCAGCAGAAACCCCGCTATTCCCCGTACTCGGGAGGACATACCCATCACAACCATGGAGGCCATTCTCACAATGGAGGGAATTCACACAACCATAGTGGCCCCAGGAATGGTAATGGGAATGGAGGAAATAACAGTTAGAGCCGTTCCACCCCAGCAACCCCCACCAAGAAGGATCTGAGTCACATTACTTGTTTCAAGTGCGGGAAGACCGGACACTACGGTACTGAGTGTCCCGACGAAAAGAATGGAAATGGCAATGGAAGCTCAGGAAAGAAGCCCAATCCCTTCACCAGAGGTCACGTGAATCACGTCAATGTGGAGGAAATTGACGAGCAGCCCGATGGAGTGGTTGGTAAGTTTTAGGTTAATGCATTTACATCCCTTGTTCTTTTTGACACTGGTGCATCGCATTCATACATATCAAGGGGTTTTGTGGAAAATTATAATTTTCCAACCGTAGCCCTTAAGTCACCTATTCTAGGGAGTTCCCCTAGAGCAGAGTACATGGCTAGTCGAGGATGTTATCAATTGCCATTTACTATAGGGAGACATGTTTTTCCCATAGACCTTATTTTCTTGAAATCCCAGTGTTTGGACGTAATCATAGGTATGGATTGGCTATCCAAGTATGAAGGAAACATTGATTGCGCTAGTAAATCTATTCTACTCACCACCCCGGAAGGAAAAAGGATCAAGTATGTGTCAAGGCACACGCCAAGGAGGACGCATGTGAATGCCCTCTCAGGAGTTGTTAACGAGGAAGTGCCAATTGTTAAGGATTATCCCGATGTATTCCAAGAGGAATTTCCACGCATGCCACCGAATCGAGACATCGAGTTTTTGATCGAGTTGTTACCAGGCACCGGACCATTATCCAAGAGACCGTATCGGATGCCCACTAATGATCTGGAGGAGATTAAGAAGCAAATCAAGGATTTAATGGAGAAAGGTTACACTCGTCAGAGTTCTTCACCTTGGGGCACCCAGTGCTTCTAGTTGAGAAGAAGGATGGATCATTAAGGATGGTTGTGGATTATCATGCGCTGAATGAGGTGATGATCAAGAACAAGTACCCTCTGCCATTGATCAATGATTTGTTTGACCAGCTGCAAGGAGCCAAAGTCTTCTCTAAGAATAATTTATGATCCGGATATCATCAATTGAAGATTCGAGAACATGACATACCTAAGACAACTTTACCACGAGGTAGGGCTTTATGAGTATACAGTCATGTCTTTTGGTTTGACTAATGCCCCTGCCTACTTTATGAGTATGATGAACAAGGTGTTCATGGAGCTCTTGGATAAGTTTTTGGTGGTATTCATTGATGATATAGTTATTTACTCAAAGAATGAAGAAGAACACAAGGAACATTTGCGTTCAGTTATCGAGAAGCTCAGGGAACATCAGTTATACGCCAAGTTCAGTAAGTGCGAGTTTTGGTTGAAGGAAGTAGGATTTATCAGACATGTTATATCAGGAGATGGAATAGTAGTAGAATCCTCCAAGGTTGAGGCCGTCACCGAGTGGAAAGCACCCACCTCAGTCAGAGAGATTCACAGTTTTCTTGGACTCGTAGGATATTGTCGGAGGTTAATCGAGAATTTCTCCAAGAATGTGAAGCCCATGACAGAGTTGTTCAGGAAGGAAGCCAAGTACAATTGGACCGAGGAATGTGAGGCCAGTTTTCAGGAGTTGAAGAAACGTTTGGTTATAGCCCCAGTGTTGATTCTTACGAATATACACAAGGATTTTCAGGTGTATTGCTATGCATCTCATCAGGGACTTGGAGGCATTCTCATGCAAGAAGGAAGAGTTGTTTCATATGCCTCACATTATCTTTGATCACATGAGTTGAATTATGCCACACATGATTTGGAGTTAGCAGTCGTAGTGCACACACTCAAGACCTCATGGCACTTTCTTATTGGAAACCGTTGCGATGTTTACGTGTATCACAAGAGTGTGAAATACATCTTGGCACAGAAGGAGTTAAATCTGTGACAAAGGAGATAGCTGGAGCTCATAAAGGACTATGACATGAGATTGCATTTTCACCCGGGAAAGGCAATGTCGTGGCATATGCTTTGAGCCGCAAGAGTTATGTTAATACTCTCATAACCGGAGGTTTGCCCAAGTAATTAGCAGATGATCCCAGAGACCTATAGTTGGAGATAGTTCCGAGAGGTTATCTTGACACATTGGAGATTCCGTCCACCTTGCTGGGAAAGATTCAAGAAGCATAAAACATGAACAAAGGAATTGCAAAAATAAAGGACAGACTGAACCAAGGTAAGGCAGAAGGTTTTCATGAGGACGAATACAGAAAACTGTGGTTCGAAGAGCGTATATACGTGCCCAATGACCCGGAGATCAGGAAGTTGACTATTCAGGAGGCTCATGATTCTCCTTACTCGATACAGCCATGCAACACAAAGATGTATTTGGATTTAAAGCAGAATTTCTGGTGGACTGGTATGAAGAAGGACATTGCCGAGTATGTAGCGGTATGTAACGTCTGTCAGAGAGTTAAGGCAGGACATCAGAAACCAGCAGGGTTACTGCAACCATTGCCGATACCAGATTGGAAGTGGGATAAGCTTGGAATGGATTTTATTACAGGATTACCCAGGACACGATCAGGGTAAGGTTCCATCTGGGTTATAGTTGATCTCTTGACTAAGGTAGCCCATTTCATCCCCATGAAGACCACTTACACGAGTGCTAACTTGGCCGAGATATACATGACCAGGATTGTATATCTGCATGGAGTTCTGAGAACCATCGTATCAGATAGAGGAACAAAGTTTACCTCAATGTTTTGGAAGCAGTTGCACGAAACTTTGGGTATCAGGCTTGAGTTCAGTACAGCCTTTCAACCACAACAGATGGACAAACAGAGAGAGTCAATCAGATTCTGGAGGTCATGTTGAGAGCTTGTGCACTAGATTATGGATCTAGTTGGGATGACAATTTGCCTTACACAGAGTTCTCTTACAACAACAGTTATCAAACCAGTCTGCTAATGGCCCCTTTCGAGGCTTTGTACGAAGGGTCTTTTACATCTGTGTCCCTAACTCGAACCCACTACTCAGATTTGCCCCTAATTTCAAAGTCTGCTCAAATTTGCCCCTGTGCCATTAGGTGCCATTATAGAAATGCCCTTCCGTGCCGTTTCCGTCAGGTCAAAGAGCTTTGACCGCTATCTGACCGTTTCTTTGACATTTTTACCCCTGTGTCCATGTGCCACTTACTGGTGGGTCCCACTCTCAAAAAATAAAATGAAAAACACTTTCTCTCACCCCCTATCTCTCACACACTTACATGTGGGCCCCCTCATCCGTAGCAAAAAAGGAAACACTGTGTCTCTCACCTGTCTCTCCCCCTGCCGAACAACGCGCCGACGACCACTGCCACTCAACTCCGGCGAGAGTACTGAACAGGCACCGCCTCTGTTGCTGGCCTCCCCTGATGCCGTAGTGCTCTGTACCTCATGCTCTCTCCGTCGCCCTCCCTCTTTCCTCTCCCGCCCACTCACGCAAGCGCGCCAGCGAGTGCCCCGTCGCCGGCGTCAGTCAAGGACGTGGCCAATGACAACTTGAAGCGTCGCTCCCTCGCCATGAAGCTCCTATGCCTTGACCTCGTCCAACCAGCTGACGATTTTGACCAGAGATGTCCAGCACAGAGCGCCACAACGGATCTTCCCCGCCTCTGAGCTCAGACCACCGCCTTTGATTCGATGCCATTGAAGCATGTCTGCCAATCCCGGTGGCTCCTATGGCATCCTTATGCACCACAGAAGACTTGGGAGTCCTCCATAGCAAGATCCATGACCTCGGGTCGTCTTCCCCATGAGCTCCGAGCTCTTCCATGGCCGCCATCGTCGAATTCATCGCTTCGGTCACCCCCAAGCCCCAGCGGCTCGCCGTCATGCTCCGAATGTGCTTCCTATTGTCACAAAAGTCGTTCCCCTCTCTCTGCCCCTCGCATGGTTGCTGCCCAACTTGCGTCGCCCGGAGCCCCCGCAGGAATGGTCGCCGCCGTTTTCTCCGGCGACCATATGGTCCGACGACCACATCCCTGGATGCGGTAGAGCCACGCCTATAGCCTGGTTCCCCCAGCCTCCTCCTCGCAGCATCCCGGCGTGCCTCCGCCGTGGGATTTGGTCGCCGCCGGCCACCGTCGACCGAATCCAGAGTTAAGACTTAATTAAGCACTAATTAAAACAAAATATTTCTGGAAAATATTAATAAGGCAATGACATGTGGGCCCAATATCTGTTTGAAAAGTCCTTTTTCTTTTTTTCTTTTTTAGACTGGCCCAACATGTAAGTGTGTGTGAGAGAGAGGGTGAGAGAAAGTGTTTTTCATTTTATTTTTTGACAGTGGGACCCATCGGTAAGTGGCACATGGAAGGGTATTTCTATTTTATTATTGGACATTTCATTTTGGTCCCACATGTAGGTGAGACAGGCAGAGAGAGGAGTGAGACAGCTTTTTATTTTTATTTTTATTTGAGTGGGTCCCACACGTAAGTGACACATGGAGGGAGGGGTAGAAATGTCTAGAAAACGTCCCGTTCACGTTCAAAGTCCTTTGACCAAACGATAACAGCACAGAAGGGTATATCTATAAGTGCACATAACGGCGGAGGGGCATTTTTGAGCAGGCTTTCGAATTAGGGGTATATCTGATTAGGTGGTTCGAGTTAGGGACAAAAATGCAAATGGCCCTTGTACGAAAGGATGGGCAGGACACCATTGATGTGGGATGTAGTCGGAGACCGCAAATTGTTTGGACCCGATTTAATCAGAGATTCAAAGGAGAAAGTCAAGTTCATCCATGACAGACTCAAGATAGCCCATTCCAGACAGAAAAGTTATGCCGATGCTAAACGCAAGGATGTCACCTACGAAGTCCGAGATAGAGCATACCTTCGTGTGTCTCCACTTCGAGGAGTTAAGCGTTTTGGAGTTAAAGGCAAATTGGCACCCCGATTTGTGGGACTGTACCGCGTTTTGGAACACAGAGGAGAAGTGGCGTATCAGTTGGAATTACTCGAAGCTTTGTCCGTAGTTCACAATGTGTTTCACGTCTCCAAGTTGAAGAAGTGCCACGCAGAGAAGGCCGATATTCCTCTACGAGATACAGTGCCCTGGAAGCAATTCAGTTAGAGAGTGGCCTGACTTATGAGGAGAAGCCTGTCAACATTCTCGAGTTTGCTAACCGAGTTACCTGCAGCAAGATCATCAAGTTTTGCAAAGTTCAGTGGAGTCACCATACATAGGACGAAGCCACCTAGGAACGAGAGGACGACCGTCGACAGGACCATCCACACCTTTTTGCTAGCCAACCCGAATCTCGAGGGCGAGATTCATATTAAGGGGGGTAGGTTTGTAACATCCAAATTTTCAATTTGGATGATATCATATAGATTATATGCATTCATAAATTTGTGCATTTCTAAATTTGTCTTTTGTTGGAAATTGATCCAAGGGACATTAATCAACTCAAGGACCAGATGAGAGAGTTGACAGTTTCTAAAAAAGACCCACATTTTTATTTATTTCCAAATGGGGTTTGTCGGATTCTGGGCTCCGCAAAACCCTACTAGGTTCGAACTCTGGGGTGCGTGCGAAGATCTCAACCTCGCCTATCTATCTTCTCGCCATTTCACGAACTAGCACGATGAATAGGAATGTAAAAGAGACACGAGGCTGTTTATCCTGGTTCAGGCCACCTAGCGGTGAGTGGCCCTACTCCAGAAGTGTAGTAGATTAGCCTCCAGATGGGCTGTGGATGAACTAGTTCAATGGGTGAACGACCTCCTGAGGAGAGGTGTTCTTGCGCTCGGATGAGCGAGCGAGCTTGTCAGGGTGGAATGGTTCCGATCCCCTTGCTAGGTGGTGGCTATCCTACTTATATAGTGGCCTTGGTCCTCTTCCCAGAAATGTTTGGCGGGAAGGGATCCCACAACGGCCAATTTTGAAGGGGGGCAGCTAGTACATCTTGTCCCGACTAAAGGTGGTCTTCGCTTGTAAAGCCTCTGATCCAGACGCCATGGTGGGCTCGGTGATGACCTTAGTCCCACCGTCCTGGCTGTCTTGGTCTTGTTGCACAGGAATGGAAACCTTTGGCAGATTCCTCAGGACTCTGCGTCTGAGCCTGCTTCCTTAGCACCAAAGAGGAAACTGATGTACTACGCCCGTTGGCGCCCGCCTGGCCTTGGGTCATGGCTCGCGTCATGCAAACCTCGTGAGGTGGGGGGTTGCATAGAGTTCTCTGCTCCTCGGGAGCCAGCCATCCAAGGTTGCCCTTTCCGGAGGCCTTGGTTTCATCCACCCCGCGAGGCTTGGTCCCTTGCGAGGGTCTTGAGTGTCCCTGCTGAAGATGGGTCGTACCAAGCCTGAAGGAGCCATGTCATGGGCCGCAGGCAGGCAAGTCTGGGTACCCTCATTCCCAGAATTCCGACAGTAGCCCCCGGACCCAAGGCACGCTCGGACTTGGCTTCGAGGCGAAGCCAAAAGTCAAGGGCAAAGCTCCACGGGTCCCAATCGCCTGCGGTCCCGGTCGGCGCTTGGATTGGACGTGGGTGTCTGCACTCCCCACGCTGCCTCGGCAACTGTTCGTCTTGACTAGAGGGGGCCATAAGGTGGCGGGCCTAGCCACAGCCGAGTGCGATGCAGCGCGGGCCAGTGAGAAAGGTGCTGACAAGCGCTCCCGCAAGGCGGAAGCCGATCTCAGGGCCCTTACCAACAAGCATAACGAAGACACCCGTCGTCTAGAGGAGAGGGAGAAGGAGCGGAACGCCGGCCAGGTGGAGCTTGACAATCGTGACGCCGAGCTAAAGAAGACCGCCCAAGAACATGCCATAGAACGCGGCCGCCTGGAGTAGCCGGGGGAGGAGCTGGAGGCGACCCGGAGGTCCCTTGCCGAGGCTGAAGAAGAAACTGCCATGAAGCACGATATCTTTGTCTCCCTTGAAGAAAAGTTCCGCGTGTCCTTGCGATCCCTCTATGGGACGGGATACAAGGCACCGTTGGCGACGCCGGAGGAAGGCCCCGCCGAACTGATCCCAAAGCTTGCCAAAGAGCTTGAAGGCATTGCCATCAGGTTGGCCCCTTTGGTGGAAACGAAGGCCCGTGCTCTATCCACCTGTGTCGCGACGTGCGTCTCCCACCACCTTTATCTTCGTGACCCCAACTTCGACTTCGGCGCCCTGCTTGAGACCGTCGCTCCTGAGCTTGAAGGTGTCACCGCCGTAGTTGTGAAGGGGCCGCTGGAGGCTCTGCTGCAGTAGATCCGCCCAGTTGAGCCTTCCAATGTCGTGGAAGGAGCCAACAAGGAAGATGATGGTGACGTTGCTGATGACGAGCCTCCCCGGGTGGACGATGGCGGCATCCAAGGCTGAAGGAGAGCATAATGATGCTACTGCTTCCCGTTTTATCCCTGCAATATTTGGTGTGCCTCACGGAGGCGTAAGAACTTTGCTTTGAACCTTTCGGGAAAGAAACAATATGCTAAGTAATAGTTTGCTTTAGATTTTGCTATTTTTGTTTGCCTTTGGTGTTCTGCGTCGGCAGGACCCGGCCCCACGCATACCTCAACCGCCATTGGGGTGTTCGGATCACTAGTATGAGACCAAGGGGAGAGGGGCTACGTGGCCAGTTAGGCCCCTGGTTCGTGATGCCCAGGGGTCGCCCTTAACGTATGCACATGGTTAATATTTTTTTGAGCCAGAGCCTCACGAGGGTGGGCTCTGCGTCGGCGGGGCCCGACCCCGCGGGTTCCTCAACCGCCGTTGTGGCTTCTGGATCACCACGACGGGACCAAGGGGTCAGGGGCTACGAGGCTAGTGAGGCGCCTGAGTCGCGATGCTCAGGCCCCCCCTGATGTGTGAATTGCCCTTGTGAGTTCCATACCCTCTTCCTGTCAGCCTTTACCTAGGAGGGGCACGCAAGGACAAGGTACAAGGACCTGGTGAGGTGGCCTGCGGCAGGTCTCACCGACCTGGGCGCAGCCCCCGTGTCCAACCCCCTGCGCGCTCATCTCAGAAAGAGGCTGAACGGTCGACTGAGAGGCCATCCCGTAGTTAGTGTGACTCGAAGGTGCCCCCAGTTGTTTATCCCCAGCGCGGAGCATAGGGCTACCACTTGGCATGGGCATAGTCGCACCACGTCCGTGTCGTCCGTCAGCGCGGAGCATGGGGCTTCCACTGGTCGTGTGGGTGGAGGTCCCTCCGGCGGAGCACTCCGGGTGTGTACAGCCCAGCTGGAGGAGGTGTATATGGGAACCCGTGGGCTAGCATGGGACACATGAGGCCATACCTCAAGGCGGGTTGCGCCTAGTCTTCAATGGCTTCTGCGTGACAGCTGTAACCTGCGCCGAAATAAACTTCCGGAGGCCATTTCATGGGAAGATCAAGCACCAAGGACCTCATGAGGTGACGTGAGCGGGGCGACCCCGCCAGACAGAGCTCGGTCACTTGGATTTGTCAACGCTGCAGGGATGGACCAGAGCACAGGCGTCGTTCCTAAGCTTCTTCATGTAACAACCCCAGGAGGAGCCCCCGGCGCATAGTTCATGCGAAGTTGTCCCAAGCCACAAAAAGGGAAATCGCTTTGCGCGCCCTGGCCCGCTGGTCAGGGCGCACGACACTTCAAACAACGAAATGCTAGACAAGTGACTTTCAAAAAACGAGGTGAAGAACCCAATCTCAAGCAAAGCCAATCCAATTCTAGCAAAAATGATACATGTCGCAGGGACGAATCCACACGGCCTGGGGATGATGCCGCCCGAGGGGCGCCCCCAAATGAATCCACACGAAAAGATGAGACATTCCACAGGGACAGACCCACGTGGCCTGGGGATGATGTAGCCCGAGGGGCACCCCCAACCGAACAAAACGGGAAGTGTCACCTGGCACTATTGGTGGAGAAGTGTTGGTGTAGCCGAAGATGCTCGCTGCAGATGTTCCTCCTCATGAGTTGCTAGGCTTCGGGACCTCGCAAAGCTCCTGAGGTTCCAGGAGCTCGCGAAGGACCAGTGCCCCATCTGCCAGGATCTCCTAATGCCTGGCCTCGTGAGCCGCCAGGAAGCTCCGCATGTGGCGCTGGTGCAGGGCAGCTTGGTTCGGCAGGCCGAAGGGCATGCGAACGTAGCTATGAGGAGGGACCTCGCACCAGCCCACCTGTGACTGCCAGTAGAGCTCCTGAGGTGCGACTCAATTGAGTCCTGAGATGTTGACGCAGACGCGCAGCCTACCGCCCGAGCCTGGGATGGCAACTGCACTTGGTGGTTTCGGGCGACGCTCGCCTCGCATTGCTCTTGGTACCTGCAAGTCTTCAGTGATTTGGTCGATGTACTCCTGAGCACTTGGCGCTTCGTGCATGTGCCCTCCTTGCAGAAACGTGCGTTGAAGCACGCCTCCAGATGGTGCCCAAGCGCCTCCCTTGCGGCATTGTCCAGGTCTGAGGCCCTCTAGAGGAGAGCCCCCGAGCCCAGCCGGAGAGGGGCGCCCGATGCACCTTCCTATGCGAGGGAGGAAGGCGCCTCATTCGCGGGCGCGGATCCTAAGGTGCGGCCGTCGGGTGCCTCTTCCTTGTGAGGCTCCAGGGCGAGCAGCTTCTACTTCTTCTTTGGGACGGCCTCAGGAGGGTAGGCAAAGCCCTCGCTGTCGGGGTTCTCCACTGCCGCGGCTTGGTAGGTGCGCTCGAGAGCGCAGACCGCATCCTTCTCATCACATGCGACCACAATGAAGTCACCACTTCCCAACATCTTGAGGGCGTTGTAGCCATGGTGGTTCGCTGCCATGAACTTGGCTAAAGCTAGGTAGCCAAGGATGGTGTTGTACGGGAGTTAAATGTGGGCGAAGTCAAAGTCGATGAGCTCTATGCGGTAGTTCTTGCGGTCGCCGAAGGTGACAGGGAGGCGGATCTGTCCTATTGGTGTTGTCGAGCCGTCGGTCGCCCCGGAGAAAGGCGTGGTGGGTTGGAGCTTGTTGTACGGCACCTGGAGCGTGTCGAAGGTCTCGACGGAGAGGACGTTGAGTCTTGCCCTGCCGTCGATGAGGGTCTTGGTGATGAGCACGTTGCTGATGGTAGGTGAGCAGAGCATAGGGAAGGAGCCGGCCGCGGACGCGCACTTGAGTGGGTCAGCGGAGTTGAAGGTGATGGTGCACTTGGACCATCTGAGAGGTCGCGTTATCTCAATCTTGCGGAGGACTTTGTTCACTTCTCGGGCAAACTGCTTGACGACGCGATGATATACACAGGCCTGAGCGCCTCGAAGCATTTATGCCACTGTGTGGGGCTCCTAAAAGCCCCCAGCCCCTTCACCTTGATGGTGGTCGTTGTTCCTTCTCGACGGTGGTGGCAGCGGAGGAAGGGTTGCGTTGTCCCGGGAGCGATCTTCACGCTGCTAGTCCCTCCAATGATCCTCTGGAGGCTGGTCTCTCCATGGGCCCTCACGAGGATGGCCCTACTAGTGATCCTCGCGACTCTGCTCACGCCAGCCTTGGTGAGAGTCTCGGTTATCCCAGCGCCCTCCTCCATGGCCACCTCCGCAACCATATCCTCGTTCGCCACGCTCGGGCGGCGTCCGAAGCATTTGTCATGGATAGCCTTGAGTTCCTGGCAGTCGTTGGTGTTATGCCGGTGCACGTTGTGGAAGGCGTAGAACGGGCAACTACTATCGGCATTCAGGGAACCAGGGTACCCATACTTGCCTGCGTGCGGCCAATGACATGGCTCCTTCAGGCCTGGTATGGCCCATCTTCAGCAATGACACTCAAGACCCTCACGAGGGGCCAAGCCTCGCGGGGCGGACGACACCAAGACCTCCGGAAGGGGCAGCCTCGGCTGGCTGGATCCCGAGGAGCGGAGAACTCTATGCAACGCCCCACCTCGTGAGGTTTGCATGACACAATCCATGACGACCAAGGACAGGCGGGCGCCAGCGGGCACAGAACAGCAGTAGCCTCTTTGGTGCTAAGGAAGCTGGCTCAGACGCAGAGTCCTAAGGAATTTGACAAAGGTTTCCATTCAGTGCAACAAGACCAATACCGCCAGGACAGCGGGACGGAGGTCATCGCCGAGCTCACCATGGCGTCAGGATTAGAGGCTTTGTAGGCGAATACCACCTTTAGTCAGGATAAGATGTACTAGCTGTCCCCCTTCAAATTTGGCCATTGTGGGATCCCTTGCCGCCAAACATTTCGGGGAAGAGGACCAAGGCCACTATATAAGTAGGATAGCCACCACCCAGCAAAGTGATCGGATTCAATTCACTATGACAAGCTCACTAGCTCATCCAAGCCCAAGAACACCTCTCCTCCGGAGGTCGTTCACCCATTGTACTAGTTCATCCACAACCCATCTCCAGGCTAAGCCACCACACTACTCGAGTAGGGCCACTCACCGCTAGGTGGCCCGAACTAGGATAAACTGCCTCGTGTCTCTTTTACATTTCTGTTCGTCGTGCTAGTTCATGAGACGGCGAGCAGATAGATAGGCGTGGTTGAGATCTTCGCACGCACCTTAGAGTTTAAACCTAGTAGGGTTTTGTGGAGCCCAGAATCCGACATTTGGCACACCAGCTAGGGTTGCATCGAAGCTCCTCTTTGTCCATTCGGTTCATCGTCGTCGGCACCCCTCGGCGATGGCATCCCTTTCACTCTCCATCACCGGCGCAAACGCTGCTACCGGCCCCGCTGCCCACGAGCAGCAGGATTCATCGTTCCTGCTCTCCGCGCGGCGTGACGGTCGCACTGCAACCACATCGCTGACTCCGACGGCTGCTTCGTCCTTCCATGCCCGCCGCGGCCCTGCGAACTCGCATGCCGCGCTGCTCATGGAGCGTGAGCCCCTGCGCTACTGCCCGACCGACGACCTCTATGAAGAATGGCTGAACCGCATCGCCGAGCTCATTAGAGCCGCCGGAGAAGCTACAACATCATGCCGTTCGTTGCCTCTTCCACAACCTCAAGCAGGCGATGACGCCTATGGTGCACCCCCTCCGCCGCTCCACAGAGACATTTTCCCCGAGCCAAAGGTGCGAGGTTCCCCAGCGTGACCTGCCACGTAGGGTGGCCGCGCGAGATGGGGAAAGCTGTCAAGTGGTGCAGCGGCCGCAAGGTGAGGCGCGTGCGCTTCATGCTCTGCCTCGTGAGGGTCACGCGCCTCCCTCCGCAGTGGGGCACGAACACCCAGACAAGGCTCCACCTCAGCAGCAAGCACCAGTCAACATGATGGGCTGCAAGGCGTTCACCACGGAGCTCCATCGTGTCATATGTCCCGGCAAGTTCAAGCCAGATCTACAGCCGCGTTACAATGGAACACTGACCCAGCAGAGCTCCTGCAGCTCTACAAGCTCAACATCGAAGCGGCCAATGGTAACGAGAAGGTCATGGCCAACTAGTTTCCCATGGCTCTCAAAGATGGTGCTCGTTCGTGGCTCCTGAACCTCCTGAAGTAACCGATCTCCTCCTGGGGTGAGCTGCGCGAACACTTTGTTTCCAACTTCGAAGGGACTTGTAATCGTGCCCCGGCGGTAGGTGACCTACGACGAAAGCAGCAGCCTGGAGATACCCTGCGCAAGTACATGCAACATTTCACCAACGTCAGCATCAAGATTCCCAAGATATATTCTGAAGCCATCATCTCGGCGTTCACTGATGGCGTACGGGACGTCAGGATGAAGGAGGAACTTGCCATTCAGGAGGACCTGTGCTCCGCTCTGGAGATGTTCTACCTCGCGATCAAGTGCGCAAAGGCAGAAGAGGGTCGCCTCTCACTGGCCGATCTTCCCAATGCTGACCCAGAAGAACAGAAGGCCAAGACGAAGGAGGCCAAGTGCAAAGGACCGACAGCACTCACGGTTGAGCCCGAGATGAAACGCGGGTGCTATTACCCCAATTCATCTAAGGGCAGCCACACGTTCTGCGCCTTCCACAACATGCACAACCACAACATCAACGACTGCCAGGAAATCCGGGCCAACCATGACGGATGCTTCGGACGCCGCCCCGAGTGCGGCGAACGACGCTATGGTCGCGGAGGTGGCCGTGGAGGAGGACACTGGGAGAACCGAGACTCTCGCCAAGGCTGGCGTGACCAGCCTCGCGAGGATCACTGACAGGGCCAGCCTCGTGAGGGCCCATGGGGAGACCAGCCTTGCTAGGATCCTTGGAGGGACCAGCAGCATGAAGATCACCCCTGGTACAATGCAGCCCTTCCTCCGCTGCCACCACCGCCGGGAAGGAACGACGACTGCCATCAAGATGAAGGGTCTAGGGACTTTCAGGAGCCGCGCGCAGTGGCATGCACCCTAGGAGGCGCTCAGCCCCCTGCATATCATTGGGTCTTCAAGAAGTTTGCCTGAGAAGTGAACGCAGTCCTCCCCAAGCTCGAGATAATGCGACCTCTCAGATGGCCAACTGCGCCATCACCTTCAACTCCGCTGACCAGCTCAAGTGCACGGCCGCGGCCGGCGCCCTCTCTCTGATCTTCTCACCTACCATCAGCAACGTGCTCATCACCAAGACCCTCATCGACAGCGGGGCAGGACTCAACGTCCTCTCCTTCGAGACCTTTGACACGCTCCAGGTGATGTACGACCAGCTCCAACCCACCAGGCCTTTCTCTGTAGTGACCGACGGCTCGACAACACCAATAGGGCAGATCCGCCTCCCTGTCATCTTCAGCGACCGCAAGAACAACCGCACAGAGCTAATCGACTTCGATGTCACCCACATCCGGCTCCCATACAATGCCATCATTGGCTACCCTGCTTTATCCAAGGTCATGCCAGTGAGCCACCAAGGCTACAATGTCTTCAAGATGTTGGGAAGCAGTGGTGTCATAGTGGTCACCTATGATGAGAAGGATGCGGTGTGCGCTCTCGAGCGCACCTACCAAGATGCGGCAATGGAGAACCCCGACACTGAGGGCTTTGCCTACCCTCCTGAGGTCGTCGCAAAGAAGAAGAATCAGCTGCTTGCCCTGGAGTCTCACGAGGAAGCGGCACCCGTCGGCCGCACCTCAAGATCTGCGCCCGTGAACGGGGCGCCTTCCTCCCTCGCATAGGAAGGCGCGCCCGCCGCCCCTCTCCGGGTGGGCTCGGGGTATCTCCTCTGGAGGGCCCCAGACCTAGCCAACGGCACGAGCGAGGCGCTCGGGCACCATCTGGAGGCGTGCTTCAGCGCACGTTTCCGGGAGGAGGGCACAAGGCGCGATGCGCCAAGTGCTCAGGACTTCGTCGACCAGATCATCGAAGACTTGCAGGTACCAAGAGTAGTGTGAGGCGAGCGTCGCCCCACACCACCTCGTGTAGCTGCCGTCCCAGGCATGGGCGCCAGGCTAAGCGTCTGCGTCCACATCCCAAGACTGAACAAAGTCGCATCTGAGGAGCTCTACTGGTCATCTTAGGTGGCCGGTGCGAGGATCCTCCTCACATCTACGTTCGCATGCCCTTCGGCGCACTAAACCAAGCTACCCTGCACCAGTGCCACACGCGGAGCGTCCTCGCGGCTCACAAGGCCAGGCATCAGGAGATCCTAGCGGAAGGGGCACTGGTCCTTCGCGAGCTCCCGGAACCTCAGGAGCTTCGCGAGGCCCCGAAGCCAAGCGACTCATGAGGAGCAACATCTGCAATGAGCGTCTTCGGCTACACCAACACTTCTCCACCAACGATGCCAGGTGACACTTCCCGTTTTGTTCAGTTGGGGCGCCCCTCCGGCTGCATCATCCCTAGGGAACGTGGGTCTGTCCCTATGGCATGTCTCGTCTTTTCGTGTGGATCCATTTGGGGGCGCCCCTCGGGCTGCATCATCCCCACACCGTGTGGGTCCTTCCCTACGGCATGTATTGTTTTTGCTCGAACTGGGATTGGCTTTGCTTGAGATTGGGTTCTTCACCTCGTTTTTCAAAGTCGCTCATCTAGTGTTTCATTGTTTTAAGTGCCGTGTGCCCTGACCTGTGGGCCAGGGCGCGCAAACTGGTTTCCTTTTTGCGTCTTGGGACGCCTCTGTGGGAACCGTGCGCCGGGGGATCCTCCTGCGGTTGTTACATGAAGAAGCTTAGGCACGACGCCTGTGCTCGGGTATGTCCCTGCAACGTTTACAAATCCAAGTGACCGAGCTCTATTTGGTGGGGTCGCCCCGCTCATGTCACCTCATGAGGTCCTTGGTGCTTGATATTCCCATGTAATGGCCTCCAGAAGTTCATTTCAGCACAGGTTACAGCTATCACGCAGAATCCCTTGAAGACCAGGTGCAACCCGCCTTGAGGTAGGGCCTCGTGGGTCCCGCACTGGCCCACAGGTGCCAATATACAGCTCATCCAGCTGAGTTGTACACGCCCGGAGTGCTCCCCCGTAGGGACCTCCACCCACGCGACCAGTGGAAGCCCCACGCTCTGCGCTGGCGGACGACACGGTCGAGTCGTGGCTATGCCCATGACAAGTGGTAGACCTATGCTCCGCGCTGGGGATAAACAACTGGGGGCACCTTCGGGTCGCATAACTCCAGGATACCCTCTTGGTCGACCGTTCAGCCTCTTCCTGAGATGAACGCGCAGGGGGCTGGACACAAGGGCTGCACCCAGGTCGGGCAGACTTGGCGCAGGACACCTCACCAGGTCCTTGTACCTGGTCCTTGCATGCCCCTCCTAGGAAAAGGCAGACATGAAGAAGGTATGGAACTCACAAGGCCAACTCGCACGTCAAGGGGCCCCCCTGAGGATCAAGAGTCAGGGGCCTCACTGGCCTCGTAGCCCTCACCCCTTGGTCCTGTCGTGGTGATCCGGACGGCCCAACGGCGGTTGAGGAATGCGCCGGGTCGGGCCCCGCCGACGCAGAGCCCTCCCTCGTGAGGCTTTGGCTCACAAAAATACTAATCATGTTCATACGTTAAGGGGGACCGCTGGACATCGCGACCCCATGGGCCTAACTGGCCACATAGCCCCTCGCCCCTTGGTCTTGTCCTGGTGATCCGGACGCCCCAATGGCTGTCGTGGTATGCGCGAGGCCGGGCCTTGCTGATGCAGAACATAAAAGGCAAACAAAAATAGCAAAATCTAAAGCAATCTATTACATAACATATTGTTTCTTTCCCGAAAAGTTCAAAGCAAAGTTCTTACGCCTCCATGAGGCACACCAAATGTCATGGGGATAAAACGGGAAGCAGTAGCATCATCATCCTCTCCTTTAGCCTTGGATGCCGCCATCATCCACGTGGGGAGGCCTATCATCAGCAACGTCGCCATCATCTTCCTCGTTGGCTCCTTCCGCAGCATTGGAAGGCTCAACTGGGCGGTAATGCTGCAGCAGAGCCTCCACCTGCCCCTTCAAGACTACTGCGGCGGCACCTTCAAGTTCACGAGTTGCGGGCTCAAGCAGGGCACCGAAGTCAAAGTTGGGGTTACGAAGATAAAGGTGGTGGTAGACGCGCGTCGCGACCAAGAGGCGTGAGCACGGGCCTTCGCTTCCACCAAAGGGGCCAACCCGATGGCAATACCTTTGAGCTCCTTGGCAAGCTTTGGGAGCAGTCCGGCAGGGCCTTCCTCCAGCATCGCCAACGGTGCCTTGTATCCCATCCCATAGAGGGATCGCTATGAGACACGAAACTTTTCTTCAAGGGAGATAAAGATATCGCCCTATATGGCGGTTGCTTCTTCAGCCTTGGCAAGGGACCTCCAGGTCACCTCCAGCTCCCCCCCTAGCCTCTCCAGGCGTCCGCGTTCTATGGCCTGTTCTTGGGTGGTCTTCTTCAGCTCGGCATCGCGGTTGTTAAGCTCAACCTGCCTGGCGTTCAGCTCCTTCTACTGCTCCATAAGACGGCGGGTATCTTTGTTATGCTTGTCGGTGAGAGCCCTCATATCGGCTTCCTCCTTGCAGCAGCACTCGTCAACAGCTTTCTCATCAGCCCACGCTGCATCGGGCTCAGCTGTGGCCACGCCTGCCACCTTCTAGCCATCTTTGTTCATGTCCTTGACTTCACTCCGGGCCATCTTGAGGGACGCGTCGGCTCGGAGCCACCCTGAGATTAGCCCCAGGCGTCCCATCACTAGCCATCGGTCTGTGTCGCGAAGGTCAAGCTAGAACTGGTCCAGCATGGTGTGGGCACCTTCCAAGACAGGAGGTATGCTGAAGTAGGCAGCAAGAGGAGAAGGCACCTGGGTTGGCGGAGCAGCTGGAATACGGATAACAGGGGGCTCCGGAGCTCCCATGCCCTTAGCAGGGCCACCAGAAGTTGCGGCCTCCGGAGTCAGCTTGGCCACGCTTGTGACCGCCTCCTGAGATGGAGCTCCAGGGCCTCGGGAGGTGAGGCATAACGATGGTTCATAGCGAGTAGGCCCCTACTTCCGCAGTCAGGGTCGTGGCGGCAACAACAGGCGGAGCTTCAGGAAGCTGGTCCTCCCCTCTCCCCTTCTTCGACGACGGTGGCCTGCAGGGGGAGGACACGATGAGCACGACACCCAGATTAAAAACAAAGGTAGGATGAGATGCTTACTGCTTGATGGTGATGTAATTCCTCTTCTTCTTGGACAGGAGCAATGCGGGCATAGGTTTCCCGGACGATGGACCCGCTGTGCCCTTCAAGGCGGTCGGGTGCGACGCAGCAGACCCGGGGGCACCAACGGCCGACGACGCACCAGGGGAACCACCCTGGAGGAGCAAAGCCGCATCGCCCTTCTTCGAAGCGCCACGAAACAACCTCTTCAAGGGATAAGCTCCAGACCTGGTGGTCACCCCAATGAGCCGTCCGCCACCTCCAACCTCTGCCGCGGAGGGGAGGTCTCCGCCACCTCCTCAAGAGTCTCCTCCGAGTCGTCCTTCCCCTCCTCATCGGAGTCCTTGTCAAAAGGAACCGACACCACAAGAGAAGGGACAGGAGGCTCGTCGGCGGCACGAGCCCCCACTTGTCGGCGGTACAAGCCCCCACTCGTCGAAGACATGCTTGGCGGCAACTACATCATCCTTGTCCTCTCAGTGGTACAACGGGATGTGCCCCTTAGGCAGGTCCCCAGGATCCTACTCAAGCACGACGCGCAGGACCTTGTCCAATTCCTCGACGGTCAGGGCCTGCGGGTGTAGCCGGAGCACGTCGCCCATGCTCTAATGTGTCCACAAGATGCGCGAGCGTGCATGAAGAGGGGCCAGCCACTGCTTCATGAATTCCTTGACGAGCAGGGGCACCGTCAGCATCCCCTTCATCAGCTTCTTCGTCATCACCTCCAGCAGCTGCGCCACTCGGGGGTCGGTGAGCTTCTCATGAATCCACCGCGCCGGCTCCTCTGGCAGCACACTTGGCAGCTCCAGCCAAGCGCGAGAACACTTGGCGTCCACAAAGACCCACTTATGTCGGAAATCCTCCACCTTCTTCTTTTCCTTCGAGACCACATTGCCCCGATGGACCAAAACCAAGACAAGACCCCCGGCACGTTGGTCGGTGTTAACTCGGAGGTAGAAGAAGTGGCGGAACACCGTGACGGAGGCTAGCACCCCAACAAACGCCTCGCCGTAAAAGGCGAAAATGGACAAAAGGAAGGTGGAGCTGGGATGGAGATGAACGGCACGGATCTGGTAATGCTTGAGGATGTCAAAGAAGAAGTGGGAGAAAGGGGGACGAGCCCCATGAAGGTATTGTGCAGAAAGAGAGGGTAGATGGTTTACCCATGGATTCCGGTGGGGTAGAGCCGTGTCAGACCACCGTCTCCCCCCTCATTGTGGCTAGACGCCAGGAGAGGGAGCATGGCGGCGAGGTCCTTCTCCTTGGTGATGGAGACGCTAAGGGCCGGGTAAGAGACGAGATCCAGCCGCAGAGAAGAAGCAAAAGGCTTGGTCGTTTCCGAGGCCATCAGCACTGGACTTGGGTGATGGATTCCCTAGATCTGGGAGCACTCGCGGCAAGGAAGAAAGGGGATCTGGAGCAAGAGGAAGGGGAAGCAGGGAAGGACCTGAAGTGGGTGCTAGCCCCCTCTATTCAAGTCAAACGGTTGCCAAGGCAACATGAGGAAGTGGAGACGCCCACGTCCAATGCAGGCGCCATGTGTCGACCGGGACCGCAGGCGATTGGGGCCCACGGGGATTCGCCCTTTCCTTTTGGCTTTGCCTCGAAGACAAGTCCAAGTGTGCCTTGGGCCTGGGGGCTACTATCGGTGTTCTGGGAACTAGGGTACCCAGACTTTCCTACCTGCGGCCCATGACGTGGCTCCTTCAGGCCTGGTACGGCCCATCTTCAGCAATGCCACTCAAGACCCACGCGAGGGATCAGGCCTCGCGGGGCAGACGACACCAAGACCTCCGGAAGGGGCAACCTCGGCTGGCTGGCTCCCGAGGAGCGGAGAACTATATGCAACCCCAGACATCGCAAAGTTTGCATGACGCAAGCCATCACGATCAAGGCCAGGCGGGCGCCAGCGGGCACAGAATAGCAGTTTCCTCTTTGGTGCTAAGGAAGCGGGCACAGTCCCGAGGAATCGACCAAAGGTTTCCGTTCCAGTGCAACAAGACCAAGACCGGAAGGACGGCGGGACGGAGTCATCACCGAGCCCACCATGGCATTAGGATCATTGCCTTTACAGGCAAAGACCACCTTTAGTCAGGATAAGATGTACTAGTTGTCCCCCTTCAAAATTGGCCGTTGTGGGATCCCTTCCCGTGGAACATTTCAGGGAAGAGGACCAAGGCCACTATATAAGTAGGATAGCCACCACCCAGCAAAGGGGTTGGATCCATTCCACCCCGACAAGCTCACTAGCTCATCCGAGCCCAAGAACACCTCTCCTCCGCAAGTCGTTCACCCATTCTACTAGTTCATCCATAGACCATCTCGAGGTTAATCCACCACACTATTGGAGTAGGGCCACTCACCGCTAGGTGGCCTGAACCAGGAAAACTGCCGCGTGTCTCTTTTACATTTCTTTTTAGATCTGGTAGCGAACAGTTTTCATTGTATTAGGTTCTGTAGCGAACATTCGTTCGGTAGATATTTTTTCTTTATTTTTTCTGCTAGGGACCTATTCGTTAGTTTTTATTTTATAGATTTGTCCTTGTTTTTCAAACGATCACTACTTTTTACACGTTTGTCCAAATTTGATGAAACCAATGCCAAAATTTTTAGTACGATCTCATCAATCCAGAACACTAACTCAAGTTTATTTTTAAATGATTTAAAATTTGAATTCAAATAGATTTGATTTTGAACTTCTTTTGATCGTATCTTGAGTTTCGTAAATCCGTTTGAGTTGATTCTTTTTGAAAATCGAGGCTCTTGACCTTAACTTTCTGTTAAGACCTAATCCAAATAAATTTGGTACCATTGAAAACTGTTTTCTGTTCGAAAGAGCTATTTGCTTGTTTTAAAGTTTTCCGAGATCTTTTCTTCGAATGTTTTGCATGAGTGCTGATGTATGCTATTGTTTGTATATGATAGGTTTTCCGAAGTGCGAAGCTTGCTAATATGAGTCACTAGGGTTTAATGATCATCAGCAAGGCACGTTACACCTTGATCATATTCCTTCAATACCCAGTTTTACTTGCATTAGTTACACCCTCAAAGATTTGCATGAGTAGGACTTGGGTACGTACATGTGGGATTGCTATGTAGATCATGTGGTAAGAACCTATGACTTGCGATCACCCCGGGAATATACATTTTGTTACATGTTTCTTAGCCATGCTCGTAGACGGGAATGGTATGTGAGCTTCATGAAAGTTGCGATAGTAATAACAACTAAGGAAAAGTTTAAGGTGACAACATTAATACACATCTGGGTAGATTTGTTGTGGGCACCTGGAGAATCCATTGTTGTCCTACAAGATCCCGGAGGACCCGTGTGATCATCCTGTGGAATGCCACCTAGGCTCAAAGGGATCATATAATTATTCATGCCTAGAAACTTCCTTGTGCAGCCACTAGCCATTATGGGCTCTGCCATAGTTGAGTAAGTTATGTGACCTCTTTCAATGATGGACTAGCAGATGTAGGGGAAAGTAGGTGTACCGGTCTACCCAGAGTAAAGAGTTAATGCTTATGAAAGGCTATGTCTCGATCTTCCGATCATGGATGTAGTCGTGTCTTGTGGGGAAAGGTGCGCAAACCTTTACAGAGTGTACAAACTAATCATGATTAGCCGTGTCCCCGTTTTTGGACATCGTGAGTATCCTGGTATTTGAATTATTGGTTGATCTCATCACTCTATATAATTAAATTGTTGGGTTACTAATGACTTGGTGATTTTGGGATTGAGATGGAAGAACCTTCTCAATATTGGTAATTTAACTTAGTAGTAAATAAAATTTATTCCTTTGTTGTAGGGAAAAAAATTCTTTATGCAAAATTAAACTTAGAGCCTCCACCAACCAAATATGCATGTAGTGGTAGATTTTTTGCTCATCGTTATTGCTACAACATGACTTTGCCAGCATATTCCATGTGCTGACATACACGGCTGCGACGTCTCATGTTGCAGAGTTTTCACACGAGGATTAAGGTGCGATAGGTCGTTGTCTTGCACTCATGTTTGCCGTGGAGTTGGATGGACTCATTTCTCTTCGAAGCTTCCGCAATATCTTAATTTAGTTGGCCTTCATACAAAATTTTTGTAATAAATACTCTTTATGAGGTCCTCGATGTAATAAGTGTGCGACTAAAACTCTGTTATAATTCCTCGAGTAGTGTGTGTGTGTCAGCATACTGATCTAGTGATGACACTTAAGCACGGAGACTTTGATCCATTGGAATCGGGTCACTACAGTGACACAATGAAAAGGACTTATCCATTGACTAGTAGTAATAGAATAAAATATACCTGCCTCCAGAAGCTTTATTATTTTATTTCGTACCACCTCCTTCATCTTAGTATTTAATCGTCGTTGGTGATCAACAACTGGTTTAGTAACACGCTGCAACTTCATTTTGTGTTGTCATAAAGTGGGACTAATGCCCATAAGATCATCAAGAGTATATCCAATAGTAGCACGGTGCTTCTTCAGAGTTTTCGATAATTTCTTTTCTTCATGCTCTAAAAGGTTAGAACTAATAATAACAGGATATATCTTCTTTTCATCAAGATAAGCTTATTTCAAAGTATCAGGTAATTGTTTAAGCTCAAACACGGGATAACCCTTGGGTGGAAGAGGATCCCCAAGGATTTCAATAGGCAGATTATGTTTTAGAATTGGACCTTGTTTAAAGAATATTTCATCTATTTCCCTTCTTTCATTCATAAACATATCCTTCTCATGGTATAACGAATATAGGTCTAAAGGATCAGTAGGAGGCACAAAAATAGAAACAAGACCACTAATTTCATCCTTACTAGGAAATTCTTTATCACGGGGTTGTCTACGAAATTTAGATAAATTACAATCATGAGACATATCCCCTAGACCAACAGTAACAATATCTTTCTCACGGACTATCCTAGCATTAACAGTGTTCAACAAACGTCTACCAAATATAGTGGGACAAAAGTCATCTTGTGGGGAACAAAGAAAAAGAAAATCAGTGAGATATTTTATTTTCCCACAAAAGACTTCAACATCTCTAACAATAGCAATTGGTGATATAGTATTTCTATTAGCAAGCTTGATAGTAACACCAATTTCTTCTATCTCACCAGGTTCAATTTCATTCATAATTTCTTAATATAAAGTAAAAGGAATTGCACTCACACTAGCACCCACATCACATAAGCCATGATAACAATGATCTCCTATTTTAATAGAAACAATACACATGCCAACAACTTGTCTATGTTTATCTTTAATATCGGGTTTGGCAATTCTAGCGGCTTCATCACAGAAAAAAAAACATGTCCATCCATTTTATCAGCCAAGAGATCTTTAACCAGAGCAATACTAGGTTCCACTTTAATTTTTTCAGGTGGTATAGGTGCTCTAATATTACTTTTGTTAACCATAGTTGAAGCTTTAGCATGATCCTTTATTCTAACAGGAAAAGGTGGTTTCTCAATATAAACAGTAGGAATAATAGGATCAACATTATAAGTAATTGTTTCTTCTTCAACTTTAATTGGTTCAACTACTTTAACTTCAATGGGAGGATGATATTTAAACCACTTCTCCTTAGGGAGATCAACATGAGTCGCAAATGATTCGCAGAAAGAAGCTAATATCTAATAGTCAACTCCATATTTAGTGCTAAATTCATGAAAAGCATCAATAATCATAAAAGATTTAACACAATCAAACTTAAGGTTTATACCTGACTCATTACCTTCGTCGAGATCCCGGTCTTCAAAGTTGCATTTAATTCTTTCTAGTAAATCCCATTTGAATTCAATAGTCTTCTATATAAAAGAACTAATACAAGAAGTATTGAGCATGGATTGATCATTATGAGAAAGCCGAGCATAAATTCTTTGAATAATTATTTCCCTTGGGAGCTCATGATTGGGGCATGAAAATAAAATTAACTTAAGCCTCCCCAAGCTTGAGCGATACTTTCTCCTTCACGAGGCCAAAAATTATATATACAATTCCGATCACGATGAACTAGATGCATAGGATAAAACTTCTGATGAAATTCTAATTTCAACCGGTTGTAGTTCCATGATCCAATATCATCACATAGCCTATACCATGTCAATGCCTTTCCCTTCAAAGATAAAGGGAACACTTTCTTCTTGACAACATCCTTGGGCATACATGCGAGCTTAAATAATCCACCAACGTCATCCACATAGATTAGGTGTAAATCAGGATGCACTGTTCCAACTCCTGCATAAGGATTAGCTAGAAGTTTCTCTATCATACCCAAAGGAATTTCGAAGTAAATATTTTTAGTAGGTGCAGTAGGTTGAGGGGCAACTCTTTGATCTTCTGGTTGGGGTGAAGCTACCCCAAACAAACCCCTCCATGGATTATTTTCCATAGTAAAAAGTGATAGTAAATTTCAGCACACTATATAAATGTTTCCTTACCAAATTCAACCTACCAAAGGCGCTTCACTCCCCAGCAACGGTGCTAGAAAAGAGTCTTGATGACCCACAAGTATAGGGGATCTATCGTAGTCCTTTTGATAAGTAAGAGTGGTGAACCCAACGAGGAGCAGAAGGAAATGACAAGCGGTTTTCAGCAAGGTATTGTCTACAAGCACTGAAATTATCGATAATTGTAGTTGTATGGTAAGATAGTTCGTAATGGTTAACAAGTAAAAAAAGTAACTAAGGTGTAGCAAGGTGGCCCAATCCTTTTTGTAGCAAGGACAAGACTGAACGAACTCTTATATAAAGCAAAGTGCTCCCGAGGACACATGGGAATTGTTGTCAAGTTAGTTTTCACCATGCTCATATGATTTGCGTTCGCTACTTTGATAATTTGATATGTGGGTGGACCGGTGCTTGGGTGCTGCCCTTCCTTGGACAAGCCCCCCACTTATGATTAACCTCTCTCGCAAGCATCTGCAACTAAAAAAGAAGAATTAAGATAAATCTAACCATAGCATTAAACATATGGATCCAAATCAGCCCTTACGAAGCAACGCATAAACTAGTGTTTAAGCTTTTGTCACTCTAGCAACCCATCATCTACTTATTACTTCCCAATGCCTTCCCCTAGGCCCAAATAATGGGGAAGTTTCATGTAGTCGACATTCACATAACACCACTAGAGGAAAGACAACATACATCTCATCAAAATATCGAACGAATACCAAATTCACATGATTACTTATAACAACACTTCTCCCATGTCCTCAGGGACAAATGTAATTACTCACAAAGCATATTCATGTTCATAATCTGAGGGGTATTGAGCATATGATCTTCCACCGAATAAACCGACTAGCATCAACTACAAGGAGTAGTCAACACTACTAGCAACCCACATGTACCAATGTGAGGTTTTGAGACAAAAATCAGATACAAGAGATGTTGCATCTGAAACTTGGTGCTGGTCAGTTGTGCAATGGGGTAGCTGAGTGCTAGAGCTATATCATGTTGTACTTTGATGTATTTCAGTTATGAAATCCTGCTTCCTTAATATGGAAATGAAATAAATTATGTGCTTAATATGTGTCAGTCAGATTCATAAATGGAATATTAATAATAGGGCAATTAGCCTGCTAATGGCCAATTAGCCTGCTAATTGGGTTTTTCTATTGTAAACGGTTATTGAAAAAACACCGTCGGCGAGGCCTCCGGCAACACACACAATTTCTAGGAATAAACCATGTTGGATCGATGAACAATCACACATGACATTCTCTTGAAAATTGGTTGTGTTAGGCTACCTTGCGCAAAAGTTTACCACATAAAAACTGTGTGTGACGGACAGCCTTTGCCACACAGTTTCTTCTACACCGTGTGTGATGCATTCAATAATGCAACCGATAAAATTGTTAATATTGTGTGCAATGGTAATGCTATCACAAACGATTTAACGGGCAATATCGTGTGTGATGTACATGCGATAGGAAATATTTTCGTTGGAGCGACTGTGTGGGATGTATATACGAACCGAAACGTTTAGCGGGGACTGTCTGTGTGGGATCTACTGACGGCCGGAAACAGTTTCGCCTCTATAATTGTATTTTTCGAGCACTACTGTACGTATACTCGTATTTGATCGCTCGCCGGTCGTACACGACCTCATTTTGCCGAGTGTGCGTGCCAGGAGGGCATATCCTTGACGGTTTCTGGGTCGTGTGGGAAGGACCCCCCTATCGCATTCACTCACTCGGTGACAGTTCAGAACGCAGTCCCAGAAAGGGGTTAAAAACGTTAGTATAGCACCTCACTGTACCAGTGTGTTAATAGAGTAGCATAGCTTTCATTACCCCCTGAGTAAATTGGATCTAGTAGGACAGTTATGTTCGCAAGCTATAATTCTTGAAAGTATAAGGATTTGACTTAGCCAGAGGATATTGATAGGAGATAGTCAGCATTACAATAATGACTTGGGGGAACATGTAGGAATTCTTGTTGGACATCAGATTTTGATTGAATAGGTGATCCTAGTGGAGTATAGGTGTTGATTAAGTCTACATGGTTCGGAGTAAATTGGATTTTAGACTGATGATATTGATCATAATACCATGTTTCTCGGTGGATGATAAACTAGGAGATCGGATTAATTGTCGGAGTTGATTGAGGGAATATATATGAGCTTGACAATGGAGTTTATTAAATTGCGATATTGAGAATTTGTGGATTGACTATAATAAAGATATCCCATTCAAGTATTCAGGGATTATAGGACATTAGTGGATTATGTGGAACACCATAGACATTGGATTTGTAGAATTAATGGATTATGTAGTGATTGATGGAAGTTAATGGGCTGTTGGAATTGATTCGTAGGAAGGAAACAAGATCTCGGAGTGGCATACAACGTGTTTCCTTAGGATAGAGATGCACTATCTTGGACCTTGGATGAATAAGCTGGGTACTTGGATTTTCATGTTTAATTAAAGCTTAGCAACTTGAATGTTCTACCCATGGATTTTTGCATTAATATGAGTTTGGGGATAGTTGACATGTGTGATTTTATTAGACCTCCTCTCGGGAGCCGTGAGGATATGAATAGTATGAGTGATGATTGGAGTTGACCTATACATGATGATTCTTTTGGTCATATGATGTGATTTGTTTGGAAGACTAGATAAAACAACAAGCATCTCAGATAGTGTGCTCAAGGATAAGAAGATAAAGGTTACTTCGCACACTAGAATCCTTGAAACCCTTAAGCCCTACCAAGCCACAACATGGTCGGATCATGACCATGGGCCTTGACTCTAAATCGAGAAGACCTTGGACGACACTCAACCAGACAACAACTAATGCCACAGCCTACTTTACGTACCTCGTGAACAAAGTCTTCATGGAGGACTTGAACAAGTTGGTTGTCATATTTATTTTGGCGACATACTTGTCTAACCGAAGATAGAAGAAGAGCCGTTTAGGTGGTTAGAGAACATTTGAAGACCGCCATGCCAAGGAGGAAGAACTATACCAACCACCGTCGTCTAGAAGTAAGCTTCCGCATCGAAGACCATGTGTATGTGGAAGCCACTCCTTTCAAAGGACCCAAGCATTTCAATTCCAAAGGAAGACCCACATCAAGATTTGTCGACCCTCTCCAAGATCACTGCAAGATGAAGGGCAGACAGCTACCAGTTGGAGTTACCACCTGAGTTATCCAATGTGCACAACGTTTTCCACGTCACCCAACTCTGGAAGTGTTTCCAACTTCCTAACTAGATCGATCACTAACAAGGACATCGATCAGCGAGACATCAACCTCCAGCCGATCTAACCTACAACGGGAGACCCATTTGCAACCTGGATCAAGAAGAATGATATACACGAAGCTACACCATCAAGTACTTCAAGGTTCAATGGAGCACCACTTGGAAGTAGAAACAGTATAAGGATGTGAGGACTACCCTAGATCCAATTTTCTGTATTGCATTCCGCACCTAGTTTAGGAATCTCGGGGACAATATTTTTGTCATGGGGGTATGTGTGTCACACCCTAATTTTCATTCCACAACACTTAAGCTAATAAATCACGAAAATGTGGTTTGACAAAAACTTTTTAGTGTTTGAACTTTGCTTGATTTGATTTATGTTTGCTATTTGCAATAGCTATAAAAATCTAATAAATCCTCCAACTCTTATAATCCTTCTCCTCGATACAAAACTTTTCCCAATGATCATGCCATTTGTAATGAATAGAATAGTATTTTCTTGCAAAAATAATTTGGCCAAAAAGTATTTTTTAAATTAGGTTTTCCAATACCCCATGAATTGAGACTTAAACTATAGGTACTTAATTAAGGGTGTGAAAAATCTTTCAAACATTATATTTGACTCGTATAAGATATATGACTCCCAAAAACCACGAAAATATGATTTTAAAAGATATTTTCCTATTTTATTTAAAGGATTTTTCTCCAGGCTGGAAATGGTCTTTAATAGGTTAAAATTATTTTAATGGTTCAAAAATATTTGAGAAAATGTAGGGAACATCAATGGACATATATTGTCCATAAATAAGAGTTTCAACACATGGTCATGTTCAAAATATTTGTCAAATCCATCAAAAACACTTCCAGGATATTTCAAGCTTTTGAAATATATACAAAGGAAATAGTCTCTATAAATTCCAAGGAAGTTCTAGCATGTCAAGGATGCCATATTTGGTGATCTTGTCAACTCTCATATCTTGGAAAACAATATAACATCACCAAAACCCCTTAAAACTATTTCTAACCATTTTGAAATTTGAGCAACTTCACATTGCCGAACATGTCCAAATGCTCTCAAACCTGGTACACCTTCTCAAATGGTCTAATTATTCATCTAGACCAAATGGCACAAGTTTTAGAACAAGATAACTTGATCAAAGTGTCCCAAAACCCTCTTTGTCTAGAACTCTAGATCCAAGTTTGAACCACTCTTCATTGCCAACTTTCTCCTTTTCATCCTAAATTTTGTGGACATTCTCCAATTCCCAAATGATGACACTACACCAAGTGGTGCATCAAGGAGAAAGGATTTGCATGACTAAATCTTTAAAAATCTACTTCTGTTGATTTCTATGGTTTGCCAAAGTTACATTGGCAACTTTCTTCAAAAGAATTCAAACTTGGTGAACAACCTCAATTCTATATGCCATTTAATCCTGTTAAGTCTAACGTCAAGTGGAATTCACTTGCTTTCCCAAAACTCTATCAAACACCTTCTGCCATTTTTACAAGACCAAAGTTTTGACCCCTTCCACTATTCTCCATAAGCTCAAATTTTTACCACAGCTGACCCTGATAACCTTCTACCTCTGGTAAAATTTGGAAGGCCATTGGCCAATAATTGAGGGGTGAAATCTTCACTATCTCTCTCTGGACAGCAAATTTTTCTCTCTCTCTAACCCTCTCTTAGTCCAGAAGCCTCCCAGAGCATCCAAAGCCCGTTCCACATTGTTTACACCACCAGAGCTATTGGACACAAGTGTCCGCGCCCACTTTTCCTATTCTATGCCATGGCATGCCAAACGCACGATTTGGAGCTCGCTACAATGCAGCCATGCACTGTAGCTTCTCTGTGCCCGATGCCCCCGACGACCTCGGGCCTCCCCCGCGTGCCTGCCGAGCCCCTCGGCGTCCCCGACATGCTACGCCCATGTTCCCCTCCTCCTTCTCCCTCCTGCTGCCTCCTTTCACACGCGCTCCGACCGCCCGAGAGCTCCACTGAGCAGCCTCACACGCGCAATGCCTCTAGCCTTTCCCTGCTCTCTCTCTTCCTCCCCCTGGTCGTAGACCTCCTCCACAAACGCCCTGGACGCCCCCCTGCAAGCTCCCGTGGCCCCTAGCCTCGACTACCTCATCTCTGACGCACGAGTCCATGAAGAGCCTTGGGCACGCAATATAAGGAAACCCAGAGCCCTCCTCTTCTCACCACTCGCCCTCTGCAGCTCCTATTCAACCCCCTGCACCACCCACTCCTCTCCATAACCGCCCAAGCTCGAGGTCGAGCTCGAGCTCCACTGCCTCGGATCGCCATCGATCTAGGTGTACATGCCCTCTCCGCCTCTTTTATCTCTCAATCTAGAACCACCACACCTCCCTGACCCATTCCCCTCTGTTTCCCCTCTCTACTACAGCCAGAATCGACCGGGGTAAGCACCTCCCGAAGCCTTGCCACCGGCTTCCTCGTCGCCGGTGAACCCCTGCACTCCGGCGACCAACTCCACCTCCATCCGAATGGCGACTCCTCCTTGAGCATGTTAGTTCCCTCAGATCGCCTCGTCGTCGAGCACAGCGCCGCCGGTGAGCTCGCCACCCCCTCTGACCAGATGTAGATGACGACGGTCGTGAGGCCCGTCTGTCAGCCGCAGAACCTGGCGGCGGGGTCCCACCCGTCATGTTTAAAACGCACGCGCGTGTGTACCGGTTCGCTACGTTGGCTGAAGGCTAATACATCTGCAATGTATCTATAATTTTTGATTGTTTCATGCTGTTATATTATCATTCTTCGATGTTTTACAATCATTTTATATCATTTTTTGGGACTAACCTATTGACAGAGTGCCAAGTGCCAGTTGCTATTTTTTGCTTGTTTTTTACTTCGCAGAAAATCAATATCAAATGGAGTCCAAATGCAGTGAACCTTTACATGGATTTTTGAGGATCAAAAGACACATGTTGGGCTGGAGAAGCACTTGGGGGCTGCCCCGAGGGGGGCACAACCCACCAGGGCGCGCCTGGGCCCCCAGGCGCTCCCAGGTGGGTTGTGCCCACCTCGATGGCCTCCCGCACCACCTCTTCGCTCTATAAATGCCCAAATATTACAAAAACCCTAGGGGAGTCGACAAAATTTTGTTTCCAGCCGCCGCAGGCTTCTGTATCCACGAGATCCAATCTAGAGCCCTTTTCCGGCACTCCACCGAAGGGGGAAACCATCATCGATAGCCATCTTCATCATCCCGGCGGCCACCATGATGAGTAGGGAGTAGTTCACCCTCGGGGCTGAGGGTTTGTAACAGTAGCTATGTGTTTAATCTCTCTCTCTCTCTAATGTTCTTGAGATGCACAATCTTGATGTATTGCGGGCTTTGTTAATATAGTCGGATCATATGGTGTTTTCCTCTCTCTATCTTGTTGTGGTGAATTGAGTATTCCCTTTGAGGTTTCTTTGGACTGAATACTTTTATGGATTTCAGAACACTTGATGCATGTCGTGCTATGAATTCCCGTGGTGATAATGGGGTATGATATTGATTCACTTGATAGGTGTTTTGGCGCTCAACTTGCGGATTCTTGCGGTGACATTGGGGTAATCTATGCATAGGGGTTGATGCACATTCTTGTCTTTCTTTATTTGGTAGAAATCTTGGGGCACTCTTTGAGGTTATTTGTGTTAGATTGAGTATTATAAATCTGAATTTCTTTTGGTGTTATTTTAGTACAAACTCTTGAAAAATCAATCGGAAAGAATAACTTGTGTTATTCTAGTATGAACTCTTGATAGATCGATCGGAAAGAATAACTTGTGTTATTCTAGTACGAACTCAGGGATAGATCGATAGGAAAGAATAGCTACAAACAATTCCTTCTTATGTTCTCCGCTAGATAAGAATTTTGGAGTGATTCTTCATCGCACGTTGAGGGATGCTTATGTGATCCAATTATATTAGCATTGTTGAGAGATTGCACTAACGAAAGTAAGGACCCTAGTCCTCATTTTCAAGCATTGCAATACCGTTTGTGCTCCGTTTTATCACTTGCTACCTTGCTGTTTCTTATTGTTACTATTACAAAAATCAATATCTATTATCCATATTAAACTTGTATCACCATCTCTTCACCGAACTAGTGCACCTATACAATTTCCCATTGTATTTGGTGTGTTGGGGACACAAGAGACTTTTTATTATTTGGTTGCAGGGTTGTTTGAGAGAGAACATCTTCATCCTACAACTCCCACAGATTGATAAACCTTAGGTCATCCACTTGAGGGAAATTTGCTACTGCCCTACAAAACTCTGCGCTTGGAGGCCCAACACGAGTCTACAAGAACAAGTTGTTGAGTAGACATCAAGCTATTTTCTGGTGCCGTTGTCGGGGAGGTTAGGTAAGCGGCACTCAAATCAAGTCAACGAAGATCTTTTCTGGCATCGTTGCTGCGGGGTTAGGTAAGCAGCACTCACATCCCGTTAACGAACCACTTTTCTGGCGCCGTTGCCGGGGAGGTGAGCGCTTGAAAGTATATCTTCAGATCTTCCAATCGAATCTATTAGTTTCTTGTTTTATCACTAGTTTGGTTTTGTAAAAGAAAACTAAAAATGGAATTGAGGTTGCATCATATTATTAATCTTTATAATGTCTTTCATGAAAATGATGGAAAAGAAAATTGTGCTCAATTGTTAGAAGAAGAATGCTATAAAATGTTTGGCATAAAATATGAGCATGATTGCAATGTTGTTAGTATGAATTCTTTAAATATCAATGATGCTAACGATATGCAAAGCCATAAGCTTGGGATGCTATGTTTGATGAAGATGATATTTTTAGCCCCCCAAGATTTGATGTGGAAATTTGTTATAATGGTAGCATGCCTCCTATTTTATGATGATTATATTGATAAAAGTGGATTTGGAGAGGTCATGACTCTATTTTGTGATGAATCCACTACTTTGGAGGATGTTTCAATTGACTATGATAATAAAGTAGCTATCTATGATGGTTATGGTGATGACATGTATGTTATATTGAATAATGATAACCATGAAACTTATCATCATGACTTTAATTTTCAATCTCATGACGGTTATTTTTCAAGTTTACTCTCTATGTGTTGAAAATCTTGAAGTTTGCTTGTTTTGCCTTCTTATACTAGTTGATTCTTGTTCCCATAAATTGTTTGCTCACAAAATCCCTATGCATAGGAAGTGGGTTAGACTTAAATGTGCTAGTCATATTCTTCATGATGCTCTCTTTGTGTTTCAATCTTTATCTTTTATGTGAGCATCATTGAATTCATCATGCCTAACTAAAAGGCATTAAAGAAAAGCGCTTCTTGGGAGACAACCCAACATTTACCCCAACTGTTTTTTGTGCCTTCACATTGTTAAGCTACTGTAGTAATCATGTTTTACATGTTTTGTTTCAATAAAGTTCCAAGTAAAGCCTTTGGGGTAGTGTGGATGATAGTTGATTTGATTTTGTGCAAAAGCAGAAAGTTTTTTGTCCAGTGCAGAAAATTCAATAAATCATTGGAACGTGATAATTAGCTAAAATTTTGACACATGATTGGTTTACAAATTTCCTACATTGTCCTAATTTTTCAGAATTTTTAAAGTTAAATAAGTATGGTGGTTGCCCAGATCATTACAAACTGTTTTATTTTTGACAAATTCTGTTTTCAATGCATAGTTTGCTTGTTTTCTTGTTTATATGGCTTATATTAATCAATATAAATTGTAGAAATGTTATGCTACACTAGGTATTGTGTGGAAACAATTATGAATCTTGTCTTTGACAGTACCAAGGTGAATGATTTGCTTTATGATACTAACGCATCTCATGAAGTTCCATTAAGTTTTGTGTGATTGAAATATTCAAGTTTTGGGTGAGATTGCGATGGATGAAGGAATAAGGAGTAGACAAAGGCTAAGCTTGGGGATGCCCGAGGCACCCCAAGATAATATTCAAAAAGTATCAAGCAACTAAGCTTGGGCATGCCCCCGAGGGGCATGCCCTGTTTCTTCTAACGACCATCGGTATTTTACTTGAGACTATAGTTTTATTCGTCACATGATATGAGTTTTACTTGGAGCGTCATTTTATTTTGCTAGGATTTTCTTGTTGTTATTCATATTAAAGTTTTTTATCCTTTATTTTAATAAAAATGTCAAGTATAGCCCTTGCCATGCTTATTTTGCAAGTCTATATATTGCTGTTTGAAAATAAAAAGTTTATTGTTGTTGCAAAAATTCACGAGAAAAGTCAGAATGTGATAAAATGTTCAAACGTTTTGCACAGAAATCTATGATAAATTTCATATAGCATGTTAAAATTTTAGAATTCTTTGAGTTGGGGAAGTATGGATCCTCTTGCATTCTTTACAAACTATACTGTTTTAACAGATTGTTGTTATGTTTGCATTCTTTTGCATATGTTTGCGAATTTAACGATTCTATTTGAGGATATGAGTATTAAATATGCAGAGGCATTTAGTATGTAATGTTAAATTATAGTTTTAGTGATTTTCTACAGTAGAGGATGATAAGGTGTTCCATTGATTTATACTAACTTAATTTACGAGTTCTTGTTGAGTTTTGTGTGGATGAAGTTTTTATGTTTAGGGAAACTGTGATATAAAAGGAATTAAGGAGACACAAAAGCTCAAGCTTGGGGATGCCCAAGGAATCCCAAGATAACATTTTAGAAGTCTCAAGCATCTAAGCTTGGGGATGCCCCGATAGGCATCCCACCTTTCTTCATCAACATTTATCTATTAGTATCGGTTGATCCTAAGTTTTTGCTTCTTCACATGAGATGTGCTATTCTTGAAATGTCACTTTTTTGTTTCATTGTTGTTAGAATAAAATACTTAGATCTGAAAGTTTTAAATAAAAAAGAGTCTTCACATAGCTACCTATTTACATAACTACTCACTTGATCTTCACTTATATCTTTTTGAAGTAGTTTGTCATTTTCTCTAGTGCTTCACTTATATCTTTTTGAGCATGGTGTGCTTTAAAATTTTTGTAGAAATTCTCTCTTGCTTCACTTAGATTAATTTGAGAGAAGAAAATATTATGCTCATGTTCTTCACTTATATTTGTTTGAGCTTATCAAAAGCACATATGAAACTAGTTCCAATGTGATAGATATCCAAGAAGGATATAATAAAAACTTTCATGATGATCATTCGACACAATAAACTTGATTCATTGTAATAGTTTTGAGATATGATGACAGTGATATGTTAGCCATGTTAATGAGTAATTATGTTTTAGTAATAATATTTATGTTAAGGTTTGTGATTCCCTATGCAAGCACGAAAGTCAATAGTTATGCAATGAAATTACATCCTACTTATGGTGCATTATTCGGTGTTAGTTATGCTCAATGCTCGCTTAAGTGATTTTTCGTTTCATGGTTGGTCGCTTCTAAATCTATTTGCTAGCCTTCACTTGTACTAAGTACAAATACAACTTGTGCATCCAAACTGTTTAAACTCTGTTTTGCCTCATGAGTCCACCATACCTACCTATATGCGATATTCCCTTGCCGTTCTAAGCAAATGTGTATGTGCTACCTCTAATTTTCAAAGTAAACATCTCTTTTGTGTGCCCGTATCGCTCATGTGGCGGTGAGGGGTGGCCGATATTATTCCATGCTAGATGTGTTATTTTCAAGATGAGTGTTTATTCACTTGTCATTGCATGAGAGTACGGCAAAGGTATTACGGATGCCCAGTCCCGAAATGAAAAATAAATTTACTTTATGTTGTCAAATAATAAATTCCTTGGAAAGTGTTGGTATGGAGGGCACCCATGGATACGGTTAGCCATGGACTATGGAAGAATGGTGGAAAAAGGAATAAACTTTAATTTCTGTTTGGGAACCACCTATGATATATCTAGCATGGAAAGTATTGGGCACTCTAAGTCATTTTCGTTGACGGGAAAAGTATGCCTCCCAAAAAATTTATCTCTCAATTTAAGCTTTGAGCTCTGGCACCTCTACAAATCCCTACTTCCCTCCGCGAAGGGCCTTTCTTTTGCTTTATGCCATTTTTATTTTGAATTTGAGTCTCCATCTTCTCTTATAAAGCACCAACTAGGAGGCACTATGTTCGTACTTGAGTATTGGGTGTAGTTAATATGCGAGTGTGTTCCATGAATGGATCAATGGTTGAGCATGATGGGCTAGGGATAACTTATTTTAGCATTGATATTTTGAAGGACATGATTTGCTTGTTGATATGCTTGAGTATTTAAATCTCATGTCAAAACTACACTATTGCTTTGAACCATATAAAAGTCCAAATGTCCATGCTATAAAGAAAAGAATATGATAAGACATGTTAGGCAAAATTCCACATAAAATATTCTGTTTTTATCATTTACCTACTTGAGGACGAGCAGGAATTAAGCTTGGGAATACTGATACTTCTCCAACGTATCTATACTTTTTGATTATTCCATGCTGTTATATTATCATTCCTGGATGCTTCACAATAATTTTACAATCATTTTTTGTTACTAACCTATTGACATAATGCCAAGTGCCAGTAGCTATTTTTGCTTGTTTTTACTTCGCAGAAAATCAGTACCAAACGGAGTCCAAATGCAGCGAAACTTTACGAGGATTTTTTTGGAACAGAAGACACTTGTTGGACCAGAGAAGCACCCGCTGAGTGCCCCGAGGGGGCACAACCCACCAGGGCGCGCCTGGGCACCCAAGCGCGCCCAGGTGGGTTGTGCCCACCTCGGTGGCCTCCCTCACCGCCTCTTTGCTCTATAAATGCTCAAATATTCCAAAAGCCCTAGGGGAGTCGACGAATTTTTTTCCCTCCATCGCAGGCTTCTCTATCCACGAGATACAATGCAGAGTCCTTTTCCGGCACTCCACCGAAGGGGGAGAACACCACCGGTGGCCATCTTCATCATCCCGGCGACCACCATGATTAGGAGGGAGTAGTCCACCCTCGGGGCTGAGGGTTCATACCAGTTGCTATGTGTTTAATCTCTCTCTCTCTCTCTCTCTCTCTCTCTCTCTCTCTTGTTCTTGAGATGCACAATCTTGATGTATCGCGGGCTTTGTTAATATAGTAGGATCATATGGCGTTTTCCCCTCTCTATCTTGTTGTCATGAATTGAGTTTTCCGTTCGAGATTTCTTTGGATTGAATAATTTTATGGATTTGAGAACACTTGATGCACGTCTTGCTATGAATTCTCGTGGTGACAATGGGGTATCATATTGATTCACTTGATATGTGTTTTCGCATTCAACTTGCGAATTCCCGTGGTGACATGAGGGTAATCTATGCATGGGGGTTGATGCACGTTCTTGTCTTTATTTCTCTGATAGAAATCTTTGGGAAATCTTTGAGGTTCTTAGTGTTGTATTGAGTATTATAAATCTGAATTTGTTTTGGTGTTATTTTAGTACGAACTCTTGTTAGATCAATCGGAAAGAATAACTTGTGTTATTCTAGTATGAACTCTTGATAGATTGATCGAAAAGAATAACTTGTGTATTCTAGTACAAACTCATGGATAGATCGATCAGAAAGAATAGCTACAAACTATTCCTTCTTTTGTTCTCCGCTAGATAGGAACTTTGGTGCGAGTCTTCATCGCACGTTGAGGGATGGTTATGCGATCCAATTATATTAGCATTGTTGAGAGATTGCACTAGCGAAAGTACGGACCCTAGGCCTCATTTTCAAGCATTGCAATACCGTTTGTGATCCGTTTTATCACCTGCTTCCCTGCTATTTTATATTGTTACTACTACAAAAATCAATATCTACTATCCATATTACACTTGTATCACCATCTCTTTGCCGAGCTAGTGCACCTACAAAATTTCCCATTGTATTTGGTGTGTCGGGGACACAAGAGACTTTTTATTTTTTGATTGTAGGGTTGTTTGAGATAGACCATCTTCATCCTACACCTCTCACGGATTGATAAACATTAGGTCATCCACTTGAGGGAAATTTGCTACTGTCCTACAAAACTCTGTGTTTGTAGGCCCAACAGGAGTCTACAAGAACAAGTTGTGTAGTAGACATCAAAGGCATATTTTTCCTTTACGCCTTTGACGCAGCAGCCTCGCGCGAGCTGGACCCCCTCGAGGCCTGCTGCAGTGTGGCCAAATCAGCCCAGTTGCAAAGTTCCTTTTCTTCTTTTCCTTTTTCTGAAACTTGCAAAAATTCCATAGGATAAAATAATCATCCATATGCAATAAAAATAGCTCCTATATTCTTCTATAATTCACACCAATTTAATGGTGTGACTTCCTTATATATCCATCAGACTTTTCTGTACTGTTCAATTTTAAATTCCAGTTTGAGCATTTAAATCCAAATTTGAAAATACATGTCTCTTATTACATAGCTCCAAATCCAAAACTAAGAATTTTTACATCCTTACTTTTCACCATAATATTTTACAAAAATCAGTTGACATTTTTATGAGCACATTTATTTTTCTGTTTGTGATATTGTCTAATTGTGTGACCGTTACTTTGCGATGTTAGATTATGAAGTTGACGAAGGAGTTGGACCTGAAAGATTTGAAGACCTCAAGGACTTTGTTGAGCTAGTTAAGCAACCCTTTGACAATTATACACCCCTTTTTGTTCATCGATAAATTCCATATGCACGATGAAGGTGTTAATGATGAGCTTCCTATGCATGTTGCATTGATGCACGATCCGTTCATTAATTGCATGGTTCGTAGCTCTATGTTGTGCTGAGAGATACGATGGTGAAACCATAGTTGTTGATCCATGGGCTTGCTTAAATTACGTGAAAATCAACTTCAGAGAAATCTCTTGAAAGTCCAATGGGTGCCACTAATGTCCTTGCGAGATGATGATGTACTAGGTCACTACTTGGTGGAGAAGTAGTGTAGCGAGGCTTGATGAAATGTTGTTCACAGAGGCGGATTAGATTTAAGATTTGTTGATTGTCCCAACCAAACATGCGCAACCAGTCTACTTTTATTTTGGAAAGGGCATTATTGATTACCTGCGTGAGCATGGAGGACGCAATACTAGTGACGGGAGTGGCGAGGTCACTCTCGGTACAGGGTCGTGCTTGGATAGGCAGCCATGACTATTTTTACAGGACACAAAGTACACCATTGGTACCCCCATGCTTGTGCTATGTGTTGAATATGGGAGCCTGGCTCCACATGATTACACATGTTAGCATGATTGTGGCACGGGGGGTTGATATCAATCGAGTGGACTCCATGTTGGTGGCGTCTAGGCAAAGGTAGTTATTAGGTGCTTACCCCGTGTACTTGAGGTACCGCGGGTCGTGGATGACACGAAAGCTTCCCAGATCTTGTGGGTAAAGTGTGCAACCTCTGTAGATTGTCAAACTATTCGAATAGCCGAGTCCATGGTCAAGGACAGTTCGGTGCTGCTTATTAGACGATGTCCATATTTTTCTAACAAACAGCACGGTTTGGTAATATTGTTGATATGATTTGTGAGGAAGTCAAGACAAGCTTGAGCATGCGATGTTCATAACTCTTTCTCGATGTTGATGTCTGTAACCTCCTGATACCTGTTGCAGACTCATTCATGTCCTTGATAAATGTTGATTACTTGCATGAGAAAAACTAGCTCTCCGCAAAAATACCAATTTTGTAGTAGAGCCTTGCATAATTATTCTGTTTTCACTGTTGGCGTGCTTGCGAGTACATTAAAAGTACTCACTGGCTTTCCACTAGTTATTTTCTTCGCCAGGCATCACTACTAGCGAAATCCCTAGTAGTAGCGCTGGAAATATGCATAGCAGTAGCGTTGGGTCGAGCGCTACTGCTAGCGCGCTATAGATAAGATGTAGTAGTAGCGCTGATATGGCCAGCGCTACTGGTAAGTACTGTTAACAGTAGCACTTCCTGGACCAGCACTACTGCTAACTATCTGTAGCGCTTGAACAAAGGAAGCGCTACTGATAACCCAGCGCTGCTATTAGATGCAATCCAGCGCTGCTACTAGTATTCATGTGTTCACATATTTACACCCCCTCTACGTATTTGTGATGTATTTATACATGCTCTATACAGTAGTTTCATCAGATCATACTAAATATAATCATCATAGACATACAGTACTCTCGTCATACCATCATCATCATTCAACACAAATTTCATCACATTTCGAAAATAGCAATACACAAGAGTGATCATGTCATGTCTCGAATAAGTTTCATCATCTCTATCTAAACCGTGATGTAGAGGAGAAGAGCGATCAGCATGAACAAGAGCACGACTATGTAGTATTTGAGGCACCGACGGCCCGCCCCCGCTCATGCCGGAGTGTCCACCTCAAGTAACTACTTTCCACTTCGGCTCTACTGTTGAACCCTCTGTGCCTAGCACTCGGGTACTTGTACACATATGCCTGAGCATCTGACCAGCTGTCGTAGACTCCTGGAACCCTCCAAACGAACACGACGTAGCAGTCCTTCACCATCTCTAATCTATGTACCTGCATCGATAGCTGATCAATTGAATGATAATATGCAACATGATGTACTTAAGAAAACAAAGAGGCATAATGAGCAAAATACAAGCAACTTATGACAAACATAAGTGACGAAGTTCCTCATACCCAAACTAATTAACTAGAGTGATCATTCCTCCATGTCGGTGGTCCAATCTTCATAGTTAGGGAGGAAGCACCCGAGCTTCGTGAAAGGCTTAAGGTCTACACGCGGAGCAAGTAGCAGTGCTCGTACATCATCCCGTGTCATTGTTGGCCCATGGTAGAACATCCCTCTTGGTTCAAGGACCTGCTTCATCATCACTTGGGCAAGTTCACCGGACGTGATAAAACTCAGCTTGGATTCAATGATCCGATGTCTTTCCTATGCTTGTGGCCTAGCTGACAATCTCGGCATCTTCGGTAGTAGGTGACATTCGAAGGCGTTGATTACCCCTTTTGTACTCGAGCAGGTGATGCATGAGGTAGAATCCATCAGCCTGACTGGTGTGCAGTTGCTGGATGCAGCAGAAGTCGGTCTTATGGCGGAAAACCAGCCCGTTCTTCCTGTTCCTTTTCACCTTGATATATCCACCAGACACGCTGAAGGTAAACAAGGCACTGTCGAGAACACTCTTTACGTGCGTGTAATCCTTTTTCTTGATGTTCTTCGATGAGTCCAAGTAAATAACATGGGAGTATTCCGCGTACAGAATGGTGAGCACGGCGCCGCCCCATCTGTGCAAATTCAGTACACCTAAAATTAGCTTCCATGCTTGCAAAGGAATGATTAACACCTTCGAAAGGATATGCGTGGATGACTTATGTGGGATGATAAGGCGGGAGAATCGCTTCCTTTTCCTTATTAGTGATCATGAATTCGCCGATGTACTAGCTCGCATATCCACGGTGCTCTTTGAAAACTGCCAAGAAGCTCTCGTGCATATAAAACGGGTCTGCGACGCAGATATATTGACGGGTCTGCGACGCAGATATATTGTATGTTCTCGATCCTGATGAAGTAGTTGAGATACAGCGCATACATGCGGATGAACTGGAAATCCAGCTTGGTCATCTGGAACATGTCGAAGATGTTGTCAAATCGCAGGATGAACTGATTCGCGGGCCAGGTGTCGATGTATAACTTCCCACCCGGCACCTGAGCCGCGTAAAGCGGGTATCCTGGTTTTTCTGCAATCAGAAGGCCTTTCTCTCTGGCTAGCACATCTTCATGGAGTCTCCTTAGATCATTGTTCAGTATGTGATCTAGCGGTTTGGCAGGTAGGATCGGCTCGCCGACAATCTGGAAACGATTCTTACCTTCAATGGGTATTCTGTCTACCACCCGGGGCTTCAGAGGGGGCTAGCTGCTTGAAGCAGCTCTGGCGCCTTTATGGCCTTTCCTGTCCGGTCTCCTCCTTTGATTCTTGGTGGGTGGTGGTAGTGAGCCCACCATACCTTCCCTAACCACCACCCCAAGTGCCGTCGGGCTAATCATTGGACGGGCCTCGAGGGGTTGCTGGGAAGAGGCGGCATTTGAAGGCGTCTCCTAAGAGGATTTCGTGAAGAGAGAATTTTTGCATTCCGCCTTAGGATGTTCCGGCTCCGACAAATCAGGCAACATCAAGTCATCATGTCCAAGCTCGTAGCTTGAGTCTTCGTCATCGTGAGCTATCAACCTTTCATCATTATAGGATGTATTGAAATACTTGTCTGGGTCTTCATCATCATCCTCCTCCATGTGATCATCAACATTTGCTTCCTCGACAGCGGGGGCGACATGATCTAGTACTAATGGAGGCTCTCCCTCGCATCGTCAGCTATCACCCGCCACGACATGTGCAGGTAATTTGGTAGGTGGGGTGGTGGTGTTCATACCTTCTTGAGAAGGTGGCGTTGGTGTGATACTGGGCACCTCGAGACGAAGAAGAGACTTGGGCCAAGGCAAGAACCAGTTCTTGCATGCGCCAATCATCTTAGGTGTCTCGTCGTCAGCGACTGGTACCAGAGGAGGCAAATACTCGAAGCCCGCTAAGACACTAGCCACGTTTACCTTGAAGACACCATCGGGCATCTCTCAGTTGTGCAACATGCGGTCCTTGGGATTCACGATCGTTGCCTTTCCAACGACCACCTTCTGACCCTTGATGTTGTAGAGTAGGGTGCACGGGGTGTCGTCGACCTACGAAGGAGACATGTTTGCGATGTCAAACATCCAAAAGGAAACTAAAACGGAAGACTATAGACATGCTGCTGAAAAGGGTATGACGCGTAATTACCATGAGGGCGTCGAGCTCAGCCAGCAAAGAAGGCCCACCGAGCATGCAAGAGATGGTCGGCTGCTACGAACAGGAGTGGGACTTTTTGCGGTTGCTTGAGTTGGTGATGGTGCTATGGTGTTCACCGAATTGCTCCCGACAAAGCTGGGAAGGGAAAGTCCTACGGCCGTGCATTTGGATTGTTCTTCGTGTAATCGAAAAGTGCCGGAAGCAAGCTGACCACCGTGTCAGTGACCACTGCATTGACGGCCTCGAGCAACTCTTCTTTGGTCTCAGCTTTGGTCTTATCGACCGCAATCTTCACCTTCTCGTCGATGATATGCTGAGTGACGACCAAGCGTCTCTTCTTTCTTTCCTCTGGCTCCTCGTGGTAGGACGTCTTCCAATAGCCGCCATCTCTGACGCCGTGCACACGTCCATATGACGGTGGCTTGTCCACTGGGACATTTTTCATTATGTTCATGGCCGAGTTGAATGGGCTGTCCCACTTGGGCCTCGCCGACGACTGTGACGACCCGTCGCTTTTGGCTACCTTCTGGTGCTACTCTTTCTGCAAAAGGAATGTGGGTGGTTTACTAATGTGACAAAACATGCAGTCGAATTGATTGGAAGCTAATATGATAATGTGGTAATATAACAATTACCAGAAGTCTCATGAACTCCCTCGTGTTCGGGTCCGTGTAAAAGATCTTTTTGACTTTGTCCCACTTGTACCGGGCCCTAATCCAGTCATGCTCCAACGGGTCGGTGAACACCGTCAAGGGGTCTAGGATTCCGTGACTTTCACGTTCGGCGTCCTCCTCGGCCCATACGTGCCTCTTCCCCTCGTAACCACGGCTTCCGAGGCGGTAGGGAGGCATGTTCCTGGCCTGGAGCGCCTTTATTTTCTCTGACTTTGCCTTGACACTATCTTTAGCGCAATTCTCCTTGAATTTTGCAAGGTCCGCTTCCGTTATTGATGGATTATCAGCATGAATCTTGGACCATGGTTCATTCTTCGCAATCGCTTTTTTCACCCGAACTTTCCAGGAGGACAAGTCGTTGGTGAACGTCACCATCGCCTTGTCGTTTATCTTTGTCATGCCAGGATCGTCCCATGGATCTTTATATTGGCCTTCATTCCGGCCGGGGAATAGGAATCTATTGTGCAACTTCTTTTGGAGCATGTGCTCCATATGTGGCATCTTCTTCAACAGAATGTCATTGATGTTGGCGGTTTCCCTGAGGATGCATCCTAGTTGATTGACCCAGCACGAGCGCGCTTCCTCCGGCGCCGTTGGCTCTACTTTTTGGGGTGCATCTCCGTGACCACAATTTGCCCGATGCCAAGCGCGTTTGGGTTTCGTGTCCTCTTCTTCGGTGCTTTACCGACTATGACAGCATCATTGCCGGTCTTGGGGGTGGTGTCGGTCCTGGTGCCAGTGTTGGTGCCAGCATCGGTGCTGGTGTCGGGGTTGGTGGCACAGCCGCCACCATGCAACCCCATCTAGTTTTCGTCCAAGTAATCGAAAAAGTGATTTGCTGCCTCGAAGGGGTCTTCAGGGCGAGCAGAACCACCCATGACTTCGGCGTCGGTAGACATGTTTCCTATTGATCAACAATTGTAAATAAAGGATATAATGAAGAGGGAAAAGGGACCTACGTTTGGTCCGAATGTTGATTCATTCCCCTTCCGGCAAATCCCGGGTACTCCATATGTCCTAATTTCTAGCACAAGTCATGCCGAAAATCACGAAAAATTTCGGCATGACCTTTGCTTAAAAGTGGACATATAGAGCGCCTGAAATTTGCCGGAACGGAAATGAATCAACATTCCGGAAAAACATAGGCCACTCAGATATTCTTCGACATTCAACCAACATTGCAAAATCATATAACATCAATGGCATATATCATATAACATCAATGACATATGAGCATCATAGGAGCACATATATAAAGCAACTACACATCGTGAAATGACCTCACTAAACATTGCAAAATACTGGTCTTTTCGAAAACCCAACCTTTGCAAAATGACCTCACTAAAAGTTGCTACTTTTTTTGTTTATAGCTAATTTGTAGCTAAATGCTACTATTTTTATAGCTAAATGCTAAATGCTTATGTTTTTTTATAGCTAAATGCTACTGGTTTTTATTGCTAAATTCAATAGCTAAATTTGCTAAAAATGGCCTAGCTAAATGCCATAGCTAACTTTTTTGACATATGAATGCTAGAACCCTAGAATTTTTTTGCTAATAAATATTGTATCCTAATAAAAATTCCTAAATTGAACCTAAAATTGATTCCTACTACCTACCTAATTGAAACCTAAATTAAAAAGCTAATAGAAATGCTACTAACAAAGAGAGGGTGAGGTGGGAAGGTGGTCGACCAATACCTGAAGGGAGGTAGAACGGGTGAGGTCGACGGCGGTGGCGCGGATGAGGAGGACGGAGCGGCGGCGGCGGCAAGGTTGAGGGCGGGCCTGCGCGGTGACGGTGAGGTCGAGGGCGGGCCGGGGCGTCGACGGCGGGCAAGGACGTCGACGGCGAGCACAGGCGTCGATGGTGGGTAGGGGCGGCGGTTGACGACAGTTCGAGGTGGGAGAGGTGGAGATGGGGGAGAAATGACTTGGTGAAATGTTGAGCTCGCGCGGCGGGTGGTTAACTCAAAATAGTAGTAGCGCTGGTTTGGAATCCTGCGCTATAGCTAAGTTAGCTATAGCGTTGGATCCTAAACCAGTGCTACTCCTAACTCAAAATAGTGGTAGCGCTGGATTAGTATAGCTATAGCGCTAGAGTCCAAACCTTCTCGAGCCATCTACGATGCCCCATGTACACGGTTTTCCGGGACCCGCCATCTTTCGTTGACGTAAGCTGCTGAGACTATGTATCATCCATGTACCTCGTGCATCTGCAGTATCCGTGGCACACCTGGCCTGAGGTGTACCCGTAACCGAGATAGTCGTGCACCGTCGTCATCAGCGCGGCTCTCATATGGAAATAATCTCCTTTGCTGGCATCCCATGTCCATGCCAAGGTTTTCCATAACGTGTCTAGCTCCTCTTGCAGAAGCCCCATATACAGGTTAGTACTATTTCCCGGTTGTTTCGGCCCTTGAATCGGCATGCTCATGTGAATGTACTTTATCTTCATGCACTTCCATGGGGGGAGGTTGTACATCCATACAAACACGGGCCATGTGATGTGGCTGGTGTTCTAGTTTCCAAAAGGATTCATGCCATCGGTACTTGCACCAAGCACGATGTTCCTTGGGTGTGCTGCAGCAAATCCATATATGGCGTTGAATTCTCTCCACTGGCTACCATGCACAAGGAGTCTTAGCCTCGGCTCATCTCCATCGTCGGGCTTCTTACTCTCCGCGTGCCAGAGCATGAGCTTTGCTTCCTTAGGATCTACGAAATACTGCTGCAGACGGCGTGTGATCGGAAAGTACCATACAACTTTCTGAGGAGCTTTCTTTCCTTCCTTCTTTTACTGAGAAGCATTGCACACTGGATAGCTGGTTTTTTCCGCGTGCTCCCCCCGATGAATGATGCATTTGTTGATGCATGCATGGTACCTAGTGTGTGGAAAATCAAAAGGGCCAATGATTTTCTTGGCCTCCTCCACACTAGTAGGACACAGGTTCTCCGTTGGAAGAACTTTATTATGTAGATACTTCAAATGCTCATTGAGGCTTTTGTCTGTCCATTTGTTTTTGGCCTTTGTCTTTAGAAGTTCGAGCGTGAAACTCAAGCGGGTCACCTTGGGATCGCAGCTGTCATACAATGGAGTCCTCGAGTCTACTTCAAGTTGCACCAGCTTGGCCGCCTCTCTAGAAGCAGCTCCCTCGCTAGTCGTACTCTTGCGAAGGAGGCTTCGAACATGAGGGTCCCGCACGACTTCACTTAGTAGCATCGAAGACTGCGGCGTGACCACCTCCTCTTCTCCGCAATGTCCAGACTCTTCTTCGCCATGGCCGGAATCTTCTTCGCCGTCGTCGTCATTTCTAGACTCTTCCCCGTCGACATGTCCGGCGCCATTGTCTTCTTGTCGATCAGTCATCTCTTCGTCTAGCCCCATGTCGTTATTCCCTGCCATGTGGACATCCTCGTCATCATCATCATCTTCTTCACTTATCCATTGAGTATAGCCATCCATGAAACCATTCATAAGAAGGTGCGCCTTCAAAGTGCCATGATCAAAAGGGTCCAAAAGGACTCCTTCCTTGCATCATGGACACGGACATATAATCCTAGTCCGATTATTTGCATACATGTCCATCATCGCAGATCACATGTACCGCTCCACCTTCCATCCACTCACCTTCATGACCGATTGCACGGTATAACAAGGAAAAGGGTTATATAATAAATAGTGCATGTTTCAAAGTCATATATATAAAATTTTGGCATGACCTTGCCTAAAAATAGGACATATTGAGTTTGCTCGAAACGGAAATAAATCGACATTTCGGCAAAACATAAGCAACTCGAGGGCATGTTACTCACACACGAACACACACACACACACACACAC
>LR738714.1:302209244-302245598 GCA_902687465.1 Secale cereale
GAGGAGGGTGCCATTAATGAGGAGAGAAGAGGGTAGGAGGAAGAGAGAAGAGAGAAGAAGAGCAAGAATGATGGAGAGTGGAGAGTGGAGTGGAGAGGGGAAAGGAGGGGGAGAGAGAGGGCAAAGTGGGGGAGGAGGGGGAGGGGTGGAAAAAAGGTGGCAGCCGCAACTAGCAGTAGCGCTGCTTTGAAAAAAGCGATGATGCTACGTGAATTAGTGATAATAGTGTTCAGGAAAAAAGCTACTACTAAGTGGGGCCCACCAATAGTAGGGGCGCAGTAAAACCAAGCACTGCTACTAAAGAGTTAGTAGTAGCGCTTTTTCCTGTACACCGCTACAACTCCGGCTACTGTCGGTGGCCTCGTCTTGTCCCACATAGTAGTAGCGCTTTTTTCATACCAGCGCTACTACTATGGAGTTACTAGTAGCGCTTTCTAGAAAAAAGCACTACTGCTAAATAGCAGCAGCATTTACTATTATCCAGCGCTACTACTACGCTACTGTGTATAAGCATTTTCCTAGTAGTGCATGAAAGAAATGGAGTAAGATGAAGATTTCTTTGGTGACGAACATGCGAGCTAGGACACTTTCCAGTCAAAATTCCTGTAGGGTAAGGCATATGGCATGGGTCCAAGTTGCCATTGAGGATTTCCGCTGTGATGAAATACTCAAGACTTGACCATAATGGTCCTACTTGTGTAAGATGGTATGTATGGATGTAATACTCTTGTTATTCAGCTTTTGTGTGTTCAATGAGCATAGACCTCTGGGATCACTGTACACGTCATTAGGTGGTCACGACTTATGAGTCGGGGTCCCCACAGAGCTGGTATCAGAGCCATCCTGGCTGTTTGAAGCCTTAGTTAACATGAATGTTAGTTAGGACAAGAACTATACCCCAAACCCAAAATCACTTGCGAGACTCATTATACTTCTCTCCTCTTTGGATCTAGCCAACTATAAAAACCTTTCACACTTGTCGTGTCGTTTTGTCAGGACCCCGATCCTAAGTCACACCGATCTAGCTGTAACACGTAATATCACTTTGCAGCCTCACGCACGGTAACCCCACGGGTGCCACCTTACCTGGCCCGGGACCGTTTGCGCATTTTGGCACACGTATATGACAGTGTCGCTAGCATCCATACGACAGAGAACCCGGGCCGACATGGCTAGTTATAAACCAAAAGTGGCACTAAATTATAGAGACAGGCATCCATGACCCAGCAACGAACGTGTCGGTCATCAACGTATGAACCCAAGTCGTAGCAAGCTACATGGACTTAAAGGAACAACGCGTGACATTTCCCCTAAGGGACAGACACAGGAACGAAGAAGGACACATGCCGGCCAGCCTACGTGTTCCGAGCAGTAGCAAGCTACCAAGGCTCATTGGAGACACTAGGAGGCATTTCCCTGTAAGATAGGCTACCAAAGGAAAACAACTAGGTGTCGGATCCCACACATACCAAGCATTTCAATCATACACGCAATATGCTCAATATGTGCAAATACAACATTGCATCACAACAGAACTCTATGACTCAAAGTACTTTATTTAAAAGGCTCCAAGAGCCATACATAACATATCCATACAGGTAGGGGTCACATGACCCAACACTCAAGTCATACAGTCATACAAGCACAAGCGGAAGCTACATGTCTGAGTACAGACAACTTAGAAAATAAAACAGGCTTGGTGTAGCCTGACTATCTACAAGGCCCTTCACAAGCTCCAGATCTCCGTCTGGGTGTCAAGCTACTCGTCGACGTCAACGACTATGTAGAACCCGTCAGCAGGGGCAGGGTTCTCCTCTGCAATAGTTATTAAGCAAACATGAGTACAAAGGTACTCAGCAAGTCTTACCACAGAACCTATCATACATGCAACATTATCAAAGGGGGTAGTGGAGTTCATAGCAGAATGCCAGCTTTGACCTTGGCTAACCTATACTACAACTCTCAACAGATTGCAAGATGTTATTACGAACACGAGTCCTCTACTCACCACATCAATACACTACCGAGGATCCTCTTCCATCATCCTACGGAAGGGCCATCCACGGCACTCACACTTATCTTGAGGCTTTTAGTAGTATCCATAAACTTGTCTATGACCTGTAAGAGTAACCAAGTAGTCCGTACCGCGAACAACGGCTATTCGAATAGTTTGATAACCCTGCAGGGGTGTACTTCTTCACACATGTTTTCACCACTTAGCGTCTGCACACGACATGTGCTCGGCAGACATCAAGCGAAAGCCGACGTGGGTGTAGACCACGACCTAACCAACCACTCAAGTCTCTCGTCCAGGTTTATCGCCTATTTGGGTTCCATCCGTGGGGAGATCCGGCCGGGGTGTCTCTCACGGCCCCAAACGATGTGTACAGGGTTCCCGAGTCACCAAATGGGCAACCGGTACACCGTGCCACGTACCTGTCGCATCACAGCCCACCCCGAGGGTCAGCGCTGTGCATGTCCTCCAGTAAGCTATAAACACCAGAAACTAGTTGCAACTCCTGGACAGAGTACATTGGAAGTCAATAAGTCGAGCGGGGTCATATTTCAGGGCGCAATGTGTGGTAGTAACTGTAACTTGAACCACGAATACAGATCTCGGGTCCTATGGACGATTCCAATGAAACAACCCACCATGTACTCCTACATGGCCATTCATCGATACCTTTACCAAGCGTATTCCACACTTCCTTCTCTTTATCGGTATGATCATTTCACTCTGATCCATCACCCAGATGAACCAGACCAGACACAACTCTAAGCATAGCAGGCAACATAAACAAATAGCATGGTGGATCACACATCACATGTCTCAATCAACTCCTACACATGCTAGTGGGTTTCAACTATTTACTGTGGCAATGACAGGTCATGCAAGGGATAGGGTTCAACTACCGCAGCAAGTAGCAGTTCACACGTTGTTGCCTTAATGCAGTAAAAGAGAGCAGGAGCGAGAAGATTGGGTTTGTATCGGAATGATCAATGATTGCTTGCCTGACAAGGTAGTTGTCGGGTACTGCTCTTCAACTGGATACGCAGCAGTATCCTCGGGAGCAGTACCTAACACAGAGAATACCGGCGATACAATCATTAACAAACAAATGCAACAATATGATGCATGCTCATGACATGGCAAGATGCATGTGTGTTGGCTAATGCAACTACAACCAGAAGGGTTTGAACCTATTTGAATCAAAGATTCAAATTGGAGTTCAAACTATTATTTAAATAAGTGCATTATCATGTTTTTGATGTATACAGAAAGTTAACTTGTTCAAACATGCATGAAACCAGTGCCATTGGAAAGATTGGATTTTTCTGATCATTTTTCATATATAAATCTTTTCCATCTGAGCTATGGTTGATTTTATATGATTTTTAGAAGTTTTGGGTATTTTCTGGAATTTCCTGAATTATTTTTAATCTAAAAATCCGAGAAAAACCTTTTCCGCGTCAGCATGACATCATGCTGACGTCAGTCAGTCAACAGGAGCTAGTCCAAGTCAAACATGACATGTGGGCCCTGCATGTCAGTGTCACAGCTAATTAACTAAGTTAATTAGAGTTAAACTAAAACTAATTAGCTGTCAGAGGGGCCTGGGCCCACGGGTCAGTGACTAAACTAATTAACTAATTAAATTAACAGAAACTTAATTAAACAAACAAATTAGCAAAAGGTGGCCCACACGTCAGTGACCCAGGGGTAGTCAACCCCCTGGTCAAACAGGTCAAACCCGCCGGCGACGTGACGCCGGCGAGGCCAAGTACGGCGGCGTGCTTCGGAAATCGTCTACGGGGCACGGCTCGAGCTGCGGCTAGGCGCGTTGGAAAGCTCTTGCCCTTGCGCGTCGGATGGTGGTGGTCGCCGGACCTGGGGTGGCCGAAGACGATGGCAACAAGCTCGACGGCGGCGACCGGCGTACGGCGTGTGTGGAGATGCGGCTGCAGGGGCCTAGGCGATGCGTGCGTAGCACCGATCGCATCTACGCGCTGCGGTGAGTGTGATGGACGGGTGCCAGTGACCAAATGGTCACCGGAGCATCGCCGGCGGCGAGCACGGCGGCGGTGCGTTTCGGTGATCAACGGTGCGACGGCTACAAGGTGCAAAAGGAATGGAGGAAGGAGCGGTTCGACGTAGAAGCTCACTGCGATGCTAACGAGCTCGACGGAGGGGTCAGGGACGCGCTGTAGCTTCGTAACGGCGGCGAGGTGCTCCGGCGATCCGAGGAAGGGGACGATGGCGTGGAGGCGTTGCAGGGCTTCCGGCGGCTCGTGGCTCAGCGAGGAGGAAGAGGACGACGCGTCGGATCTTCTGGACAAACTCACGGGGCGAGGGGGTGGCTCTAAGTGCGGCTACGGCGAGCGGCGGCGACGGCGGCTCGGTGATGGAGGAGGAGAGAGCCAGGGGAGGGCGATGGAGACGAGGGGGAGAAGTCAGAGCGGTCGGGGCAGCTGCGTGTCGATTCGTGGAGTCATCCATGCCATCGGGGAGGCAGGCAAGCAGCTTGGAGGTGGCCGGGCGCGTGCCGGGGCGCGGCGGCCACGCGCGCGTCCTTCTGGCGCGAGGAGGAAGACGACAGAGGAGGGCTGGTGGGCTGGGCCGGCCTGCTACAGGGCTGGGCCCGAGGTAAGTGCTTCTTCCTATTTTCCTTTTCCTATTTTCTTTTCTGTTTCATTTGTTTTGCATCTTTGTTTAATTAATAAAAATGCTAGAGCACTTTTATAACTCATGAAACTTGTCATACCCACTGTATAAAATATGAACAGTAGCAAACATTATAGTTTATGATTATTTGAGCATTTAAAATATTTTATAGCATTTAAATGCCCAAATTCAAATACCATATGATTTAATCCAGTGACCTTGGATGTCCTAGAAAATTATGCACCATTTTTAGCAAAGGTTTGAGACCAAGGCAGAAATGATGAACATTTTTGAAGGGCATTTTGGGTACATTGGAAAATATTTTATCAAACCCTAGTTGTTAGGAGAGGGGTGCTGGGGTTTCTGTCATTCCCATTTCAAATTTCTTTGAAAAGTAAACATGATGCACACACCAACTAACCCTAATGCAAGTGCTAACTAGGGATGTGACACGTTTCCTGTCATATTAACCCTTCTCTGACCATCTTGTAGATGGACATCGCCCCCATAAGACTCCTCATGACCGGATTTCCACCACTCCTAAGGGACTGCCTCCAACAATGCCACTACCCTTCAGAGCCGATGTCACACCCTGCATGCATTGGACAATGGCGAGTTCCAAACAGATTTCTACGCCAAGGTGATTGTACCTGCCAAGACCTCACCCAGAGTTGGTTCTTTGTCGGACCACCTATGCCGACCAAGGACTTGGCTATTCAATAGGCGGACTACGAAGACCTCCTTCGTCTTTGAGACCTCCTCCCAGAAGTGAAGGAAGGTCAAGCTACCTGCTACCTACCCAGCAAGATTGGATCAGGAACCTCTTCTAAAGCAATGATTTCCATGAGATGCGAAGACCCATCCCTCAAGCTCGAGATCTGCTTCGCCCAGGCGGTCGATTACCTTCTGCGTGACCTTACCGAAGAATTCCTCAAATCCCGCCAGGATTTCCCTTCACTTCTACATCTCCACTGCCTCCAGAATAAGAAGGTGATTGAGCGAAAACAATAAATCACTACCCTACAAGTCTACATCACCAAACAGAAGCAGCAAATTGAGGAACTTCAGGAAGCCCACAACCAAACCCCGCACAAAAGGCATAGCAATGGATTTACATATCCACCTCATAGAGGACCATCGTTAGGCCACCGACGACAAAACCCAAGACTGAAGAACAACCTTTCTGCTTCTTTCACATGTCACGGGTATGGTGAACTCGGGCATATTAATAGGATGTGTCCCAACAAGCAGCCGACTGTTGCATACCCGTTGGAACCACAAGGGGGACTCATAAACTGAAGAACGAACGCCCTTCTCGGCGAGTGATGAAGCAAGCACGACTACCGAGTCTGAGAACCTCTAGGGTAGGATGAGTCGTGTACCTCCTATGCGCAGTCGAGTTCGTGTGATAGTTTGAATGGAGCCTTTTTCTATGTTGCTTGTTTTTATTTATTTCCGTTTTAATATAAGCCGCCCTTTTGCCCTAGGCAGCATGTACACGACTATATCACCTATATTATCTTAAAGAAATTGTGTGTGGCCTTTACGGCAATTGTTTTTTTGCACTTGCACCATAGAAACCCCTTTAGGCATCCCCCATCTATGCTACCTTTTCCTCTCATATCCCTCCTCAACTGTAGACCGGCAAGATAAGATACACTAAGGATTCTACAATGGCAACCAAATAGCACCGAAATTTTTTGCTACCGCCTCCTCGAACAAGTGCAACCCCGTAGAGTTATGTTTACCCTTAAAGATTAGAAACCCATCCCTAGACCCTTCAAGACTTCACGAGATACCCCAGCTTGAATCTTTAACCATGTGCTTAACCCATAGAATTACAAGAGAACCCGTTAAGCCTCTGTAACCTTGCACAACACTGGGATCCTTATGGAACTAGTGGACATTGTGAATGAGCACATTATCATCTTAAGATAGGACCAAAACTTGTGATGCCATAGGAAAGACCAATTTGAGGATATAGGAATAGAGGGCAAATGACTTGATGAAGTTATACTAGTAATCTTGAGGAAATATCCGAGACTATTTAGTGGATTATGAGGCTTTCGTATTGGTAGATGAACTTGGAGGGATCGTGTTAATAGAGTAGGATAGCTTTCATTACCCCCTAAGTAAATTGGATCTAGTAGGGCAATTATGTTCGCAAGCTAAAATTCTAGAAAGTATATGGATTTAACTTAACCAGGGATATTGATAGGAGATACTCGACATTACAATAATGACTTGGGGGAACATGTAGGAATTCTCATTGGACATGAGATTTGGATTAAATAGGTGATCCTAGTAGAGTATAGGTGTTGAGTAAGTCTACATGGTTTGGACTAAATAGGATTTTAGATTAATGATCCTGATCATGATACCATGTTTCTTGGTGGACGATAAACTAGGAGATTGGATTAATTGTTGGAGTAGATTTAGGGGATCTATATGAGCTTGACATTGGAGTTTATTAGATTGCTATATTGTGAATTGGTGGATTGACTATAATAAGGATAGCCCATTCAAGTATTCGGGGATTATAGGACACACTACAAAAAAAGACACATCTATGACATTTTGGCCCGAACACATTTTTTCCTATCATGCTTATGAAACTTCTATGACGATAAGTGTGACAAAAACCCATATCATCATTGATGTGGTGGTATCCTACTTCTATGACAAAAAATCATGACAGAAAATGGGATTTTTGTCCTGGGCGGGCTGGAGACACACCTACATGACATTCTTTGGGCCGTCCATGACAGAAAAAAATCATGGTAGAAGCGAGGGCTGGGAAAATTCCGGGGAGTTCCAGTTACCGTGGCTGGTCGGAGCGGAGCGATGCACCGAGGTTTGCGCGTTACTCTCATATACGTACGCGCGTGTCTTTGCGCGTTCCTCAAATGGCCTAGATATTCGTGAGCAAGCAAGTTGGATGCACACCCACTTAGTTTCTTTTGTTGAGCTTTCATACATTTATAGCTCTAGTGCATCCGTTGCATGGCAATCCCTACTCACTTACATTGATATCTATTGATGGGCATCTCCATAGCCCATCGATACGCCTAGTTGATGTGAGACCATCTTCCTCTTTTGTCATCTCCACAACCACCACTCTATTCCACCTATAGTGCTATATCCATGGCTCACGCTGCGTGAAAGTTGAAATTTTTTGAAAAAATTAAGTATGAAACAATTTCTTGGTTGAAACCGGGGTTGTGCATGATTTGGGTATTTTGTGTGACGAAGATGGAGCATAACCAAACTATATGATTTTGTAGGGATGAACTTTCTTTTGCCATGTTATTTTGAGAAGACATAACTGCTTTGTTAGTATGCTTGAAGTATTATTATTCTTATGTCAATATTAAACTTTTGTCTTGAATCTTTCGGATCTGAACTTTCATGCCACAATAAAGAAAATTACATTGAGAATTATGTGAGGTAGCATTCCACATCAAAAATTATGTTTTAATCGTTTACCTACTCAAGGACGAGAAGGAATTAAGCTTGGGGATACTTGATACTTCTCCAACGTATCTATAATTTTTGATTGTTCCATGCTATTATATTATCTGTTTTGGATGTTTAATGGGCTTTATTATGCACTTTTATGTTATTTCTGGGACTAACCTACTAACCCAAAGCCCAATGCAAATTGCTGTTTTTTTTTCCTATTTCAGTGTTTCACAGAAAAGGAATATCAAACGGAGTCCAGATGGAATGTAACCTTCGCGAGGAACGTTTTTGGAACAAACACAACCCAGAAGACTTGGAGTACACACCAGGGAAGCAATGAGGTGGCCACGAGGCTGGAGGGCACGCTCGGGGGGTAGGCGTGCCCCCAACCTCGTGGGCCCCTTGTAGCTCCACCGACATACTTCTTCATCCTATATATACTCATATACCCTGAAAACATCCGAGAGCACCACGAAACCCTATTTCCACCGCCGCAACCTTCTGTACCCATGAGATCCCATCTTGGGGCCTTTTCCGGAGCTCCAACTAATGGGGAATCGATCACGGAGGGCTTCTACATCAACACCATAGCCTCTCCAATGAGTTGTGAGTAGTTTACCACAGATCTTCGGGTCCATAGTTATTAGCTAGATGGCTTCTTCTCTCTCTTTGGATCTCAATACAAAGTTCCTCTCAATCTTCAGTGAGATCTATTCGATGTAGTACTTTTTGCGGTGTGTTTGTCGAGATCTGATGAATTGTAGGTTTATGATCAAGATTATCTATGAACAATATATGGTTCTTCTCTGAATTCTTATATGCATGATTAAAATATGTTTGCAAGTCTCTATGAATTATCAGTTTGGTTTGGCGTACTATATTGATCTTTCTGGCAATGGGACAAGTGCTTAGCTTTGGGTTCAATCTTGCATTGTCCTTTCCCAAAGACAGCACGGGTGGCAAGGCACATATTGTTTTGTTGCCATCGAGGATGAAAAGATGGGGTTTATATCATATCGCATGAGTTTATCCCTCTACAGCATGTCATCTTGCTTAAGGCATTACTCTGTTCTTATGAACTTAATACTCTAGATTTATGCTGGATAGCGGTCGATGTGTGGAGTAATAGTAGTAGATGTAGAATCATTTCGGTCTACTTATGCCTATATACATGATCATGCCTAGATATTCTCATAACTATGCGCTTTTCTATCAAGTGCTCGACAGTAATTTGTTCATCCATCGTAGAATCTACTATCTTGAGAGAAGCCACTAGTGAAACCTATTGCCCCGGGTCTATCTTCCATCATATTAATCTTCTGTCAACTAGCTATCTTTTATTTTGCAATCTTTACTTTTCAATCTATACAACAAAAATACCAAAAATATCTATCTTATTATCTCTATCAGATCTCACTTTTGCAAGTGGCCGTGAATGGATTGACAACCCCTTTATCGCATTGGTTACAAGGTTCTTATTTTTTTGTGCGGGTGTGAGGGATTTGAGTGTAGTCTCCTACTGGATTGATACCTTGGTTCTCAAAACCGAGGGAAATACTTACGCTATTTTGCTGCATCACCCTTTCCTCTTCAAGGGAAAACCAACGCATGCTAAAGAGGTAGCAGCCTGGTTGGATGAACAACACCCAATGGAGGGCTGGTTGAACAGTAGCCGGTGGAGGCAGAGGAAGACGTGATGGATGAACAGTGTATGTGGAGGCTAGAGGAAGTCGACGGTGGGTGAACAGTAGCCCGTGGAGTCCTGTTTTGCTGTACGCCACACCCCTCACAATGAATAGGACCGCCGTTTCTACCGTAGCGCTCCAACACAAGTCTGCTTCCTCCATTTTGATGTATGCCAGACCCCTCTCGGTGAACAGCGCATCTGGTTGTACGTACGTGTACCTAGTTTTGGCTGGACTGCCTAAACTGCTACGTTAGAGGTTCTACTACCACATGTGCCGCTTTTTGATCGGCCACGGTTCATCGCTGGAGAGACACCGATCGACCGCTATGTACGTACACGTTTGCGACCAGACAAACAACCCTATGTACAATTCCACTGGGTGGGTCCCAGCTGTCAAGGAGTACAAGAAGGCTCTTCCTTGCATGCAAAGATATAGTCAGTGGGTCCCAGCTATCAGGGGCGAATCATTTTTTCCCATAATAAGGAGGCACTTCCTTGCATGCGGCCGTGGACCCAGCTGTCAGCCTCTCCACGTACGGTCCTCTTACGATGGAAGTTGTTCCTTAACTACGTTGACCACAACGCGCCAAGAGCATCAAGGCGGTGGACGACGGCAAGGCATAGGAAGGGATTGACACGGAACCGGGGGAGATGCGGTAGTGGAGTCAAAGCCGGAGAGGAGTATGATGTATGAGGGTTGACTGATTCGGTGCGGACTAGGGCTGCAGTCAGTACAGAATAACAGGAGGGGTCGAGGGGTGGCCTGGCCGACGATGGAGTAGCGCCTCACAGTGAGGCATGCGAAGCAGCGCTGCTGGCCGCCGGAAGAGGGAGCAGGAAGTCCTGCCTGCGCTGGAGGAAGAAGACGAGAGATTGAAGATGCATGCAGGCTGTTAGATGTACATCCAATGACTATAGATGTCAGAACTATTTTGTTGACTAATTTGACAAAGCATTCCGTAGGTGACCTAATGTCCCACATGTCAGGCTCCTGGCTGGTGGGTCTTGGCTGTCTGTGGGAGGAATAATAGTTTTTTGCCCATAATAAGGAGGCACTTCCTTTCGTGCGAAGATGTAGATGAAACATTGTTTCCGCATAATAAGGAGCCAATTGCATGTGTGCGTCCATGAACTGGTGCGTCCCCCACTATCAGCCTCTGCACGTATTGTCCACGTCCGATGACTCTCATTTGTTGACCAGGTTGACCAGGCAACGCCGGGCGCACCAAGGCGATGGACGATGGTGAGGCCCTGGCTGGAACGAGCCAGAGATGGGAAGACATGGCAGTGGGGTCGTAGACAAAGAGTAGTACGAGGGTTAACAAGTTCTGGTGCTGCGTCGGGCTGCAGTCGATGGAGAATAACAGGTGTGGAGTGGTGGAGGGATAGCCTGGCCGGCGGTGCGGTAGTGCTTCCCAGCGATGCGTGCTAAGCGGAGCCACTAGCTGCCTAGCTGTCGGAGGCCGGAGGAGGCGGTGCCGGCGGTGCTGGAGGAAGAAGACGAGATTGAAGATGCATGCCGGCCATTGGATATATATCCAATGGTTATGGATGTCAGAATGATTTGTTGACTAAGTTGAGAACGCCCACCGTAGGCTTCGACCTATTGGCCTACATGTCACCCTGCAAATATGTGGCTCATATTTAACCCATGTTTCCGAGAATTTACTGTCAATTTGCTGGGCTGGGTGAACAAATAGAGTAGCGTCAATTGTCCCATTTCACTTGTTCTAAGAAATCACAGCCCATTAGCACTTCCTTAAAATACACGAATTTGCTGGGCTTTGTAGTAAAAATAGTATTAGGTTAGACGGAGCAATTACTATAAAAAAATAAACCGGAGCTGGACATTATATTATATAGAAAAAGAGCAAACTAGCGAGTTATTTCTGAAAATAAAAATGATCTTGTTATTATTACATTGGTCCTTAAATCTTCGCAAGCTTTTGTACACAATAACTAGGATTTTCATTGCCTTAGAGTAAAAAACAACTAGGATTTCCCTTGCCAACTTCTGTTAAACATTTATTTTCATAAGTTAATAAGACGGTGGCACCGCGGCGAGCGCACAAAGCCGGAGGAGGACGTCGTGGAGACGGACAGGAATGAACCGGAGCCGGGGAAGACACCTTAAAGAAGTGAAAAAGCGCACCTTCATTATTTCAACCATACTTGTAGTAGCTCTAGCGCTACAACCGTATCACCCAAAAGCAGTACTCTCTAGATTCAATTCCAGATGGTGCAGTTAAAAATGATAGAATTTTTTGCCTTAGCTATTACTGACATGTGGGTCCCGCCATGTCATCTACACACACCACCTCCACCACTTGCCAAAACTTCGTCCCTAGTTTACCCAGTTTTTCGCACACTCAACATTGTCTTGGCATTTTGAAAATAGTATACATTTTTGACTGTGCACCATATGAAGATGTGCTATACATGAATGATGATCAGCATGATGTGAACGTGTTGTTAGTTCCATTTTAGACCATTAGTAAAATTTCGAACATTTTGTTATCCATGTTTGAAAAGTGCATGCCGATTTTAATGCTTTGCCTCTGAAACATGCACTTTCTTATCTGAAAACTGAAATTTGCAGTTTCTTCTCTGAAAATCAGTTGGACAGGCAACCATATTTGGTGGTGGATTGGATGCCACCCTTCTTCAATCCTTGGCAGCACTAGGGAAGAAAATGAAACTTCAATCCTGTGATGGCAGTTGGGTAATGGAGCGAACTGGATTTAACAGGGGGGCCTGGGGCACGACGCGAGGGAGCGCCACCGGCCCCTGAGTGGCAGCTGGCAGTCCGGCCGTGCTGCTGGTTTGGGCACGTCAAAATCCTACAGTGTACATTTTAACAATCCCACAGTATACATTCTAACCAGTTCACACACATGTACAACAGAAAAGGTAAACATTCGTGGTCATGAAACCTTTCTTATGAAAATTTACAACCCATTTGGTGTGCTAGTTCAAAATAAGTTTGTGGTTGTTGGTGGGGGCTAATTACTTGGGTTTTGTAATGCACAGTGAGCTCAAGCAGGCGGCGAGAGTGATGTTATTTCCCTTGGTTGGAATTTGCTAAAATATTTAACTCTTAATTTAAAAATGGCAACCCATTTGCCTTGTTTCAAACAAAATATGACAGTCACAATCGACTTGAAACCCATATTACAAACTGTACAAAAGCACGAGGGTTAATTGTCCATCCCGTTTAGACACAAAACCGAGACTGAACATGCATGGCAATAACATCTAACCCAACCACTATTTTTGGCAGTCACAAACAAATAGGTCGGTCTGATCCATAAAATCAACATCTTGTGCCAAAAAGCTAACACGCATATGACGACAAGTTGTTGTAAATAGAAGCAGAGCAGGTTCAGAAGCCCATTTGCTGACTTGAAACTTCTTTTTTTGCTATTCAACATATCCATCAATGAGAAATTTCTTGTTAAAAAACTTAAGCCTCATAGACAATAGTAACCTCACATTCAACAGGAAGAATGTCACAAAGTTTCTGTTTCCCTGATTGGATGCATAACCTTCCATCGTTATTGTCCTCAAACAAATGTCATGAGAACTGAGAAAATCCAGGTGCGTATTACGCCACTGATTGGTTATATGTTTTTCTCCATTGTTGTTGTATACGTAGACATGAAGATTGAAAACATTTAAGGTCTAAAAAAAGAGTATGTCGATAGAGCGATAGCCGAACGGTAATTCTAGTACAATATATATGGGCTTTCAAAGTCCATGAAGTAATCACCTTTATATAAAAATTCTCTAGACATGGAAAGAATCGCAGCAAGCCAATAATTGTGTTCAGATGAATACTAAACATTCTGATATATATAAGATCTTGATATAATCCAATACGATTGATAGACTATCGATGGACGAACTCTTCATGGAGAATATAACATAATATTAGTATCCAAAGTGCACTCCAAGATGATATAAAACTTATGCGCACAAATGAAAAATGCAGCTTGTGGTTCCAAAAGTGTAGATGATAATATACAGTACATGAATAAGTGTGGAGCCAAACACCATGTTGTGATGTACAAATGGATCACAAATTACACCCAAAGCCTCAAACTTAGGCGCAGAGACGATAGTTATTTGTGAAGGTTTATAACAATAATCAAGGAGAAACCTTTCAAGTGAAGGGGATGATGAGTTGTTGTCCTTCAAAATAAATTCCAATGCTTTTAAGGTGAGGTGACTCTATTTGGAGACAATGGACACTGATTTCTAATCCGAAAACAAGCAGCAAGCGCTCCAGGGCAGGGTAACCGGATTGGACGATGTTGTGTAGTGAGGCCTCCAACAGATCAACCACCACAAGTGAAAGTTATTTTAGCAGTGGGATTCGAATCATTATTACTAGATTGTCTGGTAGATGGCACCGGGCTTTGGTGAGGGTGTGGAGAGAGGAGGAAAACAACGAGATGGACAACGATGGTATGGGCACAAATATATATAGTTTGGATCACGGCATATAGTTTTCGTAGTAATGGTAGAACTCAAGCTGCTGGAGTTTTTTGAAACCAGTGGATGTCATCAAGGCATCTACTGTGTCGGGTATGGATAGAAGGTAGCGTGTCGGGATGTAGAGGCATTGAACGGGGACCTGGTGGGAGGAGAGGATGGCTCTGAGGACATAAAATTCAGGAAGGAATCTAGGAAGGACACATATCTGACGACAGTCGAGATTAAGAGGCACGGTGCGCCAGAGAGTGCGGCATCGAGATGGGAGGACTTGTGTGCAGCATCCATCCTTGGTAGGGAGAAGGGAGATGATCTCCCCAAGGATGTCATCCGGGAGATCGCTGATGCGGTCCACCGGAGATTCTACAGGTTCCTCATATTCGGGTGGGTGGGTGGGGGGGTGCTCGCCGCTTCTCCCTGCGCTGCCGGGTGCGGGATCTACAGCCAGCGCCACCACTAGCTAGTGAGAGCCTCATCTTATTGGCGCTTGTGCTAGCTGACTCCATTTCCTTGAAGGCATCGCGCCGAGCTCACGGGTTTGAGGAGAGTTGCCAGAGACGAGCCTAGTGGAAGTGTGAGCGGGGAAGAAGGAGGGTTGGGGTTTTCTATAGGAGTGGAAGAAGGGGAGCTTGCGTTTTTTGTACGAGTGAGGAAGACAGCGAGCGAGGTTTTTTGTATGAGTGAGGAAGATGGGGAGTAATGACCCACAAGTATAGGGGATCTATTATAGTACTTTTAATAAGTAAGAATGTCGAATCCAACGAGGAGCAGAAGGAAATGACAAGCGGTTTTCAGCAAGGTAATTTCTGCAAGCACTAAAATTATCGGTAACCGATAGTTGTGTGATAAGATAATTCGTAATGTGTAATAAGTAACAAAAGTAACTAAGGAGCAGCAAGGTGGCCCAATCCATTTTGTAGCAATGGACAAGACCGAACGAACTCTTATATAAAGCAAAGTGCTCCTGAGGACACATGGGAATTCTTGTCAAGTTAGTTTTCATCATGCTGATATGATCCACATTCGTTACTTTGATAATTTGATATGTGGGTGGACCGATGCTTGGGTGCTACCCTTCCTTCGACCAAGACTCCCACTATTGATTAACTTCTCTCGCAAGCATCCACAACTACGTAAGAAGTATTAAGATAAATCCAACTATAGCATGAAACATTTGGATCCAAATCAACCCCTTACGAAGCACGGCATAAACTAGGGTTTAAGCTTCTATCACTCTAGCAACCCATCATCTACTTATTACTTCCTAATGCATCCCCCTAGGCCCAAATAATGGTGAAGTGTCATGTTGTCAACGTTCACATAGCACCACTAGAGGAAACACAACATACATCTCATCAAAATATCGAACGAATACCAAATTCACATGATTACTTATAACAAGACATCTCCCATGTCCTGAGGAACAAACGTAACTACTCACAAAGAATATTCATGTTCATTATCAGAGGGGTATTGAATAGCATTAAGGATCCGAACATATGATTGTCCACCAAATAAACCGACTAGCATCAACTAGAAGGAGCATTAAACACTACTAGCAACCCACATGTACCAATATGAGGTTTTTAGAAAAAGATCGGATACAAGAGATGAACTAGGCTTTGAGAGGAGCTTGCCGGAGGGAAGTATCCCTAGTAGACAACCCTACCGGAGCCCTAGATTGATTTCTCCCAGGTTCCGCCTCGAGACGGCGGCGCTTCGTACTGAAAGCTTCCCTCTAACTTTTTCAGGTCAAAACACACCATATAGCCAAAGATGGGAGCCGGAGGCCTGCTAGAGGGCCCACAAGTACATGGGGCGCCCAGGGGGGTAGGGCGCGCTCACCACCCTTGTGGTTGGCTGGTGCCCCCCTCAGGTGTTTTCTTCACCCTATATTTTTTATATATTACAAAAATATTCTCTGTGAAGTTTCAGGACTTTTGGGGTTGTGCAGAATAGGTCTCTAATATTTGCTCGTTTTCTAGTCCAGAATTCAAGGTGCCAGCATTCTCTCTCTTCATGTAAACCTTGAAAAATAAGAGAGAAAGGCATAAGTATTGTGGTATAATGTGTAATAGCATCCATTAATGCAATAAATATCAATATAAAAGCATGATGCAAAATGGACGTATCAACTCCCCCAAGCTTAACCCTCGCTTGTCCTGAAGCGAATAGCCGTTATTGAAAAATATGTCCATATGTTTAGAGAGAGAGGTGTTGATAAAACAAAATACGGACATGAGGGCATCATGATCATCTATAGGACATCAACATAACTTGTCATATAGGTTCTTGTTGTTTTGCCTCCCATCGATTTACCTCAAGGGTAATGTCAACAATAATGGTTCATGGCTCTCTAAATCCGCGTGGTGCTTGCCAAAGGATAAAAGTAAAAAGGAAAGGTGATGATCACCATGACTCTTGTAGAAGGGTAGGAGATAAAGATAAAAGATAGGCCCTTCGTAGAGGGAAGCTGAGTTTGTCATGCACTTTTATGGTTGGATGCACAAAATCTTAATGCAAGAGAATGTCACTTTATATTGCCACTTTTGATAGGGACCTTTATTATGCAGTTCATCACTATTATTTCTTCTGTACCACAAGTTTGTATAAAACTTATTTTCTTCACACTAATAGATCATACATATTTAGAGAGCAATTTTTATTGCTTGCACCGATGACAACTTACTTGAAGGATCTTACTCAATCCATAGGTAGTTATGGTGGACTCTCATGGCAAAACTGGGTTTAAGGGATGTTGGGAAGCACAAGTAGTATCTCTACTTGGTGCAAAGAATTTGGCTAGCATGAGAGGGCAAAGCAAGCTCAAAATGTTGGAGGATATATGAAAATATAACTTCTCTTAGGATGTAAGAAGACATAACCCGTTATGTTGTCTTCCTTGTCCAACTTCAAATTTTTAGCATGTCATATTTTATTGAGTGCTCACAATCATAAAAGATGTCCAAGATAGTATATTTATATGTGAAACCTCTCTTTCTTTATTACTTCCTATTAATTGCAACAATGACCAAAACTATGTTTGTCAACTTTCAACAACATTTATTCTCCATACTATTTATATGTGAAGTCATTACTTCACATAAGATCATTATATGATCTTTTTTTATTTCTTTTTATTCTTTTATTTCTATATTTTCTGATCTCAAGATCATAGCAACATATCAAAGACCTCAACTCAAAACTACTCTTTATTATATATAACTCAAGGACCCAATTACATAGATAGAGATCAAAGCAAAACTCAAAGCTAAATCATACTAAAAACCTTTTTCCACTAGATCAAGATATAATCAAAAGGATCGAACTAAGAAAAATGATAAGGATAAAGGTGTGATGGTGATACAATACAGGGGCACCCCCCAAGCTTGGCAGTTGCCAAGGGGAGTGCCCATACCCATGTATTTATGATTCTTTCTTCGGAGCTGGTGGCGATAGAGTTGTTGATGTAGCAGGCTTATTCCAAGGCCTGGGCTCACCATCATAGAAGGATGAATGAGTCCAGGATCCTCAAATCTGCAGCCAAACTCATCCTCTTAAATTTGTATTCATACTCACAGTTTTGGTTTTGCAGGTCATAGATCTGGGCTTGGAGATGCTCAATTTTCTCTTGAAGCTTAAAGATGATCTCCCCACTATTCTTGACGTCCAGCTTATGGTTACAGGTGAAATCCACAATCATCATGTGGTTGGCGTTAAGTCCGTGTTCCACCATCCCTTGACACTTGAAAACTTGTTGTTCCATTGCTTCGAGTCTTGTCTCCATGCTTCGGGTCTTCTTTGGCCCTCAATGTCGCAGATGTGCAGCACCCCCTCACACATCTCAATGGTTTGAGGGTGTTGCAGCACCTCCGCAAGGTAAGGGTTGATGACCTTCTTAAAAAACTTGTTCTTGGGGGCACTTGAAAGGTAGCAGGTGCATTGCATAAACCAAAAGGCATACATCTATAAGCAAAAGTATCGAAAGGGCAAGTAAAAATGGTCTTTTAATGATCCTATTCTGACACAGGTATTTGAGAGAAACCAGAATAACCATCTAGAAAGCAGAAGTGTGTATGTATGGATAGTATTTCTAGCATCTGATCAATAAAAGGTATAGGGTAATGATCTTTCTTAGTAGCTTTATTTAATTTGCATAAATCAATTGCTTATATAACCTGTAATAATTCTTTGCGGGTTCAATTCATTCTTATCATTTGGAACAATGGTAATGCCTCCTTTCTTTGGCCTCCTTTCTTAGGGACACAATGGATAGGACTTACCCACTGACTATCAGCACTAGGATAAATTATACCAACCTACAGAAGCTTTAGTATTTCATTTCTTACCACTTCCTTCATCTTAGGATTTAATCGGCGTTGGTGATCAACAACTGGTTTAGTATCACACTCCAGCTTAATTTTATGCTGGCATAAAGTGGGACTAATGCCCTTAAGATCATCAAGAGTATATCCAATAGCAGCACGGTGCTTCTTCAGAGTTTTCAGTAATTTCTTTTGTTCGTGCTCTGAAAGGTTAGCACTAATAATAACAGTATATATCTTCTTTTCATCAAGATAAGCATATTTCAAAGTATCAGTTCATTATTTAAGATCAAACACGGGATCACCCTTAGGTGGAGGAAGATCCCCAAGGATTTCAATAGGCAAATCATGTTTCAGAATAGGCCCTTGTTCAAAGAATATTTCATCTATTTCCCTTCTTTCATTCATAAACATATCATTCTCATGGTCTAGCAAATATTGTTCTAAGGGATCAGTAGGAGGCACGACAATAGAAGCAGGACCAATAGTTTCATCCTTACTAGGCAATTCTTTATCACAGGGTTGTCTACGAAATTTAGAGAAATGAAAATCATGAGACATATCCCCTAAAGCAACAGTAATAATGTCTTTCTCGCAGTCTATCCTAGCATTAAGTGTGTTCAAGAAAGGACAAAAATCATCTTGTGGGGAACCAAGAACAAGAAAATCAGTGGGACATTTTATTTTTCCACACAAGACTTCAACATCTCTAACAAGCTTGATAGTAACATCAATTTCTTCTATCTTAGCAGGTGGAATTTCATCCATAATTTCTTCTTATAAAGTAAAGGGAATTGCACTCACACTAGCACCCACATCGCATAAGCCATGATAACAATGATCTCCTATTTTAATAGAACCAATAGGTATGCCAATAACTGGTCTTGTTTATCATTAATATCTGGTTTGGAAATTCTAGTAGTTTCATCACAGAAATAAATAACATGCCCATCAATATTATCATCCAAGAGATATTTAACCATAGCTATAGTAGGTTCCACTTTAATTTGTTCAGATGGTTTAGGTGCTCTAATATTACTGTTGTTAACCACAGTTGAATCTTTAGCATGATCCTTATTATAATAGGAAAAGGTGGTTTCTCAATCTAAGAAGTAGGAATAATAGGATCAACGTTATAAGTAATTGTTTCTTCTTAAACATTAATTGGTTCAACTACTTTAACTTCAACCGGAGGATGATATTTAAACCAATTCTCCTTAAGGAGATCAACATGAGTAGCAAATGATTCACATAAATAAGCGACTATCTCAGAGTCAAGTCCATATTTGGTGCTAAATTCATGAAAAGCATCGGTATCCATAGAAGATTTAACACAATCAAACTTAAGGTTTATACCTCACTCATTACCTTCGTCGAGATCCCAATCTTTAGAGTTGCATTTAATTCTTTCCAATAAATCCCATTTGAATTCAATAGTCTTATTCATATAAGAACTAGCACAAGAAGTATCGAGCATGGATCGATCATTATGAGAAAGTCGAGCATAAAAATTCTGAATAATCATTTCTCTTGAGAGCTGATGATCGGGGCATGAATATAACATTTAGTTAAGCCTCCCCCAACCTTGAGCGATACTTTCTCCTTCACGAGCCCAAATATTATATATATAATTTTGATCATGATGAACTAGATGCATAGGATAAAACTTCTAATGAAATTCCAATTTCAATATGTTGTAGTTCCATGATCCAATAAGATCACACTGAATATACCATGTCGATGCCTTTCCCTTCAAAGATAAAGGGAAGACCTTCTTCTTGACAATATCTTCGGGCACACCTGCAAGCATAAATAATCCACAAACTTCATCCACATAGATTAGCTAGCAGTTTCTCTATCATGCCCAAAGTAATTTCAAAGTAAATATTTTCAGTAAATTATTAGGTTGAGGAGCAACTCTATGATCTTCCGGTTGGGGGGGAAGATACCCGATACAAACCCCTCAAAGGATTATTTTCCATAGTTACAAGTGTTAGTAAATTTCAGCACACTATATAAAAGTTTCCTTACCAAAGGCGCTTCTCTCCCAGGTAACAGCGCCAGAAAAGAGTCTTGATGACCCAGAAGTATAGAGGATCTATCGTAGTCCTCTAAATAAGTGTGAGTGTCGAACCTAACGAGGATGAGAAGGAAATGACATGCGGTTTTGAGCAAGGTAAACTCTGTAAGCACAGAAATTATCGGTAACAGATAGTTGTGTGATATGATAATTTGTAACTGGTAATAAGTAAAAAAAAAGTAACTAAGGTGCAGCAAGGTTGTCCAATCTTTTTTGTACAAAAGGACAAGCCTGAACGAACTCTTATATCAAGCAAAGTCTCCCGAGGACACATGGGAATTGTTGTCAAGTTAGTTTTCATCATGCTTATATGATTCGCTTTTGTTACTTTGATAATTTGATATGTGGGTGGACCGGTGCTTGGGTGCTGCCCTTCCTTGGACAAGCCTCCCACTTAGGAATAACCTCTCTCGCAAGCATCCGCAACTATGAAAGGTGAATTAAGATAAATCTAACCATAGCATGAAACATATGGATCCAAATCAGCACCTGACGAAGCAATGCATAAACTAGGGTTTAAGCTTGTGTTACCCTAGCAACCCATCATCTAATTATTACTTCCCAATGCCTTCCCCTAGGCCCAAATAATGGCGAAGTGTCATGTAGTCGACGTTCACAGAACACCACTAGAGGAAAGACAACATACATCTCATCAAAATATCGAACGAATACCAAATTCACATGATTACTTATAACAAGACTTCTCCCATGTCCTCACGAACAAATGTAACTACTCACAAAGCATATTAATGTTCAGGATCAGAGGGGTATTGAATAGCATTAAGGATCTGAACATATGATCTTCCACCGAATAAACCGACTAGCATCAACTACAAGGAGTAATCAACACTACTAACAACCCACAGGTACCAATCTAAGGTTTTGAGACAAAGATCGGATACAACAGATGAAATAGGGTTTGAGAGAAGATGGTGCTCGTGAATATGTTGATGTTGATTAACCCCTTCTCAATGAGAGGATCGTTGGTGATGACGATGGCTTTGATTTCCCCCTCCCGGAGGGAAGTATCCCCGGCAGAACAGCCCTGCCAGATCCCCATATTGATTTCTCCTAGGTTCTCCTCGAGACGGTGGCGGTTCGTCCCGAAAGCTTCCCTCTAATTTTATTCAGGTCAAAACACACCATATAGTAGAAGATGGGAGCCGGAGGCCTGCTAGGGGGCCCACGAGGATGGGGCGCGCGCCCTCCACCCTTGTGGCTGGCTGGTGGCCCCCTCTGGTGTTTTCTTCGCCCAATATTTCTTATATATTCCATAAATATTCTCCGTGAAGTTTCAGGACTTTTAGGGTTGTGCAGAATAGGTCTCTAATATTTGCTTCCTTTCCAGTCCAGAATTATAGCTGCCGGCATTCTCCCTCTTCATGTAAACCTTGTAAAATAAGAGAGAAAAGGCATAAGTATTGTGCTATATTGTGTAATAGAAGCCCATAATGCAAGAAATATCAATATAAATGCATGATGCAGAATGGACGTATCAAGAGCAGGGGGAATTGGGGGACGACGGACGTAGGAGAATCCAGTGAGTTGCAGTATAAGTGGAAGCGAGGAGGAATGAGGGTTTTTCTGAGATCACCCCTCTTCAGGAAATATGGGCTTCTCCTTACAAAAAACAAAAACAAATGGGCTTTAAGATGGATATGCTTTTTTATCGGCCCAGTTGGCTGCCCGTGTTTCGTACTGGAGGGCCTGAACAATAGAGGCAGCCCATTAGAGACACTCTACAGCTCTCTAGCTTATTGCACATTCGAAAGAAAAAAAGACGCCTCCAGCTTCATTCTGGATCCTTGTCGATAACAGTTATCAACTTGAAAAAAAGTTATAGCTCCTTTTTGGGCAGGCTTGGCATCCTCCAAATTAGAGGATGGTGTATTGGATGCAGACACTCACACTGGTCGTACCATGGCAAAATGAGGGGTCAAATAATATGCGCATAATATAGATAGATTGTAAAGGTTGACACGCTAGTCAACATTCACACTAAACTAAGCTTCACAAGATACGGTATGCATACTAGCTAACATTCACAAGCACTTAAGTTCAACGTGTTTATGCATCTAAATGATTCATGAGACTATAACCAAGACATAGCTGTGAGAAGGTGTAGAAATAAAGAAAAAACGTTCGATTCTTCTCTAAGCAAAGGGCCTCCCTACGCACGCATTAATTTCCTGGGCATGCGTCTTTCTGCTGAATGTTCCATGCACTTTCAGCATGTTGGCAACTCCACATCTAGCTTGATGGCTCATCTTGCAATTTACGCTCACACATTTCAGCAAAGAGAGGAGGCAATAGAGATCACTCAACATCAGACCATTTTGTGTAGTTCCACTGAAATCATCTTCATTGTCCTGAATGTGAAAAGATAGGAAAGCGTTGTACTTAAATGGTGTCGCAAAATAGTAGCACATATCAATTGCTCGGCATGACAAAACACGATCATCTGGACGAAGGGGATACCGACCTGCGTGAGGAAGATTATGCATAATTTTATAGGTGGTTAGTTGATTTCGACCTTGGGATCTCCTATGATGGAATGGAGGAAATTCTATGCAATCGATGAGCGCAAATCCTTCCGTGTGGCTATAGAAAATTTGTCCAACTAACCCCAATAACTTTTTTGTGCGGTTCCATTAAAATAATGCACCATCGTTAGCACGACCCTACTCTCTGCCCATGCCATCAATGACACGGTCTCTTTTATCTTGCGTTGACGGCGTGGCTACGGTGCTTGTTTGCTCCTCCATACATGACAGCCTCGTTCCACACTTCAAACAATAAGTCAATGTGCGAATAAGCTTATTACATCTTGCGTTGGTCATTCTACCTAGTTACGAATGTAGGAATACCTAGAGCATCGCGAGGTCAGCTCACAAAAGGTTCCACTAAAATTGAGGTTTGTGCTTCCGTTTACACAAATAGACACCGTATGGAGATAGACAACCATTTTTTCACAAATATGTAACGGGGTTATTTAAGTAGTGTCAATTTTTTTGTAGCAGCATATGATTAACAATAGCATCTCATATGTTATCAATGACATTAAAGTGACACTATGAAAAAAGAGCCATTACCTAAGAAGTGCCATCACATCAAATCAACACTGGCACTAGATTAACGAGGGCTTACATTAACGGCGGCAAATATGCAAAGCATGTCTGGATTTGTGCATTGTTGTTCTCTTCAGTGACCTTTCCTATGTGACCACAAGAAATTTAGACGTGCCCATTCTCGGTTGCATTGTCGACCGAACACCCCCCACTTTCTGTATTTTTTCGACCAAGAGACCAGTCAGGCCAGCATCTTTATATCCCTTTTCAACCAAGAGATCGGTTCGTTAGCCAGTTTCTGCAGTACCTTTTTTCCTCTAATAGTAAAATTTAGGTGGTGTTCGTGTGTTCGATAAGCCGACGGAGCTAGCTACATGGGGAGCTTTGTAATACTAGAAGAATATCCACATGGAGTATTCAGCGACGTGGGGAGCAATCCTAACATGATGAAAAAAAGGAATGCAGCGACGTCGGGAGATGGGCCATTAGAACAAGGCCGGTTCTAAAATAAGTTATACCTCCGGTCGGTGGAATGTTGCAAGGCAGGCGGCGGCCTCCCGTGTTCTACTTCTCCTCGTCGACATCAGCGTAGCCGCATCACCTCGTCGACATCCGCGGCGTCTTCTTTCTCTGCCTGCATGGCGTGGCTACGCGCGTCGATGGCGTATAGCACAATCGCAGGCAATGGATGCGATGTATGCCATGGTGGGGTCGAGGGCAGCGGCGATGCCCTTGTCGCCATGCTCCCCGACAAGCCGATGTGGAGCAACTCGGCACACTTCCTCGAGCTGGATTGGAGCGGCCAGATGCTGAACCACACATTGGCTTAGGGTGGAAACTGGCTTCGTCAGGCTAGGCGAGGTAGGTTGAGCAGCGAGCTGCCTCGCTCGTAACTGTCGTGCATGGCGAGCCATCCAGATGGCATTTATGCCGGAAAACTCACCCTTCCAGCTAGGATTTCAACGACCTGGCATGTGTTATAGCCAGCTAACTAGGCTTATTATACTTGCTCTAAATGATGTGCCGCTGCAAGAGCCGCCTATATTATTAACCATGCTCTAAAAAGTTTGCACAACTTTGGCTATAGTACTGTACTAAATGTTAGTAGCTGACCTTGCGCTTGGCTCTTCGCCTCTTCCGGAAGTCAGACAATGATGATGGTACTACAGTACGTATATACTTCTCGCAATCTGACACCGAATGAACTGATGCACATCCACTTCTTCTATAGCCCACTATTGTAAGAAAAAGCTTCTCCTCGTACCGCGACCCACCGCGTGAGCGTGGGCGAGGGAGAGGGCGTAGTAAGTGAGCTTCTCCTCGTTCTGCGAGTTGACGGGACACATCAAAGTTATTTAGTATTCTCTCCAAAAAGGGCCGACCATTTCCATGGCTATCCCCATGCTCCATCACGTGCACGATTCACGTGCCATCGAGGAGAAAAAATTGCATAGTAGGTGCCATGGAACTGCATGACTCCCTTACACACTTCTTATCTCCATTTTCTTGCATGACACATTCACCTTGATGCTAGATGTCCCTCGTGTTGGCAAAAGGATGAACATGCGGTGGACGTGCATCACAAATTGATGCAACCATGTCCGGTTATGTTGTGAGTAGGTGACCTTGCGCTTGGCTCTTCACCTCGTCTAAAAGTCGAACAAATGATGATGGTACTACTACAGTATAAATTATTTTTTGTGGGTACTGCAGTATATATATACTTGTGGAAATCTGACGCTGAATTAAGTGTTGCACGTCCACCGCCTGTATAAGCACATTATAATAAAGCAAAAGCTTCTGCTCGTCCTGCAATCCACCGCGCGCACGCGTGAGCAAGAGAGAGGTCATAGTAAGCAAAGCTTCTCCTCGCTTACAACTTGACGGTACACATCAAAGTAGTGTAGTCTCCAAAAAGGGCCGACCATGTCCATGGCTACCATCCCATGCTCCGTCATTCAGTGTATGCATGATTCACGTTCCATTGAGAAAATAATGGTGCCTACGTGCCATCGAATAGGATAACTTAATTTATAAATAATGCGCCAACACGTCATGGTCGAACTTTGGTTTGTTCAGGCGTGGCTCCCGAACAACTACTACACTCGCAAAATTATCACGTGAGTTGCCTCTTCGTACAGAAATGAGATCAAAATGTACCTAGATGAGTCTCTCATACTTTTTACTACTTACCTCAATTTTCTTGCATGACACGTGGACCTGGATGTTGTATGTCCAACGTGACGGCAAAACGAAGAAGAATGCTTTTCGGCGACCGAGAAAGAGCAAAGAACCTCGCGGTGGAGCATTTGGACTCTTAATATTTTATATTCTGCGATATAAAATCAACCCAATCTTCTCCACATCCTAGTAGGAGTACTAGACTAGAAGAGTCCGAAACACGACAGCCCAGTGTAGTTACTCCCTCCGTTTTTATGTACTCCGCATATTAGTTTTGGTCAAAGTCAAGCTTTACAAACTTTGACAAACTTTATAGACAAAAATATTAACATCTACAATAACAAATCAATACGGTTAGATTCATTGTTGAATGTACTTCCACATCGTACAGATTTGTTATGCTAAAAATTTATATTCATCTCCATAAATTTGGTCAAACTTTACAAAGTTTGACTTTAGTCAACTCTAATATGCGGAGTAAATAAAAACGGAGGGAGTACCTCATACATGGCCCACCTCATGCTATCACCATACTTCCTGGCCTCCATGCGACACCTAGCTCTAGTGAGGCGGGCTAGCGATATTTTCGTCTATTGAGGTCGGTTAACTCAATCACACTCGCTCCCACATGTTAGCGACATGCCAAGAGCATTATAAAAAAATACTATACATCTATTGTTATGCCAAGAAGAGGAAGTGCTTTGACCGACGGACCAAACGAGACAGGCGTGTCGTGCCGTGAGTGGGTCATGTTTCTCGTTTAGAACTTGTTTGGTGTAGTGTAGTACAGTAGTAGTGACACTTGTTTTGCACCTTCAAAGAATGATGCAAATCCCCTCTAAAAAGGCGCTTTTCTTTCTGCTAATCCTGTCAACCATTCTTGTTCCATCCATTAAATTGTTAAGTGCCATGATTAAGATATAATTAACCAAAGCATGTAAAACGTTCTTCTTTTTTTGAACAAACATGTGAAATGTTCCTGTTTACTATAGTACTCCTCATACATGCATGCGTTGAGTACATCCTCATCCATACATGTCGTGTTTGCTAGTCTCAAGTCATTGAAAGCACACATGTCCCATGTAACATCCCAATTTTCAATTTGGATGTTATCATAGATCATTCATATGCATTCATCATTTGAGCATTTTTGAGCATGAGTTTATTGGAAAATTGATCCAAATCTTTATGCAACTCAAGGACCCAAGTGAGAGAGTTGGAAGTTTTCCAAAGAGAGCCCACTATTTTATTATTTTCCAAGTGGGGTAGGATCAATAATATTTTTGCCAAATTTCAATTTTTCCAATATTTTTAAAAAAATGAGAGAAGATAATATGACTTCTTCAAAAACGTAATAAAATTATTGGAATTTGATTATTGAGTAAAAATAATTTTTATTGGATTTTTATTTCCAGTTTATTATTTTAAAATTGCATTAAAAGTTATTTTATTTTGAGGCATTTTTTATATCAGAAAACTGTTCACTTTCTTCTAAATATTAGGTTTAGACGGAGAAAATTGTTTCTGGCATTTTTAGAATTTTTTTTATATTTTTTTAGAATTTTTTTCATTCGGGCGAATTTTATATATATAAAAAAAGTTTTCCCGCCCGACTGGGCCGAAGGCCGAGCCGAGCAGGCCGGCGCACCAGGCCACCGCGGTCGTCGCGCAACGCACCGGCCCCAAGCCGGAGTCCGGCCGGAGCACGGCTCTGCCGCCGCCGCCGTGACCGAGGAGGACTCCACTCGGCTTGCCCCTCCTCCAAGCCACCACCCCATGGCCCCTTTATAAGCCGCCCGCCCCGCTGCCGCAATGCCACCCGCCGCCCTTGTCCGCCTCGGACTCCTCCTCCCTCGCCCCCTTGCCCAAGCCACCGTCCCTCCGGCCCTTTATAAGCCGAGGCCCCCGGCCCCTTGACCTTCACCGCCGCCGCGGCTAGACACCGTCGCCCCGCGCGCCAGCCGCCGCCGCCGCGCCAGCTGCCGCACCACGCCACTCGCGCATCCCCTCACGCCGCCTCGCACCACACCACGCCGCAGCCGCCGAGCCTACCGCCGCCGACGCTACCTCCGCCGGGAGTTGCCGTCCGCGCCGCGAACCGGCCGCCGCCCTAGAACGGACCCGACCCGCCGGCCGAACCCGGTTCGCGAGGTAAAAACCTGCCGGTTTTCTTTCATTTGTTTCAAAACCCTAGATCAATTATTTAGAAAACCCTAGTTTCTTTTCTTAGGTTTTATTATTTAGCGAAAGCTCGCTGTTTTATCTCAAAAAAACGTTCGCAATTTAGTATTTTCTTTTTTGGTTAATTTCGACAAAGGACCTATCCACGATGAAAGTTTTGCAGATCAGTCCCTGATATTCAAACCCTCGTTACTTTTTACTCGTTAGTCTGAATTAGATGAAACCAATGCCAGTTTCTTCGTTTCGATCTTATTTTTCCATTAGCGCAACTCAAATTTGATTTTGAAAGTTTTAAAATTTGAATTCAAACAGTTTTGTGTTTGAACTTCGTTCGGTCGTAACTTGAGTTTCGTAACTCCATTTGAGTAGATTCTTTTTGCAAATCGAGGATCTTGACCTAAACTTTCTGATAAGGCCAAATTCCCTTAATTTTGGTACTGTTAGAAATTGTTTTCTGTTGCATGAGTTATATGTTAGTTTTCGAAGTCTTTTGAGATCTGTTCTTTGATTCTGTTGCATGATTGCTTATGTATGCTATTATTTGAATGCGATAGAATTCCCAAAGTGCGAAGTGTGGTACTACGAGTCCTAGGATTCAACAATCGTCAGCAAGGCAAGTTCATACTTTGATGATACTTTCCAATACCCAGTTTTCATTGCATTAGTTATATCCTCAAACACTTGCATGAGTAGGACTAGTTACATGTGATGATGCGTTGTAGATCATGAGGTAGGAACCCAATGACTTGAGATCAACCCAAGGGAATATACACTTTGTTACTTATTGCTTAGCCATGCTTGTAGACGTGGATTGGTATGAGAGTTTCATGAAAGTTGTGAGTGTAATAACAACTAAGGGTTTCTTTAAGGTGGAAATTTAACACACATCTGCGTGGATTGGTTGTGGCACCCTGGGGATGGGCCAGTGGTTGTCAGGGCACCTGGGGATATACTGGTGCTTCCCAAGGAATGCCACCCAGGCTCAAAGGGATCATTTATCATTCATGCCTTGAAACTTCCGTGTGTAGCCCCGAGCCATTATGGGCTCTGGCATAGTTGAGTATGTTGTGTGATCTCTTTCAGTGGTAGCCTAGCATATGTAGCGGATGTACGTGTAACGGTCTACCCAGGGTAAAGAGTTAATGCTTCTGAAAGACTCTGTCTCGATCATCCGTTTTCTCAAACATCATGAAGTGCAAGAAATTAAACGAAGGCGATCGATTCTTGTGGCGAAAAGTGCACAAACCTCTGCATAGTGTACAAACTATTCATGAGTAGCCGTGTCCCCGGTTATGGACTTCTTGAGTATCCTGGTATTTGAATTATGGACCGATCTCATCACTTTATTTAACTTGTTGAGTTAATAATGACTTTGGTTTTGGGATTGAGATGGGGGTACCATTCTCAATGTTCATGTTTAATTTAAACTAAGTAGTTAATAAAATACATTCCTTTGTGGTTGGGAAAAACTAGCTTTGCGCAAAAATTAACCTTACAGCCTCCACCAGCCAAATATGCATATAGTTGTAGACATTGCTCATTATCATTACAGTGTGTTCTTGCCAGCATATTTAATGTGCTGACCTACATGGCTGCAACGTATCATGTTGCAGAGTTTTCAGACTAAGATTAAGGTGCGATAGGTCATTGTCATGCATACAATGTTTGTCCTGGAGTTGGATGGACTCAAATACTCTTCATAGCTTCCATAGTTTAATATTTTAGATGGCCTTTAGCCATATTGGTGTATTGGATTTTGTCTCTTCGAGGACTTTCGATGTAATAAAGTGTGATTGAATCTCTGCTATAAATCCTCGAGTACTGTGTGTGTCAGCATTCCGATCCAGGGATGACACTAAGCATAGAGACATCGGTTCATTGGAATCGTGGTCACTACAAGATGGTATCAGAGCACACGTTGACCGTAGGACTCGACCACTAGGATAAGCCATAGGATGGTCTTCTCTACGCATTCTACTTCTTCTCCACTCATTCTAATCCTTCTCTATTTCTTTTCAATAGATGTCAGACCCAGGAAGCAAGTTCACTCAGCCAGACGATGAAGCCTCTTTCGGAAAACATTTGAAGGAAGTCACTAGGTACTTGCACATTGGAATACCAAGTATCACTTGAGATCTGTACGCAACATCGCCGGAAGAGGTGTGCTGGAAGATCAAAGTTAGTGTACCTGGGAGGACTATTGCACCATTAACAAAGCCACTTGAGCTAGCCTTTGACGCGCCGACATGGAGCTTGGGAAAGATTATGCCAGCTCATATCACCTTTGGACACATATGTGAAGTCTACAACAAGGACCTTGAAGACACCATCTACCAGATTTGTGGACGCCGAGACGAGCAATGGGAGATGCTTCGCACCAGGAAGGATGGATCCATTACAACATACATTCAGGACATAGACCAACACATACACCGCTACGAGAATCAGATGTGCGCACTTATGTAGAAAACCAACATGGTTGTAACCCGGAACGTGGAGCTAGAAGAAGAACTCAAGACAGTACGATATGGATATGAAGAGGAAATCACCGTACTATTGGAGCAGAATGAGGCACTGAAGAAGAAGGTTGGAACTGGCACAGTGAAGCCGGAACCAGAAACGGGAATTACTATGGAGAACCACATTCTGATAGACGACACCGACAGTGATGAAAGTGACTACGAAGACGAAGCTGGAGCAGATATCATGGAATCTTCAGATGATAGTGATTTGATGACCACCCTGTAATCATTCGTATTGATCCGAGTAGTTAGAATCGTTCGCTAGCTTTGTAATAGGTTCTTTTGTGTGATCCTAATTGAAATTGAGTGGTATGATATGAAAATGTTTGTCTCATGTGCATATGGGTAGTGAATTCCCCTAGACCTCATTCTATTCTAATCTCTCCCCTTTAAACCCCTCAGATGCCTCCGAGACGTGAGCCCGGATTTGAGTTTCCCCCTGAGCTCACCCAGTTGATCCAGTAGCAGAACACTTTGATGCAACTACTTGTTTAGAATCAGAACAACAACAAGAACAACAACAAAAACCCACCTCCGCCTCCCTATGACAACTTGACCCGGTTCTTAAGGTTGCAACCGACGGTGTTCTCTAGTAGCACCGAGCCGATTGTTGCAGATGACTGGCTCCGCAAGATGGACGGAGAGCTAGCAACTTTAGGATGCACAGATGCAGAGAGAGTGCATTTTGCTGCACATTAGCTTGATGGACCAGCAGGCGCTTGGTGGGAGAATTACACCGCCACCTACCCACTTGCTCCAATCACTTGGGATCAGTTTCAGCAAGGTTTTCGCACAACACATGTCTCAGCAGGAGCCATGAGCCTGAAGAAGCGCGAGTTTCGCAACTTGCGGCATGGAAATTGTAAAGTGGGGTAGTACGTGGATGACTTTAGGCAGTTAGCTCGCTATGCGCCAGATGATGTGTCCGCTGACGCCGCAAAGCAGGAGAAGTTTTTAGAAGGACCCAAGGATGAGATGAGTATGCAGCTGATGCTAGCAACCTATAACAATTATCAAGATCTAGTGGAAGAAGCTATCATGATAGAAGGAAAGCAGCAACAGATTGACAACTGCAAAAGGAAGTATGGAGCTCGGAAATTTAATTATGGAGCCTAGCAGAAATCCCGCTATACTCCATACTCAGGAGGACACAACCATAACAATGAAGGCCATTCTAACAATGGAGGGAATGCACACAACCACAGGGGTGCTAGGAATGGCAATGTGAATGGAGGAAGCAGCAACCAAAATCGTTCCACTCCCTCAATGCCAGCTAAGAAGGATCTGAGTCACGTTACCTGTTTCAAGTGTGAGAAGACCGGACATTACACCAATGAATGTTTCGAGACAAAGAATGGGAATGGTAATGAAAGCTCAGGAAAGAAACCCAACCCATTCACCAGAGGACAGGTGAATCACGTCAATGTGGAGGAGATTGACGAGCAACCCGACGTAGTTGTCGACAAGTTTTTGATTAATGCATTTACTGCCCTTGTTCTTTTTGACACTAGTGCATCACACTCGTACATATCAAGGGGTTTGGTGGAAAAGTATAAATTGCCAACCGTAGCCCTTATGATGGCTATGTTAGTGAGTTCCCCTGGAGTAGAGTACATGTATAGCCGAGGATGATATCAAGTGCCATTGACCATTGGAAGACATGTATTTCCCACGGACCTTATTCTTTTGGAATCCCAATGTTCAGATGTAATCATAGGTATGGATTGGCTATCCATGTTTGGAGAACATCGATTGCGCAAGTAGATCAATTCTTCTCACCACCCCGGAAGGAAAGAGGATCAAGTATGTGTCGAGGCACACACCCAGGAAAGGGCATGTGAATGCACTCATGGGAGTTGTTCAGGAAGAAGTGCCAGTTGTGAAGGATTACACTGATGTATTCCCGGAGGAGCTATCCGGCATGCCACCGGATAAAGAAATAGAGTTCTTAATTGAGCTATTGCCCAGCACCGGACCAATATCTAAGAGACCATACCGGATGCCCGCAAATGATCTGGAGGAGATCAAGAAGCAAATCAAGGAGCTGATGGATAAGGGTTACATATGACCTAGTTTATCGCCATGGGGAGCCCAAGTGCTCTTAGTTGAAAAAAAGGATGGTTCCCTAAGAATGGTGGTCGATTACCGTGTACTGAACGAGGTGACAATCAAGAATAAGTACCCACTGCCGATGATCAACAATCTGTTCGACCAGCTGCAAGGAGCCAATGTATTCTTTAAGATCGATTTTTGATTAGGATATCATCAGCTGAAGATCCCAGAAGAAGATATACCTAAGACAACTTTTACCACGAGGTACGGGCTTTATGTGTATACAGATATGTCACTTGGTTTGACTAACGCTCGTGCCTATTTTATGAGTATGACGAACAAGGTATTCATGGAGTTCTTGGATAAGTTTGTAGCAGTATTCATTGATGACATATCGATATACTCCAAGGATGAAAAGGAGCACAAGGAACATTTACGGCTAGTTCTCGAGAAGCTCAGAGAACATCAGTTATATGCCAAATTCATTAAATGCGAGTTTTGGTTGAAGGAAGTTGGATTCCTTGGACATGTTATATCAGGAAACGGTGTAGCCGTAGACCCCGCCAAGGTTGAGGCAGTCACAGAATGGAAGGCACCCACCACTGTTGGCGAAATTCGCAGTTTTCTTGGACTCGCATGATATTATCGGAGGTTTATTTAGAATTTCCCAAAGATTGCGAAGCCCATGACAGAGCTGTTGATGAAGGAGACTAAGTATAAGTGGACCAAAGAGTGTGAGGCCAGTTTTCAGGAGTTGAAGAAACGTTTGGTTATAGCCCTAGTGCTGATTCTTCCAGATATACGCAAGGATTTTCAAGTGTATTGTGACGCTTCTTGTCAAGGACTTGGAGGTGTTCTCATGCAAGATGGAAGAGTCGTGTCATACGCTTCACGTTAGCTTCGACCACATGACATGAACTATGCCGTGCATGATTTGGAGTTAGCAGCGGTGGTGCACGCACTCAAAACCCGGGGACATTTTCTTATTGGAAACCGTTGTGATGTATACACGGATCATAAGAGCTTGAAGTATATCTTCACACAGAAGGAGTTGAATCTCATGCAAAGGAGATGGCTGGAGCCCATAAAGGATTACGACATGATGTTGCATTATCATCCAGGAAAAGGCGAGGTCGTGGTAGATGCCCTAAGTCGCAAGAGTTATGTTAATAACACTGTAACCGGAGGTTTATCCAGGAATTTAGCTGAGGATCTTAGGGATTTGCAGTTGGAGATAGTCCCTAGAGAATATGTTGCCACATTGGAAATTCAGTCCACTTTGTTGGGAAAGATTCGAGAAGCCCAAAAGATGGACAAAGAAATTGCAGAAATAAAAGAAAGAATGACCAAAGGAAAGGTAGAAGGATTTCGTGAGGATGAGTACGAGACGCTTTGGTTTGAAAAGCATATCTATGTGCCCAATGACCCCGAGATTAGGAAGTTGACTCTCCAAGAGGCTCATGACTCGCCGTATTGGATTCACCCAGGCAACACCAAGATCTACTTGGATTTGAAGCAAAATTTCTGGTGGACCGGAATGAAGAAGGACATTGCCGAGTATGAAGCAATGTGTGATGTTTGTCTGAGAGTCAAGGCTGAACATCAGAAACCAGCAGGGTTACTACAGCCGTTACCCATACCTGAATGGAAGTGGGATGAACTTGGAATGGATTTCATCACAGGACTACCCAGGTCACGTTCAGGGTACGATTCCATTTGGGTGATAGTTGATCATTTGAATAAGGTAGCCCACTTTATTCCCGTGAAGATCACTTACACGAGTGCTAAGTTGGTCAAGATATATATGACCAGGATCGTAGGTCTGCATGGAGTTCCGAGGACCATTGTATCAGATATAGGAACACAGTTTACTTCATAGTTTTGGAAGCAATTGCACGAGACTTTGGGTTCGAGGCTTGAGTTCAGTAGAGCCTTTCATCCACATACTGATGGACAGATCGAGAGAGTCAATCAGATCCTGGAGGACATGTTGAGAGCTTGTGCGCTCGATTATGGATCTAGTTGGGATGATAACTTGCCGTACGCAGAGTTTTGTGACAACAACAGTTATCAAACCAGTTTGCAAATGGTCTCTTTCGAAGCTTTGTATGGAAGGAGGTGTAGAACACCGTTGATGTGGGATGAAGTTGGAGACCGTGAGTTATTTGGACCCGATTTAATCAAAGAGTCAGAAGAGAAGGTCTAATTGATCCGCGACAGACTTAAGGTAGCCCAGTCCAGGCAGAAGAGTTATGCCGATACGAAACGTAAAGAGGCGACCTACAAAGTTGGAGATAGATCATATCTTCGTGTGTCCCTGCTTCGAGAGGTTAAGCGTTTTGGACTTAAGGGTAAACTGGCACCACGATTTGTGGGACAGTACAAAGTTTTGGAGCGCAAAGGAGAAGTAGCTTATAAGCTAGAGTTGCCTGAAACCTTGTCCAGAGTTCACGATGTGTTTCACATATCTCAGGTGAAGAAGTGTCACGCGGAGATGGCCAATATTCCGTTACGTGGTACAGTGCCACTGGAAACAACTCAGTAAGAGAGCGACCTGACTTACGAGGAGAAGCCCGTTAAGATTCTCGAGTTTGCCGACAGATTTGCCCGCAGCAAAGTCATCAAGTTTGGCAAAGTACAACGGAGTCACCATACAGAGGATGAAGCCACCTGGGAACGAGAGATGATCTACGCGAGGACCACCCACACCTATTGTCTAGCCAACCCGAATTTCGAGGGCGAGATTCATCTTAAGGGGGGGGGGGTAGGTTTGTAACATCCCAATTTTCAATTTGGATGTTATCATAGAACATTCATATTCATTCATTATTTGAGAATTTTTTACCATGAGTTTATTGGAAAATTGATCCAAAGCTTTAAGCAACTCAAGGACCCAAGTGAGAGAGTTGGAAGTTTTCCAAAGAGAACCCACTATTTTATCATTTTCCAAGTGGGGTAGGATCAATAATATTTTTGCCAAATTTCAATTTTTCCAATATTTAAAATTAATGAGAGAAGATAATATGACTTCTGCAAAAACATAATAAAAATATTGAAATTTGATTTCTAAGTAAAAATAATTTTTATTGGATTTTTATTTGTAGTTTATTATTTTAAAATTTGAATTAAAAAGTTATTTTATTTTTAGGCATTTTTTTATATCAGAAAAATGTTCACTTTGTTCTAAATATTAAGTTTAGATGATGAAAATTGTTTCTGGTATTTTTACATTTTTTTATATTTTATTTTGAATTTTTTTTCGTTCGGGCGAATTTTATTAAAAAAAGTTTCCTCGCCCGACTGGGCCGAAGGCCCAGCCGAGCAGCCCGGCCTACCAGGCCACCGCTATCGTCGTGCGCCGTATCGGCCCCAAGTCGGGGTCCGGCAGGAGCAAGGCTCCTGCGCCGCCGTCGCCTCCGTGCCCCTCCTCCAAGCCGCCACTCCCCGGCCCCTTTATAAGCCGCCCCGCCCCGCCGCCGCAATGCCACCCGCCGCCATTGACCGCCTCGGACTCCTCCTCCCTCGCCCCCTTGCGCAAGCCACCACCATCACCAACCCTTTATAAGCCGAGGACCCCGGCCCCTCGATCTCCACCGCCGCCGCCGCTAGCCACCGCCGCCCCGCGCGCCAGCCGCTCCC
>LR738714.1:302247376-302285749 GCA_902687465.1 Secale cereale
ACCCGCCGCCATTGACCGCCTCGGACTCCTCCTCCCTCGCCCCCTTGCGCAAGCCACCACCATCACCAACCCTTTATAAGCCGAGGACCCCGGCCCCTCGATCTCCACCGCCGCCGCCGCTAGCCACCGCCGCCCCGCGCGCCAGCCGCTCCCGCTAAGCTCCACCGCCGCCGCGCCAGCCGCCGCACCCCGCCACCCGCACCTCCCCTCGCTCCGCCCCGCACCACACCGCGTCGCCGCCGCCGACGCCGCCACCGCCGGGAGTCGCCGCCCGCCCTGCGAACCCGCCGCTGCCCAAGAACCGACCCGACCCACCGGCCGAACCCGGTTCGCGAGGTAAAAATCCGCCGGTTTTCTTTCGTTATTGTTTCAAAACCCTAGATCGTTTTTTTAGAAAACCGTAGTTTCATTTTTTTAGGTTTTATTATTTATCGAACGCTTGCTGTTTTATCTCAGAAAATGAACGTTCGCAATTTAGTCTTATCTTTTCTTGTTATTGTCGTCCAAGGACCTATCCGTGATTAAAGTTTTGCAAATCAGTCCCTGATCTTCAAACCCTCGTTACATTTTACTCGTTACTCGGAATTAGATGAAACCAACGCCAATTTCTTCGTTTCGATCTTATTTTTCTAGTACCACAACTCAAATTTGATTTCGAAAGATTTAAAATTTGAATTCAAGCAGTTTTGTGTTTGAACTTCGTTTGATTTTAACTTGAGTTTCGTAACTGCGTTTGAGTTGATTATTTTTGCAATTCCAAGCTCTAGACCTAAACTTTCTGATATGACCAAATTATCTTAATTTTGGTACTTTTAGAAATTATTTTATAATGCAAGAGTTATCTGTTTGTTTTCAAAGTCTTTTGAGATTTGTTCTTCGATTCTATTGCATGATTGCTTATGTATGCTATTGTTTGAATGCGATGGATTTCCCGGAGTGCGAAGCGTGCTACTACGAGTCCCTAGGTTTCAACGATTGTTAGCAAGGCAAGTTCATACTTTGATCATACTTTCCAATACCTAGTTTTCATTGCATTAGTTATATCGTCAAACACTTGCATGAGTAGGACTGGTTACATGTAATGATGCTTTGTAGATCATGAGGTAGGAACCCAATAAGTTGAGATCAACCCAAGGGAATATATGCTTTGTTACTTATTGCTTAGCCATGCTTGTAGACATGGATTGGTATGAGAGTTCCGTGAAAGATCTGAGTGTAATAACAACTCAGGGTTTCTTTAAGGTGGAAATTTAACACACATCTGGGTGGATTGGTTGTGGCACCCTGGGAATGGACAAGTGTTTGTCAGGGAACCTGGGGATATACCAGTGTTGTGCAAGGAATGCCACCCAGGCTCAAAGGGATCATATATCATTCATGCCTTGAAACTTCCGTCTGTAGCCACAAGCCATTACGGGCTCTAGCATAGTTGAGTATGTTGTGTGAGCTCTTTCAGTGGTAGACTAGTAGATGTAGCGGATGTAGGTGTAACGGTGGGTAAAGAGCTAATGCTTTTCAAAGACTATGTCTCGTTCATCTGTTTTCTCAAACATCATCCATTTTCCTTCGTTTGGCGCTTGAATCCGAACCTACACTACAAAGAAAAAGACACATCCGTGACATTTTGGGTCGAACGAAACTTTTTTCTGTCATACTTATGACACTTCTATGACAATAATTGTGACAAAACATGGCATCATCATAGTTGTGGTCGGGTCCTACTTCTATGACAAAAAATCATGACAGAAAATGGGCTTTTCATCCTGGGCGGGCCGGAGATGCAGCTGCATGACATTCTTTGGGCCGTCCATGACGGAAAAACCCGTGGTAGAAGCGAGGGCGAGGAAAATATCAGGGTGTTCCCGGTTACGGTGGGTGGTCGAGGCCGAAAGATGCACGTTTCTCTCGTACACGCACGGGCGTGGGTGCGAGGCGTTGGGCTCTAACTGAACTCGAGCGAGGCGTTAAGCTCTAACTAAACCCGAGTGATTGCACTGCAGGCTACGCGTTACTGAACCCGAGCGATCGATCAATAGCTGTTAACTGAACCCGATCGAGCGATTCCTTCGCTACTGCTGCTAACTGAAGCCGGTCGATGCTGCTTCTGGATGAATAGTGAGCATTGCTAGGGGGTTCGGATGAACAGTTCCCAGTGGGCGTGGCTGAAGAGGACCCCGTGGTATTGAACAGGATCCCGATCGATCGAGCCGGTTGGGGCTGCATGAATAGGACCCCGTGGAGGACTGGATGAACAGTAGACGGTGGAGGGCTGGATGAACAGTAGCCCATGGAGGGGTGGTTGAACATGAGCCTGTGGAGAGGGCTGGTTGAACAGTAGCCGGTGGAGTAGCGCGTGGTGGAGGCTGAACAATCGCAGGTGGAGGCGGCAGGAGGTCGACGGTGGATGAACAGTATCATGTGGAGGCTGCAGGGGTTCGACGGTGGAGATGAACAGTATCCCGTGGAGTCCCGTTTCGCGGTACGCCACACTCCTCCCGATGAACAGGACCCCTGTTTCGACCGTAGCGCTCCAACACAAGTCTGTTTCCTCCGTTTTGCGGTACGCCACAGCCCTCCCGATGAAGAGGACCCCCATTTCGACCGTAGCACTCCAACACAAGTCTGTTTGCTCCGTTTTGCGGTGCGCCACACCCCTCTCGATCAACATGACCCCCGCTTCGACCGTAGGAGGTCCATTTCCTCCGTTTTGCGGTACGTCAGACCCCTCCCGATGAACAAGATCCTGTTTCCACCGTGGCCGGTCGAACACAAGGTCGTTTCCTCCGTTCTGCGGTACGCCAGGCCTCGTTTCCATCGGTTGTTCCGTCCAAGCCCTCCTGATGAACACGACGACACATTCTGTTCCGACCGAGCCGGTTGGCTCCCCATGAACACAACGACGACGTTGTTTCTCCGTTCCGACCCAGCCATGTACACAAGCCCTGGCCGTACGTATGCGCGAGTAGGCGTTCGAGACCCTGCCCGTATGTATGTATGTGGCGGTATTTTCTTTCTTGCACACTTGCCGGTGTACGTACGTGTACATGCTACGTGCGCGCCTCTACTACAACATGTGCGCGCCCCTACATCGACCAGTATGTACGTACACGTTCGCGACCAGAATGACAAAACTACATACGATTCAACCAGGTGAGTCCCACTGTCAAGCACTTCCTTGCGTGCGAAGATGTAGCTGGTGGGTCCCAACAGTCAGCGTGCGAATCGTTTTTTCCCCGGCCCACTTCCTTGCGTGCGAAGATGTAGTTGGTGGGTCCCAACAGTCAGGGGGAAATGTTTTTTTCGTGAAATATGCTGGCTCGTCCCATGGGTCCCCGCTGTTAGGTGGAAGAATAATTATTTTTCACGTAATAAAGAGGCACTTCCATGCTGCGGCCGTGGACCCAGCTGTCAACCTCTCCAAGTACAGTCCTCGTCCGATGGAAGTCGTTCCTTGACCACGTTGACCACGCCGCGCCGAGAGCACTAGGGAAATGGACGACGGCAAGACCTAGGAAGGGGACGACGCGGAGCCGGGGAAGACGCGGTAGTGGATGCCCACGCGTAGAGGAGTACGAGGGTTCACTGGTTCGCTGCGGTTTGAGGCTGTCGTCGCCGTAGAATAACAGGGGGTGTGGGTGAGTAGAGGGATGGCCTGGCCAGCGGTGGGAATAGTAGGGGGCGGTGAGGCCTCCACGGCAGCACAACCAGCCACGGGAGGCAGGAGTATGCGGCACAACCGGCGTTGCTTTGGGTGGCTGGAGCAACTAAGACCAGAGGTTAAAGAAGCACTACGGCCGTTGGATGGACATCGTACGGTCACAAGAGCTAGAATCGTTCATATTGACTAAGTTGACAAAGCACTCCGTCCCCGTCCACTTAGTAGGCCCACAAGTCAGCCTCCCACCAAGGTGGGTCCCAACCAGCAGGGGAGTATTCATTTTTTTGTGCGTAATAAGGAGCCACTTCTGGTGGGTCCAAGCTGACAGCGGGGGGAATGTTTTTTCGCGCAATACGGTGGCCCGTCCGATGGGTCCCAGCAGTCAGGGAGGAAACATTTTCTTTGCGAAATAAGGTGGCCCGTCCTGTGGGTCCGTCCTGTCAGGTGGAGGAATCATTATTTTCTGAGTAATAAGGAGGCACTTCCTTGCTGCCGTCATGGACCCAGCTGTCAGCCTCTCTACGTACAGTCCATGTCCGATGGAAGCCGTTCCTTGACCACGTTGACCACCCCGCGCCGAGAGCACCAGGGCGGTGGACGACGGCGAGGCCTAGGAAGGGGACGACACGGAGCCGGGGAAGATGCGACAGTCGAAGCCCGCGCGAAGAGGAGTACGAAGGTTCACTGGTTCGGCTGTGGTCTGAGGCTGTCGTCGCGCAGGGCCTAGCCTGCGATGGGAATAGTAGGGGGCGGTGAGGCCTCCACGGATGCACAACCGACCACGGGAGGCAGGAGCATGCAGCACGACCGACGCTGCTTTGGGCAGCTGGAGCAAGAAGACCAGAGGTTGAAGAAGCACTACGGCCGTTGGATGGACATCGTACGGTCACTGGAGCTAGAATCGTTCATGTTGACTAAGTTGACAAAGCACTCTGTCCCCGTCAACTTAGTAGGCCCACAAGTCAGCCTCCCACCAAGGTGGGTCCAAACTAGCAGGGGGATTATTCATTTTTTTGTACGTAATAAGGAGGCACTTCCTTGCGTGCCAAGATATAGCTAGTGGGTCCGACCTGTCAGTGGTGGGAACGTTTTTTTTTGCGAAATACAGAGGCCCTTCCGATGGGTACCAGCTGTCAGGTGGAGGAATCATTATTTTGCGCGTAATAAGGAGGCACTTCCTTGCGTGCGGCCGTGGACCGAGTTGTCAGCCTCTCCATGCACAGTCTACTTCCGATGGTGTCGTTTGTTGACCACGTTGACCACTCCGCGCCGAGCGCATCCAAGGTGGTGGACGACGGCGAGGCCCCTGACAGCAACGAGCCAGAGATGGGAATATGCGAGAGTAGAGTCGCAGACGGAGAGGTGTACGAGGGTTAACTGGTTTTGGTGCGGTATGGTTCGGCAGTCGGTGGAGAATAACAGGAGGTGTGGAGGGGTGGAGAGATGGCCTGGCGAACGGTGGAGTAGCGCTTCACAGCGAAGCATGCTAAGCAGAGCTGCGTGCAGCAGGAGGCGTGAGACGGTGGTCCCGGCGGCGTTGGAGGAAGAAGACGAGAGATTGAATATGGATGCCGGTTGTTGGATGTAAATCCAACGGCTCACGATGTCAGAATCATTTGTTGACTAAGTTGACAACGACTTGCATTGGCTTCGGCCTATTGGCCCACATTTTAGCGTCCAAAAATGTGGCACGTATTCAACCCATATTTTCAGAATTTACAGTCTTTTTTGCGGGGTAGAATTTACAGTCTATTTGATATCTCTTTCTTTGAATTACAGTCCATTAGCTGGGCTGGGTGAACAAATAATGTAGCGTCCATGCGGCCCATTTATGTTTTTCCTAAAAAATTACAGGCCATTTGCAATTTCTCAAAATACACGATTTTGCTGGGGTGATTCTAATTATAATGTTGGGGTGGGCGCAACAATGTTATGAAAAGATAAACAGGGGCTGAGCATTTTGTTATATATACAAATATATTTAAATAATAAGTGATTTATTATTATATTGGTCCTTAAATCTTACCAATCTTTTGTACACAATCACCAGGATTTTCGTTGCCAAAAAAATCCAGGATTTTATTGTTAAGAAATTATTTTTATAAGTTAACAAGATGTGGGATATTGTTTTCTTACATATGTAAGTATCTGTTAAAAATATGATGACAATAACAATACTATATAATAACATACAAAATAATTTAAATATATAATATAGTTAGAAGGGAAATATAAGTTGGACCAGGCGTTCCTATTCTTATATAGAAAAATAGAACAGACCTCTGCGTTTTCTTCAAAAAAAATACATAAATTGGGTTGCTAATGTTTCAGGAAAAATAAAACTTCAGATGGGAGGTCCATAGGCCGATCGATACATGACCACCCTCAAGAAAGTACAAACAGGCCTATGGACCTCCCATCCGAGGTCGTGGGCTGCGCATGTTAAAAAGGAAAGCCTAAACAGGGCAGCCCAAAACCCAGCTGATACTTGCTGCCCCAGTGATAATAAATGATACCTACCAGCTCCCCCGCTTCTTTGTGAATTTATCTCCTATAGTAACTATGTTGACAAACCCATGGGCCCCAACTCCAGTATAGCATTAGAAGGAAGTATTTTTTCGATGAGTCACTTGCTTGCGTACGGCCATAGATGACCTGGTGGGTCCCGACTATCTACCTCTCCACGTACAGTCCTCTCCAGATTCCTCTCGTTTGTTCAGCATGTTCACAATGACAGACAGCGGCGTCGCGGCGAGCGCACAAAGGCGCAGGAGGAGATCCGACCACCTGAGGAAGTGCCTTATTAGCAATGAAACAACTGAACTACCCAGTGGCCGAGTGACACTACCCGACAGCTGTTCCGCCCGGGTTCGATTCCACCTGTACAGAGAAAATATCTCCAAATTTTTTGCCTCTGCCTTTACTGACATGTGGATCCCAATTGTCATCTACGCACACCACATCCTACACATGCCAAAACTTCATCCCTCGTTTTCTTTATTTTTCGCACACTCGACATTGTGTGGGCATTTTGAAAATAGCATATCTTTTTGACTGTACATCATATGAAGATGTGATCCTAGCTACTCACGGTCAAACATAACCCCACCGTGTTCACTTCCCGAAGCCCTTCGGAATGATACCATCACGGTTACTCACGTAGGTAGTGTATTCATCAATAAGGTGTCAAGTTATCTACAACCGGATATTAACAAATGCCCATCTGCCACATAACCGCGGGCACGGCTTTCGAAAGATAAAACCCTGCAGGGGAGTCCCAACTTAGCCCATCACAAGCTCACGATCCGCGGAGTCGCAACTCCAAAGTGGGAAGACCCGAGTATCCTCGGAATCCTCTGCTCAAGATATTTCGACAAAGGTAAAACTAATCAAGCAAGACCTCCCGGCGTGTCGACACCCTGATAGTAGCCGCGCATATCTCGTCTCAGGCCACGACCGGATGGGCGATTCTAGACGTTATGCCAGATACCTCGGGTTTCCCCAAGGCGGCCCCACAGAACCCCTAGTTTGGACCAACACTCATGAGGAGCACTGGCCCGGTTTGTAGAATTAAGTCCTCGGGTTAATTACTCCCTATGCAAGTTTTTAGTTGTTAGGCAAATGGTAAAACCAAAGTTGGCCTTGCCGGAAATGCTTTAAGCGGTGCGAATTATCGAGGGGGGCCCACAAACCCCAACCGTGTTAGGAACGCAAAATCAAGGAACATAACACTGGTTTATCGGGTCCTAAGGTGGCATGAGTGGAACAAAACACCAAGCAGAAGGCCAAGCCTTCCACCCATTGCCAATATATAGGTGCATTAGTTTATAACAGGTACATATTGTGTTATCCCAATAAAACAAGTCCGAGCATGGAGCAATCTTCAAACTTCACCTGCAAATAACAACACTATAAGAGGGGCGGAGCAAAAGCGTACTTAGCCAATCAACGGTTTGCTAGGAAGGCGGTTAGAGTGTTTCATGGCAACAATAGGAGGCTGACAAACAAGATTAGGCATCGAGGCATATCTAAAGAGCAAGACAACTAGCATAGGCAAAGATAGAGGTGATATCGGGGAATGGTCATCTTGCCTAGGATTCCGCAAGGAGGAAGAAGAAGAACGAGTCCATGAAGCAGTCGAACAAAACCTCACAACTCCGAAACGAAACCGAAGCTAATGAGAGAAGCATACCGGAAAGAAGCAAACAACATGGTAAACTCACAAGCATAAGCATGGCATATGATGCACAACCAGGTATGATGCATGTCCGGTTTAAATATGCAAGGCATGGCAAAGTGCACAAACAACACTACAATTTAAGTGGAGCTCAATATGCAACGAGTTTCATATTGGCGAAACACCACATTATATTATTTAGTTTGATCTAGTTATGAAACCAACGAGTTTAAATCTTTTTATTGAACATGGCAAGAGGTGAAGCATGAGCAATACTACACTATCTAGTCATTTTAAATGAGGCCGGAAATAACAACAACAATTCCGAAAAATCCCCATGTGCATATTTAGTATATTTTAAGCAAACAACAATTTTAGTCATTTAGATGTTGTTATCATGATGCGGATGACATTTTTTAAACTTTATGCAATTTTTTTATTAAAAGTTAACCAGAGAATGATATGAAGCATTTGTCACTGTGGTGGAAAGATAGGGTGCCACGGCGGCAATAACCGAAAATGATGCCACGGCAACACATCGGTTCCGGTAAATTGTTGAGAGACCAGTGCAAAAGAAAAGGTCAACGTGAGCGTTTCATGCAAGATGATAGGTAGGGTGATCCCAGAAACCGGGTTCCCACGGTTCGGTGGCATGGAAATGATCAATACAATGGACACATTCGTTCACGGGCATCGTTTCAGCGGTATACCTTCGAAGCATGCTTTTCGGGGCGGTTCGAGTCGTCGAGGGAAGTAGCCGTTCACGTTTCAAAGAGGAAGTAGTAGTTCACGGGGTCGTCGAGGGTAGTAGTGGTACTCGCGGTGGTAGTGGTACACGTCGGCGGTAGTCGAACTTGACGCTTGCGTTACATGGATCTTTGGTGAAGGTAGTGGTACACGCGTCGTAGAGGGACTTGGTGTATCGTCATGTAGTCGTACACGACCCGTAGACGTACATGTCGTCGTAGCCGTTCATAGACAATGTAGTTGAACTGACGAATCTGAACTTTTTGTGGGTCGTCGTGGTACTCGTTCATGTAGTAGTCGTACACGTGTCTTCGGCGAGAATCTTCGCGGAGGTACTTGGCGTTCCGGTGCGGTAGTCGTCCGGGTGGTACTGCGGTCTTGACTACAGCAGGTCGGGTAGTCGAACTTGGCGGTCCATGGAGGTGACTCAAGCCGCAAGTGCTCGACGACGAGGTGGAGAACCCGAGAGGAGGCAGCGGATGGTGGGATCGCGAGCAGAGGAACAACTGGGGCGGCGAGGCAGGGGATCCCACGGCGAGGAACTTGCGGGGGAGGTCGCCGGTGGCTTGGACGCGTTGGAGACGAGGGGCTCAAGGGCCGGCGGTGCGGGACGATGCCGAGAAGGGCCGGCGGCAGGTCGGTCCAGAGGTGGCGGCGAAGGCGACCTGCCAGACTCCGATGGTGGCGAGGGATGGCGGTGGGTGACGAGGAGGAGGCCGCAGGGTCGGCCGACGAGGAAGGAGCGGTCGGCGCGGCACTATGGAGATGAGGCACGGGCGCGGCCTTGGAGGAGGCGAGGCGGAGGAGGGCCGGCTCGAGTGAGCTCCTGGTGGACGGCGCTCGGGAGGGAGAGGGGTCGAGCGAGGAGGAGCGGGTCGGGCGGAGTTATGGAACGAGAGGGAGAGATCGATGGGATCGGGAGCAGGGGTGGTTGGCGGCGCTACATTGGGTCGAGGGGAGTTGGACGAGCAGGGAGATGGGGTCAAGTCTAGGGTTAGAGGGAGCTAGGGCGGCTGGGCCTAGGCCTTAATAGCCGGCTTGGGTGGAGGCCCAGCTGGGCTAACTGCTATTGGGCCTGGGGCTCCTCTTCTCTTCATTCTACTATTTTCTTATTTTCTTTAGTAGAAAACAATTAATGAGAAGAAAAAGAAGAGGGGGGTTAGGAAAAGAATTTGGGGAGGAGGTTAATTTTCCTAGACTCATAAAAATGAGCTTGATCTAGGGAAAATATAAGTTGGCACGAAAGAAAGTTTGAATTCAAACTCATTTTAATTAAATTCAAATGCTTTGAACTAGGACAAGGTTTTAGGAGTGTCAAAAAATGTTGAGGTTTTTGGAGGAACCTCGATCAACGGAAAAAGAATTTCGAGGAAGGTTATAGAGTCAAAATTGAAGTAGAAAAGAATATGGGGAATATTTGCAAGTGTGTTTCGGTGATCCCAAAGTTAATGGAATATTTTATAATAGCTCCATAATTATTAGGAGGATATGTTATAAAGAGAAGTCATCTTTCCCTCGATTTAAATGGATCAAACATCCACACAATTTATTTAGTTGAGATGCAAAAGATTTATGACATGATGGCATGATGACATGATGCAAATCAAAAATAAAATTAAGCAAACAAGTAAAACACACGGAGAAACCCGGAACAGATGGAAGTCTTCTGGAGCGTCAGTCTCGGGGCATCACAAGTCTCCACCGGCTCGCTCTGGTACGACACCCTCACAAACGACACCCTGTAGATGCTCGATCCTTCAATCTCTGGTGGATGCTCCATCTGGGATCGATACTCCATAGTGAGCGCCACACATCCCACTGATGGTGGTGGATGGTGTCGGTAATTTTTACTTAGCACCTCGCACTCTGCATATATGCCGGTTCCATCCGTACATTTATGCAGTTCCACCAAAATGCAGCTGAATAACCCTGTTTGCACAGATAATGAAAAGGCGTGATTAGATTATAGTGGCACTAGTTGATGAAACATACACTAATAAACAAAAGAAAATATTACACCATACTGGAAATAGACCCAAGTCTCCCCGATACACCTTCTGCCAGTGATGAACATCAGTGTACAGCGGTAGTACAAGGAGGGGCCTTGAGACACTCAAATCTCTATTTTTGTCCAGATCAAGTAAAATTAAGCATCCCAGTTTGTAGAAACACTTAAACATTAGCAATGGGACTAGTTGATGAAACATACATTAACAAAGAGAAGCACTTTCTTTATCTACATTGAAAATGAAATGATAGAGAGGACACTCGCTCTATTTTAATTGTATTATTACTTCATTTTATCAGTGACACTAGAGTCGAGCAAGTGGCAAATGAGGTGTACCATGAGCCACAAGGATGAAGGCCGGGGGTGCTTAGACTGGGATGCTGAAGCTGGCTCTTTCAGTCCCTATCTTCCCCCTGATGTTTCTATGGTAGCATTCGGTTGTAATCCAAACTTGCTCGAGCTGGTGCTGCGTCCCCCTACCTGCCTAGCTTATGTGGTGAACTTGTCTCCTGCTAGTACTCAGTCCGTTCTAGTAGTAGTTGCATAACTACCCGTTTACACTGAGATGTTGTCGGATAATGGTTCTCTATGGTTGGGTTTCTTTAATGAAAATGGAGGGAACCCCCACTTTCGAAATATAAAAAAACAGTGGCACTAGTGGTGCCAAAACATTGCCTCAAATTAATAGGCCACTAGATTAAGGTGCAAAATATTAACACTACTACTTTATCATGGCAGTGCCAAAACAGTAGCACAAGAGCACAATCAACATGCAGGATCTTTGGCAAATGATCAGACCAAAAAGGAACAAACCTCGTGATGGGAACCATATCTACAGTCAACGCCATCGTAGAAGGGATGACACCAGTCACCAACATGGATATGATTCAATTCATGGGACCTTTTGGTGCAGTTCACCTAAAATGAACCAATGTCCCATGAGCTAGCAGCTTCTTCTTCTTCTTCTTTTCAGAAAAGGGCTCCAGCCCCGGTTCCATTTCCATCAGAAAACGAAAAGAAGCAACTTATCTTAATGGGAAATTTAGCAGGATAGGAAAAAGCACCATTGATTCATATTACTGGAGGCATTACATTGAAAACAACATTGGTTTAACGTGTCCTTACTTTTAACAGTGCGACTGCTACATTTTACCACTTGAACTACATAAGAGCGGCTCGGGGCAACAAACATCAGAAGAGGATATCTGGGTTGGTCCCATTTTTGATCGGTACATAGCCACCTTATACTGTGTGAGGCTAGGAAATCTAGTGCTGGACTTACTCTGTTGGTTTGTCCCCCAGTCCCCACCTTCTTTCCTTTGTCAACCAATAGATCGGGTTTATATTGAGTTTGTACTACGTTCCCTTTATTTCCCTATTAGACCTAGAGACCAGTTGGATAGCCAGTCTCTGCTACTTTTCGCCCCCATTATTTCCTCTTTAGATCAAGTCCTAGATTTAGCTAAGAAATCTTCCCCCACCCCACCCCCTTTATTCCATGTTTGAACCAAGTACTACTAGATTCGAGTGCATGAACTAGTTTTACCTCTTAAAAGTAAAAAAATATGTGGTTTTTGAACAGCCTATTGATCCTATCTACATGAGGGGGCGTGAGAAATAGTAAAAGATACAAATGCAGCGACATCAGGAGCTCGGGAAGTAGAGCAAGGCCGGGTTCGAAGGAAGTTATACCTGAGGGTCACCAGGATGTTGCTAGGTGGGCGGCGGGAGGCCAGATCTGCCCACACTACGGCAGCGAGGAAGAAGGGGTGGGAGGCCCTCCCTCGCCAGTGATGCTTGGGAGAGAACGGCAAGGCACGCTGATCGGGATGCGCCAGCAGTTGGTAAGAGCCGTCGCCGAGGACGACCGCGTGAACGTTGCACCTTCTCACCTTCCCCTGCGGAGAGGATCCAGCTGGATCTGTGACTAGCGGTGAGTAGAGAGAGAGAGTGTGGCCACCGCTGTCGTGTTTAGATCTGGAGAGGACTAGAGAGTGTGAAGAGAGCAACACTAGCAAGCAAGCGCGGAAGCTCCTGCCTATATAGTGGAGTACTAGTTTTTTTTGTCTATCGGCCGGAGCCAGCTTGACCTCGGCAATGACTATCGAGAAGTCTTCATGCACGTGCCTCGGAGGCGTAGCTGTCATCATTTTGATCTGAAGCACCTGATTATAACATATAACACGAAAAAGTTCCACATGACAAGAAATCATAACCTCACTGCCCAAAGGAGACAAGATGAATCCCGACGGACAAACTAGACGAGGATCAAAGCTCAAATTAAAGATAAACTCGTAGAAAAGGGGCCCGTCGATAGATGTCCTAATTAATATAGCCGTCTTGACCTAGATGGCAGCTGAGTAGTCTTTGTGCATGTGCCCCCAATGACTAGCCCAACTCAGTTGTCGCTGTTTAACCCTCGCAGTGATCTGAAGCACATGACACCTAATTTTGCGAGATGACAAGAAACCTTTTTTTATATTTCTCACCAGAACTACAGCCCTGTACAACACAGCCTGCACGATATGTAGACGATAGCCAATCCAGGCGTGTCTGCTAGAGTCTGGTCACATGCATGGACGAACTGATCTTTTGTGTCTTGCAGGGATCGTCCAGGTACCAGCGTATGTACTTCTATTAACTCACCCAACTTGTGGGGCCGGGGAGTGTGCCTATGGACGGTTCTCAATTGCGGTCCCACATGTGTGTGCAAACGCAATATGATGCGTGTTCCATTCGAAGAGCGGCGTGCCAGACCAACCAACTGTCTAGGGTGCGACGCGAACGCGATGGGCGTGCTGTATACTCCGTACATGTATACCGCCGTTTTCTTGAGGCTTTGCTCCATGGCACAATCCATGGATACAAAATTAGTATACTATACTATTTAAAAGTCAAGGGTGGGGCTTTTCCGCGTGGTAGGCGGGGCAGTTCTGCCTAGTTGGTTCGACAGAGACGCGAGAAGATGAGGGAGTAGGCTGCTGCAAACGTAGGGATGTGTGATTTGATAGTGAGTTACTGCTAGACAGGTGGGGCCCGGTGATTTGACTTGCCATTATCATTCTAACTGCCAAGCCGGATTCCTGACCACCTCCATACAGGTGCCTCTCCTGATGCTCCACCATGTAGAGGCTGGCTCTCGCTTGAGAGCCCACTCCTCCACTTTTTCCTTGCCTCTTTCCGCCACATATGCAAAATGCCATGTAAAGCGGGCTTATAGCCCACTATTGTACTTGATCCTACAGGTGCTATGCCTGCCACATAGGCATAAAGTCTGATGTGCCAAGTTAATTAAGAAGAGAGAGACTAGTTTGGTGACCCCAGGAAGAAACGGTGATAAGCGCGTGTACCTAGATGAAGCAAACTTAGCAACAAAAAACTAAGCACCTACGCATTGGGGACTTGAGTTGCTAAGCCATTTAATGCCCATAGCACCTCATCTAAGCACCATTTCATTGGAAGAGGTCACTCCTTGGCAGATGCAATAAATACTACGAAGAAAGAGATAGAGAGAAGTAAACAAAAAATACTCTTATATCCAACCTTATAGCTAACCTTATTGTATGAGTGACTAAGGCTACCCATAATGGTAGTATCATACATAGTATCATGCAAGCCAACTAGGCAGTTTTGATGAGGTGGCATAGTATTTAATGAAGTAAGAGAGGTTTGAGTATCATATCATGATACCGAATCATATTAAATGATGTGCTACTATGTGTCATGCATGGCAATAAATGAACCATTCTATGATACCAAATATGATACTATGCACTACAGATGTAGTATCAAACACAAGTTTCATATGATACTCCCCACTACGACCAGCCTAAGTGATGACTATATATGACATGCCAACATCCGATAGCCTAACGCACCGTGTTAAATCTCCAAGGGCGCAACCGCGCGAGCGAGGCGACGGTCGTGGTAGGCGCGACCATGATACGGGCTGCTGGCAGTCCTTGGATCTGAGATCGGATGGTCGCATGCTAAGTTGCTGAAATTTGCAGAATAACCCTCCAGGATAGGATATTCACCCATAGGTCTAGAATCACGCCATGCAACCATTCGATCTCAGATCAAGGGCTCTCAAAAGCCCGTATCATGGGAGAATGGAAAGCTTCGTATCACCTGTAATTTTCCCGACGCTTGACATGACATCGAAAGCCATTTAATTGGGCGTCGAGTAGACATCACATCTAACTGGGCCCCCATAGTACTGTGCATGAATTCATTTATCCGCCAGGCAAGCCACTACCCTGCCATTCGCACACGCCCACCACTTGACATTTTACAATCAATAAACCGCTCCTAGTCGTCTCGTCCTTTCACATTACAGTAGTTCCACTAATCCTAACCCTCCTCCCAAACCATGGCGTCCCAAATCTCCATGATCCGCGGTGAGTACAAGGTTAGAACCATCACCGGTGATGAGTTTGACGTCATCTACACCCGTTCTTCTGTAACGGTGAAAGAATGCCTTGCTCGCTTCAACCGCATGTTCGAAAACTCAAATGATGAGTGGGTCGCTGGGCTAGATGTTGAGTACACCACAGTCCTGGGAAGCGAGAAGAAACTAAAGGAGGTAGAGAAGAAGAAGCCCGCCGTGATCCAGGTTTGTGTACATGACTTATGCTTGGTATACCACATATGCCATGCCGACGTTGAGTGCGAGGAATTTAAGAACTTCCTCAAGGGCGGCCGAGTCAAATTCGTTACTGTAGACTTTAGGAACGACAAGGAAATACTGGGTCGGATAGGTCTCGTTGTAGGAGACCCCTTCGACCTCCAAAAGGAAGGGCTGGAGGCCTCCCTTGATGCTGACCCTGGCAGGAGCCATGGTTCATCCTATGTACGGTAAACTGAAGAAACCTCCGCACACGTTTCATCGTGCATGGCAGTGGACTATACTAGATATAGACCACATCCACTACGCTGCAATGGATGGCTACCTTTGTTTCAATATCTACAAGGGTTGGATGAAGAGCAAGAGCCAAGTGTGCGGTTCAAGCAAAGAAGTAGTTTTTTGTGGATGAGGAGTTGAGGAGGAATGTGCAGTCATCTTATAACCGAGTACTACTAATACACTCCTAAGTGCGAAACTGTTTAGGTTGTGATCGGTGTGAACTGGTTTGCAATTAAATATAGCGTGGTAGTAGTAGTAATTTGGAATGTGACGAGACGCGCTCAAAATTTATTGACGGCTCTAGTTTCGAAGTGTGGCACTATTCCCGGATGGCGTAACGTCGGCACGTTTTCTCGGCCATGGTGTAGCATATGCCATGGTACTAGTTCGTTTTCTACTGTTGTGTACGTGCAAAAACTGGCACCATCGGATACATATCTTACGCTTGGCGTTAGACAGGAATAGCCTCGTGGCAAGCTATAGACTAGTCTTTTTTCAGATGCATTACACCTATCTCTCGGGACTTCTCGCACGCACCATCACTGCTCCCTAGGTCGATGTCACCCACATACAGTTGTACTCTGAGAAGAGGTGCATGCACGCACTCGTCCTCTCTCACACACGCATCTGTAGCTACGAACTGTAGTGTTCTCAACCATCTGATTGGCTCTATCATAGGTTTCACGTTGCTCCTTGGCCTTGAGATTGAGATGTTTTAAACGCGGAGGCTAAGATGCAGGCGCGAGGTTTTAGTTAATGTGAGGGTCGCACACGGCACCAACACGACACGAGCTTCATCTACCTGGTGCGCATGCAGTCGGGTGAGTTGTCCAAGTATAGACACAACTAGGCCCTCGTTGGTATCTGCGCCTCGACTTTGGCTGGTCATAGTGGAGAGTAACATAGACCAGTTACTAGTCTATGTTACTAGTACCTTCATAGTGGGTAGTGTCATATAGTATATGCATAATTTGGCGATGAGCGCTCTCTATATGTACCACCTTTTTTCTTTAAATACATCTAGTTAGTTTTGCTCCATGGCGCAATCCATCGATACTACTACTATACAAATGTATACATTCTTTAAAGGGCTAGAAGGCGGTGCAGTCTAGCTTGGTCCTTTTCACGAGAGGCGAGGGCCTTTGTGATTTGACGGCTCATTACTACTGGAAGGCGGGGCCTTGTGATTTTACTGCTCATATAAATGTGCCAACAACCTGAGGAGGGGCAAAGAACCGTGCGGTATACTCAAGTTTTCCATTGGAGTCCGACGGAGGAGCACGAAACATGGCAGCCCAGTGCCATATCCTCTACTCTCTACTCTTATTATGTATTACTAGCAAGAGGAATTGTTCTATTGGCGATAAAGAATGATCTAATTTGCTAGTCATCTCATTTCTAGCATTGTTCTATTCATGCCTCGCAGAGAAGGTGACACGTGCGGCAAAACACCCGAAGCAAAATAAGAAACAAAGGAGCAAAACAAGAAGGAGGATTATCACCCCAAAAAAAGAAGGAAGACGCACACAGAAGTCTGGGGCGCTGCTCTCACTACATGAAGGGTTGCTGGCCACGGAGTCGTAACTGCTTCTTCATCGCCTCCATGACCTCCATCTCCTTGCACGTCTCCTCTGCCATCTTCATCATTGTGTCCATGACGCGGGATTTCTCGACGCGAGCCTTCATCATCTGTTCCACGGCCGCATTACGTACCTTGACAGTAGCCGGGTGCTTGATGCGGAGCTTCGCCAACTCCTCCTTCTATTCCACGACGAGGGCCTGCAACATCTTCATCGAGGAACTACTATTCTCATGCAGCTTCTTCCAGCCGGCGTTCCCCTCGTTCAGCAGGTCGAGCTTGTGGCAAAGCTTCGCCTTGTCCTCCCGAAGTTGCAGGATTTTGCCGGTCGCCTTCTTCTCCGAGGCAATGCTCTTCTTCAGAAGCATCACCAAGCCGGCGGTCAACTCCCCCTGCTCATTGAGCTCAGCGGGCATGTCGTCGAGATTCTCCTTCAGCAGCTCCACCAAGCCATGGATGAACTCCTTCTGCTTATTGAGGTGCTTATTGAGCTGATCGGGCACGCCGTCGAGGGATAACGACTCCAGCATCGCCAGCTCGGCATGTTCGCCTCCGCGTCTAGGGCACTCCTAGGAGCCATCGCCTGCCCATGAGAGATCTTTCGAGGTCTCTGTGTGGCGGCAAGCCCTCTCTTTTTTTCTGCAGCTATGGTTGCCGCTCCCTTGTTACGAGTAGTTCTCGACCTAGAGCTCTGCACGTCGGCCATGGCAAGGACGGACGAAGAAGGATGACTTATGAGGAGGAGGGTAGAGTTATTTTCGGTTAGGTAGTTCCTCTTGTCATAACCTATGTACTAGCACTAGTACTAAAGCCTGCATGGAACAGGTCCAGGTTTGGTATGTACTGGTAGGTGTGAGTAGGCTTGCACTTAATTGTAGCACTAGTACTTTTGAATGTGATGGGAACAAGGTAAAGATTAATTGTTTGTTTTTGGTTTCGAGGCCCGAAACGGGTCCCTGATGAGTTTAGTGGAACATAAATTTCAAGTAGACTAAACTGCTCAGATGCGTAAATATTAATGTTACTGTCAAAAACTAGCACAAAATACGAAGGAGACCAATGGAGGTACTACTAGCAACCCATGATTTAACTACTCGCATGCACGCAGTGGAGTAGTAATGTCTTTTTTCCGCCCTCACGTCCACTCAATTTGCATGCGCTGTATTAATTGGCCATCAATGAAGTGAAGGACTTTACACGCGTCAAATTATCACATGGGGTGGATCTTGGTACAAAATTGCGTCCGCCTGTGTACCCGCATGTGCGTGCAAGGGAATGAGTGCGTGCGTGCGTGCGTGCACATCTTCACATCGTGCATGTACCACCCGTGCGGCTCAAGGAGGACGAGTACATTCTTCTGGAACCAGCTGTATATCACTGTGATCAATCCACACAAGGATGTCGCGAAAATGCCTCCACATGTGCCACGTGGCTTCATGAACTGTAAAAGAGACAATGTGTAGTGTGCCATTGTGTTTTGCACATACTCGAAGTACTAGTAAGGTACACGTGCATTGCACACGTCAGATTTTGCAACCAAATTACGAATAAATACCACATTGTAGCATGTAAGCTCTGAGTCATATATGCCTGATGTAGACCTTCGTTTAATTTTTATTGTTCTTATAATTCAAAATCAATTAGTTTTTATAAAAAAACCTAGGGCCTCTTTGATTCGTAGGATTTCCAAAACGCAGGAATAGGAAGAACATGGGATTAGAGTGGAATGTCATCTTGAATCGTACAGGATGGTACGAGTGTTTGATTGTGCATAGAAAAAACGCAGAATTCTTTCAAAGAGGTTTGAGTGGATGGAATGTTTCCTATGAAATCTAGTGCAAATGAATCATATGGAAAAATTCCTATGGTTTACAATCCTACAAATCAAACAACCAAGATAGGAAAAATTCCTAAGCATTAGAATCCTCCAAAATTCCTTCGAGAATCCTTTGAATCAAAGAAGCCCTTAATCTATTTTATGATTCATGGAATTGTGCGTTGTAAAGCATAAAGTAAAAACAAATAATGGCAGTTCCACTAGAAAAAAAGTTTGGGCAGTTATGATACAGAAGATTCTAGAACAATGGAGAACCACTGTTGTTTTGAGATTTGTGCATTATGCTTAAGTTCAACCATGGAGTCTGCTAGATTGTACATGTGGCAAAATCCGGTGGGGGGCTAGAAGATGGTGCGAGGGACTGAGTGGAGTGAGATTATGAAGGAGTGCACAACTGCGAGATCGATATTTAGAGAGAGGGGGCGAGAACGTGCGCTGTTGCGCGCAGTGGCAGAGCCATGAAAAATGTCCCATGAGCTAGGGGCCAAGCATTACTAATCCTTTATGAGGACGGCCAATTCATCAACTTAAACCATTTTTACTAGCAATTGTCTAATGATCACATTCATATTAGCCTCGATATATAGTGATTTTAGGGGGGGGGGGCAGGGCCCTTGCTGCCCCTGTCTTCGCCATTGTGCGTGCGTCTGAGAGATGAAGCGGAAGGCATGGATAATGATAGGGGGGCATTGGATATATAATTAATGTGGGTCAATTAGCTACATATGTAATCCTATATAGAGAGCAATGTATAATTAATGTGGGTCAATTAATGCAGAATCCGAGTCAATCCACACAAGGATATTCCTGCATGCAATCGAAGAACAAGCAAGAATATGATAAAGCATTCTGAATATTGCAAATATAAATGATGTATTGATAAAGGTGGGGATCCGTAAGCGGTCTTGGTCTAGTCGTTGGACACAAACGAAGTACACGAAGTTGCAATGGCTAACTTTTGACTAAACAAATCCCCCAAGAAAAAGCTACTAGATGGATCTACTTATATAGGAGCAAGGGGTGACGGCCAAGGAGGCGGAAGGACGTCCCAAGGCGGCCTAAAACTAACCCTAGGTCGTACAAGGCTCATGGGCCCAAGTGGAGGTGATGTAACACCTTTGGACTTGTAGTTTGACTCGGATTCTGCTGCAGCGTCAGATTGTTTCGTTGGTATCTCAACGCTCCGGACGAATTTGAAGGTGAATCCAATTGGGATGGAAATTGTACGAAATCTAGTTTCCAACAAAAAAAGAATCACCCAATTCGGAGTCCGTATGAAGGAGTTCTTGCCGTTTTGAGTCAGGTATGTCTGTGCAGTCCGAATCTGGATGCAGAACGTGAGAGACTTGGACTCTATCTTCTCTTGGCCCAAAAGTGACGTGAGAGAACTTTTTGAACAGCCCCTAAACTTCTCTTTTTCCCTTATCTTCATATGTGGATTGTACAAATGTCCCATGCACCTGGAATTAGACATGGCACAAAAGTCTGTGAAGTATTTTTGTCCTGGATGACATAAATAAATTATTGCATAGTTTGCATTAGAAATCACCTCACAAATATACATGTATGCAATATTTTGGGTCGTATCCAAGGTAGTCATGTCCTCATCATCCTCCCTTTCTTGAAAATAAAGCCGTCCTCGGCGTTGCTTAATCTGAAATTTGGGTAAGAAAATAGACAAGGTGTACATATTGTATATGTATATGTCATCCATTTTTACTTCCCTTAATTTTTGCACATATGACACATATATAGATGAGTAACTTTCGTAGTTCATAAAATATAAAGCCAAAATATTATCACAAGAAGTAGAAGGCATGAAAGTATTGCAACTGAGTTTGCACAAATAAGTGAAGCTCTTATTCATATCAAAAGATTGACAATGTTCATCATTAAACCATCCCAACATTGGCGAATAAACCTTACTTGCATGAAAGCAAACATGTAATAAGTCATTTGACATTGAATCGTCACCAAGATTAGAGGTCATATCAAAATGATTAAACATTGGCACAATTATTTTCAAATTTATTTTATCCAAATCTGATTTATTCTCTAATGCACATGATTCTTTTGCATCAACAGTTAATTCAATAGGTGCACTCAAATTTTCTGGTATATCAGTTGTTTGATCACATGGCGCATTCATGACAGTAACATGATTATCTAAACTAGGTGGTATGCTCAAATCAATAGGTAATTCAATACATGATGTATTCAAGTCAACTAGATATGCATCATCCTCATGTGAAGTTATATCATCATTGATTTTACTGTTACCTTGTCCCAAAGACGTAGCTGATGTAGGTACGGACGATGACAATGTACCATACACTTTAGATGATGTCACGCTCACAATCAGAGGTATGGTTGCTCTAGTAGGTGCAATGGTGGAGGAACCAACCAATGGTGGTGAGCATGAAGTGGAATAGTAGTTGTTGTAGTCACACAATGCATCCTCCTGTATTTGCCTCTCAAAGGTACAAGCACGAACATAAATACCAGTAATGCAACGAGGAATATACCGAAATCTTGCGCGAATATTATGGTTCAAACCACCAAAAAATATATTCATTGTATCATCCTCGGATTCTTCTATGTCACAATGATGCATATAAGATTTGAACTCTTGGTAGTAAGCGTGAATAGTGTTACTGCCTTGTTTTAATTGTTCCAATTTGCGAAGCAATTCACGGCGATAGTAAGGAGGAAAAAAATGTTTTCTCATTACAGCCTTTAAATCTTTCCAAGTTGTGGGTTGGTTATCAATATTTTTCTTACAATGCACACTCCACCAAACAGAAGCAAAACCAGTAAATACTCTAGTGGCAGCTTATACTCTCTCTAGTTCAGAAAAATGATGGTGACTAAATTTTTTTTCTACTTCAAGCTCCCAAGCTAGATAAATAGCAGGATTAAATCTACCCTCAAATGACGGTAAAGAAATAACCTGACCATGTGCTTGTGTGTGTTGTCCCATGTGTCATGATGGTGAAGATGTATCCGTCATCCAAAAACTTCTGTCTCCGGTACCTGTCATGATTAGTAGCAACCAGAAACAAAATTAGAGAATAATGTTCCTATGAACTACTAGGATGTGGTGGTAAAGCGCTCACAGTAAAGCAAATATCAATATCTTACAAGTTCTTACCATGCAGCATGTGGTGATAGGCAACCAGCGGTGTCAAATAATTCCAAAGATTGAGTAAAGCGATTGCCAGGTGAACGTACGTAAACACGGTGTAGAAATATGTGGAGCTGGGTTGGCTTTATATATGGTAGCAAAAGATTAGCAATAATCAATTCAGAGATGCAATGTTGAATAAACGCTCAACGACGGTACTGTGCTGGTCCTAGGCTAGACCGGACTAGAGACGCGAGCCTAGAACACTAATGATGTCACGGTGTAGCACAACTAGCATCAATAAAGGATACAAATGAGCTCTGGACAGCAAGATATAAGTGAAGATCACAACGGCAGTAAAGATAATGATGAAATCAACTGCCAAGCAGAATATACAACAACACTCTCTCCAACTTTCTTTTCCTTCTTTTTCTTTTTCTTTTTTCTCACACTTTTTTTCTTTTTCTTTCTCTCCTCTTTTTTTTTTACTTTTTTTTCTGTCTTTTCTTTCTCCCTCTTTCCAAGACAAACTTGATAAGATGCAGATTGGATCAAGCAAAGATGTGAACGACTTCAACTATGATTGTGACAATGAACGATGGGTTGCACGAGGTGTAAAGTGATGGATGAGGTGGTGGACAGCGGAAGGGATAACGATGTAGTGGCGACGTGACTAATGTGAACAGAACTCGAAACTCTAACGAACTAGACACTAAGACCAGCAACTCGACACGACGATGCAACTGATAATTCAATAATGCAAACAATGAAAAGAAAATTGCAAAGACTCAGACTGGCTTGGACAAAGGATGAATAGATCTAACTTTTTTTGGACTTTTTCTTGGACAATAGGTAAGAAAGTAAATCTAATCTAGGAATAACTCGAAATTCTCACCGAAAAACCTGAAAAATGATACCACTTGATAGAGGAGATGGGCCCGATCTTTCGATGAGATGATAACTATCGATTTGGTGGATATGACTTTGAAGATCCGACTACAAACGTGCATGACGTTGCACCTTAGCAATCGCTAAATCAATCTCCAAGGGTTACTAACAATGCCAGAAGCACGATCAGCCTGACCACGAAGGTATATTCCTGCATGCAATCGAAGAACAAGCAAGAATATGATAAAGCAATCTAAATATTGCAAATATAAATGATGTATTCATAAAGGAGGGGATCCGTAAGCGGTCTTGGTCTGGTCGTTGGACACAAACGAAGTACACGAAGTTGCAATGGCTAACTTTTGACTAAACAAATCCCCCAAGAAAAAGCTACTAGATGTATCTACTTATATAGGAGCAAGGGGTGGCAGCCAAGGAGTTGGAAGGACGTCCCAAGGCAGCCTAAAACTAACCCTAGGTCGTACAAGGCTCATGGGCCGAAGTGGAGGTGATGTAACTCCTTTGGACTTGTAGTTTGACTCGGATTCTGCTGTAGCGTCAGATTGTTTCGTCGGTATCTCAACGCTCCGGACGAATTTGAAGGTGAATCCAATTGGGTTGGGAAGTGTACGAAATCTAGTTTCCAACAAAAAAAGAATCACCCAATTCGGAGTCCGTATGAAGGAGTTCTTGCCGTTTTGAGTCAGGTATGTCTGTGTAGTCCGAATCTGGATGCAGAACGTGAGAGACTTGGACTCTATCTTCTCTTGGCCCAAAAGTGACGTGAGAGAACTTTTTGAACAGCCCCTAAACTTCTCTTTTTCCCTTATCTTCATATGTGGATTGTACAAATGTCCCATGCACCTGGAATTAGACATGGCACAAAAGTCTGTGAAGTATTTTTGTCCTGGATGACATAACTAAATTGTTGCATAGTTTGCATTAGAAATCACCTCACAAATATACATGTATGCAATATTTTTGGTCGTATCCAAGGTAGTCATGTCCTCATCATAGAGGAACATCGATCGTTGCGCATGCACGTGAGAGATAAAGAATGCCCGATATGATGGAGAGGGGGATGTGTGTGTGTGTGTGCGCCTTCATGGGAGACCGACCTGAAGAAAAAGATTGCATGTGTGTGATGGATAATGCCGACTGGTATAGTGTGTGTGCATGCATGCACGAGAGAAAGTTAGTGGTACAATTATAAAGAGAAGACCAATGTGTGGGCGTGAAAGACTAGGTGAGGTCATAATCAATGTAAAGTTGAATTCAAATATTTGAATAAGAGATCATGATGTTTGAAACACATGCATGCATGAATATAACGGAGATCTGCGCGGTGTGGTTTGGAAACAAGCATGTTCCAATGTATACACATTGAACAAGGTCAGATTGGTTTGAATTTGAGATACCGATGGCAGACATCGTTTGGCTAAATTGCATCCATGCATGGACACACTATTCTAATTGGAGATGATGCGTGGCTTTCGCATCACATATCTTTAACTATACCCCTATATGTATATTATATTATATATTTTTTATATAGTGTGCGGATAAATTTAACTTTGAAAGATGGTCGTTGGATGAGGCCAATCCGATGGTGCAGAACTGGCAAATTTGAGCACTACTGACCGTTGGATATCATCTAGATTGCACTAGATTTTGCCACATGTACAATCTAGAAGACTCTATGGTTGAACTTAAGCATAATGCACAAACCTCAAAACACAAGAACTTCTTCTTTGTTCTAGAATCTACCGTATCAGAATTGCCCAAATGTTTTTCACCATGATTTGTTTTTACTTTATGCCTTACAATGCACAATTCCATGAATCTTAAAATATATTAGCTTTCTTATAAAAACTAGATGATTTTGAATGAAATGAACTATAAGAATTAAACGAACATCTACATCATGCATATATGATTCAAAGCTTACATAATATAACGTGGTATTAATTCATAATTTGGTTGCCAAGTCTCATGCGTGCAATGCACGTGTACCTTACTAGTCTAAATGGTGTCTGTGTCTGTGTTGTGCGTGTTAAACACATTGTACGTACTATATCATACTAGTCTAAATTGTCTTTTTTGGTACATGTTAAGCTTGTTGCGGTGCTAGATCGAGCGAAAGGAAGAGCTAGGGCGGCATGTACTGGGCTGGCGACGGGAAGCCGTTGCGGCGGAGCTCGAGCTCGATCTGCAGCTCGGGCGGGTCTGGAGAGAGGCGAGTGGCTCAGGGAGGCGATTGAGAGGGGGAGGAGGCTGTTGGTGAAGAGAGGAGGTGCTCGGAGGCCCTATTTATAGGGGAGCGGCGAGGTCCCGTGGACCTGTGCGCCGGCGAGCTTCTGCTCGACGCCACAGTGCACGGGAGGCGATGGGATTGCGTCTGGGGTGTTGCTGGACGAATTCCAGGGCGGAGGGAAGGAAGAGAGGGAGCGGGGGATGCTCCAGAGGGCGTGCGCGTGTGAGGCCAGAGGTTGGAGCTCGCGGGCGGCCAGCGCGCGTGCGACGGCGGCCACTGGAGGGAGAAGGAGGAGGGGGACGGCGCCGGGGGAGGTCGCAGACGTCGAGGCGCATCGGTAGGCGCGAGGGGGGAGCACAAGGTGGTCGGGGGCGAGCGATTGGGCGAGGCTACAGTGCGGGTGCGCACTGTAGCGCGCTCTGGAGCGTGCTTATGGCATGCCATGGCATGCCATTGGCTCTCTGGGCGTGTCCGCCGTGTCTGGGGGGTCCAGGACGAAGTAAACAACTCAGATGAGGCCTTGGATGCTCTGGATGATCAGTGAGAGAGGAGTGAAGCTAGTGAATAGGTAGAATTTGGCTGTCCAGCAAGGTAACTTAGGGTTTTCACCCCTCAATCATGGAGCTGTGGACATGGGGGAGTTACTGGAGGTAGAATGTAACTAGATGAAGCTGTGGTAGAAAGTTGAGGCAAAAGTAAATAGTAAAAGAGGCCAAAATGATGGTTTTTGTAAAATGGCAGAAGGTGTTTGATCAAGTTTTGGACAAGCAAATGATCTCCACTGGCCATGGCACTTAACAGGATTGAATGTCATATGAAAATAGGGTGTTTCACCAAATTTGGGCTCATTTGAAGAAACTAGCCAATGTAACTCTGGTGAACCCTTGAAATCAACATAAATGGCTTCATCTTGTTTAAGTCAAGCTAATCATCTCCCCTTGATGCACAACTTGGTGTAGTTTCATCATTTGGGGTTATGATCATGCCCACAAAGTTTGAAGCTCCAGGTAAAAAGTTGGTAATGTAAAGTTGTTCAAATTTGAATTTGAACAAAAATGGTTTTGGGGTATTCCAATCAAGTTGCTCTACTCCAAATCTTGTGCCATTTGGTCTAGATGCCTTATTAGGCCATTCTAGCATGTGCACCAAGTTTGAGAGCATTTGGACAAGTTTGGCAATGTAATGTTGCTCAAACTTCAGATATGGACAGAATGGTTTTGAAGGGTTTTGAGGATGTTATCTTGCTTCCCAAGGCATGGGGCTTGGCAAGATCATCAAATATGTCATATATGACATGATAGAATTTCCCTGGAATTTTTGGAGATTATTTCCTTTGTAAATATTTCAAAAGCTTGAAATATCCAGAAAGGGTTTTAGAGGGATTAGCCCATTATTTTGAACATGACCAAGTGTTGAAACTCTTATATATGGACAATATATGTCCTATGAGTCTCCCTGAATTTTGGCAAATATTTTTGAAATACTTCAATAAATTTTCCCTATTAAAGACCATTTCTTGCCTTAAGAAAAGGCTTTCAAATAAAATAGGAAAATAACTTTTAAAATGATACTTTTGTGGTTTCTGGGAGTCCTATGACTACTAGGTCTCAAATACAGTTTTTGAAATAATTTTCTCACCCTAAATCAAGCACTTGCAGAGCAAACCTCAATTCAGGGGTTTTTGGAATACTAAATTTTGAAAATACATTTTGGCCAAATTAATTTTATAAGAAAATACTATACTGCTATAAACACTTGGTATGATCACTCGGCAGAAGTTTTGGGTATGGAGATGAATTCTACAAGAGGTAATAGTTGACTTTAATGAGCTCATGAAAAGCACATGAAGAAAAACTCAATTCCAAATGAAAGCCAAATGATGCCAAAAAAAATTGCTGGTCCAAATTTTTATGCTACATTGATGCAAATAACATGTTACAAAATGCAGGGTGTGACATAGGCGTGGTTCCATTTCCTCGCGTCACTGGTTGGCAGCTAGTTTCACGCAACTCTGTGGAACTGAACAAGAAATGTTTGCCAAGAAATTATTTTGTGGGGGACATGGACCATCCGATCATTTTGTGCAGTTCCACTAAACCGAGCTAGCTGAGCATGCCTATTTGCAAAGATATTGAACAGGTGCTATAACATTAAAGTGGCACCAATAGTTATTGATGAAACATACACACACAAGTAGAAGCCGGTCATCTTTGCGAGCACTCATAAAGCTAACCACTTCTTGGAGAAGATTCGGCTCGGAGTTGGATAAGGATAGAAAAACCGATCTCCCTTTGTGCAGTCGCACTGAAATGTAGAGACGTTGCCCGTGTGACATTTTAGTGGAACTGCATAAGACATTGATAAATAAAAAGTGATTTGTGAAGTTCACCAAAAGGTCGCAATAGCAACGAGGTCAAATGTATAACCCTGTTTGCAAAAAAGTGGTTGAAAGGAAACAATTACTAGCCAATAACAGTTGATGACACATACGACGACAAAAAAGAAGCATAATCCTTGGCCTAAGGGAAGATGGCATCATGGTTCTTTATCTCAAACGGTGTGAGGAGGATATTGCAACATGGGAAGTACACCGGCTGAGCTACGTTCTACGAAAAGAACTGTGGAAGATCCACAGGCAACGACGTGAGAAGTTGGGAAGTGGAGCAAGGCCGGTTTCAGAGGAACCTGTACCTGAGGGTCATAGGGGTGTAACACGGAGGGTAGCTCCGGGCGGATATGATGCGGCACCACGCAAGGGGCAAAGTCCCTATCGCGCCGGTTGTTTGACAGAACAGTGTGTACGGCACATCGGGACGCACTGGCAGTGGGTTTCCCGCCTCGGTGCCAGTGAACAGAGCAACACTGCACATTCCACTTTCCGCATGCGGACGGGATCCGGCCGAATCAGTGACCAGCGGTGAGAGAGAGTGTGTCCACCACCATTTTGTGTGAGAGAGCGTGAACTATTGAGAGACCAACCCCAGTAGGAAGAGCATCGGATCCTGCCTATATTATATATAGTGCCGCCGTTTTCTAAATAAATGCATCGCACTTTCTTTCGTTCACGCGTGGTACACAACCGTCCATCAAGTGGGCAAGCACTACATGCGTCAATTTTTCTGAACGTGGTCTACCTTTTTCGTACAGAAATGAGATCCACGGTGTACCCGCGGGGCTGTGGTCGGGCCAGAGACGACAGTACGTGCGTCACTGCGTGCACCTCTTGTATTCCTGCACGTACCCCACCTATGTGGGGATTTGTGAGAAAGATGATGCGTGCGTTCGTGAGTGTGTTTAATGCGGGTGATTTCATGAGTGTAGTTTTGTGCGTGCGGGAGACACAGATAGGGAATATGTCTCGATGATATCTCAAACCAAACAAATGGCACATACGCAATGTGTGTGAAACTGGGGCCTAGCTAGATATATCATACACACGATGCGATCCATGAGAAAAGAGGGGAGCGATCACCAGCATGTGGTGTTGATAGAAACAAAGTGAGGGATGGAGTGTATGGGTGCGAGATTGATAAAGAGAGGCTGCGAAATTGCGTGTGCGCACGTCAAAGATATAGGACGGACGGCCTACTGGAACATGAGAGGGGAAAGGGCATTTTGTGTGCGCCAGGAGGAACTGACGATAGCATTCGATTTATCAGTGTTAGAGAGGAATATGGTTGGGAGAGAGACTGAGCTAGGGTGCTAGAGGGGGTTGGTGGAGTTGCTTCTCGGAGACGATGGTGTGAGAGGCCTAGCTAGTAGATAAGTAGAGGGTACAACTACAATCAATAAGAAAGTTGTGTGTGTGTGTGTGCGAGCGTGCTTGTGTGCGAATGAGTGTACGTGAGAGACGGGGAAGGAGGCATCCATGGATGATGAGGGGGGTGATATGTGTGTGTCACTGGCAAGCCTATCTAGGCAGGTAGATAAATTTTTGTGTCGGGGAATGGGAGATCGAGATATAACTATTAAGGTAGATCGATCCATGTGTGGGGACAATCAGGGATAATTGACTTAACTATTTGTATAGGTTGGTATACGCATGCATGCGTTTGAGGCAAATACGGCCGGATAGACCGATAGAGATAAAGGGATGCAGCTAGGATGATGTGGTGCGAGAGGCGTACCAGATAGAGAGAATGGGAGGAGTGTGTCAGTGCGAGACCAATGAAAAGAGGGACAAGAGTATGCATTTGCGTGTGAGCGTGTGAGGAGGTAGCTAGGGGGCAAGGAGTGTGAGAGGGGAAGACAGATAGTGTGTATGTGGGAGGCATGCCTTACCAGAGAGGTATACTGATCGGTGTGTGTCGAAAAGAAGGACCCGAATACACCTATAAAGACTGTGGGAGAACGACCTTAATTAACGAATGAGTGCAATCTAGAGAATGTTGAGGGAGGGGGGAGGGGCGAGGAGGGGTTTGTGAATGCACCAGAAACTAAGTGGTAGCTATATAGAGAAGAGGAGTGTATCGGTGTACATGACTAAAAGAGATCATACCATGCATTTACTGATTTTTTTAGAGCTAAATGACCCTGAGACTAGGGGGCGACTAGGCGACTAGGGGGCGACTCTGGCCGGCGTGCTTGCGCCGGTGGCCACTCTGGCCCAGGCGGCCACCTCCACACCTGCCCTTGGCCACTCCGGCCTTGGTAGCCACCTCTCCTTCTCCCATGGCGCCTTTCGCCCTCAACTTCGACCGGGGCAAGGAGTTTCAAGTGGTGATGAGATCCAAGTTTGGCCACCCCGTGGTTTTCTTACCAGGCTTTCATCGTCAAGAATTCATCCTGGTGGTCTCTTTTTTCCGAGCATCTTTCAAGTTGGATGTTCACACGGTTAGTACTGCGCTTCTTGCCTCTTTTGGTGGTTATGCACAAGGATTTCGTGTCCGTCACCTCTCGAACCGCACGTTCAAGTTCTCCGTTGCTTCTAGCTCAGTGGGTTTTGAGATTTACAATGCTGGTAGAGTGATGGAAAAGGAGTTCGATATTGTTTTTAATCTTTGGGGTCATGGCAGACCAAATTGGCGCCTTGAAGAAGGTAGGTTTTATGCTAAGGAGGAGAAGGAGTGGACGCTAGTTGGAAAAAATGGCAAAGCCTTACTGCATGCCGGCGGCGATCGCCGGAGTTCCTATGCGGCGGTCGTCGCAAGAAAGTCGGTCTTCGAAAGGCTATCTGAGGACAATCATGGTGCGGGTTCACAGGACTTAATTTCAGTTAATGCTCGGGTTAATCATCCAATTAAGGAGATAGTAACAGCACGTCACGAAGTGCGTCAAGGAAGGCATGATCGACATAGCTACGTGCACGCGGTTTGCCATGCATGCGGCAACTTGGGCCACCATGCATGTTTTTGTAATGAGCCAAACTTACCTGGGCTGTGGCCTTTTCTAAAGTTCGGGACTTTCCCAAGCCCACGAGAATCCGCTTGGGCCCGAGGGTGATACAAGGCTGGTTCCATGCCATTGGACCGCAAGTTGAAACTAGGCAGGTCTCGTCTTTTCAGGAATTAACTACGAGTCTCATCCCAAATTTTCAGCCTACAACAATACTTGCCCCTTCACATTCCACTGACTCTACCATTGCCCCCTCTGTCTCGGCTTGCTCGCCACCAAACTCTCTGCCGCTGCGGCTCGCCGGTGAAAGTTCCTTGGCCATGGCCAATATTCCTATCGATCCTCTGCTGGTCGTTCCACAAGGCTTCCAGATTCATCAGATTGTGGGGCGGAATGGAGCGGTGCGAGTGGTTCTGCCGCACAGGCAGCTGCGCCATGAATAGTGGGCGGTAGCGACCATCCAGCCGCTCCCCAACGAGGTACACTTTCTGAACATTAGAGAGGTTCTTGAAGAGTTCTTGGAAGAGGTTCAGCAAGTTGGTCATGGGGACATCCAGCCCTGCCCATTCGGCGAAGCTTTTGTTCAGTTCCTCCATGTGAGAGATAGGGACAGGTTGATTAGAGAGAGTCCCCAAGGTAGGAATTGGAGGCGTGTTAATTTTAATAGGATATGTTGGCTGCTGATAGTGGGTGTACCTTTTGATCACTGGAATATAGATGATATTGCCATGGCTATTAGCCCTTTTGGCCGTATTATTAATTGGGAGAAAGAGGATGCAAGAAAAGGGAAGATTCTGGTAAAGGCTAGATGCACTGACTTGATTTACATTCCTAAGAGTATTAGATGGTTTGAGGGAGGGGGATTTGATGAAGAATCTTGGACAACTTCAGTTGAAGTCATTTTAGAACATATTCAGGGAGGTGGGCTAACAGATGAAGATACCTTCCCACCACCTGGGGTGGACCCTCATCCTGTCCCCCAAAATGCAAATGATTTTCCTGGCTTTCATATTGCACCACCTGGTGGTCTTGACCACAATAATGATGCTGATTGGGATGATTGGGAGGAGCTAGGCCATTGGGCTTTTCCCATGCAGGGGGCACAACAAGTTTTGGAGCAACAAGTTGAGATGCCCATGGAAGAGGTAGATGGAGCACCTGGCAACAGTACTACCACCCACATTTAACTTTGAGAAGGTACAAGCTCTCACAACAACTTATTCCTGGCTAACCAGCCTTTGCAAGAAGTGGATCAGGTCCAAGCAGAGCCTCCCTTGGGTATAGGGCTGAATAATATCCTCTTTGCCTATGAGGCTGTTGATGCTGATATGCATGAGGAGCCCCAAGGAGGCGCCAATGAAGAACATCCACCTGCTGGTGTCAAGAATAATTCAACAACTGAGAACAATATTGATAATTCAGACATAGTCAGAAGGGATGCCTTGAGCCCAGCAACTCTAGTTATTCATGATCCAACTGAAAAACTGGAAGTCCCTCATTCTCAGGATATTGATAATCAGAGTGGCTTCATTGCACACAGTGACTTGGCTGCTGTGGGGGAACAATCTTTGAACAATGCTACTGCCACTGAACAGTGGGAAAAGCAACAGACTTAAGTTCATGAAGAACAATCCAACATTCCTCCTACTGGCACCTCTACTCTGCCTAGTAAAGGTAACTTGGAGCTGCCTAAATCCTCTAGCATCTCTCCAAACAATGATATTGAGTCTATAGTTCATCAACATGCATTATCTACACTTGATAGAGCACATGTCATTGCAGCGGAAGGTCTGGACCTATTGGTAAAGCACTTTGCTCCAGGATCTAACATCAGTGGCCACACATTCAAGATTGACATACCTGTAAGCTGGTTTAACTTCATTTTGCATCTACTATTAACACCTGACAAATTTGGATGGACATTACACCTGTTAAAATCATCACTGTGGCAAATCCTAACTCAAAACTGTGATTCAGAAGAGGTACTTGAATTTAATATTCCAGACTCTTGTGTGGTATCTCAAGCCCCTAGTTGTGTGCAGGAGACTGACACTGAGCAGGAGAGAGAAGCTCTTGAGGATCAGGAAAAACAATAAGCCACTGAATGTTGTCTTAGGTGAAACTGGCACCAGGAAAAGGAGGGTAAAAGGAGGTAAGGAGTGATAGAATCAAACTGGATAACAAGGGTTTCAAGAGAAATTCCTGTAATGAAAACACATGTTTACCCTGCAATGCATTACCACCCATTACAAATTTTAAATTGGTCAAAAACCTCACGAAATCATTTCGTAAGGTGGCTGGGGAGGAGCTTCAGGGGAAATTAACCAAGAAGCCCAGGAAGAAAGCTTAGGAGGAAGTGGCTAGGGTACCCAAGGCCACTTGAGAAGCAAACAAAGCCAGAGTGTCCAAATGAATTACAAACTTCTGCAGCAAGACCTTTTGTGGTGGTTAGGACTGCAATGTATCTGGAAGATGCCCTTTACTTTGCTTATGTGGAACTTTTGTGGTGGTTGTAACTGTCTCTATAAACTTGAGACCCTCAAGCAAATCCCTATGAGTATGAACTACTTAAGCTTGTATGATGGAATTTCCTCATGTACTTTTGGTTGGTTGATGATGAAAGCACAATGCTCCTAATATATTACTGTGAAGGGGAGTGATGTTCTTTACTCTTGGATTTTGCCTCAAGGGATGGACCTTGAGGGGTTGATTCTGTCTAAATCTAGTTCTAATGAATAACAACAGATCTTGGAGTATTCTTAACTGGAACATTAGAGGTATAAATTCCAATAACAAATGGCTTGCTATTAAACAAAAGTTTGAAGAAAGTGCAGCTGGCATAATTTGCTTACAAGAAACTAAAAGGGAGTAGTTTGATATAGCCTACATTCACAACTTCTCCCCACAGAGATTCATTTTTTTTACCTTTCTGCCATCAGTGGGTGCTTCAGGTGGCCTCCTTATTGCATGGAATGGTCATCTTTTCACTGGTGATTTGATGTTTCAGAACAAGTTCTCTTTGGCTATGAAATTCACTTGTAACTTATCAAATCAATCCTGGATTATCACAAACATTTATGGGCCATGTAGACAAGAAGACAAACTGGAGTTCTTACAATAGTTCAGCAACATACAAATGCCAAATGATGTAGACTGGATTGTTATGGGGGGTTTCAACTTCATCAGATCTCCTTCAGACAGAAATAAACCTGGTGGTGATGTCAATCAAATGCTCTTATTTAATGAGGCTCATTGAATTGCCCCTCAAAGGGAGACAGTTCAGTTTGAGCAACATGCAGGAAAATCCACTTTTCGAAAAGCTTGATTGGTTCTTCACTTCACCCTCCTGGGTCATGTCATACCCTGATACAACAACACTCCCTATGGCAAAACTAGTCTCAGATCATATTCCCTGTATGATCAAGGTGGGAACATCTATTCCAAAATCTAAAGTGTTTAGGTTTGAAAACTATTGGATGCAGCACTCTGAATTCAATATATTGTACAAAATGTTTGGAATATTCCAGTGGGACACAATGACTCTGCCAAAAGGATCAATGCCAAGTTCAAAAATCTAAGGAGGGCTCTCAAAATTTGGGCAAAAAATCTATCCAGCCTAAAGAAAATTATTCAAGAACTCAATGACTGCATTTTTTCTGGGACCTAATTGAGGAATACAGATGTCTGAGTCAATATGAGGAGAACTGTAGATCTATTCTTAAAGAATACCTCTTGGTGGTTTTGAATAATCAAAAGATATATTGGAGACAAAGAGGGGAAATCAAGGGAGTTAAATTTGGTGATGAAAACATAATTTTTTCCATGCCAAGGCCTCAATTAATTATAGAAACAACAAAATTGCTATGCTCCACAATGAGGATAACATTGAAGTGACTGACCATGCAGGTAAAGCTGCAATTCCGTGGGAAGCTTTCAGGAAAATATTGGGTCATTCAGAAGGACACAACATGCACTTTGACCTCAAAAATCTATTTGAGCAATCCACACCTACCTCTATTTTCCAAGAACTAGAAGAATCATTCATAACTGAAGAGATTAATGATGTAGTCAAAAATCTTCCTGCAGACAAATCACCTGGCCCTGATGGTTTTAACAATGAATTTCTAAAAGCTTGTTGGGATATTATAGGTCCAGATGTTAGACAACTAGTCATGGATTTTCATGAAGGAACAGTCAACCTGGAAAGTATTAACACTTCTTTCATAACCTTGATCCCAAAAAAGGAGGTGCCAATAGCACCAAATGACTTCAGACCAATATCTCTTCTAAATGGTGTTTTAAAGATCATTACCAAACTCCTGGCTAACAGACTCCAAAAGGTAATCCTGCAAATGATACATGTCAACCAATATGGCTTTCTCAAGCAAAGAGTTATCCAAGATTGTTTAGGATGGGCATATGAATACTTGTTCCAATGGCACAAATCAAGACAAGAAGTGGTAGTGCCAAAACATGACTTTGAAAAGGCTTTTGACACTATGGAGCACAGTGCAATCATTGATATTTTAAGAGCTAAAGACTTTGGAGAAAAAAGGATTAGCTGGATTCAATCTCTCTTTAATTTTGGATCATCTGCTGTCATGCTCAATGGTGTCCCTGGAAAAAGATTCTACTGTAAGAGACGGGTGAGGCAAGGGGACCCCCTCTCCCCATTACTCTCTGTTATGGCAGCTGACCTTCTTAAATTTGTGTTGAACAAAGCAATGAGACTGGGAATCATAACTGCCCCTTTACATGTCAATTCATGGCCTGATTTCCCAGTGGTGCAATATGCTGATGATACACTAGTTCTGATGACAACAAATGTCAAGCAACTAATTTTCCTTAAAGCTCTTCTAACTATTTTTGCATCTGCTACTGGTCTTAAAGTCAACTATGAAAAATCTTTCATTGTTCCTATTAATATTGAGGAAGAGAGAGCACAACACCTCATCAATACAATGCAATGTGCAAAGGGGCAGTTCCCATTTACATACCTGGGGTTGCCACTTGGTCTTCAAAAACCCTCATTGTAGCAGTGTCTGCCTATGGTCAATAAAGTAGCTAAAAGGCTAGCAGGGATTGCCACTTTTATGACACAAGCTGGTAAACTATTATTGGTCAAATCAATACTCGCATCATTACCTATATTTTTCATGACTTGTCTGGATATCCCAATTAAAATAAAAAATCAGATCATCAAATACTTAAGGCACTACTTATGGAGAAGTTCTGATTTAGAAAATAGAAGGCCAGCATTAGTTGCCTGGAGCACTATGTGTAGACCTAAAGACATAGGTGCTCTGGGGGTTATGGACATTTTCACACAAAATAAAGCCCTGCTACTGAAAAACTTACACAAATTTTAGAACAGACATGACATTCCTTGGGTAAACCTCATGTGGGAAACTTACTATTCTAATGGAAAAATGGAGGTGACCAACAGGTAGGGTCCTTCTGGTGGAAAGCTAACTTGGCACTCATTGATCAATTCAAAGCCATGGCTAGATGCAACCTTGGGGATGGAAGAAGTGCTTCAGTTTTGGAAGATCTTTGGCACACCAACATAATGAAGAGGATCTTCCCACACCTATTCTCTTTTGCCATTAATCCTCTAGCTACTGTCAACCAGGTGGTAAATGAGGTTTATATTGAAGATCTATTCCATTTACCACTCACTTCCCAAGCTCATGAGGAGTTTATCACTATGGAAAGCATCTGTCTAAACATCAGACAATCTGAATTCTTCAATATGTACACATGGAGCTATATCTGGGGAAATGCCATCTTTTCATCATCCAAAGCTTACTCAGTACTGATAGGACACAAACAGGTTCCACAGCATTTTAAATGGATCTGGAGGTGCTCATGTCAACCAAAGCATAAGGTGTTCTTCTGGATGCTACTACATGACAAGGTCAATACAAGGAATCTGCTCAGAAGGAAAACATTTATACTTGAAGACCAAATTTGTGTTGTGCTTAACTGTCAACAAGAAGAAACCCTGCACCATTTATTCTGGAGTTGCCCCTTCTCTCAACAATGTTGGGATTTCATCTTCCCAACCAGAAAAAGAAATCTGTCAGTACTAGAAGCTTATCAGGAGTTGAAAGAGAAACTTAATGTTCCCTTCTTCATGGAAATCATAATCCTGGGGTCTTGGGCTATTTGGATATCTAGAAATAAAAATATATTTGAGCATATTCAACCTTCATTTCAAGGATGGAAAGCAATTTTCTTCGAGGAGCTAATGGCTAGAGCACAGAATCAAGCAAAAATTTGCTCATCAGTTCAGGGCTTGGATAGTTTCTAGATCTTAGGTTTTGTCTTTTTTGTAGTATGTATAGATTTTTTTTTTGGTTTTCTTATTTTTTTTTCTTATTTTTGGGCTTATCTCAAGCCCTCTAAGACTCCTAGTTAACTATTTTTTTAATAAAAGTTGCAGTGGGGTTTTACCCTACTGTTTATAGTTAAAAGAGATCATACCTTGTAAAAGTTGATTCAAATATTTAAATAATAGACCATGGTGTTTTAAACCCGTGCACACGTGAATGTATTAGTGATATGTGTGGTGTGGTTCCTAAATAAGCTTATTTAGGAACTCTAGAGGGTAGTTAGCATGTACTGTAGTAGTTCAAAAAAATGACAATGTAACAATGTTTTTTATACTGTTCGTCCAATTTTTATTGCAAATGGCAGTTAGGTCGGCGTGTTGTGGAACTTAACTTGAATACTTAACTGCCATGCACCCTCGAGAAGTTAGCGTGACCTTGGGAAAAAATAGCGAAAGAAAAAAATTGATATCTTCAGTCAAGCAGTTCACACGTTATTAACTGCCGCAGTCCCGGCAGTTAGCTATTTCAGGCCCTGCGGTTGGAATGACCCTGGGAAAATAATAAATAATAAAATAATTAGTAGCTTCAGTCCTGCAGTTAACTTGTTGTTAACTACCGCAGTCCCCGATAGTTAGCGATTTCAACACAAGTAGTTAGCTTGATCTGGGAAAACTAGGGTAAAAAGTGTCTTAAGTCACGACAGTTATCTTTGTCGTCATACGTCAGTTAGCTATTCTGGTCGGGAAGTTAGCATGTACTGTAGCAGTTCGGGGAAAAATTACAAAAAAATCGTTAGTTTTTTTTTTGGAAACTACTCTTAAACCGTGGCGAATCTGAAAGCGAGTTGTATATACCAAAGTTTGGGCTAATCCATAGCTTTCCTATGGTGTATCACAGGCATCATTCCAACAAACGGTACGGAAATATCTTTCACAAAAACACCGAAAATGCGTTTGAAGAATTTCTAGTTTTTTTAATATTGTTTAAAAATTGTAAGGATTTTTGGAAAATGATCAACATACGGAAGTTCCACCTATTTAGTAGCTATCCAACGGTATGTCATTTGCATCATTCCGATTAACGGTTCTAATTTTACGATGAAAAATAGTCTGAAAAATCGATGTCAGAAAAAGTCTGCCCGATAGTTAACTAGTATATGACGCACATTTAACTTATCTGTTTTCGAGCAATTAGGAACGGTTCCTGGATAGCTTATTTAGAAATGGGTTGCAGAATAGCTCGGATGTATATATATATATATATATATATATATATATATATATATATATATATATATATATATATAGGGTAGGTCTATTCTCATAACACCCCTTAAGACCTTATTCTCATAACAAAGGCCTTATTCTCATAACACCCCCCCACTTAACACAGGTTTCTAGCGCGGCAGCGCCCCGAGGACAGCAACCCCCTCCCCACCCCGCCTTCTTGTGCGGCGGCGCCCGCAGTCGACGGCCCCCTCCCCACCCCGCCTTCTAGCGCGGCAGCGCCCCCTCCCCCGTAGCTCC
>LR738714.1:302291411-302355970 GCA_902687465.1 Secale cereale
TTTTTTTTTGAGATTCCGCTATTTTTTTTTTGCATTTTCATGTTTGAGAAGTGAGCTGCTTTTCCGATGTGTTTTTATTTTTTGATCACCAAGTGAACCGCATTACTTTTTTGTGCTGTTTTTGGTAACCGATGAATTCGGTTACAATTTCTCGTCCCTGGAAAATTAGCAAATAACAAGAATAGACATTCTGCAATGCATTGCACAGGGAACTGCAACAAAACGTGGGAGGCTGGGCGGCGTGGGCCGGGAGGATAAGGAGACGGGGCAGCGCGGGCTGGGAGGAGGGAGGGCGGCGCCGGCCGGGAGGAGGAGGAGGCGGGGCGGCGCCAGCCGGGAGGAGCAGGAGGCGGGGCGGCGCGGGCTGGGAGGAGGGAGGGCGGCGCCGGCCGGGAGGAGGAGGAGGCGGGGCGGCGCCAGGCCGGAATCAGACCCGCCAGTGCTCGTCACGATCGGTGCCAAGCATGCATGAGGCTATCTTATATTGATTGTATTCGTTCAAGAGCCCGTTGTACAACACCCGTATTTGCTATTTAATATTCTGTGCGGGCTCACGTGCAACTAGCAGGCACAGGGAGTGCAGCACAGCTTCACGTCGCGGTCAAGACACGCATCACTTCAGACTCATGTACACTTCGGACTCATCACAGCCCAAACAAGATCGACATGGCTTCATCTTAATCCTTAGTTCGTTCCAGGGAAAGGCGACAACACCTACCGCTCATCATGTGCCCAGTGTGCACATCCGAGTTAAACTCGTCAACCCCAGGATTGCCCACACACCCTCTTTTTTTCATTGTTTCCCAATTTTAGCAAAATGCTTCTTTTACAGTTTTATGATGTATTCTTTCTTGCAGTTTTCTGCCATTTATCTCATCGGTGCACATTTTCGGTGAAACGGAAAACTACACATCAAGTGACTTTACTCAAAAAGAAAACCACACTTTTTAGTGAAGTTTTTCATTTGGAGAAGCCTGTAACTTAAGTGATACACCAATCAAAGCAACTCAATTTTTGATCACCAACAGATTGATAATGACGAAACAAGAGATTTCACACTGAAACACAACATCTCTAACTAATCCCCGTACAACAATGATAGTACGGATACAGAGATAGAGATTCGGTAATATCTGGAATTGTACTAGCAGTCCGACAGTCGCATGGACACAGTTGCTCATATTTCAAGCATAAAAACCAAATAAGTCCAACCGTAGAGGTAATAATTTGCTTTATATGTATAATAGAGCATCGACGAAAAGAGAAAAAAAAGACTCACACCTCTAGTGCATGGCTGCACACCATGCCGAAAGGCTCAAACACCCCACATTCATGTTTAAATTCGCCTGCAAGCTCATTGACCTGGATGATGAATTCATTTTTACACCATTTTTCCCGGGCATCTTTCTTTACATGGCTGGCTATGTATTCACGACAAGGCACAACTTCAATCAGGATATATGAGTATATGACCCACCCTCATATAAAATCTCGTGAAAAAAATTCAAACATAGCGCTCGTGTAAATTTTTGATGCATGTATCTCAATAGGTAGGTTCTGAGCCAGCACAACACGTCCCTGGAATGCGGAGTCATATCATGTGCAGATATATCATTTCGGATGCATTTTTCCTTTCTGAAATAATTAATCACCCTCACCACACATGCGCACACCAACTCCTGCATACATTTTGTCGGATGGACGTTCATCCTGCTCTTGGCATACCTCACACCAAAGCCACTTTCCCAGGAGTATAAGTTGTAAAAATCATATGCTTCCTCAACTGTGTCAAAGCTAGTACCGAATGCTGGATTAACAACGGAGCGAGCCTTGCTATCTGTGTAAGCTCGCATTGACGCGTCAACGGCAGGGACCCTGCTTGTGTTGGCATCCGTCTCCTCCGACGCCTTGCCAACCCTAATACTGCAGTTCTCCCAAAACGGTGTTAACTGTATTTTCTACTGGTTCAGACAGACGTAAACATGGTACCTCTAAAAAATAGTTGAATCATTGATTCTATTGCCTACACGGGGTGACACCCAATTGAAAAATCTGTGTTTCACTAGCGAAAAATTGTGTTCCAAGCTATCTGCAAGGCTATAAGACGGCAAAAAAAAAATCTCGTTTCCCCCTGGTCGAACTCTCCCATGCTCATGCTTTCGTTACAACCGATTATAGGATGCTATTATCGCTGGGCTAACAGAAAATAAATGAACCAATGGGTGTCTGTTCGTTTCCGTCGAGTCCAGCACGAGCTTTTACAGTTGTTGACGACCACACCCTCTGCATCTCCCTCCTCTCCCATAGCTACAGCGGTCGTACCTTGAGGAGCCAGTTGTTTGAGTCACCAACGACCTCACTCTCACCATTGCAACACGGGACAACATTGGCTTCCACCCTTCGGAACTGGTCCTCGACGCTGCTGCTGTCCATGGGTTCAGCAGAGATCACCGCGGCGGAGCGCCCGCGAGCTTCATGGATGGAATCAACAACAGACTCGAAAACATGGATTCCGCCACCCAATATATCACCCGCATCTAGCCTAGGAACCAACCTGGAGCACACACACGATTCTCAGTCAGCCAGATCCAATCAACAACGGGAGCAGAACTCAAGAACAAATCGTTGCGAAATCAAGAAGTAGAATACCAAGTCAAGATAGATTTCATCTTGGAAGATGTAAGAGCAAGAGAAATTACACGGGCAGATTGGTTCTCACCCTGATTCTGCTTCTTAAAAGAAGAACTCGAGTCTATCCATGGCGAATGTCCGCTCCGCACAGCTACAACGGGGAAGAGGATGAATCGTCTGACCAGGGGAAGGAAAAACACCGCTTTCTGGGGTTAAGCTAGCCTGCAGCGCCAGATGGGCCCATAATTAATATCGCACCAGCCCACTCACCCGCAACCAGCTACATTCAATTTTTATACTGAAATTGAAATTCAGATACCAATGGCAGGCACCGTGTGACCGCATTGCATCCATGCACACCAAGTTTTGAATTTGTGATAATGCGTGGCTTTTGCAGCTCACATCTAAATACTTGTAGGTGTGGGGGGCGGGGCACCATGCATAAATTGTGTCATAAACACACTATACATATGGAACATGTTTTAGATTACGAAGATCTAGCTAGAGCCTAAAATGTACTATTAATTGAAATCATTATAAAGTGGATTCAAAATATTGAATTCAAGTCTAATGGTACAAGTAGTTGATATCTAACCTGATAATAACCATGTTCTTTGTTGCCAAAATAATATACAAACTATGTTTATGTTGACAAAAAACCAGAATTGTAGATTACTATTCAAATAGGAAATGAAGTCATATTTAGTTCATATTGCAGCCGGTAGTATACATTTGGAATGCCCTAAAATGTTCATTCGAGAAGGGTACCTGCATTATACAAACATAACATGGATTCAAAGCATTGAATGACATTTGTAGTAATTCATACAGCAAAACGGGACAAGGCACTCTCTTGTGGTGTGCGAATTGATTTGGTAGTGTACCGTTCCCCTGAAAATTAATACGCGCCTTGATATCCCAAAATTTGAAGCTAACTCTTTGTTTCGTTGTTCTCGGAAAACTCCCTCCATCTCAACCCGCACGTTGCCTTCCCAAAATTACAACACGCGTGATAACCCCCACCTTCTACGAAATCCCGACAAGCAAAATTCCCGTGATACAACCGCTTCGCCTAGCAGCACAACACTTGTATTGCAATCTCACAACCCTGTTTTCACGGTTTAGGCTGCTCCCATTTTGCTCGCCGCTACTACGAAAATCACTTTTGCTTTCTTTTCCTCTGGCTACTAAGATTTTTCAGTTCGCCAGGTTGTCTCTAACCGAAAGAACCACCTAGTTGAAATCGGTGGGGGTATTTTTGTAACTTACCCCACTTTTGGACAAGTGCATCCCTAAGCCATGGTTCCCCCCTCCGATCCCCTCCGCCGCCCCCATTCGAACACCGAGGCCGCAAAAACCCGCATAGACCCACACCCTCCTTCGTCCTCCACCTAGCCGGAGCCTCTTCCCCGACGACGTCATTCACCGCAACACCTCGACCTCCCTCATCCACCGCACCAGATGAGGAACCATCATCGATCTTGTCGTCTGGTCGGTACAGCCACCCCATCCTCCACCTCCAAGGAGCTGACCCGATGTTCACCTTGTCTTTTGCGCCACCTCCATTCCCACACCATCGTCCTCACCTGCACCATCGTAAAAGCATCATCATCAGTGATTCCTCGGATGAAGCTGAGGCCTAATCGGCGCCACGAAAGAGGTTCTAAAGTTATTGCTGCATCTTCCTCTTGCTTCAATCTCACGGTGCTGCCGGTGCTCGGCCCGAGCCACCGCGGCGCAACTCCATCTACGGCGGCATCACCGGCCACTTCCTGTATGGCTTCGCTCCCTCGGCGGCGACATCCACATCAGTCGGAGATGCTGCTTCTTTGGCTCTCGCTCACACTGCTGCTCTGCTCTTGCTGTCCGGTCCCCTGCTTGGTCTGCTCTTACTTGCGCTGCTGCTCTTTCTCTTGCTCGTGCTTGCGCTGCTGCTCCAGGCGCTCGAGCTCCGGTAGCTACTACCTGAGATGCTGCTACACGACCAACTGCCCCGGCTCTCGCACGCGATGCTGCTCTGGGCACTGCTACTACTTCTACTGCTTTTCTACTACTAGTGCGTTCAGTTTCCATAGTAAAATTTAGTTTCGATTGTTAAATTCAGTTTTGACAGTTTCGTTCATAGATGAGCGGTTGATGTATTTTACATCTAGCACTCTTTGGTGATGTATTTTACATCATCTATTGGAGATGCTATTAGAATCCCACTTAAGGTTAACGTTGTCTCTCTTGTCCTGCTTCAGCATCGCCGTTGTACACCTCACCGGAGTTGCTTCAACGACAAAGCCGTCCATCACAGCAGAGAAAGACCCTCAGTGCCATCTTCAGACACCTAAGAACTCCTTCCCCACCTCGAACACCCATATTAGTCCCTTCATCCTCAGCGACCCACCCAATGATGCTCAGGTCGACATGGCTTCGCCTAAGAGGTTGTCCACTCGTTGCATAACTTTTTTGCTCTACATGTGATAGTTATTTTCCACTAAGCACATGTAGTAATTGTAAATACGAATAGTTTCTCCTATATGACAAGCAGTGAGGTACTAGGAAGTTAGCTATCCGTGTTGGAATCTCTTGAAAGCCATCATTATTTATTTCTGGGCGTTGGAGTTGTGCATGTGTAGACGGGCCTGGGAGTTGACCTAGTAGGGTAGTTGCCTGGGTCCAAAGTAGTAGTAGTACAAAAACACTTCTACAGGCTATTGCCTGATCAAGCGTGCCTACTAGAATTTCCACTAGTTGAAAGGAAAAGTGAAGGAAAAACATAGGAATTGGAAAGTTACCTATGGTAGAACTATTCTCATGCATTTGGTTTAAAGGAATGGATGAAAGAAAAACTTTAGGAATTTTTCCTTTAGTGTCCCTTTCAAAGAACGAGCATAGGAATTTTAATATCCACTTGGCCCACCTTTTCAACTTCCTATTCATGAAGAACAATACTAAGTGATAGTAGCTTAATAGCATTATAACTGTACATTTTCTTGCGGTCTCACTTAATTTGACCATTCTTCTTTGCATTCCTGTGATTTTCCAATTCATGTGAACAAAACACCTAGATTGAAAGAAATCATTTGTTTGCAAATGCTCTGTTTTGCATGTGCATTCCTACCCTCTTCCTGTATTTCCTATCCCTATGTTGTTACAATCCTCCAATTGGAAGGAGCCCTTACAGATTTACTTCTGTTACAGATAGCTGTCAAAGAGAACCTTGTGCAGTTTGTCCCACTCCTTCCGTGCCATCGTCCACCCCATCTCACCTGCTCCAACAAAGGAACGGTCCACCACAGTAGGGATCCACACTCCAGACTATCTTTCACTGCCTCAGATCTTCTTCCCCGCCGCCGGAAGCCACCACAATAGCATTACCATCATCAACTGAGCAGATGACCTTGAGGACTACACGGGTCCGCAAGTGAGGTCACACTCTTTCGTGTTTTCTTACGTTTTTATGAATCACTTAATATAACCTGCAACTTTATCGTCCTATTCATCTCTTAAACTCAGAGTCTGGTCCAAATTAATGCTCAAACTTGAGTTTTTAAATGGTTGTGGGGTACATATCGGGGTAGCAACGATTAGTATATGTCTACTATCTGGTCAATCCCGGGTATCTACTATGTGATTCATGTTGGGTGGGAAACAAACAGTAAAGGAGCAAGTATCTGTATTTTTTAACTGAAGCTATTACGTGCCTGCTATCATTGGATTTGGGTCTATCCATAAGTAGCTACCATCACTCTGGATTTTTGCATGCACTCCTTACACAATCTCGCTATGTTTTATTCCTATGCATGTCAGTTATTGTACACAATGGTACTGAACATGTAGAACAAAAGAGAAGAGGCTTGTGTGGCAATAAATTTTCATGTAGACGTCGCTCAATGGTGGGTGAAAAGACAGCCCCCCTCCCACCATTCCATATTGTAATCAAGAGGAAGATGACTGTTTAGAGGAGGATTCAGAGGGAGCAGACCACTCCTGTTTACCACCTGAGATCTTTGCTCTAACTTGGCCTGCTGATGTTGGTCATATCATGCATATGGCACCTTGCATTGCTTAATTTACACATAAAATATGTGATATGCTTAGTTTAGACATGCTTTATGTGAATGGCATCTGTTTAGTTTCTATATCATATATGTGAATCATGCAATGCCATATTGTTTAGCCATGGATCATATATGTGAATTTTGCAATGCAATCCTGGTTAGCCAGTCATCTAACATGTGAATTATATCATGCCATCCTTTTTTATTACATATTAATTTTGTCAACAATGTTAGTACATTCAATTACTCTTCCTGTGCATCGGCCATTCCACACGGTTAGGGAAAAATCTTGAGTGAAAACGAGGTCTTCAGAGCAGACAATGCTATCTAATGAAGCGCATGTCTTGCTGGTTATGGATAGCTCCTCAGAGGAGGATTCAGGGGCAGATGCCCAATCCTATTTCTCCCCTGAGGTTATATTGCTTGTATCGTGCATATGGTGTCTTGCATTGCTATGTTATTTCCTTAGTTTACACATGCTTTGTGTGAATGCCACCTGTTTAGTGTGTAATTACAATATATGTGAATTATGGAACGCCCTCTGGTTGCAGGACATTATATATGTGAATTATGCTATGCTTGCTGTTGCAAGTCATTATATATGTGAATTATGCAATGCCATGCTGTTTACCTAAGCATCATATATGTGAATTATATCATGCCATCATTTTTTTGTATTACGTACTCCGTTTGTCGACAATGTTTGTATGTTCAACTAATCTTCCGGTGCATCAGCCATTTGAATTGGTGATGGAAAATTCTGGATTGAAAACAAGTTCTTCAGAGTAGACAATGCTACCTGCTAAAGAATATATCTTGCTAGTTACAGATAGCTACTTAGAGGAGGATTCAGAGACAAATGACTAGTCCTATTTCCCCCCTGAGGTGTATGCTCAAACTTGGCAGGGTTATATTACCCATATCATGCATATGTTGTCTTGCAATGCCTAGTTTTTACATCATATACACACTATTGAGTGTCATCTTGTTAGTTTACACATCGTATATGTGATTTCCCTCTGCTCACTTTCTTAGTATATAAATCATATATCTGAATTATATCATGCCATGACGTTTACACAGACAGAATGTATGTGAATTAGGGCATGCCAACCCATTTTCTTAAGACAAAATATAGTTATATCATCTCATCTTCTTTACATAGTCATCATATTTTGAATTATGTCATTCCATCCGTGAATTATATCATGCCATCATGTTTCCATCGACGACCTGTATGTGAATGATGGCATGCCAACCACTTTAATAGACACTTTGTATAGTTAGATCATGTCATCCTGTTTACATAGTCATTATATTTTGAAGTATGCCATTCTATACTGTATAGTTAGAATTCATATATGTGAAATTGTGTCATGCTATCATGTTTATTTAGCCCTCATATATGTGAAATTGTGTCATGCTATCATGTTTATTTAGCCATCATATATGTGAAATTGTGTCATGCTATCCTGTTTGGTTACACAACATGAATGTGAATCATTTCGTGGCCTGCTTTCTTCTTTACTATCCATTGCACCTGTCTATCATACAATGTCTGTACATTCAATTACTTTTCTTGTTTATCAGCCATTTGAATTGGAGCGGGTGATGGCAATATCTATGGGAGTAAAAACACGGTCTTCAGAAAAGATAGTGCTACCCGTTGATGTAGGTAGAAACACAGTTGTACTTGCTCAAGAACCAGCCCCACCACACATAACCCAGACTCACACAAATTGTACCCCTACCCAGTTGGACAGAGAACCAGCGACACCCCTTCTAACCCCAACCCCGGCAGATAGTAACCCACTTCCAGTTGACACAACACCATATCCACCATAGAGCACCCAAACACGAGCAGTTAGTAAGGCAAAGTGCAGTGCCCAAAGCACGAGAACCACCACTCCGAACCCCAAGTCAACGTTTAAAGCAGAACAATAATTGTTCTCAAGTCTGGTTCGGTAGCTATGGTTCATACTCCTTTGCTCTTGCATCACTGTATTTACTCATACCAACTAATTTCAGATTTGAAGGATGTTTATAACTCCAATGGCGCGACATGTATGTTTTAAACATGTTTCTTTAACTGGCTTCCTGTTGTAACTTGCTCTATGTTGGTTTCTGTTTCAATTGAATAAACAGTTATGTTCTCATGCCATGCACATTACAAGTGGTGTTAGTGCTATGTAGTTTTCCACAATTATATTCTTTCTATGTTGCTTTGTATTAAACATATATGATTTGAACTGTATCTATCTTGATTTGGCAACATAAACTAGAACGATATAGACCATACAATGACCATAGTTCATGGATATATGTTTGTTTCATGTTGTTATCTTGTCCACCTTACTACTGAACTGGTTTACCAAAATGAGTTTCATATACATGCTAAACCTATGATGCGTCTGCTTTTTTCTCTTTTAGAATGCGGACAAAATAGTGGAGAAGAGGATCCCGTTAAGCAATGGTAAAGGAAGTAATGCAGATAAGGTTCAAGATAGGGAGACATCCATGCTAGTCTCCAAGAAAGGTGATAAAACAGCTAAGGAAAACTATCTCGAAGAGAGTGAGACAACCCCAAAGTCATGTCTTGGTGTAGTGTTTGAATTACTATCCACTACCGTTGGCACAAGATCCTCGAACTCACTGTCTGAATCAGTTCGGTTTCCTGAGTCTGAACAACAAGCTAAAAGACATCGAGCAGCTGTGCTGCGACAAGAAGCCGAAGGACTATGGAAGTCCCTGGAGAATTCAGAAGCGTACTTTCTGGTGCAACAGCAAGCGTTGGAGGATTTAAGCGCCAAACTAGAGAAAGCTAATAATCTAGCTAAGTGTCTTGCCAGCATGGTGGATACCGAGGATATTGTTTCTTGAGCTCTTGTGAAGTGGTTTTAGTTCTGGACTTGTTTTGCTGCGGCATTTATTTGCACTGGTCGCCAACTTTGACAATCAGTGTATGTAATATGCTTCTTTGTTCCCCATATTTGCACTGGTGGCGAACTTTGATGCCTAGTGGTTGTAATATGTGTAATAGCCATAATAGCCTAGCGTGTGTTGCTTGATTATTTATTTCCTTTCTGTGTTGTTTATTTGTTTGCTTGTAGTTAGTGCAGTTATTTTTCCGCCGTGTGCTAGAGGCGGCAATAACCTATTATTTAAAACAAGGTCACAATAACCGTGGGCAACATACGAACCGTTATCACCATGGCCTGCTGTCTACTGTAGTGACCATGGGCCAACTACGGGCCTTCTACGGGCCGTAGAATCAACGGGCCTTCTATGGGCCGTATGACCGATGGGCCAAACATGGGCAATTAACGAAATGCATTATGGGCTGCATACGGGCTAGAGAGGCAGCCGTCCGTTCATGGGCCAAGCATAAAGGGCCTTTAAGAGGCCAACGAGTATAACATGCTTAATTCTATGGAGATGCATAACAGGTTGATAATGGTCCATATTTGACGACGCTATGAAAACAACCCAACGAATTAGCGAGTCACAGACGGGCCGACTTAAACCACGGGCCTAATTTGGCACAAAAGTGGAAAAGGCCACTAACGGGTCATAAGCTACCGAATACTACAAATCATCCCAAGAATAAATGGGCCCTTAAAAGTCCAAAAGATAACATGGGCTGGGAATGTCCCAGTAATGGGCCGTTAATGGGTATGAATCGATATATTGTTCATTATGGGCCAGTTTGACTATGGGCTGTTAGTGGGCCAAGAGTTACAAAGGGCCTCATATGAGCCGAAAGACATCATGGGCCGTACATGGGCCAGAAGTTACAATGGACTGGAATCGTATTGGACGACCCAGATGAAGCTAGTGGGCCAAATTTGGAAAGGCCATAATGGGCCGTGAGTTATCGAGCTTGAATGGGCTATATGCGAGCAGGCCGTTAGCAGGATTTCGATGGGCCGGCCCATTATCCTTTGACTAAGTCAAATGGGCCGGCCTTTTCACCTAAATGGGCATGTGTTGGGCCGTGCCACGTGTTGATGTTTCATTGGCGGCTCCTGTCCATTGGTTGGCTGACATCTGTCCGCACATGGAGCTGACACATGGTTCCTTTGGCCAATGAGAATTTTACACGTGGAAAATTCCCATTGGTCCTTGCTACCCCTTGAGCTTGCATTGTTTTCCCTTGAAGAGGAAAGGGAGATGCAGCACAGTAGCGTAAGTATTTCCCTCAGTTTTTTAGAACCAATGAATCAATCCAGTAGGAGACCACGCGTCAGTCCCTCGCACCTGCACAAACAAATAAGAACTTCGCAGCCAACGGGATAAGGGGTTATCAATCCCTTTACGGTCACTTACGAGAGTGAGATCTGATAGAGATGATAAGATAATATTTTTGGTATTTTTGATATAGAAACAGAAAGTAAAGAAAGCAAATAAACAACAGCGACCGAAATTGGCTAGTTGACGGGAAAGTAATATGATAAAGATAGACCCGGGGGCCATAGTTTTCTCTAGTGGCTTCTCTCATGATAGCGGTATTCTACGGCGGGTAAACAAATTGTTGTCGAGCAATTGATAGAAAAGCGAATAATTATGAGACTATCTAGGCATGATCATTGTATATAGGCATCACGTCCGAGACAAGTAGACCGAAATGATTCTGCATCTACTACTATTACTCCTTACATCGACCGCTATCCAGCATGCATCTAGTGTATTGAGTTCATACGAACAGAGTAACGCGTCAAGAAAGATGACATGATGTAGAGGGATAAACTCAAGCCATATGATGAAAACCCCATCTTTTTATCCTCGATGGAAACAATACAATATGTGCCTTGCTGCACCTACTGTCACTAGGAAAGGACACCGCAAGATTGAACCCAAAGCCAAGCACTTCTCCCATAGCAAGAACTATAGATCTAGTATGCCAAACCAAACCAATAACTTGAAGAGACTTGCAAGGATATTATTAGCACACATAAAAAGTTCATAGAAGAACCAAATATCTTTCATAGATAACCTTGATCATAAACTCACAATTCATCGGATCTCGACAAACACACCGCAAAAAGAGATTACATCGAATAGTTCTCCTCAAAGACCAAGGAGAACTTTGTATTGAGATCCAGAGAGAGAGAAGAAGCCATCTAGATACTAGCTATGGACCCGAAGGTCAGTGGTAAACTACTCACAACTCATGGTGAGGGCGATGATGATGATGATGAAGGCCTCCGTGATGGATCCCCCTCCCGGAACATACTCCAAGATGGGATCTCCATGGGAACAGAAGCTACGATGGTGGAATTATGGTTTTCTCTCTGTGTGTGGAGTTTTGGGGGTACGTAGGTATATATAGGAAGAAGGAGGGCACCGGGGGCCGTGTGGGCCAGCCTCGAGGCAGGGGGCGCGTCCTGGGAAGGGGGGCGCGCTCCCACCCTCGAGGGATGGCCCTTCATCCCCTGACTTGGTCCTTACGTTTCCCGAGCGTGATTTCCTCCAAAAATATCTCTCGCGAAGGTTTCATTCCGTTTGGACTCCGTTTGATATTCCTTTTCTGCAAAACCCTGAAATAGGCAAAAAAACAGCAATGTGGACTGGGCCTTTGGGTTAGTATGTTAGTCCCAAAAATAATATAAAAGTGAATGATAAAGCCCATTAAACATCCAAGACTTCATAAATAATAGCATGGAACAATAAAAAATTATAGATACGTTGGAGACGTATCAAGCATCCCCAAGCTTAATTCCTGCTCGTCCTCGAGTAGGTAAATGATAAAGAAAGAATTTTTTATGTGACATGCTAACCAATATAGTTTTTCAATGTAATTCTCTTAATTGTGGCATGAATGTTCAGATCTGAAGGATTCAAGATAAAAGTCTATATTAACATAAGAAATAACAATACTTCAAGGAATACTAACAAAGCAATCATGTCTTCTCAAAATACTATGGCTAAAGAAAGTTATCCTTACAAAATCATATAGTGTTGGCTATGCTCCCTTGTTATCACACAAAATATTCATATCATGCACAACCCCGATTTCAGCCAAGCATTTGTTTTTATACTCTATCTTTTCAACCTTTCAACTTTCACGCAATACATGAGCGTGAGCCATGGATATAGCATTATGGGTGGAATAGAGGTGGTTGTGGAGAAGACAAAAAGAGGGAGATAGTCTCACATCGACTAGGCGTATCAACGGGCTATGGAGATGCCCATCAATAGATATCAATGTGAGTGAGTAGGGAATGCCATGCAACGGATGCACTAGAACTAAATATGAATGAAAGCTCAACAAAAGAAACTAGTGGCTGTGGATCCAACTTGCTTGCTCACGAAGACCTAGGGCATTTGAGGAAGCCCATCGTTGGAATATACAAGCCAAGTTCTATAACGAAAATTCCCACTAGTATATGTAAGTGACTAAACATGAGACTCTCTACAATGAAGAACATGGTGCTACTTTGAAGCACAAGTGTGGGAAAAGATAGTAGCAATTGTCCCTTTTTCTTTTCTTTTTTTCTTTTTTTGGGGCCTTTCTTTTTTTCTTTGGCCTTTCTTTTTTTTTGCGAAGGGGCTTTATAGATTTAGCCTTTCCTCCCATGGGACAATGCTCTAATAATGATGATCATCACACTTTCATTACAACATGATATTAGTATATTACAACTCGATACTACAACAACAGTGTATGACTCTATATGAATGCCTCCAGCGGTGTACCGGTATGTGCAATGAAACAAGAGTGACATGTATAAACATAATGCATGGTGGCCTTGCCACAAATACGATGTCAACTACATGATCATACATGGCAATATGACCATATGATGTGTGTCATATAAACGGAACGGTGGAAAGTTGCATGGCAATATTTCTCGGAATGGCTATCGAAATGCCATGATAGGTAGGTATGGTGGCTGTTTTGAGGAAGGATATTGTCGGTGTACAAAAGGGGGGGGGTACACTTTTTGTACCCCTATGACTGTGCACGGGCAGTCTGAGTTACGGGCACTGCCGCACCAAGCAAGGCAAGGGAGGTAAGCTAGGGTAAGACCGAAGCTCAAGAGAACTAGAACGACACCAAAGAACAAGACCACGAAGAACCCAGGGACGAGGCGGGCTCCCCCGGCAAGATCCTTGCCGAGGCCGGCTTTAGCAGCCCTGGCAAGACCCTTGCCGCGGCAACTCGCACCATGCCTACGGAGCAAATCACCCTTGAGTCCGCTACCCCCATAGGGCAAGAATTCGGGAGACATCCCCGTATAGTGGCATGCTGATCTTTGTGAAGACATTCAAGATCAGATACGCACTAAGCGGACGACGACCCTTGGCGGGATCCCAGCCAAGGAAGACCACAAGACCTCCGGCAAGCACCTTGCCGGGGATGGCAGCAGGCACCGCGGGAAGACCCTTGACAGGGCCCCTGCAAGGCCCTTGCCAAGGACATCTGCAGGGCCACCATCAGGCCCACGCCGACTAAACTTTCACCGCCTTATGCTGCTGCCGACCCAACCAGCTGGGCAGGCACCTGCGTGGCGACATGCAGATCTTCGAAGAAGACCCACCATTGCGCCACCTCAGCTGCCTGCCTACCTACATGGCATCTCAGGCATCGCTGGCCAGGGCGCGTGTCGACACAAGAAGGAGCGGCGACGGACAAGACATATCTCTCCCCCGTCCTCGATAAAGCAAGGACACCTAAGCAAGACGCATTAAATGCGCCTTGTCATGTAATGTCAGGGATAACCTCGCATCACTGCACCCTTTCCACCTCCTGTGTGCCACTGTGGCAACCCCTTTTTCTATAAAAGGAGGCCCGAGGCGACCAGGAGGAGGATTCGGCTTTTTGGAGCTCCTCACGCCCCATAATTAGCTGAAGAACACAGATATACAATCCACGAAAGCAGGAGAGGGTTTTACGCATACTCGCGAGCCGAACCTAGATAAACGAACCGTGTGCTATCTGTTTGATCCGCTCTTCTCTCAACCCCACGCCCCGCTAACCGTAGTAGGGATTCTTGTGATCCCATAGATGTCGTTCCCACCGACATCTTTGGCGCACCAGGTATGGGGCGCAGTTGTGAGAATCAGCTTTAGCAGTTAGTTCGACGCTTCTTCATCATCATGGCACCCAAGAAGAAGATGACGGTGGCGGTTGGCCAGACGCAAGCCGGACAGCACGTCCCGACGTGGGCGAGCAGCGAAACGGTCGCGGAAAGGACCTGGGGCGCTGCTCGCGAACACCAACGCCATCCTAGCAGCCGGAGTTTGGGAGGTGGCGATGTTTGTGCGCCTGGTAACGGGCCACACACCGCCAAATCCAAAGACGGAGCCAGGCCCTCCGCGGGTGGCGCGGGGCCTTCCAAGATCGCTGCCGCATCACCCGAAGGCGACGCAAGGGCCTCCAGGACTCCCACGCCGGCGCCAACAACACACTCATCCCAAGCAGCGCGCGACGAACGGCGTCATCACGCCGAAGATCCCGGGCGTCGCCGCGGGAAGAGCCCCGAGCGCCACTCCCAAGATGTAAAAGACCTACCCACCCGCCGAAGCGCTGGTGAAAACGGCATGCGACCGCGGGATCGTGATAGAGCTCCTCCTGACATGGTCAGGAGTCGAAGCGCGTCGCGGTCCGTGCAGGTTTCGCTACCGCTAACCCCAGCAGAAGCCCTGGCGCGCGCGCAGTTGCTCCTCGACTTTCCTCCCGTTACGGGGTAACTCAACGAATGGAGAGCCACCATCCAAAGCCTTGTCGCGGTCGCCAACAAGGATGAACCAAGTCCAGCGAAGCCCCCGGGTCGACGCTCCGATGGAGTCCCACGCACCAGTGGCGGGAGGACCGGCAGCACCGTGGCCACGGTGCATTCGCCTCCTACTCGCCCGGTACCGCGTGTGTCGACTCGTCGAGACGTCGCGGGTGACGACATCTCCAAAGTGTCGTCCGACCCACGGACCCACGGCGACCAGTGTCAAGTTCTTCAGGAGCGAGCTCATGAAGACGCTCGAACCACCATCGAGCACCGGCGCGGAGCGCGCCACCAATCAGACATGCGAGCAGGGCCTGCTGTGAACCGCCCAGCACCGGAGAGCCCTGGAGGTCTACCTTACGAGGTAGGCTGTCCGGCTTTTACCCGTGAGCTGCGGTAGTTCCAGTGGCCCACTACCGCACCTTCAAGCCTGACGTTGGCGAGAAGTACAACGGCAAGACCCACCGGTCGGAGTTCCTCAGCATCTACACCATCGTGATGCAAGCTGCCGGAGCCCGCGACGATAAGGTGCTTGCGAATTACTTTCCATTGGCTCTTAAACCCAACGCCATGTCATGGTTGATGCATTTGCCGATAGACTCTATTTCCTCCTGGTCGGATTTGTGCCATGAGTTTGTTGACGCCTTTACTGGAGGTCACCAAGCCCATGGCCAAGCGAGCGACCTGCACGTCATCCCCCAGAAGGGAGGCGAGAGTCTGTGCAAATATATAGAGAGGTTCAGCCGGGTACAATACAATATCCCTGATGTTCACCCTGCCGCCATCATCAATGCGTTCCATCAGAACATGCGTAACAGCAAGATGCGTGAAGAACTGGCAATGAACAAGGTGAAAGATGTGGCGAAACTCTATGTTCTTGCTGACAGATGTGCCCGGGCTGAAGAGGGAAGGAAGTACCCCGGCGAAGATGCCGGCGTGGAAACCGACTCTTCAGATGAGGATACTGCCGCCCCTGCGAAGAAAGGCCGGCGCCACAATAGGAAGCGCAAGGGTAATGCCGTGCTTGCCGTCGAGGGATCTAATGACGCCGGCTCCGCCAAGAAAACCAAGGCAGATGACCCCGGCAAGGAAATTGCCGGATGTGTCGCCTGCCGAGCCTTGGCAGCTGCCGAAAAGCCAGGAAACTCCGACAAGCAATACTGCAAGATCCATCGCACCAAAGGCCATGATCTCCAGAACTGCCGACAGGTTGAGCTCCTTGCTGAGAAGCAGAGGGCCGAATATGAGAGGCGGGACAAGGAGAAGGTCCAGGACGGTGTTGAGGGGTCCGGCAAGAAGCATGACGGCCAAGCAGGCCGTTGCGGCAAGGATAAACTGTAGGAGAGACCCGCCCGAGGCCGTGACAGAAAGCCAGAATACGACGATCACGAAGAGGAGGACGAGTCCGGCGACCAAGAGTTTCAGAAAGCCACGGAGGCCATGTGCGTCAATGGCGGCGCCTCGCTCCATACTTCTCACCGCCAACTTAAACAGTGGGCGCGTGAGATTACAGCGGCGGAGTAGTCGTCTGTTGCCCAAAAGACACTAAAATGGTACAGCACGCCTATCGTTTTTAACACTGAGGATCACCCTGATCGCACTACTGCGGTCGGGTGCTTGCCATTGTGGGTTTCACCGACAATACGCAACCTCAAGGTGACAAAGATGCTAGTCAATGGCGGGGCCGGTCTGAACTTAATCTCGCCTACCGTGATCGAGAAGCTGCAGATTCCTGACGGAGACCTCGAAGAGACGGGCACGTTTCAGGGGGTCAACCCGGAGAGAAGTCAACCAAAGGGGAAGGTCACACTGCCCGTGACTTTTGGAAGTGATCTGAACTACATGACAGAAAGGATCGTGTTCGATGTTGCCAAGATCCCCTTGCCTTACAACGGGATCCTTGGCCGCCCAGCGTTGGCCAAGTTCATGGCAGCGTCACACTACGCCTACAACACCCTGAAGATGCCAGGGCCTATGACGATCATCACCATCCCATCCGATAAGAAAGATGCGCTGATTTGCGCTGACCAACTCTACCAACAAGAAGTTGCAGCAGCTGCCACCACTAGGGCACTTGCTCCTGCCACTGGAGCCCCGGGAGGGAAGAAGAAGTAGAAGATCGGTGAGACCTCGAACACCACTCCGGCAAGCGCACCTCTTCGGAGTGTAGTGCTCCCGTCGATGACATGCCAGAGATCTCCACCGGCAGAAACAAGAAGTCCAGGGCCACGCTGCCGAAAACCAAGAAAGTTTCTGTCAAGGAGGATGGCACGGGAGGGGCTTTCGCCATAAGCTCCACCCTTGATGACAAATAGGAAGACGCGCTCGTCACCTTCCCGCGGGCAAATGTCGATGTGTTTGCGTGGCAAGCATCCGACATCCCCGGCGTTCCCAGGGAGGTGATTGAGCACCACCTTGCTGTTTGTCCTCATGTGCGGCCCGTCAAGCAGAAGGTCAGGAAGCAAGCTTTGGAACGACAAGAGTTCATCACAGAGGAGATCAGGAAACTGGAAGCAGCGGGTTTGGTAAGAGGAGTGCTCCATCCAACGTGGTTGGCCAATCCATTGGTAGTGCGCAAGGCGAATGGGAAGTGCAGGCTGTGTATTGATTACACAGATATCAATAAGGCTTGTCCCAAAGACCCCTTCCCGTTGCCGCGCATCGACCAGATTGTTGACTCCACGGCTGGGTGTGACCTGTTGTCATTCCTCGATGCCTACTCCGGCTACCATCAGATCTTCATGACAAGAGAAGACGAAGAGAACACAACATTCATCACCCCATGTGGTACGAATGCCAACTCCTGCTTTGGTGGATTGTATATCTGTGTTCTTCAGCTAGCTATGGGGCGTGAGGAGCTTCGAAAAGCCGAATCCTCCTACTGGTTGCCTCGGGCCTCCTTTTGTAGAAAAAGGGGTTCCCACAGTGGCACACAGGAGGTGGAAATGGTACAGTGATGCGAGGTTATCCCTCGCATTACATGACAAGGCGCATTTAATGCGTCTTGCTTAGGTGTCCTTGCTTTATCGGGGACGGGGGAGAGATCTATCTTGTCCGTCGCCGCTCCTTCTTGTGTCGACACGCGCCCTGGCCAGCGATGCCTGAGATGCCATGTAGGTAGGCAGGCAGCTGAGGTGGCGCAATGGTGGGTCTTCTTAAAAGATCTGCATGTCGCCACGCAGGTGCCTGCCCAGCTGGTTGGGTCGGCAGCTCCATAAGGCGGTGGAAGTTTAGTCGGCGTGGGCCTGATGGTGGCCCAACGGATGTCATTGGCAAGGGCCTTGCCGGGACCCCAGCAAGGGTCTTGCCGCGGCGCCTGGTGCCATCCCCGCCAAGGCGCCTGCCGGAGGTCTTGTGAGAAGATCGGTGAGACCTCGGACACCCACTCCGGCAAGCGCACCTCTTCGGAGTGTAGTGCTCCCGTCGAGGACGTGCTAGAGAGCTCCACCGGCAGAAACAAGAAGTCCAGGGCCACGCCGCCGAAAATCAAGAAAGTTTCTGTCAAGGAGGACGGCACGGGAGGGGCTTTTTCCATAAGCTCCGCCTTGATGACAAATAGGAAGGCACACTCGTCACCTTCCTGCGGGCGAATGTCGATGTGTTTGCGTGGCAAGCATCCGACATCCCAGGCGTTCCCAGGGAGGTGATTGAGCACCACCTTGCTGTTTGTCCTCATGCGCGGCCCATCAAGCAGAAGGTCAGGAAGCAAGCTTTGGAACGACAAGAGTTCATCACAGAGGAGATCCGGAAACTGGAAGCAGCGAGTTTGGTAAGAGGAGTGCTCCATCCAACGTGGTTGGCCAATCCAGTGGTAGTGCGCAAGGCGAATGGGAAGTGCAGGTTGTGTATTGATTACACAGATATCAATAAGGCTTGTCCCAAAGACCCCTTCCCGTTGCCGCACATCGACCAGATTATTGACTCCACGGCTAGGTGTGACCTGTTGTCATTACTCGATGCCTACTCTGGCTGCCATCAGATATTCATGACAAGAGAAGATGAAGAGAAGACAACATTCATCACCCCATGTGGTACGAATGCCAACTCCTGCTTTGGTGGATCCTATATATGTGTTCTTCAGCTAGCTATGGGGCGTCAGGAGCTCCAAAAAGCCGATCCCCCTCCTGGTCGCCTCGGGCCTCCTTTTATAGAAAAAGGGGTTGCCATAGTGGCACACAAGAGGTGGAAAGGGTACATTGATGCGAGGTTATCCCTTTCATTACATGACAAGGCGCATTTAATGCGTCTTTCTTAGGTGTCCTTGCTTTATCGGGTACGGGGGAGAGATCTGTCTTGTCCGTCGCTGCTCCTTCTTGTGTCGACACGCGCCCTGGCCAGCGATGCCTGATATGCCATGTATGTAGGCAGGCAGCTGAGGTGGCGCGATGGTGGGACTTCTTCGAAGATCTGCATGCCGCCACGCAGGTGCCTGCCCAGCTGGTTGGGTCGGCAGCTGCATAAGGCGGTGGAAGTTTAGTCGGCGTGGGCCTGATGGTGGCCTTGCAGATGTCCTTGGCAAGGGCCTTGTCGGGGCCCCGGCAAGGGTCTCTGTCGGGACCCCGATCCTAAGTCACACCGATCTAGCATGTAACACACCATATCACTTTGCGGCCTCACGCAGGGTATCCCCACGGGTGCCACCTTACCTGGCCCGGGACCGTTTGCGCATTTTGGCTCACGTATATGATAGTGTCGCTAGCATCCATATGATAGAGGACCCAGGCCGACATGACCAGTTATAAACCAAAAGTGGCACTAAATTACAGAGACAGGCATTCATGACCCAGCAACGAACGTGTCGGTCATCAATGTATGAACCCAAGTCGTAGCAAGCTACAAGGACTTAAAGGAACAACGCGTGACCTTTCCCCTAAGGGACAGAAACAGGAACGAAGAAGGACACATGCCGGTCAGCCTAAGTGTTCCGGAGCAGTAGCAAGCTACCAAGGCTCAGTGGAAGCACTAGGAGACATTTCCCTGTAAGATAGGCTACCAAGGGTAAACAACTAGGTGTCGGATCCCACACATACCAAGCATTTCAATAACATACACACAATATGCTCAATATGTGCCAATACAACATGGCATCACAACAAGACTCTAATAAACAAAGTATTTATTCATTAGGCTCCGAGGATCCAGATATTACAAACATGGGTCTCATGACCCAACATTCAAAGCATACAAGCAACAAGCGGAAGCACAACATGTCTGAGTACAGACATCTACAAATGAAAAAGGCTGAAGAGCCTGACTATCTATGACACTCGTCCAAGAACGTGGCTGAGGTACAAGCTACTTGTCGAAGTCCAAGAGGAACTACTAGTGAGACATCAATCTCATCTGCAAAACATAAATTAAGCAAACATGAGTACAAAGGTACTCAACAAGACTTACATCAGATCCTATCATACATGCACTTGTATCAAGATGGCAAAATGGGGTTTAGTTGCAGCAAGCCAGCTTTGACTCAGTGAATATCCTATTCTACGATTGCTGGTAACTCTTTTGAGGTGGCGCACACGAGTCCACTAAGCACCACACAATACACCACTATGGATTCATCCCCGTCTCCCTACGAGAAGGCCATCCATAGCACTCACACTTGTCTTGCGTATTTTAGAGTATCCACTTCAAGTTGTCTATGTACCACGTAAGCATCCAAGAAGTCCATAACCGTGGACCCGGCTATTCGAATAGATCATGATAAAACCCTGCAGGGGTGTACTTCTTCACACACGCTCTCGCCACTTACCGCCATGTACACGTCGTGTATCTCGGCAACCTTCTAGCGGAAGCCTGGCGAGGGTGTCGGCCACGACCTGACTAACCACACAAGACTCTAGTCCAGGTTTATCGCCTATTCAGGTTCCATCCGCAAGGGAGTCCGGCCGAGGATTCCATCACGGCCCCAAACGATGTGTATAGGGTTCTCGAGCCCACCATCCGGGTGCCACTCGGTACACCGGGCCACGTGTGCCTAGTCTGTCCCAAGCCCACCCTACCGGGTGCCACTTGGTAGAGAAATAACACTACCTACAAACACCAGAAACTAGTTTGCGACTCCTGGACAGAGATCATGTTGATTAATAAGTCGAGAGGGGCACTTAAGCATTCCAATGCGTGGTAGTAGCTAGTCATTGGACAACATACACAGAACTCAGTGCTTAAGGACAGTTCCAGTGAGACAACCCACCATGTACTCCTACATGGCCTCTCACCGCTACCTTTACCAAATTGTGTTCACACACTTAACGCTCAGCATCAGAACACATCACTGCACTCCAATTCATTCCCAATGAATCAGACCTGACATACTCTAAGCAATAGCAAGCAAGGCATGGTAAGATCACAACATGGATTCAATCAACTCCTACACATACTAGTGGGTTTCAACTCTTTACTGTGGCAATGACAGGTCATGCAGAGGAATGGGTTCAACTACTGCAGCATAAAGTAGCAGTTGAATCGTTGTTGTCCTAATGCAATAACAGGGAGCAGGAGTGAGAGAGTAGGATTGTATCGGAATGAACAAAGGGGTTTGCTTGCCTGGTATAACAACGTGTAGAGCACTGCTCCTCTGACAGGTACTCTGGAATGGTCTCCGGAGCAGAACCTATCGAGAAGGACGGTGCCAGCAATCAAACACAAGCATGTGCAACAATATGATGCATGAATATGGCATGAATATATGATGTTATTGAGCTAATGCAACTAGCATTTTATTTGGTTGAATTCCATTTGAACCAAGGGTTCAAATGCAACTCTAGAATAAGCATTTTTAAATGCCATTTATGTGTTTTCATATAAACAGTAGGTATAACTTCATTTGTCATGCATGAAAATGGTACAGATGGATAGATTGAATTTTTCTGATAATTTTTCATATATAAATTATTTCATTCTGAGCTACGGTTGAATTTCTGTGATTTTTTGAAGTTTAAACCAATTTCTGAAATGAATAAATCATTTAAGATTTATTTAAATTCCAGAATTGGAATACTGCGTCAGCATGACCCAAGCATGATGTCAGCAGGTCAAAGGGCTGGTCCAGAGTCAAACCTGACAGTGGGGTCCACTGGTCAGTGACTCAGTTAATTAACTAAGTTAATTAACACTGAACTAATCCTAACAGAAAGTCAGCAGGGCTGGGCCCACAAGTCAGTGGCTAAACTAATTAACAAAACCAATTAATTAACTTAATCTAGTCAACTAACTGGAGGGGTGGGGGCCCACCTGTCATTGACCCAGGGGGTCAAATCCTGGTCAACCCCCGGCTAACACGCAGGCGTTTAGCCGCCGGCGGCAGCAAACGCGGCGGAGGGCGTCGGGATCGCCGTTCCGGCGGTCATTTGGGCAGCGGAGACCATCTACGGGGAGCTGGAGCTCACGCGCATCCATTCCAGTCAGCGGCAGCAGCTAGGGCGGCTGGAGCTCACCGGAAACGAGCTCGCGGCGACGCCGCAGTTCGGCCCTCGTCGAATATGGGGCTACAGGGCACGGAAAGGCCAACGGAGGGGTGCTATGGGCTCCTGTTGAAATAGCGAGTGCGGTGGCGTGCTCGGTTTTGAGCGTGCGTGGCTGTGGCCACGACGGCGGCATCGCCGGAGGCGGCGAGCTTGCGGTCACGGAGGGATTCGGGGCTACAGCACGCGCGAGAGTGAGGGGACAGGGGGAAAAGAAAGAGGAGCTCACGGCGAGTGCAACGCGACGGACGGCGAGCTCGGGGAGGTCCTGGAGCGGTCGGGGCGGCGAGGGGGATCCACGGCAGCCGGCGGTGAAGATGAGGTCGAGGTCGAGGCCTCAGGCCGTCCGGGGTCGATTTCTTCGGCTTGGAGACACACGGCAGCAAGGCGGAGCTCGGGGGCTCATCGGAGAGGCGAGGGGGAGGCGGTGGCTACGGTGGTTTCGATCGGCAGCGACGACGGCGGTCGGAACCGAGCGCGAGAGGAAGACAGAGGAGGGGAGGGGCGACGAGAGAGAGCCAGAGAGGTAAGAGGATGTGCGTGGCTTCGTCCGGAGCTTCGAGGCGGCGAGGGGGAGGACAGGCAGGCAGGAGGCGTGGCGCCCTCGCCGTGCGCGCGCGCCGGCCACGCGCCTCGCCTACTGGCGCGAGGTTGGTGGTGACTGGCTTGGCCAGTGGGCCAGGCCAGCTCTGCCTGGTTGGGCTGCAGGTAAAACCAGGTAAGCCTTTTCCCTTTTTATTTTTCTTTTCTAATTTTTTGAAATTTGTTTGATTTAACTAAAACATTTGAAAACTTCTGACATTATTGCAGGAGCTAAATGGAGTAGTCCAAAGCCCCACACAAAATCCAGAATTATTGGACACATATAAAATATATAATAAATATATATATCCAATGCAAATATTTATTGCATTAATTCCAAAAGCCCAAAATAAATATTTATGAGCTGCTAATAATATTGGTTTGATTTTTATCTCTAACCAATATTTTCAGAGAGCAACATGAACATTTTCTTGGCAATTTTTTGGAGCAATTTTTATTTGGGTCATTTTTCAAAAGGGATTTCTGAGGGTTTCACAAGTCCTCAATTCAAATTCATTTGAAATTTAAACATGATGCAAACATCAAGACTAGCCTAATGCATACCAGAACTAGGGTTGTGACAGTCTTGCCGCGGCGCCTGCTGCCATCCCCGGCAAGGCGCGTGACGAATGTCTTGTGAGAAGATCGTGAGACCTCGGACACCCACTTCGGAAAGCGCACCTCTTCGGAGTGTAGTGCTCCCGTCGAGGACGTGCCAGAGAGCTCTACCGGCAGGAACAAGAAGTCCAGGGCCACGTCACCGAAAACCAAGAAAGTTTCTGCCAAGGAGGACGACACGGGAGGGGCTTTCGCCATAAGCTCCGCCTTCATGACAAATAGGAAGACACGCTCGTCACCTTCTTGCGGGCGAATGTCGATGTGTTTGCGTGGCAAGCATCCGACATCCCCGGCGTTCCCAGGGAGGTGATTGAGCACCACCTTGCTGTTTGTCCTTATGCGCGGCCCGTCAAGCAGAAGGTCAGGAAGCAAGCTTTGGAACAACAAGAGTTCATCACAAAGGAGATCCGGAAACTGGAAGTAGCGGGTTTGGTAAGAGGAGTGCTCCATCCAACGTGGTTGGCCAATCCATTGGTAGTGCGCAGGGCGAATGGGAAGTGGAAGTTGTGTATTGATTACACAGATATCAATAAGGCTTGCCCCAAAGACCCCTTCCCGCTGCCGCGCATCGACCAGATTGTTGACTCCACGGCTGGGTGTGACTTGTTGTCATTCCTCGATGCCTACTTCGGCTACCATCAGATCTTCATGACAAGAGAAGACGAAGAGAAGACATCATTCATCACCCCATTTGGTACGTATTGTTTCGTATGAATGCCTTTCGGGTTGAAGAGTGCTGGCTCAACGTTTGCAAGGGCAGTCCAGATTTGTTTTGAACCCCGGCTCCATAGAAATATGGAGGCTTATATGGATGATATAGTGGTCAAAACCAAGAACAGGGCAACCCTTATACCGGATTTACAAGAAACATTTGCAAACCTACGCAAGATCAATCTCAAGCTGAACCCTGAGAAGTGCGTCTTCGGTGTCCCGTCCGTCAAGCTTCTCGGGTTCTTTGTGTCACAGCGTGGGATAGAGCCAATCCGGACAAGATCAAAGCTATAGAACAGATTGAAGCACCCAAACGGGTCAAGGATGTGCGTCGGCTTGCTGGCTGCGTTGCCGCCATGAGCAGATTCATTTCCAAGTCTACCGAGCGCGCCCTTCCCTTTTTCAAGATTCTGAAAAAGGAGGGCCCAGTGGAGTGGACGCCAGAAGCCGAAGCAGCATTGCAAGATTTGAAGAGGTATCTTTCCTCCACGCCAGTACTAATTGTGCCTAGTCCACAAGAACCGTTGCTGCTATACCTGGCGGCAACGAACCAGGTGGTCAGCGCCGCACTAGTGGCACAGAGAGAAATTTATGACGAGGTGATAGCAGTGACAGAGCCTGATGCCATTGGTGCAGAGACGACACGGCCGGTTGGAGTGCCGCCAAGGAAGAAAATGATGCAGCACCCGGTCTACTTTGTTAGCTCCCTCTTGCAGGGGGCTAGATCAAGGTACTCCGGTGCGTAGAAATTGCTCTTCAGCCTTCTTATGGCCTCTAGGAAGCTGCATCACTACTTCCAGGCACATGAGATCACTGTCGTCACTTGCCTCCCTCTACAACAGATATTGCACAATCTAGATGCAACGGGAAGAATTATAGAGTGGGCACTGGAGCTCTCCAGCTTTGGCCTCAAGTTTGAAAGTACCTCGACAATTCAAAGCCGAGTCTTGGCGGAGTTCATTGCAGAATGGACCGCGACACCTGATGAAGAAGCCCAGGAAATGGCTCTCCCCGGCAAATAGGCGAGTTGCGACTGGATCATGTACTTTGATGGAGCTTTCTCCTTACAGGGCGCCGGGGCTGGCGTACTGCTTGTCGTGCCCACCGGAGAGCACCTCAAGTACGTGGTCCAGATGCACTTCTCCAGGGAGGTATCAACGAACAATACTGCCGAATATGAGGGGCTGCTTGCTGGTCTTAGTATCGCGGCAGACCTCGGAATCAAGAAACTCATTGTCAAGGGCGATTCGCAGCTTGTCATCAAACAAGTCAACAAAGATTACCAGAGCCCGTTGATGAAGGCCTATGTCGATGAAGTGAGAAAGCTGGAAGAGCGTTTTGATGGTATACAGGCGGAGCACGTTCCCCGAGTAGAGAACAACATCGCCGATTACCTGTCAAAGCACGCTGCCCTCAAGTTACCTGTGGAACCAGGTACCTTTGTGCTTCAGCTTTCTCAGCCATCTGTTGATCCATCAACAGAGGAAAACAAGAGGAGGAAATCAGGGCCCGACAAGTACTTTCCCGCCGAGCTCCCCGAAGCCGCTAGCAAGGATGTTTCCGCGGACACTGATCCCGCCACGGGACGGCTAGCTCCGGCGGAGCGTCAAGCTCTTGCCGTCGAGACAGCCGCTCCTATAGCGGAGGAAATGGCTTTAGTCCTCGCCGTCGAGCCCCAGGCTCCAGCATGGGCACAACATACCGTCCGATTCCTCCAAACTGAGGAACTTCCTGAGGAGCAGGAAGAAGCGGAAAAAGTAGCCCGTCGATCTACTATGTACCAGTTCGTCGATGACGTCCTATACAGAAAGAGACCGAACGGCGTGAAATTTAAGTGTATCCCTCGAGAGGAAGGACTGGGGCTGTTGGCAGAGATACATGGAGGCATATATGGATCCCACATAGGGTCAAGAGCCCTTGCCGGCAAGGCATTTGGGCAAGGCTTCTTCTGGCCCACTGCCCTCCAGGATGCGACGACACTAGTCACCAGGTGTGAAGCGTGTCAGTTCCATTCAAAGAAACTTCATTAGCCGGCTCAGGCCCTTCAAACCATTTCTCTCTCCTAGCCCTTCTCGGTCTGGGGGCTCGACATACTCGGCCCTTTCCCCCGTCCTGTCGAGGGCTTTGAGTACTTGTACGTCGCAATCGACAAGTTCACAAAGTGGCCAGAGGTGGAGGCAGTGAGGAAGGTCACAGCTCAGTCAGCCGTCAAATTCTTCAAGGGAGTAGTGTGCCGTTTTGGTGTACCCAACAGGGTCATCGACAACGGCACACAGTTCACAAGCCGCACCTTCATGCAATATACCTAAGACCTCGGCAGCAAAGTCTGTTTCGCTTCCGTTGCTGACCCACGAAGCAATGGTCAAGCTGAGAGAGCAAACGCAGAAGTACTGCGAGGCCTAAGGACAAAGACCTTTGACAGGCTGTGCAAGAGTGGAAGGCGCTGGATTGATGAGTTACCGACGGTTCTTTGGTCGATCAGAACGACGCCAAATCGAGCCACCGGTCAGACACCCTTTGCCCTGGTATATGGGGCAGAAGCAGTTCTCCCCACTGAACTCATATACGGGTCACCTCGAGTGCTCGCTTATGATGAGCTTGAGCAAGAGCAACTATGACAAGACGATGCAACGCTCCTTGAGGAAGATCGTCTTCGGGCGGCTGTGAGAGCAGCACGCTACCAGCAAGCCTTGCGCCGCTACCATAGCCGCAAGGTCCGTGCCCGAAGCTTTGAGGAAGGCGACCTTGTTCTTCAGCGCGTTCAATCGGCCAAGAATACCAACAAGTTGGCGCCGAAGTGGGAAGGCCCTTATCGGGTAATACGAGTCACCAGGCCTGGCGCAGTCTGCCTGGAGACCAAAGATGCCGTTCCAGTGAACAATTCCTAGAACATTGAGCATCTTCGCAAGTTTTACCCATAAGGCGCAGCTTGCCGGGCCCCCCGGCAAGCCACCTTTTGTACAAGCCTTGCTGGCAAGGCATGTAACCCTTTGTACAAAGCCAGGCGCAGACCCTGAGCATAAATAAATGAAGCGCTGGCGCCCTAAGTTATAGCATGCATGCTAGGTCAAGTCTCGTCCTTGGTTAGGGTTGATAGTGCTTAGCAGCGACTAACCCCTAGCTTAGAGGTCGAGTGTGCGTTTCTTTATCCTTTGCCTTCTTTGGTTTGCAAGACACACAGATATCCTTGCCAAGCCACTTGGAAAGAAAAAGGAACGGACCAGCATCCAGACCCCGGCGAGCCAGTATTGCCGGGGGCTACAAGAGCAAAGATTCACCCGCAGCAAACCGAAGTTGCCGGGAGCTGCAAATTCAGATAAGTTTTCCATCCCTAATCATGCATTCCCTTACGAACTGCGGTATGTGAAACCTCGTTTTATCCTTAGGCTACCGTGCTCCCCTAACTCTATGCCCTAGGGCTCGTTGCTGGGACCGAGTTTGGTCGTAGTCGCGGCAGCGAAAGGGTAAAACAAGGAGCCTAAACCCACTTCATCCCTGCCTCCGCCAAAGGCGTGAGAAAGGTCGAGCGAAGTATGGGGATGGCAAGGCCTGTTGCCGGGCAAGAAAATGTTTATCTTAGAGATATCAGGGATTTATTCCCTGTTGTGGGTTCTACCTACGAACAAATGACCCGGCAAACATCCCTTTTTCATTAAAAAAACATCCTGCCCAGGTACAGTCCATAGGGAATGAAAAACATGAACAAGGGGATTACAAGTTTTAAATTTAACAGATGCCCGAAGGCTTACAAACTAAAAAGAGATAAGATGCCCGTAATCCCTTTCTTGTCCCTCTCCTCAGGAGGCAGGTCAAGGAGGCGAGAAGGGCAAAAGGAGCGCCTAGGCGAGCTACGGGTGGCAGAAGACACCGAGAGAACATCTTGGTGGCCACTCAAAGGCTGGATGGTGATGGGGGCGCCGGAAGCAGAGCTGGAAGACGAGGCGGCATGACGTCAGTATGCGTCGAAGGCGTCGCTGCCCGCGTACTCTGACTTGACGGCCTTGCCGCCCGCCCTCTTCCTCTTCCGCAGCCCCCCAACGCCAGCCGCCCAAGAGGACGACCCCGAGAAGTTCAAGGAGCCGGCGACACGGATGATGGGGTCACCGGTGCCGCATGGAACGGCGCCCGACACCTAGTCGGACCCGTCATCCTGCCGCCTACCACCCTCGTCGTCGCTGTCACTGTCCTCCTCGTCACTCTCGCTCGAGGAGGAATCTTCATCATCAGAAGAGCTCTCCACGCAGCACCTTACACGAGTCCCGTAGTGCCCGAAGACCTTGACGGAAAGAAGGCCACCCTCAATCAACTTAAAATGGAGAGTGAGCCCATCCGCCAAGCTGTGGATACGAGCAAACGTCTTGCACCCCCGACGAAGATACATCACGTGAGGAGCAGGGAAGTCGACACGGACCAGCGTACCGCTAATCCCGCAGCCCCTCATATGCAGCCACAATGACTGCGACGGATCCAGCTCCATCTCCCGCGCGAATGGAGTCGGGAGGCGAAGGCGATGGCGCGGCGGCCGGTGCAACCTGACGGGGATTGTCCCCAACATGGCCCTCCATCTACCGATAAGAATTCACGGGGATTGTCCCCAACATGGACCTCCATCGGAGGAGGAGCCGCTGGCGGGGGCGAGGCCGACGCGCCGCCCCGTCTTCCTCTTCCCTGAGCGCTGCGACCTCTACCCCGACCTCGCCCACGGCCTCGCCCTCTCCCCCTTCCCCTCATGGCTGGCTCTACCACCAAAGGTGCAGGAGGAGGAGGGTCGCGTGGTCGAGCAGCAACCCTTGCCGCCACCGTCGAAGGACCGGGATTCCCTTTCTCCATTGCAAGGGGAAGGAAGAAGTGGAAGCAGAAGAAGGAAGAGGATGGAAGATTACGGTGTGCCATCCCCCCTCTCCACTCCTTATAAAGGAATGGGGTTGGGGCTCCACCGCCCCGCTGGGCCAATCAAGTAACAATAAGCGCAGGGAACCAGGACCAACCCGCTGCCCCAACCAGGGACGGCCCGGTTCCCCGCCTCCACCATTCGCCACCCCAAACGCATGGGAGACACGTGGCCAATGCGCAGAACCGAGGTGACAAGTGAGGTGACCTCTCCCCACCCCGTGATCATGGGGAGTTGACACCTTGAAGACCATGCCTCGACTCCATTTAGTAAATGAGCCGCGCCCCCACGCCTCCCTCCTTTTACGGGGAAGGCGCGAAGCCGCCTCTTTACTACGATGTGACGCATGCCTGCGGGAACAACCCCACGCATGCCACCCACGTCACGCACACCCCTTCGCACTGTGCCACGCGCGCAAATCATGCAAAGCACAACGTGAAAAGTCTTACCACGGTAAAAACCGTCCCGCCTGCCCGCGCACCGTTCTGGGCCTAGCCCAACAACGCGTCGCGCTTATGTGTGGCCCAGGCCCGGGGGCTCCTGTCGGTGTACAAAAAGGGGGGTACACTTTTTGTACCCCTATGACTGTGCACGGGCAGTCTGAGCCACGGGCACCGCCGCACCAAGCAAGGCAAGGGAGGTAAGCCAGGGTAAGACCGAACCTCAAGAGAACTAGAACGACACCCAAGAACAAGACCACGAAGAACCAAGGGACGAGGCGGGCTCCCCCGGCAAGATCCTTGCCGGGGCGGGGTTTAGCAGCCCCGGCAAGACCCTTGCCGCGGCAACTCGCCCCACGCCTACGGAGCAAATCACCCTTGAGTCCGCTGCCCCCATAGGGCAAGGATTCGAGAGACATCCCCGTAGTGGCATGCAGATCTTTGTGAAGACATTCAAGATTAGATACACACAAAGAAGACGACGACCCGTGGCGGGATCCCAGCCAAGGAAGACCACAAGACCTCTGGCAAGCACCTTGCCGGGGATGGCAGCAGGCACCGTGGCAAGACCCTTGCCGGGGGCCCAGCAAGACCCTTGCCAAGGACATCCGTAGGGCCACCATCAGGCCCACGCCGACTAAACTTCCAGCGCCTTATGCAGCTGCCGACCCAACCAGCTGGGCAAGTACCTGTGTGGTGACATGCAGATCTTCGAAGAAGACCCACCATTGCACCACCTCAGCTGCCTGCCTAACTACATGACATCTCAGGCATCGCTGGCCAGGGCGCGTGTCGACACAAGAAGGAGCGGCGACGAACAAGACAGATCTCTCCCCCATCCCCGATAAAGCAAGGACACCTAAGCAACACGCATTAAATGCGCCTCGTCATGTAATGCGAGGAATAACCTCGCATCACTGTACCCTTTCCACCTCCTGTGTGCCACTGTGGAGACCCCTTTTTTATAAAAGGAGGCCCGAGGCAACCAGGAGGAGGATTTGACTTTTTTGGAGCTCCTCACGCCCCATAGCTAGCTTAAGAACACATATATACAATCCACCAAAGCAGGAGTAGGGTTTTACGCATCCTCGCGGCCCGAACCTGGATAAACAAACCGTGTGCTATCTGTTTGATCCGCTCTTCTCTCAACCCCGCGCCCCACTAACCGTAGTAGGGATTCTTGTGATCCCATAGGTGTCGTTCCCACCGATAGATATATAGTGGGTTTATGGTACCGGCGAAAGTTGCGCGGTACAAGAGAGGCTATCAATGGTGGAAGGGTGAGAGTGCGTATAATCCATGGACTCAACATTAGTCATAAGAATTCATATACTTATTGCAAAAAATTACGAGTCATCAAAACAAAGTAATTAACGCATGCCCATAGGGGGGAGGTTTGTAGGAGTTAACTATCGGGCGCCCCCGACCTCCACACAAAGGTTGACACTGTGCAAATACCTCATGCTTTAACTTAGTCACACAACGGTTCAACATACGTGCATGCTACGGGAATCACTAACCTTAACACAAATATTTCTCAATTTCATAATCACTCCACTAGCATGACTTTAATATCACTGTCCTCATGTCTCAAAACAATTATCAAGCATCCAACATCACTTTCTATTCAAAGCACTTGATGTGATTTTTTTTTACTACATTGACATTGGATGTTTATCATGTGAAGACTAGTTTCTTTGGCCTAAATACTTTACCATGCTGTTTTAATAGACTCTAAAATATATATAAGTGAAGCATGAGAGTTCAATAATTTCTACAAAATATTACCACCACCGTGCTCTAAAAGATTTAAGTGAAGCACTATAGCAAAAACTATTCAACTCAAAAGATATAAGTGAAGCACATAGAGTGTTCTAACAATTTCTAGGCCATATTTAACTCTCTCAAATAGGTGTGTCCAGCAAGGATGATTGTGTCAAACTAACAAGAAAAGACTCAAATTATACAAGACGCTCCAAACAAAACACATAGCATGTTGCGAATAAAAATATAGCTCCAAGTATAGTTACCGATGGATGAGGACGAAAGAGGGGGATGCCTTCCCGGGGCATCCCCAAGCTTAGGCTGTTGATTATCTTTAATTTACTTGGGGTTCCATGGGCATCCCCAAGCTTGGGCCTTTGCTACTCCTTGTTCCATTGTCCATCAAAGCAATACTCAAAACTTGAAAACCTCACAACACAAAACTTAGACAAAAAATTCTTGTGAGCTCCGTTAGTAAGAGAAAGCAAACCACCACTCAAAGGTACAGCAACTAATTCATTCATTGTTTATATTGGTGTTAAACCTACTGTACTCCAAGTTCTCTATGGTTCATATCCTCCAATATTACTCATAGATGCATTGGAATAAGCAAACAACACACGAAAAACATAATCTATAAAAAACAGAACAGTCTGTAGTAATCTGCTGCGTTCGCCTACTTATGGAACTCCAAAAAATTCAAACTAAATTGGTAAATTTTTGCAATTTGTCTACCAATCAGCAGCAAAAAGAATCAACTAAAAAGCCCGCTCCAGTAAAATCAGAAGACTACTTTAGCTAGCGCTAACGATTCTGTTTTTCACAGCAAGATCAAATAAACTTCACACAAGTCCTACCAAAGGTTCTACATGGCACAAACACTAAACAAAACATGAAAACACATCTAATCAGAGGCTAGAGGCAACATTTATTCTATAACAGCAGCAAAAGCAAAAAACATAAAATTGGGTTGCCTCCCACAAGCGCTATCGTTTTACGCCCCTAGCTAGGCACGATACAAGATGGATCTAGGGATAGCCATAGTCGTACGATATGTCGCGAAAGCTCATCCCATATTCCCCACATTTAGCAGCAAGCTTCCTTTGTGGCAAGCAAAAGTAATCAAAAGGGCTAAATTTAATGGGACAAAAGTCCCCTACATCAATCTCGGGAGGAACAGGTTCCTCCTTTGGCCCTTTGTAGTGGATGACCAATTCATCATTATAGGCATTCTTTTGGCAGAAGGCCAGAAGCCTTCGTTCAAGGGAGAAGCCTAACCCATTATTTTGAACAGCAAAACCATCGTTTATCTCAGAAATTCTATCTATCAAGATTTCAATAGGAACCTTTTTTCTAAGGTTTTCATTAAAAGCAACATGATCAGGAGATTGCAAACGCATAAGGTCTTCTTGATTAAACAAGATAGCCTCTATAGGAGGTCGACCAGCATCTACTCCGTAATGAGCAAAGATTTCTCTGGCCTCTTTCATGGTATATCTAAATTCATGAGCCAAAAAGATAGTAGCTGCACGCTTAACGGAAGAATGCGCAATATTGGAGAACTCCAAAAATACTCTCTGAATGCAGGGTTGCATATGGATAAATTGCCTTTCAATTTCTACTATGAGCATAGATACAGCATCCGCATGGTTACTAGTTCTGTGAAGAATAGAGCCACCCATAATGGGCAAAGCACCGGCACAAGTAAAGAAGTTTTGAAGAACCCCTTTTCCAATAATATTTCCTCTACAAACCCGGAACTTAACATGTAAAGTTGTAGCTTCATCCGGGGGTCAACATGAACGTGGCCCTCGGCATTGCTACCCTTCTCGATAAATCGTCCCCCCATCTCAGACATGAGGGAAAGCAAGCACGCAACACACAAGCAAACAAGAGGCAAGCGAGCGAAAAACACATGGTGGAAGAAGGGCAAATAAAACGGCAAAGGTGATGTGGGGGAGAGGAAAACGAAAGGCAAATAAATGTAATGTGAAGGATAAGAGTTTGTGATATGTACTTGGTATATGACTTTTGCGTAAGTCTCACCGGCAACGGCGCCAAAAATTCTTCTTGCTACCTTTTGAGCTTGCGTTGTATTCCCTCAAAGAGGAAAGGGAGATGCAGCATAGTGGTGTAACTATTTCCCTCAGTTTTTGAGAACCAAGGTATCAATCCAGTAGGAGACCATGCGCCAGTCCCTCGCACCTGCACACAAAAATAAGAACTTCGCAGCCAACGCGATAAGGGGTTGCCAATCCCTTTATGGTCACTTACGAGAGTGAGATCTGATAGAGATGAGAAGATAATAATTTTGGTATTTTTGATATAGAAACAGAAAGTAAAGAAAGCAAATAAACAACGACGGCAGAAATTGGTTAGTTGACGAGAAAGTAATATGATAAAGATAGACCCGGGGGCCATAGTTTTCTCTAGTGGCTTCTCTCATGATAGCGGTATTCTACGGCGGGTAAACAAGTTACTGTCGAGCAATTGATAGAAAAGCAAATAATTATGAGACTATCTAGGCATGATCATTGTATATAGGCATCACGTCCGAGACAAGTAGACCGAAACGATTCTACATCTACTACTATTATTCCACACATCGACCGCTATCCAGCATGCATCTAGTGTATTGAGTTCATACGAACAGAGTAACGCCTTAAGAAGGATGACCTGATGTAGAGGGATAAACTCAAGCAATATGATGAAAACCCCATCTTTTTATCCTCGATGGAAACAATACAATATGTGCCTTGCTGCCCCTACTGTCACTAGGAAAGGACACCGCAAGATTGAACCCAAAGCCAAGCACTTCTCCCATTGCAAGAACTATAGATCTAGTAGGCCAAACCAAACCAATAATTCGAAGAGACTTGCAATGATATTATGAGCACACATAAAAAGTTCAGAGAAGAACCAAATATCTTTCATAGATAACCTTGATCATAAATTCACAATTCATCGGATCTCGACAAACACACCGCAAAAAGAGATTACATCGAATAGATCTCCTCGAAGACCGAGGAGAACTTTTTATTGAGATCCAGAGAGAGAGAAGAAGCCATTTAAATACTAGCTATGGACCCGAAGGTCAGTGGTAAACTACTCACAACTCATGGTGAGGGCGATGATGATGATGATGAAGGCCTTCGGGATAGATCCCCCTCCCGGAACAGGCTCCAAGATGGGATCTCCACGGGAACAGAAGTGTGGGGACCCCGACTCATAAGTCGTGATCACCGAATGCACGTGTACAGTGATTCCAGAGATCAATGCTCACTGAACACACAGAAGCTGAATAATAAGAGTCTTACATCCATACATACCGTATTACACAAATAGGACCATAGTGGTCAAGCCTTGAGTATAACATCGCAGCGGAAAATCTTCAAAGACAACTGGGACCCATGCCATCTGCCTTAACCCTACAGGCATTCTGACTGGGAAGCGTCCTAGCTCGCATGCTCGTTGCCAAGAGATCTTCATCATAACCTGTTCTCTCATGCCTGGCCAATAAAATAACCAGTGGCAAGCCAATGAGTACATTGAATGTACTCGCAAGCAACCCAAGTGTGATAACAGAATAATTAAGCAAGGCTCTACTGCTAAATTGGTAGTTTTGCGGAAAGCTAGTTTTTCATATGCAAGTATGATCAACATAAAACATGGACATGCATGTGTCTGTAACAAGTATCAGGAGGTCACAGACATCAATATCGAGAAAGAGTTGTAATCAACTCATGTTCAAGCTCATGGTGACTTTCTCACAATCACATCAACAATATCCCTGAATCGTGTTGTTTCCCAGAAACTTATGGACATAGTCTAAGTAGCACCAGCCAACTGTCCTTGACCGCGGACACGGCTATTCGAATAGTTTGACACTCTGCAGAGGTTGCACACTTTACCCACAAGATCCGGGGAACTTCCGTGTCATCCACGACCCGCGGTACCTCAAGTACCCGGGGTAAGCACCCGATCACTATCTTTCCCTAGGCGACACTAATATGGAGTCCACTCGATTGGTAACAGCCCCATGCCAAACATTTCACATCTCAAGGTTTGTGGAGACTCGCTCCGTATTCATCACATACCACTGACACGGGGTACCAACGATGTGTCCGGTGCCCTGTAAAGACAGTCATGGCCGCCTATCCAAGCGCGACCCCGTCCCGAGAGTGACCTCATGTCACCCCCGTCACTAGTAATGCGGGCACCATGCTAGTATCGACCTAGGTAATCAATAATGCCCTTTCCTATATAAGGGTAGAGTAGTTGCGCATGTTTGGTTGGGACGGTAGTCACACATAAATCTAATCCATCTCTGTAAACAACACTTCCGTCAAGCCTCGGCACACTACTTCTCACCAAGTAGTGCCCTAGCTCCTCATCAACTCCCAGGGGCATCAGTGGCACCCACTGGGTCATTTGCAAGTATGTCAGACCACACTTGTTTCACTCAATGCATAACCCCGACCCATTTTGCGTAGCCAACTACTATAGCATACATCTATCTACTCCCACCCACATAACCCTCATAGGAAGGTAGGGTCATGTTTGATGCAAGTTTCAACAGTAAGGTAACAGGGGTAGCAACCAAAGTGGTTTCCACCTCAACATGATTTCGATGCATTGAATATAAAGGTGCTATGAGACATGCATAAAAAGGTTTCTCGAACATGGTCAAAGGGCTGCTTGCCTTATTCTTCTGAGTCTTCAAACCTTCTGGTCCATCTCCGAATACTCCGTTTATTACGTCAACTAACGATGGAAACAATCATGATAAGCAACACCATCAAAGCAAGAATAAAAGTGCTCTAAAAATAGGAGTTGGACTTTTCTAGGATACCTCTGGTCATATTAGAAATGACCAAGGTGGTTTCATAGGTGTTGGAACAATAGGTAGTTTGGAACATTTCAATGTGATGGAACCAAAGGGTTTATGGATTTGGAAGAAGTATACAGAGATATTTTCTTGAATGATGAGCAAAGGTACCCATCATCATGTCATGATTTTAGAAGCATTTAGGAGTTGGTTTCACTGGATTTGGAATTCAAATGAATTTCCTAGGATTTTGCAAAGCTGATAAATATGAAGAAATGGCTCAATATTTGGTGGGGTACAGAAACTATTATTAAAAATGTTCCAAAACTAAGTTTGGACATGACAAGCATCTAGGAATTTGAATCACTGCATTTGGATCAAAAATGAGCTTTCTGTGATTTTCTAAAGTTCATCACAGAAATGAAATAAAGGCATTTGATAAATATTTGTGAAAGAAATGTTTCTGGAATATTGTGCATGCTGCACCATGTGATAGAGCATGATTTATGGAGCCATAGGAAATTTGAATCATGCAATTTGGAGTTCATTTGAATTATCTAGGCATTTTTGAAGTTGACTGGGTAAAGAAAAAGGGAAAGGAATAGGGGTTATACCCTTATGCTGCACACTAGGCGGAGGATGGCCGCATAGAAACTGGGCCGGCCCATGGCTCGGCCGCGTGCACAGGGGGGAGCGGTGACGTCGGAGGCGCCTTTCGGCGATGCGCTTCCGCGCGGGGAAGGCGGGCTGCGCCGTTGCCGTCTCCACTTAAACGGCTGGGCCCTGCTGGCCGGGTCGCTGCCAGGTGGGCCCCTCCGCAGGGTCGTCTTCCTCCTCCCGCTCCCGCAACAGAGGGAAGGGGAGGCTCGAGCCGCGCGACGCCGGCGCCCGTCCCCGGCGGCACAGGCCACCCCTGGCCAGGGCGCGGCCACCGGAGGGGCCCCCAGGGTACGGCACGTCGGGAAGGCCCTTGGGGCGGCAGGGGATGGCCTGGAGCATCTCCTGCACCGGCCATGGCGGCGGACTCGTCGGGTGATGGTGGAGCGGACACCACGGGGCACGGGAAGAGGTGGCGAGGGTACGGAGAGCTCCGCAGACCAGTGGTCGTTCTCCTCCTAGTGTCCAACAGGGAAGAGGAAGGCCACAGGGAGCAAACTTGGGAGGAGACCGACGGCGGCTCGACGACCATGGAGGGGCAAGGAGAGCACTAGGGGAAGAGGGAAGACGTCTAGGAGGTGCACGGGAGAGAGGAGGGTCCAGAAGAGGCAAGAGGTGCTCGGGGGGAGGCCTCTTATAGGGGCAGCTGCGCTGCACCGTGAGCACGGTCCAGGGCGCGCACGGGCGAGCTCGTGGAGAGAAAGGAGGAGGGCCGGGGAGGATAAGACCGACAGCCCGGCAAGTTGCGGACGTCGAGGGGACCTCGATGGACACGCCCACTCTGCCCAAGGCCGCTTGGAAGCCTCGGGAGGGCCGAGCTACAGTGCCTCGGTGCACTGCAGCGTGCTCCAGAGTGCGCCTTTGGCCGGCATGCTTATGTCTTTGCCTTCCAGGCCATGTCCCACAGTGTCCAGTAGTGCTAGGGAGTAGTAAACAATGGCGTGGAGGTCTTGGATGCTCTGGGGAACCACTGGGATGAGGAGGGAGGTGAGGAAGAGGGTGAAACCTGCTGTCCAGCAGTGTAAATTGGGGTTTTACCCCCTCCAATAATTGAGCTGAGGCCATGGGAATGTTACTGGGGGTAGATGATGATCAGAATAGGCTATGGTAAGAATTTGAGGTAAGGAGAAAAAGTAAAAGAGGTTCAAACACTGGTTTTGGTAAATGAACAGAAGGTGTTTGATCAGTGTTTGGTCAAGCAAATGACATCCACTTGACATGGGACTTAACAGGATCAAATGTCACATATAATTAGGCCCCTACACCAAATTTGAGCTCATTTGGGAAAGTGGCCAATGTAACTTTGGTGAACCCTAGAAATCAACAGAAATGGTTTCACCTTGTTTGAGTCAAGCAAATCATCTCCCCTTGATGCACCACTTGGTGTAGCATCATCATTTGGGGTTATGATCATGCCCACAAAGTTTTAGGCTCCAGGTAAAAAGTTGACAATGTAAAGTTGTTCAAATTTGCATTTGAACAGAAAGGGTTTTGGGGTGATCTGATCAAGTTTCTCTATTCCAAATCTTGTGCCATTTGGTCTAGATGCCTTATTAGGCCATTCTAGCATGTGCACCAAATTTGAGAGCATTTGGACAAGTTTGGCAATGTTGAGTTGCTCAAACTTCAAATATGGACAGAATGGTTTTGAAGGGGTTTGAGGATGTTTCCTTGATCTTCAAGGCATGAGGCTTTGCAAGATCATCAAATATGTCATATATGACATGATAGAATTTCCCTGGAATTTTTGGAGAATATTTCCTTTGTAAATATTTCAAAAGCTTGAAATATCCAGAAAGGGTTTTGGAAGGATTTTCCCAATATTTTGAACATGACCATGTGCTAAAACTCTTATATATGGACAATATATGTCCTATGAGTCTCCCTGAATTTTAGCAAATATTTTTGAAATGATTAAATAATTTTTCCCTATTAAAGACCATTTCTGGCCTTAAGAAAAAGCTTTTAAATAAAATATAAAAATAACTTTTAAAATTATACGTTTGTGGTTTCTGGGAGTCCTATACCTAATAGGATTCAAATAAACTTTTTGAAAGATTTTTCACACCCTAAATAAGGTACTTGCAGTGCAAACCTCAATTCAGGGGTTTTTGGAAAACTAATTTTTGAAAATACCATTTGGCCAAAATATTTTTATAAGAAAATTCTATACTGGTCTATACACATGGCATGATCATTGGGAAAAGGTTTTGGGTCAAGGAGATGAAGTATAAGAGTTGGAGGATTTATTTGATTTTTAGAGCACTAGGAAACAGCAGACAAAAGTCAAATCAAGCAAGGTCAAAAACACTCAAAAGTTTTTGCAAATCCACATTTTTAACATGAAAATTAGCTTAAGCAATGTGACATGAAAATCAGGGTGTGACAGACCTACCCCCCTTACAAGAATCTCGTCCCCGAGATTCCAAGACTAGGCGTGGAAAGAAAGGCGGAGTCTTGGATACGGGGTAGTCTTCACTTCTTCTTGTTGGTTCTGCTTCTGAGCGGTTTTCCTTGGAATCTCGAAGTGCTTGATGGTATGGCTTCGTGCTTGATGTCGTCCTTGATGGAGGTTGCTGAGGGGTCTCTTGCATAGGTTAGGTTGGGTTAGCTGCCAAAGGCTCGGTGATTGATGTCCTTGCGGGCATCGGGCTAGCTAGGAGGTAAGAAGTACTTCCAGTGTGTGGCTCGTGGAAGATTTGGTGCACGGAGAGTATCTCAGGTGGTAGATCTAGCTGGGAAGCCGTCTACTACATGACTTGCAGTGATCTAAAAAGGGTCCAATGAACCTTGGTGCGAGCTTCCCCTTGACGTGGAAACACTTGGTTCCCCTCAGAGGAGTTACCCGCAGGTGCACGTTGTCCCCGATATGGAAACTCATGACCCGACGATGAGTGTCAGCATAGCTCTTTTGCCTTGACTTGGCTGCCCCCAAACGTTCTCTGACTAGTTGGACTGGCTCTGCTGCTGCGCAGAGAGTATCCGGTCCAAAGACTAGTCTTACTCCAGTCTCTGACCAGTTGAGGGGTGTGTGGCATCTGCGTCCGTACAACACCTCAAATGGTGCCATCTGAAGGCTCGACTGGTAACTGTTGTTATAGGAGAACTCGGCAAAAGGGAGTCAATCCTCCCACTTGGCTCCATATGCCAAGACACAGGCTCGGAGTCATGACTTCGTGAATCTGATTGACTCGCTCAGTCTGACCGCCGGTCTGTGGGTGGAAAGCCGTGCTGAAAGACAACTTGGTTCCCAAGGCTTCTCGGAACTTTTTCCAGAACCTTGGGGTGAACTGTGTTCCTCGATCAGACACAATCTCCTTGGGAAATGCCGTGAAGACTTACGATTCGGTCGATGTAGAGAGCTGCCAGCCGGTTGCCATCATAAGGGGTCTTGACAGGAATGAAATGGACCACCTTGGTCAAATGATCGACTATGACCTAAACAGAGTCATGTCCTCTATCCGACCTTGGTAATCCAGTGACGAAGTTCATTCCGACTTTATCCCCCTTTCGCTCAGGAACCTTGAGTGGTTGAAGCAATCCGGTGGGTTGCTGATATTCAGCCTTGACCCTTTGGCACACATCACACTTTGCAACATAGGTTGCAATCTCTCTTTTCATCCCGCGCTACCAGAATCGTGCCTTCAAGTCTTGATACAACTTGGTGTGAGCGTTCCTTCGACAAGGAAATGCTCGGCTCCTTTGAGAGGGGTGGTTTGCAGATACGCCCGGTCTTCAACGCGGAAGTTTATTCTTGATGACGGTGGTCGGTGTAGATCTTCCTTCTTGACAGGGCGGTCTTCAAATGTCTTCCATCCAGCTGTCCATCTCTTCTTTGTCTTCGGGCAGGCAAGTGGGCCATCAAATAATGATGTTACCCATCTTGTCCAATTACTCCATGAGGTCTAAGGGGTACGCAAGGTAAGCTGGGGTATTGGTGGTGGTCTCGGTTGAGTATTGCAGAGGCCTTCCTGACTCTGAGTCAAGGCCCGTGGTCAGAATCTGACCAGGTGGTGGCTCATGGGGCTTAAGGGTTTCAAGGATTCTAGTGAGTGAATGAACTTATATCATCTTATCCTTAAGCACAGTTTCTGAGATGCCAATAGCTCTATCTAGTACTCCGAATGGAAAAGCGGCCTCTCGCATAGACCAACTTTAATCACCACTCATGCCATGCATATCCTCATGACTCTCAAGAGACGGTCTAACAAAACTATACTGTATATGATCCCCAAATCCATGTGTATGTCTACCCCTAAAATCCAAGGGTAGATCATACATGCTGCTAAGCTTAACTTAATCTTCACAATCCAAGCACTCAACCTAGTCTTGCAAGGCTCAAGATAATGCATCTCTAATCTAAGGAAACACGTCATATGCCACTCCAAGATTTGTTTCCTTCCTATAGATCACCTCCAATAGCCCGGTAATTCCCATCAATCACCACATAATCCAACAATCCTACAAATCCGATGTCTACGGTGTTCCACAAGATCTCAAGCCTCTATAATACCCAAATACTTGGAAGGACTATGCATCATGATAGTAAGTCCACCAAATTCTCATCATCCGGGTCAGTAAACTCCAAGATTACGACTATATAGATCCCTAAATCAACTCCGACAAATAATCCAATCTCCTAGGTTATTGACCACCGAGAAGCATGATATCATAATCAGGATCATAGGCCTAAATCCAATCTTACTCCGAACCATGCAGACATATCCAGCATCTATTCCAACCAGAGTCACCTACATAAATCCAAATCTTATGTCCAACGGGTACTTCTACCGGCTTTCCCAAAGTCATGATCCTACCAACATGAAAACCTCACAATCCATCAAGGTCTCAGATAGTTCCTCGAAGTCACTGATACAAACCACCAAGTCATCTGTCCAATATCCTCGAACTGATCTATCTATGGCATCGTCAGACCTCGTGCTATATCAGGATGAAAACGTGCTCACTCTTCGTGTCCACTGAACCCAGTGTTGTGAAAGGTTATAAAGGCTTAACAGGTTCTCACGCTTTACCATGGGTTAGGCACATGGTTAAGGATTCGTGCTGGAGTGTCTCGAGAAGTCTCAAAGGGTCTAGGAAGAGGGTTACTGGTCTTGAGGGTTAAACATAACTCTACGAAGTTGCACTTGGTCACGGGGGTTGTAGCAGAAGTCTTCAGTGCCAGTTGGCTGTCGAGGTAGAATCCTTGGTGCATCTTGTCTTGCGGGTCTTCAATTGGGGAAGAAAGACAATAGAGGGAAGAAGCAGCGTAGAGGAGGGAAATGCCTAAAGGGGGTTCTGTTGTGCAGGTGCAACAAACGGGTGCAAAAAGGCCGAAACAAAAGAAACAAGGCAAGGAAGGTGATATAGCCATGCACTTATTGCCTGGGGCAAAAGTGCGACTTATATCAAAACACAAACGAATAAAAAGCAAACAAGACACAATCACGGTTCTATTCGAACCATCATATGGACTCGACTGCGCATAGGGGGTACACGACTCATCCTACCCTAGGGGTTCTCGGACTCAGTGTCGTGACTTGTGCCTCGTGCAGTCTTCTGAGCTTCCTCAGGTGTTGCCATGTCCCTTGTAGTTGCTTGATGAATGATCCAGGTTGAGCCTGAAGATTCTTCAACAACTTCTCACCTGATGAGGTGATGGGGTGAAGGTGCCTCCTTGTAGCTGGCGTTGACTTGGTCTTCTCTTGTCTCTTTAATCATGACGATCCCTTGTGCCTTCTGGGGCGTCGAGGGTACCAGGTAGGCAATCCATATGCAATGACAATAACAAGGCATAATAGAGGTCAAACATGTCGGTTTCGTTGATGAAAACATCGACACCAAGAGCGGGGGACGAAGAGAACCGTTTTCCTGCTCACCATAGTGAGGCGGACCAAATGGCAAGGTTCTCATCCACCGGTGGTTGTCGATACAACAACGGTAGTGACAAGATTACTCAATAAGCGATGCATATCATGACTTTGCACATCTCATGCCATGGTCATCGTAGGCTAGGGTTGCACCATCTTCTGGGTCTTCATGTCCTTACTCATCGAGGATGGATTTTCTGTTGGTATCATCTTGTCGTGGTGTCTCCAATCTTGCGTGCAAAAGTGGTGGGTGAGTGTTTGGCAAGGTGCACTCCACGAGGATTACAGAAAATCCAGTGGTCAGGGGCATAGGGGTTTTAGCGACCAAGGTTTTGAAGGGGAAGAGACCAAGTATAGCCTAGTTTTTGAAAAACTGAGAAGGGAAGAGAAGTATAGGTAGTTTTGAAAACTAGCAATAGTTTTGAAAATAGTTTTACCCTAACTAATGACCATGCTAACTAAGGCTTCCTACAGTCAGGATGGCTCTGATACCAGCTCTGTGGGGACCCCGACTCATAAGTCGTGATCACCGCATGAACGTGTACAGTGATCCCAGAGATCAATGCTCACTGAACACACAGAAGCTGAATAACAAGAGTCTTACATCCATACATACCGTATTACACAAATAGGACCATAGTGGTCAAGCCTTGAGTATAACATCGCAGCGGAAAATCTTCAAAGACAACTGGGACCCATGCCATCTGCCTTAACCCTACAGGCATTCTGACTGGGAAGCGTCCTAGCTCGCATGCTCGTTGCCAAGAGATCTTCATCATAACCTGTTCTCTCATGCCTAACCAATAAAATAACCAGTGGCAAGCCAATGAGTACATTGAATGTACTCGCAAGCAACCCAAGTGTGATAACAGAATAATTAAGCAAGGCTCTACTGCTAAATTGGTAGTTTTGCGGAAAGCTAGTTTTTCATATGCAAGTATGATCAACATAAAACATGGACATGCATGTGTCTGTAACAAGTATCAGGAGGTCACAGACATCAATATCGAGAAAGAGTTGTAATCAATTTATGTTCAAGCTCATGGTGACTTTCTCACAATCACATCAACAATATCCCTGAATCGTGTTGTTTCCCAGAAACTTATGGACATAGTCTAAGTAGCACCACCCAACTGTCCTTGACCGCGGACACGGCTATTCGAATAGTTTGACACTCTGCAGAGGTTGCACACTTTACCCACAAGATCCGGGGAACTTCCGTGTCATCCACGACCCGCGGTACCTCAAGTACCCGGGGTAAGCACCCGATCACTATCTTTCCCAAGGCGACACTAATATGGAGTCCACTCGATTGGTAACAGCCCCGTGCCAAACATTTCACATCTCAAGGTTTGTGGAGACTCGCTCCGTATTCATCACATACCACTGACACGGGGTACCAACGGTGTGTCCGGTGCCCTGTAAAGACAGTCATGGCCACCTATCCAAGCGCGACCCCGTCCCGAGAGTGACCTCATGTCACCCCCGTCACTAGTAATGCGGGCACCATGCTAGTATCGACCTAGGTAATCAATAATGCCCTTTCCCATATAAGGGTAGAGTGGTTGCGCATGTTTGGTTGGGACGGTAGTCACACATAAATCTAATCCATCTCTGTAAACAACACTTCCGTCAAGCCTCGGCACACTACTTCTCACCAAGTAGTGCCCTAGCTCCTCATCAACTCCCAGGGGCATCAGTGGCACCCACTGGGTCATTTGCAAGTATGTCAGACCACACTTGTTTCACTCAATGCATAACCCCGACCCATTTTGCGTAGCCAACTACTATAGCATACATCTATCTACTCCCACCCACATAACCCTCATAGGAAGGTAGGGTCATGTTTGATGCAAGTTTCAACAGTAAGGTAACAGGGGTAGCAACCAAAGTGGTTTCCACCTCAACATGATTCCGATGCATTGAATATAAAGGTGCTATGAGACATGCATAAAAAGGTTTCTCGAACATGGTCAAAGGGCTGCTTGCCTTATTCTTCTGAGTCTTCAAACCTTCAGGTCCATCTCCGAATACTCTGTTTATTACGTCAACTAACGATGGAAACAATCATGATAAGCAACACCATCAAAGCAAAAATAAAAGTGCTCTAAAAATAGGAGTTAGACTTTTCTAGGATACCTCTAGTCATATTAGAAATGACCAAGGTGGTTTCATAGGTGTTGGATCAATAGGTAGTTTGGAACATTTCAATGTGATGGAACCAAAGGGTTTATGGATTTGGAAGAAGTATACAGAGATATTTTCTTGAATGATGAGCAAAGGTACCCATCATCAAGTCATGATTTTAGAAGCATTTAGGAGTTGGTTTCACTGGATTTGGAATTCAAATGAATTTCCTAGGATTTTGCAAAGCTGATAAATATGAAGAAATGGCTCAATATTTGGTGGGGTACAGAAACTATTATTAAAAATGTTCCAAAACTAAGTTTGGACATGACAAGCATCTAGGAATTTGAATCACTGCATTTGGATCAAAAATGAGCTCTCTGTGATTTTCTAAAGTTCATCACAGAAATGAAATAAAGGCATTTGATAAATATTTGTGAAAGAAATGTTTCTGGAATATTGTGCATGCTGCACCATGTGATAGAGCATGATTTATGGAGCCATAGGAAATTTGAATCATGCAATTTGGAGTTCATTTGAATTATCTAGGCATTTTTGAAGTTGACTGGGTAAAGAAAAAGGGAAAGGAATAGGGGTTATACCTCTATGCTGCACACTGGGTGGAGGATGGCCGCATAGAAACTGGGCCGGCCCATGGCTCGGCCGCGTGCACAGGGGGGAGCGGTGATGTCGGAGGCGCCTCTCGGCGATGCGCTTCCGCGCGGGGAAGGCGGGCTGCGCCGTTGCCGTCTCCACTTAAACGGCTGGGCCCTGCTGGCCGGGTCGCTGCCAGGTGGGCCCCCTCCGCAGGGTCGTCTTCCTCCTCCCGCTCCCGCAATAGAGGGGAGGGGAGGCTCGGGCCGCGCGACGCCGGCGCCTGTCCCCGGCGGCACAGGCCACCCCTGGCCAGGGCGCGGCCACCGGAGGGGCCCCCAGGGTATGGCGCGTCGGGGAAGGCCCTTGGGGCGGTAGGGGATGGCCTGGAGCATCTCCTGCACCGGCCATGGCGGCGGACTCGTCGGGTGATGGTGGAGCGGACACCACGGGGCACGGGAAGAGGTGGCGAGGGTATGGAGAGCTCCGCAGACCAGTGGTCGTTCTCCTCCTGGTGTCCAACCGGGAAGAGGAAGGCCACAGGGAGCAAACTTGGGAGGAGACCGACGGCGGCTCGACGGACATGGAGGGGCAAGGAGAGCACTAGGGGAAGAGGGAAGACGTCTGGGAGGTGCACGGGAGAGAGGAGGGTCCAGAAGAGGCAAGAGGTGCTCGGGGGGAGGCCTCTTATAGAGGCAGCTGCGCTGCACCGTGAGCACGGTCTAGGGCGCGCACGGGCGAGCTCGTGGAGAGAAAGGAGGAGGGCCGGGGAGGATAAGACCGACAGCCCGGCAGGTTGCGGACGTCGAGGGGACCTCGATGGACACGCCCACTCTGCCCAAGGCCGCTTGGAAGCCTCGGGAGGGCCGAGCTACAGTGCCTTGGTGCACTGTAGCGTGCTCCAGAGTGCGCCTTTGGCCGGCATGCTTATGTCTTTGCCTTCCAGGCCGTGTCCCCCAGTGTCCAGTAGTGCTAGGGAGTAGTAAACAATGGCGTAGAGGTCTTGGATGCTCTGGGGAACCACTGGGATGAGGAGGGAGGTGAGGAAGAGTGTGAAACCTGCTGTCCAGCAGTGTAAATTGGTGTTTTACCCCCTCCAATAATTGAGCTGAGGCCATGGGAATGTTACTGGGGGTAGATGATGATCAGAATAGGCTGTGGTAAGAATTTGAGGTAAGGAGAAAAAGTAAAAGAGGTTCAAACACTGGTTTTGGTAAATGAACAGAAGGTGTTTGATCAGTGTTTGGTCAAGCAAATGACATCCACTTGACATGGGACTTAACAGGATCAAATGTCACATATAATTAGGCACCTACACCAAATTTGAGCTCATTTGGGCAAAGTGGCCAATGTAACTTTGGTGAACCCTAGAAATCAATAGAAATGGTTTCACCTTGTTTGAGTCAAGCAAATCATCTCCCCTTGATGCACCTCTTGGTGTAGCATCATCATTTGGGGTTATGATCATGCCCACGAAGTTTGAGGCTCCAGGTAAAAAGTTGACAATGTAAAGTTGTTCAAATTTGCATTTGAACAGAAAGGGTTTTGGGGTGATCTGATCAAGTTTCTCTATTCCAAATCTTGTGCCATTTGGCCTAGATGCCTTATTAGGCTATTCTAGCATGTGCACCAAATTTGAGAGCATTTGGACAAGTTTGGCAATGTAGAGTTGCTCAAACTTCAAATATGGACAGAATGGTTTTGAAGGGGTTTGAGGATGTTTCCTTGATCTTCAAGGCATGAGGCTTTGCAAGATCATCAAATATGTCATATATGACATGATAGAATTTCCCTGGAATTTTTGGAGAATATTTCCTTTGTAAATATTTCAAAAGCTTGAAATATCCAGAAAGGGTTTTGGAAGGATTTTCCCAATATTTTGAACATGACCATGTGCTGAAACTCTTATATATGGACAATATATGTCCTATGAGTCTCCCTGAATTTTTGCAAATATTTTTGAAATGATTAAATAATTTTTCCCTATTAAAGACCATATCTGGCCTTAAGAAAAAGCTTTTAAATAAAATATAAAAATAACTTTTAAAATTATACTTTTGTGGTTTCTGCGAGTCCTATACCTAATAGGATTCAAATAAACTTTTTGAAAGATTTTTCACACCCTAAATAAGGTACTTGCAGTGCAAACCTCAATTCAGGGGTTTTTGGAAAACTAATTTTTGAAAATACCATTTGGCCAAAATATTTTTATAAGAAAATTCTATACTGGTCTATACGCATGGCATGATCATTGGGAAAAGGTTTTGGGTCAAGGAGATTAAGTATAAGAGTTGGAGGATTTATTTGATTTTTAGAGCACTAGCAAACAGCAGACGAAAGTCAAATCAAGCAAGGTCAAAAACACTCAAAAGTTTTTGCAAATCCACGTTTTTAACAAGAAAATTAGCTTAAGCAATGTGACATGAAAATCAGGGTGTGACAAGAAGCTACGGCGGTGGAATTAGGGTTTTCTCTCTGCGTATGGAGTTTTTGGGGTACGTAGGTATATATAGGAGGGCACCGGGGGCCGTGTGGGCCAGCCTCGAGGCAGGGGGCGCGCCCTGGGAAGGGGGGCGCGCCCCCCACCCTCGAGGGCTGGCCCTTCATCCCCTGACTTGGTCTTGACGTTTCCCGAGCGTGATTTCCTCCAAAAATATCTCTCGCGAAGGTTTCATTCCGTTTGGACTCCGTTTGATATTCCTTTTCTGCAAAACCCTGAAATAGGCAAAAAAAATAGCAATCTGGACTTGGCCTTTGGGTTAGTAGGTTAGTCCCAAAAATGATATAAAAGTGAATGCTAAAGCCCATTAAACATCCAAGACTTCATAAATAATAGCATGGAACAATCAAAAATTATAGATACGTTGGAGATGTATCAGTCCTCGCTGTTAGTGGGTTATCGGATCCAAAACCTGACCCAATAGCTTAACGGCGACCTGTTATGGTGGATGCCACGTGTCAGTTACCCTTGACGAAAGCACTTCCATGACGCACCATTTATCGTCATGGAAATTAACACTTCTGTGATGCTAATTTTTGTATTCTCATGGAACATTCTACGGCAACACATGTATGACTATCTTGATTCTGTCATAAAATAGTCATGGATGTACATGCATGACAGAAAACGTGACCTACTGTGATAAACACGTATTACCACGGAAGTGGTTATTTTTTGTAGTGACATTAGAGGATCATGCGCAACACCATGGACATTGGATATGTAGAATTAATGGATTATGTAGTGATTGCCAAAATTTAATGGGCTATTGGAGTTGATTTATAGGACGAAAACAAGATCTCGGAGTGGCCTACGACGTGCTTCCTCTGGATAGAGATGCACTATATTGGACCTTTGATGAATAAGCTAAGTACTTGGATTGTCATGTTTAATTAAAGCTTAGCAACTTGAATGTTCTACCCATGGATTTTTGCATAAACACGAGTTTGGGGATAGTTGACATGTGTGATTTTATTATACGTCCTCTCGGGAGTAATGATGATATGAATAACATGAGTGATGATTGGAGTTGGCCTATACGGGATGATTCTTTCGGTAATATGATGTGATTTGTTTGGAAGACTAGATAAAATAATGGGCATCTTAGAAACTGTACTCAATGATAAGATGATAAATGTTCACTCGCACACTAGAATCCTTGAAACCCTTAAGCCTTACCAAGCCACAACATGGTCAGATCATGACCATGGGCATTGACTCTAGATCAAGAAGACCTTGGCCAACACTCAACCAGACCACCACCAATGCCCCGTCCTACTTTATGTACCTCGTGAATAAAGTCTTCATGGAGTACTTGAACAAGTTGGTTGTCATCTTTATTTTGGCGACATACTTGTCTAACCAAAGACGGAAGAAGAGCCATTCAGCTGGTTAGAGAACATTATAAGGCCGCCATGCCAAGGTGGAAGAACTATACCAACCACCGTTGTCCAGAAGTAAACTTGCACGTCGAAGACCATGTGTATGTAGAAGCCACTCCTTTCAAGGGACTCAAGCATTTCCATGTCAAAGGAAGACCCACATCAAGATTTGTTGGTCCTCTCCAAGATCACTACAATACGAAGGGTAGACGGCTACCAGCTGGATTTACCACCTGAGTTATCCAATGTGCAAAATGTTTTCCACGCGACCCAACTCCGGAAGTGTTCCAACTTCCTAACTAGCCTGATCACTAACAAGGACATCGATCACCGAACCACGGACCCCCAGCCGATCCGACATACGGCAAGAGACCCATTTGCAACCTGGATCAAGAAGAACGATATACACGAAGCTACACCATCAAGTACTTCAAGGTTAAATGGAGCACCACTCAGAAGCAGAAGCAGTATGAGGACGTGAAGACTACCCCAGATCCAAGTTTCCGTATTCCTTTCAGCGCATAGTTTGGGAATCTCGGGGACGAGATTCTTGTAAGGGGGCTAGGTCTGTCACACCCTGATTTTCATGCCACAACACTTAAGCTAATAAATCATGAAAAATCTGGTTTGACAAAAACTTTTGAGTGTATTGAACTTTCGTTGATTTGATTTGTGTTTTCTGTTTCCAAGTGCTCTAAAAGTCAAATAAATCCTACAACTCTTATATTCCTTCTCCTTCATCCAAAACTTCGCCCAATGATTATGCCATGTGTATAGAACGGAATAGTATTTTCTTGCAAAAATAATTGGGCCAAAAAGTATTTTCTAAATTAGGTTTTCTAAAGCCCCCTAAATTGAGACTTGAACTACAAGTACTTAATTAAAGGTGTGAAAATTATTTTTAAAATTATATTTGACTCCTATTTTATTTTAAAAGCCATAAACATAATATTTTAAAACCTATTTTTCTATTTTATTTAAAGTCTTTTCTTTAGGCTAGAAATGGTCTATAATAGTTTAAGATTATTTCAATGTTTCAAAAATATTAGCAAAAATTTAGGGAAGATCAGTGGACATATATTGTCCATATATAAGAGTTTCAACACATGGTCATGTTTAAAATACTGGTTACATCCATGAAAAACACTTCCTGGATATTTCAAGCTTTTGAAATATCTAGAAAGGAAATAGTCTCTGTAAATTCCAATAAAATTCTAGCATGTCACAAATGACCTATTTGGTGATCTTGCCAAGTCTCATGTCTTGGAGAACAATCCAACATCACCAAAACCCCTCAAAACTATTTCTATCCATTTTGAAGTTTGAGCAACTTTACATTGCCAAACATGTCCAAATGCTCTCAAACTTGGTACACCTTATCAAATGGTCTAATTATTCATCTAGACAAAATGGCACCAGTTTTAGAACAAGATAACTTGATCAAAGTGCCCCAAAACCCTCTCTGTCTAGATCCAAGTTTGAAACACTCTTCATTGCCAACTCTCTCCTTTGCATCCCAAATTTTGTGGACATTCTCAAATCCTCAAATGATGACCCTACACTAAGTGGTGCATCAAGGAGAAAATATTTGCATGAATAAATCTTGGAAAATCTATTTCTGTTGATTTCTAGGGTTTACCAAAGTTACATTGGCAAGTTCCTTGAAATGAACTCAAACTTGGTGAACAACCTCTCTATATGCCATTTGATCCTGAAAGTCTAAGGTCAAGTGGAATTCATTTGCTTTCCCAAAACTCTGTCAAACACCTTCTGCCATTTTACCAAGACCACTGTTTTGATCCTTTCCACTATTCTCCATGAGCTAATTTTTTTACCAGAGCTAACCCTGGTCACCTTCTATGTGATAGCCTGGCTTATCAGGGATGATAGACTACTCATATCAATAATGAATTCCTTCTTTTTTTGGGAGCCCATTCGGAAAGAACTCCAAAGGTCAGCATACTCAGATTGGAGTAATTTTAGGATGGGTGACCGATCGGGAAGTTGCTCCCGGGTGCGCACGAGTGACGACAAAGTGCACAGAAAAGACTAGTATTGATCTATGGGGCTAGTCTAGATCCCGCCAAGAGTAACGACCACCGGTGGGTGTGTCCGGGGCATTACAAGTTGGTATCAGAGCCTACCCTTGTGGTTACACAGATGTTTGCGGACATGTGTGGGGTAATGTTGTGCATGACTTTTCTAACCTGTCGTGGACTGGAAGCACTGACATATGTGCCAAGAGGGAACATTCTTGTGGCCCGACGAGGACGTATGTTCCTCTGAGTGGGGGTGTATGTGATAGCCTAGCTTATTTGGTATGATAGACTACTCATATCAATAAGGATTTCCTTCTTTTCTGGAAGCCCATTCGGACAGAACTCCAAAGTTATGTGTGCTTAGCTTGGAGTAATTTCAGGATGGGTGACCGACTGGGAAGTTGCTACCTAGTGCGCACGAGTGAGGACAAAGTGCGCGGAAAAGACTAGTATTGATATGTGGGGCTAGCCTAGATCCCCCTAGGAGTAACGACCTCTAGTGGGTGTGTCCGGGACGTTACATTCTTCCTCCGGTAAAATTTGCAAGGCCATGGAGCAAAAATTGAGTGGTGAAATATTCACTATCTCTCTTTGGAAAAGCAATGTTTTTTCTCTCTCTACCCCTCTCTCAGTCCAGAAGCCTTACAGAGCATCCAAAGACCTTTCCACATTGTCTACACCCCAGAGCTATTGGAAACATGTGGCCGCGCCCACTTTGCCTATTCTATGGCATGGCATGCCAAAGGCACGCTATGCAGCATGCTACACTGCAGCCATGCACTCTACCTACTCTGTGACTGATGCCCCCAACAACCTCGGGCCTCCCCCGCGCCTGCCAAGGCCCCTCAACGTCCGTGACAAGCTACGCCCCGGTTACCCTCCTCCTTCTCCCTCCTTCTGCCACCCTTCACATGTGCGCCGTCCGCCCGAGTGCTCCATTGAGCAGACTCACACGCGCGACACCACTGGCCCTTCCCTGCTCTCTCGCTTCCCCCCTGGTCATAGACCTCCTCCACAAATGCCCCGGACGCCCCCTACGTCCCAGCCCCCTCCACCCCTATATATAGTGGGGAGGCGCATGGGAGCCGCACCCCAAGCCCTGGCGCCTCCCTCTCCCTCCCGTGACACATCTCCCTCCTCCCGCAGCGCTTGGCGAAGCCCTGCTGGAATCCCGCTACTTCCACCAGCACGCCGTCGTGCTGCTGGATCTCCATCAACCTCTCCTGCCCCCTTGCTGGATCAAGAAGGAGGAGACGTCCCCGCTCCGTACGTGTGTTGAACACGGAGGTGCCGTCCGTTCGGCGCTAGGATCATCGGTGATTTGGATCACGACGAGTACGACTCCATCATCCCCGTTCTCTTGAACGCTTCCGCTCGCGATCTACAAGGGTATGTAGATGCACTCCCCTTTATGCTCGTTGCTAGATTACTCCATAGATAGATCTTGGTGATGCGTATGAAATTTTTTGATTTTCTGCCACGATCCCCAACAGTGGTATCAGAGCTAGGTCTATGCGTAGTATCTTGCACGAGTAGAACACAAAGTAGTTGTGGGCGTAGATCATGTCAATTCTCTTGCCGTTACTAGTCTTATCTTGATTCGGCGGCATCGTGGGATGAAGCGGACCGGACCGACCTTACACGTACTCTTACGTGAGACAGGTTCCACCGACTGACATGCACTAGTTGCATAAGGTGGCTAGCGGGTGACTGTCTCTCCCACTTTAGTCGGATCGGATTCGATGAAAAGGGTCCTTATGAAGGGTAAATAGAAATTGGCATATCACGTTGTGGTTTTGGCGTAGGTAAGAAACGTTCTTGCTAGAAACCTATAGCAGCCACGTAAAAACTTGCAACAACAATTAGAGGACGTCTAACTTGTTCTTGCAGCATGTGCCGTGTGATGTGATATGGCCAAAAGGATGTGATGAATGATATATGTGTGATGTATGAGATTGATCATGTTCTTGTAATAGGAATCACGACTTGCATGTCGATGAGAATGACAACCGGCAGGAGCCATAGGAGTTGTCTTATTTATTGTATGACCTGCGTGTCACTGAATAACGCCATGTAATTACTTTACTTTATTGCTAAACGTTAGCCATAGTAGTAGAAGTAATGTTTGGCGAGACGACTTCATGAAGACACGATGATGGAGATCATGGTGTCATGCCGGTGACGATGATTATCATGGAGCCCCGAAGATGAAGATCAAAGGAGCAAGATGATATTGGCCATATCATGTCACTATTTGATTGCATGTGATGTTTATCATGTTTTACATCTTATTTGCTTAGAACGACGGTAGTGAATAAGATGATCTCTCACTAAAATTTCAAGAATTGTGTTCCCCCTAACTGTGCACCGTTGCTAAGGTTCGTTGTTCCGAAGCACCACGTGATGATCGGGTGTGATAGGTTCTAACGTTCGCATACAACGGGTGTAAGCCAGATTTACACACGCAATACACTTAGGGTTGACTTGACGAGCCTAGCATGTACAGACATGGCCTCGGAACACGGAAGACCGAAAGGTCGAACATGAGTCGTATAGAAGATACGATCAACATGAAGATGTTCACCGTTGATGACTAGTCCGTCTCACGTGATGATCGGACACGGCCTAGTCGATTCGGATCATGTATCACTTAGATGACTAGAGAGATGTCTATCTGAGTGGGAGTTCATTAGATGAAATTCATTGTCATGAACAATAGTCTAAGTTGTCTTCGCAAATTATGTTGTAGACCAATAACTGCGTTGTAGCTCCCTGTTTAATACGATCCTAGAGAAAGACTAAGTTGAAAGATATTGTAAGCAATGATGCGGACTGGGTCCGTAGTCCGAGGAGTGTCCTCACAGCTGCACAGAAAGCTTACGTCTTTGATGCACCGCTCGATGTGCAAACCCCTACAACGTTGTCTGTGGATGTTGTGAACACCTGAGAGACACGTCCTGATGACTACTTGATAGTTTAGTGCACCATACTTTACTGCTTAGAATCGGGATTCCAATGACGTTTTGAACGCCATAGAACATATGAGATGTTCTAAGAGCTGAAATTGGGATTTCAGGCTCATGCCCGTGTTGAGAGGTATGAGACCTCTGACAAGTTCTTTTGCCAAAAAGATGGAGGAGAATGGCTCAACTAGTGAGCATGTGCTCAGAATGTCTGGGTGCTAAAATCACTTGAACCAAGTGGGAGTTAATCTTCCAGGTGAGATAGTGGTTGACATAATTCTCTGGACACTATCACCAAGCTACTAGAACTTCGTGATGAACTATGACATGCAAAGGATGGAGATGATCCCGGAGCTATTAGCGGTTCTTAAGACCGCGAAAGTAGAAATCAAGAAGGAACATCAAGTGTTGATGGTTTAACAAGATCACTGGTTTCAAAAAGGGGCAAGGGCTAGAAGGGAAACTTCATGAATGGCAAACCAGTTGTCGCTCTAATGAAGGAACCCAATGGTTGAACCCAAACCTCGAGACTAAGTGCTTCTATTGTAAGGGGAACGGTCACATGGTAGCGGAACTACCCCAAATACATGGTAGATAAGAATAGCTAGAAACTTCAACAAAGTATATTTGATATACGTATTATTGATGTGTACCTCACTAGTACTCCTTGTAGCACCTGGGTATTGGATACCGGTTCAGTTGCTATTATTAGTGACTTGAAGCAAAAGCTACGGACTGAACGGAGACTAGCTAAGGGCGAGGTGACGATGTGTTGGAAGTGTTTCCAAGGATGATAAGATCACCATCGCACGCTCCCTCTATTTTCGGGATTAGTGTTGAACCTGGATAAATGTTATCAGGTGTCTACGTTGAGCGTGAATATGATTAGATCATGTTCATTGCAATACGGTTATTCATTTAAGTTAGAGAATAATGGTTATTCTGTTTACATGAATAATACCTTTATGGTCATGCACCCAATGGTTTATTGAATCTTGATTATAGCAATACACATGATGATAATATTAATGCCAAAAGATGTAGAGTTAATAATGATAGTACCACTTTCTTGTGGCACTGCCGCTTAGGTCATTTTGGCATAAAATGCATGAAGAAACTCCATGCTGATGGACGTTTGGAGTCACTTGATTTTGAATCGCTTGACACATGCGAGCCATGCCTCATGGGCAGGATGACTGAGATCCCGTTTTTCAGGTACAATGAAACGGGCAAGTGACTTGTTGGAAATCATACATGCTGATGTATGTGATCCAATGAGAATTAAGGCGTGTGGTGGATATCGTTATTTTCTCATCTTCAATGACGATTTCAGTAGATATGGTATATTCACTTAATGAAGCAAAAGTCTGAAACGTTTGAAAGGTTCAAACAATTTCAGAGTGAAGATTAAGAATCATCATAACAAGAAGATCATGTTCCTACGATCTGATCAAGGGGATATTTTCTGAATTATGAGTTTGGCAATCACTTAAGACATTGTGGAAATGTTTCACAGTTGAAGCCACCTGGAACACCACAGCGTAATGGTGTGTCCGGACATCGTAATCGAACCTTATGAAATATGGTGCGATCTATGATGTATCTTACCGATCTACCGCTGTTATTTTGAGGTTATGCATTAGAGACAGATGCATTCACTTTAGATAGGGCACCATCTAAGTCCGTTGAGACGACGCTGTCTGGTTTGGCAAGAAACCAAAGTTGTCGTTTTCTTAATGTTTGGGGCTGCGATGCTTATGGCTTCAGCCGGGAAAAAGCTCGAACCCAAAGCGGACAAATACATCTTCATAGGATACCCAATGGTAACAGTTGGGTATACCTTCTGTCTCAGATCCAAGGGCAAAAATGTTTGTCGCTAAGAACGGGTCCTTTCTCGAGAAGGAGTTTCTCTCGAAAGAATTGAGTGGGAGGAAGATAGAACTTGATGAGGTTGTCGAACCCTCACTTCAACCGGAGAGTAGTGCAACACAGAAAGATGTTTCTGTGGAACCTACGACTGTGAAGAGGAAACTAATGATAGTGATCATGAAGCTCCAGATCAAGTTGCTATCGAACCTCGTAGGTCGACAAGGATATGTACTACTCCTGAGTGGTACGGTGATCCTGTCTTAGAAGTCATGTTGTTGGACAACAATGAACCTACGAACTATGGAGAAGCGATGGTGGGCCCATATTCCGACAAATGGTTAGAAGCCGAGAAATCCGAGATAGGATCCATGTATCAAAACAAAGTATGGACTTTGGTGGACTTGCCCGATGATCGGCAAGCCATTGAGATAAATGGATATTTAAGAAGAAGACGGACGTGGACGGTAATGTCACTGTCTATGAAGCTCGACTTGTGGCGAAGAGTTTTTCACAAGTTCAAGGAGTTGACTACGATGAGATTTTCTCACCCGTAGCGATGCTTAAGTCCGTCGGAATCAAGTTAGCATAAGCTGCATTTATGAAATCTGGCAGATGGATGTCAAAACAAGTTTTCTTACCAGTTTTCGTAAGGAAAGGTTGTATGTGATACAATCAGGAAGGTTTTGTTGATCCTAAGGATGCTAAAAGGTATGCTAGCTCCAGCGATCCTTCCATGGACTAGAGCAAGCATCTCGGAGTCGGAATATATGCTTTGATGGAGTGATCAAAGTTTTTGGGTTTATACTAAGTTTGTTAGAAACTTGTATTTACAATAAAGTGAGTGGGAGCACTACAACATTTCTGATAAGTATATGTGAATGACATATTGTTGATCTGAAATGGTGTAGAATTTCTGGAAAGCGCAAAGGGTTGTTTGAAAAGAGTTTTTCAAAGGAAGGCCTAGATAAAGCTGCTTACATATTGGGCATCAAGATCTATACAGATAGATCAAGACGCCTGATAATACTTTAAAAAGAACACACACCTTTGACATGATTTTGAAGGAGTTCAAAATAGATCAGTGAAAGAAGGAGTTCTTGCCTGAGTTGTAAGGTGTGAAGTTGAGTAAGACTCAAAGCTTGACCGCGGCAGAAGAAAGAGGAAGGACGAAGGTCGTCCCCTATGCTTTTGTAATAGGCTCTATACGATATGCCATGCTGAGTACCGCACCTGATGTGTGCCTTGCCAAATGTTTGGCAAGAGGGTACAAAGGTGATCCAGGAGTGGATCACCAGATAGCAGTCAAAATTATCCTTAGAGGAATAAGGAAATGTTTCTCGGTTATGGAGGTGATAAAGAGTTCGACGTAAAGAGTTACGTCGATGCAAGCTTAACACCTATCCGGATAACTCTCAGTGGAGATACCGGATACGTATAATGGAGCAACAGTTTGGAATAGCTCCAAGTGGAACATGGTAGCAGGATCTACGATATGACATAAAGTTTTTGCGAAGTACATAGGGATCTGAATGTTGCAGACCCGTTGACTACAACCTCTCTCACAAGCATAACATGATCAAACCCAGAACTCATTGAGTGTTAATCACATATTGATGTGAACTAGATTACTGACTCTAGTGAACTCTTTGGATGTTAGTCACATGGCGATGTGACCTATGAGTGTTAATCACATGGCGATGTGAACTAGATTATTGACTCTAGTGCAAGTGGGAGACTGTTGGAAATATGCCCTAGAGGCAATAATAAATTGGTTATTATTATATTTCCTTGTTCATGATAATTGTTTATTATCCATGCTAGAATTGTATTGATAGGAAACTCAGATACATGTGTGGATACATAGACAAACACCATGTCCCTAGTAAGCCTCTAGATGACTAGCTCGTTGATCAATAGATGGTTACGGTATCCTGACCATGGACATTGGATGTCGTTGATAACGGGATCACATCATTAGGAGAATGATGTGATGGACAAGACCCAATCCTAAGCCTAGCACAGATCGTGTAGTTCGTATGCTAAAGCTTTTCTATATGTCAAGTATCTTTTCCTTAGACCATGAGATTGTGCAACTCCCGGATACCGTAGGAATGCTTTGGGTGTACCAAACGTCACAACGTAACTGGGTGGCTATAAAGGTGCACTACAGGTATCTCCGAAAGTGTCTTTTGGGTTGGCACGAATCGAGACTGGGATTTGTCACTCCGTATGACGGAGAGGTATCTCTGGGCCCACTCGGTAGGACATCATCATAATGTGCACAATATGTGATCAAGGAGTTGATCACGGGATGATGTGTTACGGAACGAGTAAAGAGACTTGCCGGTAACGAGATTGAGCAAGGTATCGGTATACCGATGATCGAATCTTGGGCAAGTGCTATACCGATAGACAAAGGGAATCGTATACGGGATTGATTGAATCCTTGACATCGTGGTTCATCCGATGAGATCATCGTGGAACATGTGGGAGCCAACATGGGTATCCAGATCCCGCTGTTGGTTATTGACCGGAGAGTCGTCTCGGTCATGTCTGCGTGTCTCCCGAACCCGTAGGGTCTACACACTTAAGGTTCGGTGACGCTAGGGTTGTAGAGATATAAGTATGCGGAAACCCGAAAGTTGTTCGGAGTCCCGGATGAGATCCCGGACGTCACGAGGAGTTCCGGAATGGTCCGGAGGTAAAGATTTATATATAGGAAGTCCTATTTTGGCCACCGGAAAATGTTCGGGATTTTTCGGTATTGTACCGGGAAGGTTCTAGAAGGTTCCGAAGTGGGGCCCACCTACATGGGGGGACCCACATGAACGTGGGTAGTGGGGGCAAGGCCCCACACCCCTGGTCAAGGCGCACCAAGATCCCCCCTTAGAAGGAATAAGATCATATCCCGAAGGGATAAGATCAAGATCCCTAAAAAGGGGGGATAACAATCGGTGGGGAAAGGAAATGATGGGATTTCTTTCCCCCACCTTTGCCAACGCCCCAATGGACTTGGAGGGCAAGAAACCAGCCCCCTCCACCCCTATATATAGTGGGGAGGCGCATGGGAGCCGCACCCCAAGCCCTGGCGCCTCCCTCTCCCTCCCGTGACACATCTCCCTCCTCCCGCAGCGCTTGGCGAAGCCCTGCTGGAATCCCGCTACTTCCACCACCACGCCGTCGTGCTGCTGGATCTCCATCAACCTCTCCTCCCCCCTTGCTGGATCAAGAAGGAGGAGACGTCTCCGCTCCGTACGTGTGTTGAACACGGAGGTGCCGTCCGTTCGGCGCTAGGATCATCGGTGATTTGGATCACGACGAGTACGACTCCATCATCCCCGTTCTCTTGAACGCTTCCGCTCGCGATCTACAAGGGTATGTAGATGCACTCCCCTTTATGCTCGTTGCTAGATTACTCCATAGATAGATCTTGGTGATGCGTAGGAAATTTTTTGATTTTCTGCCACGATCCCCAACACTCACGTATATCAATAAGATAATATGAGCCATTGTTGAGATTCTTACTGATCACAAAGGTCCTTCCCAAGGAGGAGACAGTTTATGCATATCTGTCTGAACTTGAATCAACCGAAGCACCAAATCGTATTCTTGAAACGCCCAAGTCTTGACTCTGCGGCTATGATAACAACACAGGTCTTGCTGGTATATTGCTGAACGAGCCACCGCAAGGTCACACTCTTCATCCAAAGCATCAAGTGTGTTCTGCCTAGCTGTCTCGTTATCAGTTTGAACATAAGCCGCCACCCTAGGCGAGTCATTACGGATGTCGCTTGGGAGAAATGCCTCTGCACCCTATACCATGAAGAAAGGTGTATAGCCTGTTGATCTATTGGGAGTGGCATTGATACACCAAAGCACCGAAGGTACCTCCTCAACCCAACAGCCCGGCATGCGCTACAAAGGAACCATAAGCCGGGGTTTGATACCTCTCAAAATTTATTGATTAGCCCTTTCTGCTTGACCATTAGACTACGGGTGGGCCACAGAAGAAACATCAAGACGGATATGCTCTTGTTGACAGAACTCTTTCGTAGCACCCTTACACAGATTAGTAACATTATTAGTAATGATACTATGAGGGTAACCAAAGCGGAAGATCAACTTCTTAACAAACTGAACTACAGTCGCTACATCACACTTGCCTACCGGCTCTGCCTCAACCCACTTTGTAAATTTATGAACCGCCACGAGAAGATTGGTCTTTTTATCTCTAGACCTCTTGAACGGTCCAACCATATCAAGCCCCCAAACTGCAAAAGATCAGGTTATTGGAATCATCCGCAATTCCCGAGCTAGCACATGAGCCTACCTTGCAAACTTTTGACACCCATCACACTTACTGACGATGTCCTGTGCATCAGTATGAGCCGTCGGCCAGTAAAATCCATGACGAAAAGCCTTAGCTACAAAAGATTTTGAGCCGGCGTGATGACCACAATCGCCTTCACAAATTTCTCGTAAAATTTCACATCCCTCCTGAGGAGGAATACAACGTTGGAACACACCAGTCACACTGCGTCGATGTAACTCGCCATTGATGATAGTCATACACTAGTACACGTCAGTGCTATACGAACGGTTTTGATCCCCTTTTCGCGACGGCATTTGGAACCGTCACCTAGTGAGTGTTGGCGATAGGGGGCTCCTTCCCACACGACCCAGAAACCGTCTGGGATATGCCCTCCTGGCACACACGCTCGACAAAATCAGGTCGTGTGCGACCGACGAGCACTCAAATACGGAAATATGTACATGAGAGCTAAAGAAACAATTATACATGCGAAATTATTTCCGGTCGCAAGTACACCCCAAACAGTCAGTCCCCACTAAACATTTCCGTTCGTATGTACATCCCACACAGTCACTCCAAGGAAAACGTTTCCGTCCATAGGTACATCACACACAATTTTCCCCGTTAAATCATTTGTGATAGCGTTACCATTGCACAAGATATTAACAATTTTATCATTTGCATTATTGAATGCATCACACACGGTGCATAGAAGAAATTGTGTGGTGAAGGCTGTCCTTCACACACATTTTTTATGAGGATGCCGTGTGTGAATTGGAGATTGATCGCACACGTAGTGAATCCTAGAAAAGTTTCTGATCTCCACGTCGATCGCAGACGTTTCGCTTTCGCAAACCATGTGCAGTGTAATCCCTAATTAATCAATAATTAATCCATAATTTTAAAATCACATGTTCTAAATTTGAAAGTAGGCAATCACTTATTTCATATCCAACCACGTTTATTACAAGTAGATGTTCAACCATGAATGCATAATTCAATGCGTAGGTACATATACTGAAGAACTACAGAAGCACCAAGTAAAGATTGATGAACCACAGTTGTACTAAAGACTATAAAGAGAGAGGAAAAAGACATTCTGGTTGCTGGAGAAGGTGAAGCAGAATGCCCATACTGTGCCATCCTCCATGCGTAATGCATGCATGACTCTAGGCCAACCCCGTGTGATGGCTGCCCGTCCATCCTTCACTGTCTTCATTACGACTTCTTGATGCTCATTGTAGTCTGGATGAAATACTTTAACCTTAATTGCATGTCCACCAATCATGTACTTTGCAAGGTAATCTTGAGTGAACTGCTTCAGGAACCACTTGGAAAGAAAAAGATTCAGAGATTGTTGTCTAACAACTCATTATGGGCAGTAAAAAGAGAAGGCTACAGAGTTTGTAGTTACCATCCAACAACTCACTATTTTGTTGGACAGAGCATAAAAAATTATTTTGATTGCCACCATTCGTATATTTTTGCTAATAATCCTTATAATTTTCCTCACTTGATGCTTGTTCATGAATATCTCATTGCCCCATACGCAAAAAGGGTCGATGCGTGGATCCTTGCCAAGGGCATATGTACCTACAAGCAACAAGTCAATATTAGAAGCTAACAAGTGTCCAGGCCTGGATCTATATGCACTGCATTATGGAACGATGGGGTAAGTACAAGCCGAGGGATGAAGCTAACCTCGGGGGAAAATGGCGGCGACTCCCATTGTTGTCCTACATACGTAGTGGAAAGGCATGATAAGTACAACAACCTTAACATCAACCAAATATAGCAAAGGTAAACAATATCATCTCCAAATGATAGCTCAAATGTGTTGGTTTCAGCATCCTGGTAAAGCAGATATAAAATGGAAGGCAATGTTACCGACAGCAGCCTTAACAGTCATCAAATATTGCAATTCAAACTGGTATTGTTGAAAATGAATAGAACGTAGGTAATGCTTAAACATCACACTGGATAAACGTGTAAAACTGAAATAAAGGGTATGTGTTAACTACACCAGGAATAACTGGAACCAAATATAGCCGTTCAAACTGGTATTGAGGTAGTCGAGCGGCACAGTTCAACTTGCACATAATGAACAACACATTGTGAATGACTGAAATAAACAAGGCATAAATGACCAGTATAACAACCAAATATAGCCGTTGCAAACTGGACAAAGTCTCACTACAACCAACCTAACAAGCAAATACAGAAAAACATGGCATATGTTTGAAAACTGGACAAATGCTCACTTCAACCGACCTAACAAGCAGATAAAGATAAACAAGGCATCTGCTTGATAACTTGACAAATGCTAAAAAAAAGCAACCTAACAACCAAATACAGATAAACAAGGCATCTGCTTGATAACTTGACAAATGCAAAAAAAAGCAACCTAACAACCAAATACAGATAAACAAGGCATCTGATTGATAACTGGACAAATGCTCACTGCAACCAAACTAAGAACCAAATACATATAAATAAGGCATCTGCTCGATAACTGAAAAAATGCTCGCTCCAACCAACCTAACAACCAAATACAGATAAACAAGGCATCTACTCACTATAAACAACCGAATATAGGCATTCGTGAATCTGAAGTGGCCAATTCATACTTAAATATCACATAGCCCTATTGAACACTACATTTTTGCATAACCGAAATAACTAAACACGCATAGTTAAAGCTGATAGAATGTTGCCTCACATTTCATGGACGGGATCCCTCCAATTGGAAGAGCACAGACCCATGATGCGCTCTCTGATGTCACAGATGGGCTATTTCACCTTGGAACAACCTTCGTGGGTGCCCTCCTCATGGTTGTCGTCGTGGTGGATGAGATCTAACTTGGAAATTGAGGATCCCAAGCCGTCGCCGTAGAACGTGTCCTTCAGAAATGACAAAATGGGATCGATGTCGTATAAAGCTTGCAAATCCTTTACTACTTGGCGGAGGAGATCAGCAGCAGGCCCATCCAAGAGATCAACGGCGGTTGAATCGGAGGGGTTTGGGATGGACTACTTAACCTTTGACATGGCCCGTGTGAAGCCGTCGTAGTGGACGAGCTTGAAGTCGTAGCCAGCTCTCCCGAGACACAGTAATAGCTAGACCGCTGACATGAAGCGTTCGACATGGCAACATAGTCAACGTCTTCGCTGGCTTCTGCGGCGATGTGTTGCTCCGGGATCGACAGGTCGGGGCGAACGGCAGCCAACCCACCAACGTCCGCCAGAGAGGCCATGATAAACCTCTTCTTGGCCGAACGCTCGTCGGGCTCCCCGGGATACGTGGTCGAGCTTAGCCTGCGACATTCCGGAGCAGGGGGTGTGGATCTCGTAGGGAGGGACACCGCAGGCCTCATCAAAAAACTCAGGGGAGTGGGGCGACGGTATGGGAATCGTTGGGTAACCTGAACTTTATTATCTAAGCTAGGAGGAATGGGCAGACCGACAGGGGTTGGCGGCGGCGGCCACGAGCTAAGGTTTGAGGGGCGGACAAGGGGGTGGGTGGGAGAATGTGGAGGTGGGGGG